>BSBK01002654.1:0-610000 GCA_027943335.1 Chamaecyparis obtusa | reverse complement strand
ATCAACAACACTAGAAATAAAAAGTTATTCCCACTTCTATCTTACATATTTTCTACAATTAATCCCCCTTTCATTGAAATTCTCTAATCTACACTTCCCTTCTACAACTATGAACATTTTGTCCCTTCGTTCCAGTGAACAATTTCCTTTTTACCATACACACATTCTCCCCCTTTGAAAACAATTCCAAAGGTGCCAAACAAACCTAATATATTCTCTATTATACCTGACTAATCAAAACACATTACTGCATAGACTTCTCCCCCTAAGGAGTATCCCCAAAAAATCAATCCAAACGTAAAGATATTCACTAGATACAATTGGATTGATGCAGCTACATCTTCTTTTAACTCAAATCAAATAGGGGAATGACTCCCAACCTACCTCTTATATACTCAAATGTATCCCTAGGCAATGGTTTAGTAAAAATATCAGCAACCTAGTCCTTAGTTGGCACATACTCCAACCTCACTTCCTTTTCCTATACATGTTCTCTAAGAAAATGATATTTAATAGTTATATGCTTAGTCTTAGAGTAAATCACCAAGTTTTTTGAAATGTTAATGGAACTTGTATTGTCACAATAGATAACCACCGGTTTAGTTACCTTATCTTGAATTCCTTTCAAAATCTTCTTAATCCATACTAGTTGTGTGTAATTAATTGCAACAGCAACATACTCAGCTTCAACTATTGATTGAGATATATAGTTCTGCTTCTTGCTTGTCCAAGATACAAGCCTATCTCTAAGAAAGAATGGACCTCCACTTGTGCTCTTATGATCATCAACATTACCTGCCCAATTAGCATTAGTAAACACATTCAAATATAAATCACCTTTATGTTCATACAAGATACCATAGTCTTTAGTCCACTTAAGATATATATATATATTCTCTTCACTACAACCAAATGTGATTCCTTAAGATTAGCAAAAAATCTGGCCACTAATCAAACTTCTTATACTATGTTTGGTATGTTGTGTACCACATACTATAGCTTACCAATCATGGACTTGTAAAGTGTCTCATCCACCTCTTTAGAATCATCTTCCTTTGATGATTTGCAATCGATTATCATAGGGGTACCAACTAGTTTTGAGTCTCTTTCATCTGTTGAATCTACAATCCAATGAAGAATTTAATCTCATTGATCATAGACATCTCAAATTATTTCTTCATCTCATGTGCAAATTATCTACGCATCTCTTCATTGCCACCAAAAATGATATTATCTACAAATATTTATGCAATCAACAATTTTCCATCTTTCTCAGTCTTTAAATACATATTATTGTTATCACTTGTCCTTAGGAAACCAATCTGAATCAAATATGAGTGCAATTTCTCATACCATGCCCTAGGTGCTTGTTTCAACCCATAAAAAGCTATATGTAATTTACACACCATGTTCTTACCTTCTAAATTAGAAAATCCTTTAGGTTGTTCAATGTATACCTCTTCTTCCAATACACCATTAAGAAAATATGACTTAACATCTATTTGATATACCTTGAATCCTTTGTAAGAAGCATACACAAGCAATATCCTTACACCTTCAATTCTAACCATAGGTGAGAATATTTCACCATAGTCCAGGACTTCCTCTTACGCATATCCTTTGCACACCAATCTTGCCTTGTTCCTTACCACTTCACCTTTCTCATTCATCTTGTTTTTGAAAATCCACTTAGTACTGATTACATTCTTGTCCACTAGTCTAGGTACTAATGTCCAAGTTTTGTTATTCTCAATCTGCTCCAATTATTTCTCCATAGCTTTCACCCAATCTTCATCTTTCAATGCATCTTTCACTATTTTAGGCTCAAATTCAAATAGAAAACATGTACTTTCTCTTTCCTTTCTTCTAGTTAGAACACCAACAATTTTGTCACAAATTATTTGATCAAGGGAATGATTCAATTTCACATACCTTGGCAATACTAGTTCAAATCTAGGAGTATCTTCAATTGCTTGTATCAATTCCTATTCATTAATCTATCTCTCCATCAGTTTTGTTGCAGTATCCTGCTATACTAGTTGTACATATACAAACCCATGATAGTCTTCGGGTTCCTTCTTGTTGGATTCAACATTCTTCTCAAAAAATAAATCTACTCTTACATTAGCACTTTCCACTATCTTATTTATTCTCTTGTTCAAGAACTTGTAGGCTTTCCTTTTTGTGGAATATCCTAAGAATATCCTCTCATCATTTCTTGGATCAAACTTACTTGCATTTTCATCTCTCTTTGTATAACATCTACTCCCAAAAACTTTGAAATAACTTACACATGGAGATCAACCATGCCATAGCTCATAGAGAGTTTTGTTTGCACCTTTCTTCAACTGAACAAGCTATTCAATGTATAAATTATAGTTCTCACCACTTCTCTCCAAAATATATGTGCAACACCCTTTTGAATCATTAATTTCCTAGCACAATCAATGATAGACCTATTTCTTCTTTCAATAATACTATTCTATTGAGGTGTTCTTGGAGCTGACATCTGCCTTTTGATTCCCTGTTCCTCACTATATGAAACAAACTCATGTGAATTAAACTTACCTCCTCTATTAGATCTAAGACATTTCAGGGTCTCACTGGTCTCCTTCTCCACTCTAGATTTGTAGATCTTAAACATGTCAAAAGCTTTAGATTTGTCCTTTAGAAACACAACCTACATCATTCTAGAATAATCATCAACAAGAAACATGAAATATCTATCACCATAGTAACTCCGAGTTCTCATCAGACCACACATATCAGTATGAACTAGATCTAAAATACTTTCAAAATAGTATTTTTTGCTGGTGAAACCAGAACTAGTTAACTTCCCAAGTTGACATTCTTTACACATTATATTGTTTGGTTTCATTAGGTTAGGCAAACCTCTCACTATCTCCATCTTACTTTGATCAAGTTATCAAAATTTACATGACAAAACCTCTTATGCCATAACCAACAATCTGCTACCCTAGCAATCAAACAACTCTTAATAGTATAATTTATATTGAACAAGTTACCTTTAGTTTGTTCACCGGTAGCAATCAATTCTCCTGATTTCCCAATAATTCTACTTATACCTTCATTGAACTCCAATCTATATCATTTTTTATTCAACTGAGCAACCCTTAAAAATTTGTATTTTAGACCATCAACCCAGTAAACATCATCACATTTTTTTTTATCATTCAAAGTAATAGATCCTTTACCTTTTACCAAACAAGGAGCATCATTCCTAAATTTTACTAATCTACCATAACATTCTTCCATCTTGATGAATTTTCTTCTATCACTAGTCATATGGTGAGTGCATCCATTGTCAATTATTTATTCACCATTATGATTCATGTTAGAAACTAAAGCTTTCTCACCTTCTTCTAAGGGTTCTTCCTGTACCGCAAAAAACACACTTTCTTCTTCATCTCTTCCATCAGAATATTCATTAGTAACACCTTCCTTAGCTAGGCAACATGATTTCTTGTTCTTATCCTTTAATCTCCTTGGCTTCTCCTTCCTATCATTGTCAAGTTATCTAGAGGAAATATCTCCAATCTTATTTCATGCAAAGCACTTCAAAGGAAACTTACCCTTATATTTACCTTTCCCTCTAGGTAGCCTTTTAGAAAATAAAGCTTCTAATTCCTCGTGTTCTCTTTCATCTAACATGGTATATTCATAATCATTTGGGTAATATGTTGAAGAACTATTAGATATGTCTTTTCCTTTCCTAGAGGTGCAAGAGTCAATGATGACTTGAAAGAAACTTCAACGTTTGGCATACTATTATCATAATTGCTTAATTCAAATGGGGTTAATTTCCCTATTAATGTATCAAGAGTAACAGTAAAGTTCCTAGAGATCTGAGCTCTTGTATAGATAAAACCCTATTAGCATACTAAGGCAATAAAGTTATCAACACTTTTCTTACCACATCCTCCTTAGGAAGATTACCACCAACACCTCAGATAGAAACAACAACTTCTTTGATTCTTTGATTGTATTTCTCATGTTCTCATTTTCTTTCATCCTCATGTCATCATATTTTCCTTTCAAACTATCAACCTTTTTCTTTTTCACATGTGGATATCCACCATAGACAGTCTTAAACTTCTCCAACATATCATAAGCAGTATCTAAGTCTTTGACATCAATAAACTCTGCATTTGAAAGAGTACTAGCAATAGCTTCCATAGTAGCAATATGCTCTTTCCTAATCTTCAATTGATCTATAGTCAAGGTTCCTAAAGGGATAATATACTTATTAGCCACATGATCCCAATACTGATCACCCATACCTTTAAGATCTAGAGCTTCATCTGTCTGCACCAAACTGAGTAGTTCTCTCTTGTGAATTTAGGACCTTCCTTTCTCATCATCTTCAGACATTTACCTCAAGATGTTAAGCTTCACCAGAAAAAAGGCCAAATCTCTGATACAAATCATTATTCCTAAGATCAAATTACTAAGAGGGGGGGTGAATCAGTAATCAACCAATTATACAACATTTTAACCTCTTAAAATTTACAACAACATTCACAAGGTTAACTTAATAGTAGATAATGAAAATCATAACCATAAGAGCATCCACATAACAATGAAAAAATTGACATAGAGATTTATCTCGTGGAAATCCAATTTGGGAGAAAAATGTGGTGGGAATTAGTACCCACTAAATGATGTACTCTTTTGAAGTACACCCTATAAGGAGCTTAAACATGTTAGGAGTTTACAACAGCATTGTTAGGTACTACCCAGTTAAGGGATTTAATTATATCCCTGTTAGGAGTTTTACCATGTTAAGAGTAGCTTTGTTAGAGGACTTTAGACACAAGCTAATGTGCCACCTTGTTAAAGTATTTACAATAACGACGTACTAGGATCCACTCGGTTAAGGGAATTTGACTGTTGCAACTATTAGGGAACAACATAAAGAATGATCTGTAGAATAGAACTACCTCTACTTGATTAGATCCACTAAAGCACACAATCTCTTCTCAACACACTTAACTTTGTCTTGGCTTGATCACAAATCCCACTTCACAACCACATTTTGCCAACACACGATCAACACACTTTACTTTCAACTTCATCCATTATATATTAAACTATTAAGTCCACCACCTTAATCAAGCCCTAAATTTCAAATAGATTTAAATTTTAAATATCTCACTTAGATCCAACATGCCAAAAAAAAAAATTCAATATACAAAACAATTTTCCAAGACCACGTCGACCAATACAATGATTTACATATAATTTTGTGTTAATAGGTCAAACATGTTTTGACCAAACACATGCTTCCTCTAGAATATTCTCCACATACTATCATCAAACAATGTGATGCTAGATCATCACCTCCAATCATGAAGACACGTCACCAGATCATGACTAACTCAACCAATTCCACCGCAAACTCAACACCGATCACCAATCAAAGATTTATCAATTGTTTCTCAAGAACACAACTCTATCTTTGCTCATCGATCACCTATCCTACACACTAGTCACTCAAATTAGTTGTAATTGCAACCATAGATTCTACACACTATCACCAACCTTATCCTATGACCACACTACATAACTCATCAAATATTAGACAAATTAATTAAATCACCTATCACCTTTCACTAATTTTTCTAGCAGTTGCACTACCATCCTTCATACGATCATAACTTTCTTATCAGTCTACAACAACAGTAGTGGTCATATATTTAATATCTAGATACATCCCCAAGTATCTCATAGGTATCGCTACAACTAAAACTCATCATAACACCTTGATCATCATACTTATACTTAGTAACATACTAGGAACACTAGGTCAATACTTGACATCAATGACAACCCAATAATTGATCATCATGCAATCAAATATGTATCATGACAACACCAAAAATCACTTACCATCACTACATCAGTTATGCCAACAATATATATATGTGTGTGTGTGTGTGTGTGTGTAGATATTTACATACATACATACATACATATAGTAGAGAGATATGAGGCATGAAACATAGATGATATGGAGATTAAGAAATGATATATGGAGAGGTAGGGAGAAGATAGATAGATAGATAGATAGATAGATAGAGTAAATACAATAGAGATGGAGAGAGATAAATATATATAGAGGGAGAGGTGAGAGGAAGAGAAAGAGGGAGAAAAAGAGATTGAAACAAGGATACAATGAGAGAGGGAAAGATGGATATATAGTAAGATAAATATATAGGAAGAGGGAGGGGGAAATGGCAATATGAAAGAGAGAGATATGGAAAGATGAATGAGAGATAAACAAGGTGAGAGAGAGGGGGTGAGGGTAAGGAGATAGATATAATGGAGAGATAGGGAGATATAGATAGATATAAAGATGGATATGTATATGGATATTTGTATTCTTTTTAATTGATCTTTTTAATAGATGACAAAAGAATTACATTGACAACTCTATTCCTTTTCATCTATCAAAATAGATGTGTTTCCCTTAAGTTATTTCCCTTGATTAAAAATAAATAAAAATCCATCACATTATTTGGTACAAGGTATAGATACTCTTTAGGATTGACATCTATAGGGTATAGGTACTCTTCATGGATTAACATCTCTTCAAGGGACATTGATCAGTTTTTCAATTTTGTTGATCTCTTTGCATTGAATATCTTGGTTTTCAAGATCATGATATAGATAGATACATGCATCCTTTCTTGGTATATAATAGTGATATTTATGGTGGATTATCCCATAATAGATTTATTTTTAATGATACCATGAGTAATTTTGGCAACCATTTGGCACTTGTATTGACATATCTGCTTCATATGGCTACTTGATTGGTATCTTGGTCAATAGCTTTTCTTCAATGTTAACATGGCATATGTTACAATTTAGTGATGTGGTACCATTCTTGACACATTGGCATGATGTGTTTTCAGTACATATGCCAATGCTTCTCATCATTTGACAATGCGCATATATTTTGGTTTCACTGATCTATACATGACAGTGAAGTTCTAGTTTGGTATACCTTTATGTGAATATGAAGTAATATCCTTATTACAAATTCACTTTTGTTTGCATATTATATATATATATATATATATATATATATATATATATATATATATATATATATATATATATATATATATATATATATATATATATATATATATATATATATATATATATATATTGCAATTTTATTTTTCTATTAATGACTTATATATTCCTATTTTGGATAAGCAATTAATGCCTTATTAACTTTCATTGATAAGTCATTAACTTCTTATTGAATACTTGTATACACCTAAAAATGGCTTCATTAATTAATTAAATATTTATTATTTAATTATTATTGACTTGATAAATTAATTAAATATTTACTTAATTAATATTTGTTTCCTCTATTTATTAAGTAAATTATTCAATTTATTTAATAAATTCACTATAGTCTAATTCTATATCCTAAGTCTTCTAAATAGTCTATTTAAAGTGATTTAATTAAATACACAATCACCTAAATATGACTAAATCCCCTAGTCCACTTCATCCACCTAGTCACCTGACACATCACCTTGGCTAAGATAAATAATTATTATTAATTATTTATTCATAATTATCCTCACCCACACATGTCCTATCCTTAAGGGCTATGTGGCCTCATAGGACTTGGTCTCATGACCACATGTCCTCTCAACAACCAAGTCAAGAGACCTTCCCTATTCCTAAGGGGCTTCTCAAGCCACCTCTAAGGGTCAAAGGTGACTCATGGGACACTTGTACAAAGAGTCCTCATGAGGAAAAGGTCTCTCCCCCTTTCTCTCTTTGGTCTTTGTGAGACACTTGACATGTGTCTTTCCCTTCCACCTTCTTCTCCTCCATGTCAATGTGAGAGGAACATCATCCCTATTCTTCCTCTCACATTCCAACTACATCCCCCTTTCTCTCAACTCCTTCAACTAAGTCAATTCTAGTCCTAGGATCTTCCACCTTTCATTCTCAACCGTAGGATCGTGCCACCTAGGCCTAGATCCTCCAAAACTCTATAAAAGGAGCCTCATTTGCCCTTTGTGGGCTAATCGAAAATAGGCATTTTTGAGAACAAGCATTCAAGCATTCAAGCATCCAAGCAATCAAGTAAACAAGCATTTTCATTATCATCCCCATCATTTGCATTCCATTCATTAGATTTGCATAAGCTATTGTGCATCCATTTCACTCAATCTCCACACTTTGGAAACATCTTGGGAAAAGGGCTTCATTTGGAAATCTGAGAGCTCAACATCTTCAAGAAATCAAGGTTAGGAGGGCAATGGAGACAAGCTGCATTTGTAGGTGAAGGTAAAATTGTTATTTTGGCTTCATTGTTTATTGCATTCTTCATTGTAGTTTGCTTATTAGATAGATTTGTTAGCTTCTTTTAGTTAATTCATCATTTAGAATAGTATCCAACTAATTTGCATACATTTTTTGGTGCTAGAAGGAGGGCCCATCCAGGCTTTTCACTTTCAATTTTTATTTTTCCATGTGCAAGTTTTTCTACAGGTTTTTTCTGTGCATTCATCCACGATTTCTGCGCATCTGTTCATTTTCGCTGCGCATCCATTCTCTGACATAAACTTTTCATTTGTTTTCCCTCTTTGTTATAATTGCTGTGCATTTGTCATCTGTTTCTGCGCATTTATTGATTTTCATTGCGCATCCATATTAACTGCGCATACATTCCACTGGGCTGCGTATTAATTAAACTGTCTCGTGCATACATTATTCCTACGCATACATCCATACTTACTGCGCATATATCACACTGTTCTGCGCATTCATTAGTTTATGTAGAAAATTTTAGTTTTTTTTGTTGTATTGGTTTTTAGCTAATCTTTTGACAAGTGTCTGTTCGTTCTGGTAGTTTTTAGGCTATTTTGCAGGATGTAATTTTGAAGACCCCATTGCTAAAATATTTCTAACAGTTTGATTGCAGATTGCCAAGGGGTTTGCAAAATAAACTATAATCTCATTTGGGTTTAAAATACAACATGCTTTTGCTTTGTGTGTCTTCCTTAGCATAGATTTTAGTGTCTGTTGTGTTTTGCTTAATAGCATAATTGTAAGCCCAAAATTATAACAACGTATCCTCTCCCCTCGCCATTCATGGATCTTGGGTGTAAGAGAAATTGTTATAATTTTTAGAGGGCGGTCTTTGGTGGGAAAAGAGGTACTCACCCCAAGGAACGACCCAACCAGTAACAGGCTAAAGCCAAGCCCTTCCAAACCAGTATATAAAAAATGCTAGTGTGATTAGCCTCACATTAGATAGGTGTGAATTCGTTGTGGCAACCAAAATCTCCTCCAGTACCCCAGTGGTGTGTTAAAGTCCTACTTAGTAGAGGTGAAAGCCTTGCTTTGAAAGGATTGGGAGAGCCCCCTTAATTGGGAAAATGACTTGATCACAACCACCTGAACGAATGTCCTTATTAACAAATTTTGTTTAGTGGCCAAAAACCTTCTATCTGCTGGCTCAAGGAGTCACCCAAGCTCGTGAAGACACCCCACATTACTCATGGTTCATAGTAGAGATAGCAGTTCTTTGGGAAGTAATGACCCATTGAATTCAGAACTTGGTGTGCCTGAGAAGTGAGTGCACTGTAAGGAGGAGCCCATGCCTCCAAGTTCCTAGGCTGTCCGCTGTGGATTTGCGTGGCTGGATTTTATTATCCTAGTGGGGATTCAGTAGATATTGTCCTTGCCAACCTTAGGATTTGTAAGCATGTTTGTGCATTCATACTAGATTAAATTAGATCAAAATCATCTTTGTCTTGCGTGTGTGTGTTTATGCATTTTTTTTACTTTGCCAAAAACCAGAAAACATCAGAAAAAACTAAACCAAACAAAATTCCCTATCATCAAAACAGCAAAATCATCAAAAATTTGACAACCTGTGCATACATACCAAATTTCTGCGCATATGATCCAAGTTACTGCGCATTTGTCAAAATTTTCTACACATTTGTTTCAATTTACTGCGCATATATTACACTATCCTGTGCATTTGTTGCTGCGCATTTACAACAGAGAGCATTTTCACAGGCTTTTGGATTTTCAAAATCACTTTTTCAAATACCCATTTTTGTCTTGAGCAAGATTCTGAAAAAATAGTTACGTTACATAGACCTCTGATTTCTAATTTGACCACTTTCATCACTTTTCATCATCTTTCCTTCCTTACACGTCAACAAATCACTTTCTTCCAATCTTAAAATTTTTAGTGTGGTGTTGAAGATTTACCTTATCTATCAGACTTTGACCTTGGTGAGCTTATCATTATCAGGATATATCATCCTTAACCATCAAGCTTACTTAGATTATTGTTTCTTGACCCCAATTTTCAATACTTATCATATCTTTTCTACCAATCATTCTCCATATCTTTTTATCAAAGATCTTTCATTTTCGCAATCATTTTCATCCATTTTATGGTTCAAACTCGATCTCAGAAACTCAAACAACCTATTAATCTAGAATCCCTAGACAAAATGGAAGGCAATAATAGCAATGATGAGAATCCTTGGCCCAAACAGCCTCCTAAGAAAGCTAATCCTCTCACATTTGATGACGAACCTACTGATGAGGAACTTAGGGATGCTGCACAAGATCCTAAATTTTTACAAGTCATGGAATGACTTATAGGCTTGGATAAAGAGATGTATTTCCTCATGCTTGCTCAACAAGGAGCTAAGTTACCAAGTGATTTTGATGTTACCAATCTTAGAGAACCAACTCCTACACAAAATCAAGATATCCTTAAAGGTTCTCAAGATACTCATGGAGCAAAGGAAATCAATCAAAAATCCAATGCTTCTCAAATCAATCAACAATCCAATGCGTCCCATAGTGATCAACAACAAAATGTTTCTCAAAATAATCAGCAACCCAATGATCTTCAACAGTTTAATGTTTCCCAAAACTCGCAAGGAAACACATTATCTTTGGATCCCATCCTACAACAAATCCAGATGCTTCAACAACAAATTCATGATATTCAAACTGGATCATCAACTAAGAAGTATCCTTTGGATGATATATGTCCTTATCCTTTTGATAAGAACTTAGCAATGATTTCATTCCCTCCTCATTTTGAGGTACCAAAATTTGACAAATACAAAGGGAATTCGGATCCACAATACCATATTCGTGAGTTTTGTGCTGCTTGTATTGAAGTTGCTCACAATGACACTTATCTTATGCAACTATTTTCGTGAAGTTTAGGAGGACAAGCCATGGAATGGTTCTCCAAACTTCCCCCCAGCATCAAATCTTTCAATGAGCTTCTTGACAAATTTGTGACTCATTATTCATATAACATCAAACATGAGGTCACTATGCTTGATCTTTGCAATGCGCATCAAAAGAATGGAGAACCTTTCCTTACTTTTTTGCAAAGATGGTGTCAATTATTTTCTAAATATCCATGAACAATTCCTGAACAAGAAAAGATGGATATTTTTGTGCAAAACCTTACACCAGAAATGAGTTATAGGTTGCAATTGCAATGTCCACCAAATTTCAATAAGCTCATAGAAAATGGTATCAAAATTGAGGAAGCCATGGTCCGAAAAGGTGAGATAAAACTTTATTCCAAAGACAATGCTGGATCCTCAAATTCCAATTCCAACACTTATAACTCCAATTCCAACAATGACAAATCGAAATATTGGAATAAAAACAAAAACATTGTCAATGACGGAATTGTTGATAATCGTAATGTCCAACCAACAAAACCTCTTCTAAATCTCACAAGTACAACCAACGCTACTCAAGCTACATACAACAATCAGTCAGCTAGTCAAAATACCACCAAGGATTCACCCAAACCAAGATTGCCTTTTATCTCACCTCGAAGAAACTTTATTCCTTTAGGGGAATCTCTCAAATCAGCATTACGGAATTTAATCACCAAGAAACTCATCACGCTTCCTGAACCGAAAGATTATGAACCTAGAGTGAAGCCTTCTTGGTGGAATGGAAATGATTATTGTGAATTCCACAGAGGAAAAGGACATATAACTAATGAATGTCAAAGACTTAAAAATGTGATCCAAGACTTAATCGAAAGCGGTGAAATTAGTGTTGACAGACATGTCTCGAATGAATCACATACGGCCTTCAAAGATCCACTTCCTGAGCATGAAAAAGGAGGTTCTTCCAACAATAAGGGTGACAACCAAGCCAATTATAATAACACACCCTATAGATATGTTGGTAACATTTCTGACCGTCATCCTTCTGCATATTATGCCAATATTATTACCATCAAGGAAAAATCAGAGAGTCAACCAATCCATGCTACTACTCGTGCTCAAGCCAAGGTTACTCTCCAAGGAGTCCAGTTTAAACCAAGCACTACTCACAAAAAGTCCATTTATGTTCCAAAGTCCATACCCAATACTTCCAACCAGTACAATCTTTTGGAACAGCTCAAAAAGACACCGGCCCAGATATCCATCTTAGGGCTTTTGCGTCTTTCTCCATCTCACAAAGATATCCTTGAAAAAGCTCTCTTAGAGACCCAGGTTCCAACAACTCTAGATCTTGATCAATTTCAAGCTATGGTAGGCCATTTAACGACCCCACATTATTTATCCTTTACTGAAAATGATGATTTAGCCATTACCCAACCTCATAATGCTCCTTTACATATCGAAGTCCTTGTCTAGAATCACAAGATTAAAAGAGTATTAATAGATGGGGGAGCTGGCTTGAATATTTGCACGTTAAAATTGGTCCTTGCATTGGGATTTTCTGAAAATGTCATTGATCCAAAAAGGAAAATCACAATAAAAGCCTATGATGAGGAAGAGCGATCATCCAAGGGGTCCATTGTTCTTCCAATTAGAATTGGTCCTATTGTCAAAGATGTATCTTGTCAAGTCCTGGACATGGATCTTGCTTATAATATTCTTTTGGGAAGACCATGGATTCATTCCATGCAAGCTGTGCCATCAACTTATCATCAATGTATAAAATTTCCTCACAATGGTCAGGAGATCACTGTCTAAGGAGATTCCAATCCTTTTCAATATTGTAGTAATGTGTAGATTTCTGATTCTTTGGTTCCCAATAATCGTACTGGATCTTCTACAACTACACCTGGTGACCCTAGTAATATAGCATCAACTTCTAAATCAGACGGGATCAAGATAGATATCAAAGAAAGAAGTATGGGAGAATATACTTTAGGTCAAGCTCTTTGCATCACTGAGTTACCTTTATCTCCTAAATCATATGGTCGGTCTTTGATCAGTAAACAACAATCAGAACCCCCTTCCACACTTGTTTATAACACATTTATAAGTGGGGGCACAATATCCAAAGAGGCAGCTGAGCGTAATGCAAATTATTGGCTTAGGACACAGAAGATTGAAGATGATATTAAACATGATTATATATCCCCTGATGTCTATGGAAAAGGGTATACTTTGCTACAAAAGATGGGATATCAAGGTGCTGGACCTCTAGGGTTACAATGAGAAGATGTTATAAAACCAATTTTGCAAAATCCAAATTATCAACAAGATACTATAGGATTAGGATATAAGGGAGAGGGATCACAAGAAACAAAAGGGAAAGCAAAAATGCCACCTTTTCATGAGACATCTAAAGCTCCTGTCTTACAATTCAGAAAGCATGGCATGTATGTAGATCCAGAAAAACAAAGGATAGCTCAAAGAATCATTGATAGTCTTGAGGATAATGATGATTTTGATTCTAATGATTATGAATGGGATTCCTTATCTGATGGTACTGAAGACATAGGAGTCGATGTTGTCCATCAATATAGTAACAATTACCATGAGGGTGAGAGTTCAATGAGTGACTCACTAGGATTGGTCCCAAGTAATACTACTCGTGTTGATCGTGAGTGAAATGAGCGTTATCTTGTGACAGATAATTCAGAGGAGAGTATGGAAATAGATCTCGCTGATACTATCATAAACCTTAGCAACTTTTCCATCAATACCATCTCTGCTTTTGAAACCAACCCAAATGATCCAATGCCCCTTGTCCGTCCTAACCTTATTGATTGGGATTCTCCCGATCACCCAGAACTTGATGTCTTCTATAATGATGATGCAATCATTGACTATCTTGGTACCAGGGATCATTTACCACCAGGGGATCACAAGTCAGGATTTCCAATAGAACTCAATGACATGGCCTATTTTGGAGAGAGTGTCAATCCTTTCAGTCATAAAAATATAAAAATAATCAGCAGATCTAATGGTGAAAACCACTCAGTGGCAGTATTAGATCCAAAAATAGTAAAAAGAAAAGATGCATCTGATGGTGAAAACCTCTCTGAGGCGCCTGATAATGGAAGGATTGACACTCTTCCAAACTATCTAGATTGAGAGCAATCTGCCATTCTTATAGAACCGACAATACCACTTAATATTGGAACAAAGGAGTCTCCACGCATCCTCAAGGTAGCAGCATCCTTGACAGAATCAGAGAAAGAAGCTTTTGCAATATTCTTCAAAGAATGACAAATCAACTTTGCTTGGTCCTACGCTGATATGCCTGGTTTGGATCCCAATCTCATTATGCATCATTTATCTATCAAACCAGGTGTAAAACCAGTTAAGCAGAAGCTCCGCAAAATGCATCCTCATATTGCTCTAATGGTGAAAGCAGAATTGAAAAAGCTCCTAGATGTTGGATTCATTCGAGCTATTGATTATGCTGAGTGGATTTCAAATATTGTCCCAGTTTCAAAACCAGACAAGTCTATCAGGATTTGTATTGATTGTCGAGATCTAAATAAAGCTTGTCCTAAAGATGACTTCCCTTTACCAAATATTGATATGATTGTTGACCTAATAGCTGGACATGAGATGTTATCATTAATGGATGGATTTTTTGGTTATAACCAAATCAAGATTGCGCCAGAAGATCAAGAAAAAACTGCTTTTACTTGTCCGTGGGGTACATACTGCTGGAATGTAATGCCTTTTGGCCTCAAAAATGCTGGAGCAACTTACCAAAGAGCCATGACCACTATCTTCCATGACATGATGCATACCATCATGGAAGATTATGTTGACAACATTCTAGCAAAATCCAAAGATAGAGTTGGTCATTTGAGAGTGTTAGACAAAATATTCACCCGGATGGAAAAATATCAGATTAGACTCAATCCAAAGAACTGTGCATTCAGGGTCACATCTGGCAAACTGTTAGGGTACATTGTCTCAGCTAAAGGAATCGAAGTAGATCCAAAAAAGGTTAAAGCAATATTGGAGATGGCTTCCCCCACTAACATCAGTCAGCTAAGATCTTTACAGGGGCATCTTCAATCAATCCGAAGATTTGTTTCTCAATTAGCAGATCGCAGTCATCCTTTTCAACATTTGCTGCATAAAAATATCTTATTCCAATGGGATGATAAGTGTGAGGAAGCTTTCAATAAAATCAAGCAGTATCTAGCGAATCCTCCAACTCTGATGTCACCAATTCTAGGCAAGCCACTCTTGCTCTACATTTCAACCAGAACAGCCTCACTAGGTGCTCTTCTCACTCAGCAAGATCATGAAAGAAAAGAAAAAGCCATTTACTACATCAGTCGCACTCTAGTGGGATATGAATTAAACTATTCTCCTATTGAAAGAGCATGTCTAGCTATTGTCTTTGCTTCACAAAAGTGGTGACATTACATGTTGTCACATTCTACTCAGCTTATTGCAAAAATTGATCCTTTAAAGTATTTGTTAAGCAAGACTACATTGACAGGCAGGTTGGCTAAGTGGGTCATGCTACTTAGTGAATTTGATATTGAATATGTAGATAGGAAGGCTATCAAAGGTCAAGTGATCATAGATCAACTAGTAGATGCTCCATTAATGGATGACCAACCTATACACATAGAGTTTCCTGATGCTCATATCTTAGCTTTGACCACGCAAACATGGAAATTATACTTTGATGGCTCATACACTCAATAGGGTTCAGGAGCTGGTATACTTTTTATCACGCCACAAGGATACACTATTCCGAAATCTTTCAAGTTGTTATTTTCTTGCACTAATAATGTGGCAGAATATGAGGCTTTGTTGATTGGGTTAAAAATGGCTTTACAATGGAGTGTATCTGAAATAAATGTCTACAGAGATTCTCAGTTGATTGTTAATCAGGTTAATGATGATTATCAGACCAAAGATGATAAGTTATTGCCATATAAATGTATGGTGGATGACTTCAAAAAGTATTTCTCTGTCATCACTTTTGAGCAGATTCCTCGGCATGAAAACAAGGCTGCTGATGCCATGGCAATGATTGCTTCTTTATTTGATATCGAAGTTACCAAGGCCCATTTTGAGTTCTTGGTGGAATCCTTGACTTGTCCTTCATATGATGACCCTGATACGAGTATTATATGTCATCTGATTGGACATGACTCCCCAACCTATGGAAAGATCTATTCTTACCTCAAAGATAACACTTTACCTCCCAACCTATCCCGCAATAAAAAATGAACTTTTCTCCGCCAAACCTCCCGCTATATTTTACTATCTGACACCGTTTATCAGCGAAGTTTTGACGGTACTCTCCTGCGATGTCTCGAACATGATGAAGCTCAACTTTCCTTATGGGATGTACATGAAGGTATATGTGGGACACATTCGAGTGGTCCCTCTTTGGCTAAGAAACTCATGCGTATGGGTTATTATTGGCCTACCATGGAAGTAGATTCCTTTCATTTTGCTAGGGCATGCAAGAAATGTCAGATACATGGAAACCTTATCCATGCTCCAGCACAAGAGTTACATCCTTTTACAACTACTTTTCCATTCAGTCGGTGGGGACTCGACCTCGTGGGTGCTATCAATCCTCCATCTTCCAATGGTCACAAATGGATCCTCACTGCCACAGAATACTTCACTAAATGGATTGAGGGTGTTCCATTGATTACCACCACAGGGAAACAAATATCCATGTTTATCTTAAACTATATCATCTGCAGATATGGTATACCTATGTATCTCATTACTGATCATGGGAAACAATTCCAAAATCAGGACATGGATGAACTATGCGCCAAATTCCACATTACCCACAACTATTCCACCATCTACTATCCTCAAGGAAATGACCAAGCTGAGGCGTCAAACAAAACAATTGTTAAAATCCTACAAAAGACTGTCAATGACGCTGGCCATGATTGGCATCTTCAACTTAATCCTGCCTTATGGGCTTATCACACCTCCATCCGAACTCCTACTGGAGCCACTCCATACTCCCTTGTTTATGGATCTGAAGCAGTCCTGCCCCTCGAGGTCAAGTTGCCTTCACTTCGTGTTACTCTTAAGGATTTAATTCCTAATGAATAGTATAGAGTTGCACACTTGACTGAATTGGAACTCCTAGATGAATGCCATCAGCGCGCCTATGATCATTTGAAAGTTTATCAGCAGCGTCTATCCCGTCAGTATAACAGCAAGGTAAAGATCAGAGACTTTCAGTTAGGTGACTTAGTCCTTTGAGAAAATCCAAAGAATCAACAACACCATGAAAAGAAGGGTAAGTTCGAACCTAATTGGTTAGGACCTTTTGTGATCACAGCAATCTATGGTTCTGGAGCTTATCAGTTATCTACACCTGAAGGAGATCCCTTGGATGAGCCTCTTAACAGTATCCATCTCAAGAAGTTTTATCCTTGAAATCCCAATGCAAGGGGTATGTATATAGGTTGTATATATCTTCTGTACATAAAAAAAAAAAAATCACAAAATCAAAAGAAAAACTGCAATAAAAGCATATAGTGAAAACTTGGAAACAGGCGCTATATGTGACAAATTAGCTCCTCTATCTCTTAGGCTTCTTTTAGTGTGTCCGTTCATTGTATATATCCATAAAAAAATGGTTAGTCAGTCCTCATCCTCGCCATGTATATATCATAATAAAATGGCCCATTCATGCACCATTCCTTGTATTTATCCATAATAAAATCCGATCAAAGCTTGATCTTTTGTCAGGGTCTTCATCCTAGTCTCCTTGTGTTTTTTCTTCATCCATAATAAGTCAGTCCATCACCTAGCTAGGGGCATGTCCTTGACCTAGTTTGGGAAGTGGATCTATGATAGTCGTGACTCTTCGAGGACATAATGGAGTTATTTTCACCAGGCAAGAAGACACAATCAAATGTCCTTTTACAATGATCTCTTCATGCTGAATCCAAATCTATGATCTATTCTTCGACACATGACTACTTATCTCTATATCTTGATTATACATCATCACTTGAATTGATCAACATGTCCCACATCAATCTTTTTGGCAAAAGAAATGTATATTCATGATAGGCATGTTAGACTGGTTTGTTGTAGATTATGCATTCATATCTGGATTTCATTGTTATCATGTTTCCTATGCTATTCTGGGATATCTTTTGACATGAGTTTGAAACTCCCATATGTCATTGATTAGAATAGCTGGGATGGAGCATGGTATTTTCTTTGATTGCTATTTGTGGGGTATTTTTCGATGAAATCAAAGGATCCAATAATTTGGGGTGTCTGTGTATAAGTGCCTTCATCCATTTCATAGTATGAACAACATAAACATCATGTTGTTCTACAAATACTATTTAGGGTGATACGCCATCGCATACCTCAACTCCAAATATTTGTTCCTTGATTGAGGGGGAAATATTCCTTGTCTGTTACGCAAATGAAACTCAGGTCATCTCGATTCAATTATACCTAGATGCTTGTCAAGTTTGCAATATTAAACTCCATGCAAAAAGTGCTCAGGTCATCCTGGTTTAATTATACCATGATGCTTGCATTTTCTTGCAACATAACGAGCTCAATGATGAAAATCAAATTCCAGTTATTATGAAGTTCTAAGATGTTACATGAAGTTGTGGAGATACTCATTTCATATTTCATTTTGCATTGCATATCAGTGCTCCTTTTATAGGGACTTATAGGTTACCTTTCTTATTAGGTTATCTGTTTTCTTAGTCTATTCTTCTTATGTCAGATACATTGTTATTTAAGTTGAGGACATTTGGATAACCACACATATTATGACTTCTTTTGCATTTAACACTTAAATCATTTAGAGACATAATTTATCTTCATTAGGAGTGTTCATTTGTATATAATTTGGTCATTTCTTATATCTATAGTTTCATCTCATTTTCTATTATCGTGTTATCCGTTATTACATTTAAATCATCATCATTTATTACATTAGATATCATTTGCATTATATCATTCATTTCATATTCATTATCCACATTGTTCATCATGAATATTGCATTGTTAATCACATGGCATTCATAAATTCATTTAAGACGTCCATTTATGTCACCATCATATGATTATTAACCATTAAGCATCAACAAAATCAAAACATGCATATAAATCATTTTGCATTCTAGGACATGCATTTTAGCAATCTAAAAGTACATCATCACATCCTGCATATGTCAGTACGCACATGTATATAAATCATTAAAGTAAATCATGATAGAACTGCATCACATACAATCCATAACACAACAAAAATATCCGAATGTCCAATGATATAAATCAATAACAATGTGTCTATAGTCAATGTGTCTGTCAAGTCAAAAATATAATAATACAATGAATCATAATGATACAATCGTGTATACAATGATCTCTCACACATCTATGACCCACTGCCTCTAGACTCTGTATGTCACTGTCTACGGGATGCAATGTGGCCCTGTGCTGCTGCACTCCCTGATGCTGAGGATCCACCCTGACCTCCTGAACTTATCGGTGCTCTGGGAGGACGTGATGATACCCCTCCACTGCCAGCTGGTGCCTGTCGCTCATGTGCAGCTGCTCTGATGCCAACTGAGCTCTCTCTATAGCTCCCGATCCACTGATCCCTCGGGACTGCCTGTCTGTATGCCTCTCGCCAGTAGGATATCTCCTTCTTGGCATGTATCATGGCTCGCATGACATCCCCATGAGGACCTAGGTCCTCAGTCCTTTGTAGCTCATCTAAAAGCATCTCTGACTCCCCGAGTCTCTCCACCGCTGAATCTCTCTCTCCCCGCAGCAAATCCATCTGTCTGCCCATCCTCTCAATCTGTCTCTCCAGACCTGGAACCCGGTCTGCCTCTACCTGGATCACTGCTAGTC
The DNA here is from genome assembly GCA_027943335.1 of Chamaecyparis obtusa. Classification (NCBI taxonomy): domain Eukaryota; kingdom Viridiplantae; phylum Streptophyta; class Pinopsida; order Cupressales; family Cupressaceae; genus Chamaecyparis; species Chamaecyparis obtusa. The sequence goes on along the minus strand of BSBK01002654.1, from coordinate 589,820 downwards.
GAACTAGCAGTGCGTCAATATCAGGCTCCTCCTTCACAGCATCTCTGTGTAAATAGGGATCCTGTCCCCCGATGTCCATGTCTGCCTGTTCAGCCTGTGCCTGTATGTCTGGCATCTCCACATCTAGCTCATCCTGTCTGTCACCCTGAGCCACGTCAACCTGAGCCACATCCACCTATGCCTACCCCTGTGCCTGTGCCTATACTGCAGCCACTAGTATCTGTACTGCAGCCACTAATCTCTATACCTGCGTGACTGGTACCTGTAATGGTGCTCCTACAGCTGGCTGTGCTGGTGGCTATCTTCATCCTTGTCCCCTTTGCCTCACTCCACCTCCTCTCATCCGTGGGCCAACTCTCCCTCCATCTCCGCGACCATCTCCACCACCTCCATCTCCACCTCCATCTCTACCACCTCCATCTCCTCCTCCATCTCCTCCTCTCCCTCATCCCCTCCTATCTCGACCTCGCTACCTCCCCCGATGTCTGTCTACTGGATCTCTCTCTAGAGGTCTCGCTGCTGGATCTGTAATCCGTGGCACAGGATGATCTCTCAAAAACCGCTCTAAATTCACAGTCATCCCAGGGTCAACCACTGTCTATCTCATGGACCATGCCTAGTATGGTGCATCCAAAAACTCCTACCGCGCAACATCAAATGATGCCATGGGTCCCCAATCCTGTCTCTCCTGGTGTGTTCATGCAAACTCGGTCACTCCCTGGGGCATACCCTGTATCCTGCCGAACTATCGCAGAACCCGGCTCACCAGCTGTCTCTCAATAATAAAGGGTGTCCACCCTATCAACCATCACACCTCAAAATAAAACCCAAGCTGCCGCTCATCATCCCATGGCTCGCACCCAAGATAGGGTCTCCATGTCACTATGTCTAGAGTGTCAAAAGTGTAGCGCCAAAACTCTAAATGTCCTAGTTTTGCCTGAGACAAAACTGAGGAGTATAAATGAATATAGGGCTGCCCTGCACCCCAGAACCGAATCGCTACTGGTCTCGTCACTGCAATGTGCTCCCATGCCCAAACATGGGGCAGTGTCACCCCTGCTGATAAAGATGCACTCCCATGGTACACCACCTGATGTAAATCATGGTATAAGTGTGCTAATAAACACACACCCCAAGCAAATCGGGTCCCCTCCATCACCCTCTGTAATGTCCGGCCCCACCCAACTGAAAATCCGTGTGACCTCCGATCCAGGCATACGAATCCCCCAATAGCGCCTACTAGAACCACTGGAAGCAGGTCATACATGTCGACCATCTCCTCCCAGCTAATCTCCCCATCCTCTATGTCATCATCTCCAAAGATGGCTCTGCACTCTGTGACTCCGCCGTGTCGATCATACTGCACTAACTCTCCTGTGATGGGAAGCCGGAGGATGCGATATACATCCTCTAGTGTCACTGTCATCTCCCCTATCAGAAGATGGAATGTACTCGTCTCTGAGTGCCATCTCTCAGCTAAGGCAGTCATCATGCTCAGATTCGCCTGAATCTCAGGCATGTAAATCACATGGTACAGTCTTGATGCTCCTATCACCAGTCTCTCTATCTCTGACAATCCTAGTCTCAGGTTCTGTGTGATGGGATATCTCTCCCATGACATCAGAACATTTGTGATATCCTCCTATTCAAGTCAACAACAATCAACCTATCAGATTTCGATAAACTGATCTATCAATCTATCTATCCTATCATATCAATTTCAAACATGTTTATCACGTGTTTCAACTGATGATTCTATCAATTATCTATTTCAGACTGGCTAACTAGCGAACATGCTACAATGTTGCCAATCTTGATCAAATCGATCACAATCAACCGTCGATAGATCAAATCAGCTTATCGACATCACGTTTGACCTAATTGACTATCCATCATGACTAAATTCTAACACCCAAAAACATATGCGCAGCATTGAAACATGCATGCACAACTTTCTTTCACAATTGCGTAGGTTTTTACCAATGCGCAGTCTTCATCCACATTTGCGTAACATTTCTAGGCATTTGCGTAGTTTTATACATATGTGCACTTTTAATGACCATTTACACAGCTTTTTCTAACAAATGCGCAACAAGTATCTATGCGCACTTTTATTGTATGCTTGCGCAGTACTGTTCCACTCCTAGTATGAATGCACAAATCTACTTAACGTATGCGCAGAAACTTTGATTTTCTGCGCACACGTCCAAATTTGCTGCGCATTGATGCGCTGAAACTGCGCATTCATCCTACGCCTAGAAAAAATGAAAAAATTCTTACTCTAATCTATCATTTGATCTACCCTAAACATGTTCTAAATCTACTCTAACATGCATCAAATCATAATAATACAGAGTAGGATCGAGTCACCTACCCGTTCACCCGAATCGGGTGGTCGCTGGAAGTGTCTGACTCTCTCGAAGCGGTGATCTGACAAGGGGAATGACATCCTGGTGGCTCTGCTCTTCTTTGTCTCGCGCTCGAATCTCCAAATGACAAGTGTGCACAATGAACCTATTGTGGACCCCCTGGCCATATTTATAGCCTGTGGACCCGATGTGCTTGGTGTGTGAACCATCTCTACCATTTTTTCTTCTATTCTACCCTGTTTACATCCATATTTCTACCCATTCTTTCGTGAGATTGATTGGACAACCCCATAAAATAAAATAAAAAAACAATCTTTTCACAAAATTCAAAAAATCTTTTTTTTCAATCAATCTCTCGAGGGGGCATCCATAGGTCATCTGAGATATTGTCTGGGGCAGGGGCAAAAATGTTTGATTTTTCTTTGAAACAATGTGACCAGCATGGGGCAAAAATGCTTGATTTTTCTTTGAAACAATGTGACCAGCACATTATTTCAAAGAGGGGCAAAATGTATACACCTAAAAATGGCTTCATTAATTAATTAAATATTTATTATTTAATTATTATTGACTTGATAAATTAATTAAATATTTACTTAATTAATATTTGTTTCCTCTATTTATTAAGTAAATTATTCAATTTATTTAATAAATTCACTATAGTCTAATTCTATATCCTAAGTCTTCTAAATAGTCTATTAAAAGTGATTTAATTAAATACACAATCACCTAAATATGACTAAATCCCCTAGTCCACTTCATCCACCTAGTCACCTGACACATCACCTTGGCTAAGATAAATAATTATTATTAATTATTTATTCATAATTATCCTCACCCACACATGTCCTATCCTTAAGGGCTATGTGGCCTCATAGGACTTGGTCTCATGACCACATGTCCTCTCAACAACCAAGTCAAGAGACCTTCCCTATTCCTAAGGGGATTCTCAAGCCACCTCTAAGGGTCAAAGGTGACTCATGGGACACTTGTACAAAGAGTCCTCATGAGGAAAAGGTCTCTCCCCCTTTCTCTCTTTGGTCTTTGTGAGACACTTGACATGTGTCTTTCCCTTCCACCTTCTTCTCCTCCATGTCAATGTGAGAGGAACATCATCCCTATTCTTCCTCTCACATTCTAACTACATCCCCCTTTCTCTCAACTCCTTCAACTAAGTCAATTCTAGCCCTAGGATCTTCCACCTTTCATTCTCAACCGTAGGATTGTACCACCTAGGCCTAGATCTTCCAAAACTCTATAAAAGGAGCCTCATTTGCCCTTTGTGGGCTAATAGAAAATAGGCATTTTTGAGAACAAGCATTCAAGCATTCAAGCATTCAAGCATCCAAGCAATCAAGCAAACAAGCATTTTCATTATCATCCCCATCATTTGCATTCCATTCATTAGATTTGCATAAGCTATTGTGCATCCATTTCACTCAATCTCCACACTTTGGAAACATCTTGGGAAAAGGGCTTCATTTGGAAATCTGAGAGCTCAACATCTTCAAGAAATCAAGGTTAGGAGGGCAATGGAGACAAGTTGCATTTGTAGGTGAAGGTAAAATTGTTATTTTGGCTTCATTGTTTATTGCATTCTTCATTGTAGTTTGCTTATTAGATAGATTTGTTAGCTTCTTTTAGATAATTCATCATTTAGAATAGTATCCAACTAATTTGCATACAATACTAAACATATAAGACTTTAATAACCTGCATATAAGCTATATATGTCATCAAATGAAAAGGTGTACATAAGGATTATTACAGGGATATATTTATCCTTTCAAAGTATTGATTAGCATAACATCTCTACTTGAAAACAAGTGGTTTATATTGTTGATATCTAAAAGGAAAAATATGATCATTTGACCATAGGCATGGTATGTTGGAAACTACAAATTGAAGCAATAGTTGTATTGTCATTGATGTCAAACCTTAACTAGTAAGACTATTGCTATCTAAAAAAGTACTGTATCTATTGGTTAATGAGAAGGATTAGGGAAAGGGTGATAACAATAGAACCTAGAGAAAGGTTGACTTATTTGATACTTTAATGAGTACTTGATTATGTAGCACAATGATAAGATAATGTATTGTTTATCTAAGTAAGAAGCAAGATTGAACAAGTAGGCTTAACTGAGAAAAAGTGAAGAAATCTAGTTTAAGCCCAGTGATGTTAGTGTTGACCGAGCTAGTATATGCCGAGTGAATTTAGTATTGACAAAACATCAGTTTATTGCTGAGGGAGACAACATTAGCCGAGGGAAACAATTTGAAGAGATGATTGAGCTACGTAGTGATGACCGAGGAGTTGAACACAGTATTGACCGAGCATTAGTAATTTACATTTGAGGGAGAATTTAGATTCCTAGCCAACATAGTTGAATTCTTGGATTATGTAAATCATGTTGACTTTATTAATTGACTGTATGGAGCATTTATTGCATAGTAAACCATTTTATTGTGATTCTAATAAAGAGATTAAAGATGTTTCTAGAAGGATGGATGAAGAACATAATGTTGGAAGGATTCGATGAATCTGACCTAACCCTAAGATCTATGGAGGAGATTAAGTGGCAAAACATAGAGCTACCTACCGAAGAGGTATTAAGAAAACCTATGTGAGGTTAGACAGGGGATGCTAGAGTTGTTGATGTTATTGACTGACAAAGCAAAAAGGCTAAAGGTGAAGGAGTTGATCAGAGTTGTGATTGCTTGAAGGGATTTCCGATCAGATTAGTGGAGATGGAAATGGAACTCAGTCAATAAGCCAACATATATGTAAGAATTGGATATGTTATTTGCAAACTGAGTTGTATGTTTTCAGATCAAACATTGATGTTACTTTCTAACCATTATATCAGTTCAAAATCCTTTAATCAAGGTTGTCCTAACAGTAATTATATAAATCCTTTAATCAAGGTTGCATTCTAATGTAATGTACTTAAGTCCTCTAACAAGGCACACTCCTAATAGGGTGGTTGAAATCCTTTAACATGGTCACACCTAGTAGTGTGTTTGTAAACCTTTGACAAGGTTGGATTTTCACAGAGCTCACTTCATAAGAGTGAAAATATTAGTAACATGTTACAAAGTGGTTTTTCCCAAATTGGGTTTCCACTATAAATCCTAGCGTCAATACTTATGTGAATGTTTTGGTTTGAACATTTCTATGTTTTTCAAGTTAAATACTGTTGGATAGTGGACTGCACTGTTATATGTTTCTAGTATACATTTTTTAATGACCGAGTAGTGTTGGTTATTAGATCTAAGTTGTTGAATTGTTTAAAAGTTTAATTGATACATCTGGACCTGAGAACAACTGATTCACCCCCCCTCTCTATTTTTCTAAATCATATTAACAATTGGTATTAGAGCTATTGGTGCTTACACAGAACAAGTTTGAAGGTACTTGAAGCAAATGATCAAGATGTATAAAAAGGAGGTACCGAAGTTGAATAAGGAGAACTTCCCTGCATGGAAGAGTTTGATGAAACTGCATCTAGCTGGCATTGGTGACTCAATGAAATATTATGTTGAGCATGACTATGTTACACCTACTGCACCTTTGACTACCAAGGAGATGAGAGCTAAACAGGAACACAACCAAGCAATGTTGGAGATTGCATCTGCCTTAAGCTATCCAGAATTTGAAGACATTAAAGATTGCACAAATACAAAGCAAATGTGAGACACTCTTGCAAACATCTATGGTGGTGACATAAATGTACTAAGGGAAAAACTTGAAAGCCTGAGAGGTAAGTTTGATGAAATGAAAATGCAAGAAGGTGAAAATATTGCTCAATATTGTGGTAGAATCAAGGAGGTTGTAAATGCTATTAGAGGAGCTAATGGAACTATTGATGATGAGATTGTTATTGGAAAGGTACATTGAGAACTTTGCATCCTATATATGTCATCAAAATTTTAGCAATTCAAGAATCTAGATGTAACCCTAGTCATGCTCTAACATTTGAAAGTCTTGTTGGTAAGGTTATTGCTTTTGAGCTTTCTAATTATGATAACTTCACTATTGCTAATGTTGAATCTGCATTCAAGTCACAAATGGTTTTGCATAAGTCTAAGAAGGAAAAAGAAAAATGTATAAGTGAGAGTGAAAGTAGTAGTGACACTTCTGATGAGGAACTAGAGGATCTTGAAGCTCTTGTGGCCAGAAGATTGAAAAGAGGAAAATGCAAGTATAAAGGTAAACTTCCTATCATATGCTTCTCATGTAACAAAGTTGGCCTTATAGCTGCAAGATGTCCTAATAGGGATGACAAGGATGAGGAAAGATAAAGAAAGTATAGAGACAAGAGAGAAAGTAGAGGTTACTGAAGGTACAAGGACTACAAGGATAAAGGTAAGAAATCTTGTTACATTGATGAAGAAGAAACTGACACTGATAATGATGATTTTGAAATTGAAGTAGTCTATGTTGCTATGAAAGATGAGTCTGATGAAGATGAGAAAACTACACTTTTTTCTTATGTGAGCAAAAGTGATAAATGGATTATTGATAGTGTTGCTCACACCACATGACTGGTGACAAAAGTAAATTTGATACCCTAGATCATTACAAAGGTAGAAGTGTTAAGTTTGGTAATGATGCACCATGTCCTGTAAATGGTAAAGGATTAATTAAGCTAATTGATAAGATCACTTGTGAAAATTATTATTGGTTTGAAGGTATTAACTATAATTTGCTAAGTGTTGCACAACTTAATAGCACTAGTTATCGAGTGGAGTTTCATCACAGGAAGGCTAAAATATTTGATGCCACTGGTGAACTGATTGGGAGTGGAGAACAGATAAGAGGTAATTTGTTCTATCTAGATCTATCTGAAGAGACATGCTTGATTGCACAACTTGATGATATATGGTTATGGCATATGAGGCTATGTCATGTTAACTTTGAAAATTTGGTAAATATTAATAAAAAGAAGAAAGTTAGAGGTTTGCCTAGATTGAAGAAACCTAATAATGTGATGTGCAAACAATGTCAGTTGGGTAAAATGACAAAGTCTAGTTTCAAGAGCAAGACTTTTACTTTTGAAAATGTTTTAGATTTGGTTCATACTAACCTTTGTGGACCTATGGGTGTACAAAGCTATTGTGGTGCTTGTAGGATTTGAGCAATACAAATCCACAAAACCCAAAGATCACCTGCATACAAAAACTTGTTACAAGGAAGTAGAGACAAGAAGAGGGCAAGGGTTTGACTCAAAAATATAAAGAAGAAAATATCCTCAATTAATGAATGAATTGAATGTACAATGGATCATCCTTATAAAGGAGATCGAAAGCCTTGAAAGGAAAACCTAAAAAGCAGAAGTGCGTGTAATAATTAGTTAAATTATTACAAGACTAATGCATGCAAGTTTATATTTAAAACAACTAGTGCATAAGTTTAAATCAACTAGTGCATGTGTGTTTAAATATAAACAACTAAAAATAAAAGTGTTGACATCTTAAGAAGGGAGTAAAGTTAATTAATATAATTAATAATTTACTCTAACACCCCCCCTTAAGATGCGCAACAATGCATCTACAAATAATACAAGAAGAAAGCAAAGGAAACTATAGTGCTGAAAGCATAAAAATGGGTCCCGACGACATGGACTGATGAGATACCCATGTACAAATGAGTCTCTATAAAATGGAGAAATAGAGAAAATCACACGGGAACAATTCTACTCCAAAAAGAGACAAAGACTAGTTTGAAGGACTAAAGAAGCCTCCAAAACTAGGGATGTTCGAGAAAATAGGAACAAAAATGAACATGTAGAACATCACTGAAGCAAGAAGATGTAAACTTTGTCAAGAAGTAACTGTTGATCTGAAGATCCTGCACTGAAATAGAGCATGACTAGGTAGAGAAGACTATAATCTGTATGAGTGCCCTCAAATGACACTACTCGAATCAGGAGGCAAATAATTAAACTCGAAGATACAAATGGTATAAAACACCAAAGCCTAAAGAGCTGATCAATCAAAGATGGAAGAGTGCCTCTAAAAATAGGAAAGAAAGAGTGTCTATATGGTAAATGATCCATCTCACCAAAATGCATAGGTACCCAGCCACTGCATCTGCCTAGTACATAGGAACAAATACTGAATACATAGCTCACACTATCGAACCAAGGAAGCAGAATAATGATCAATAGAAACTCCCCATAATGCTAACAAGAGAGAGGTGATAGGTACACTAAAAAGAGTGCCAATAAGAATTGCATCGTGAAGAGCCAGGAACATCGAGGGTGCATAGAAAGCACAAGAACAAATAAAGATACCCTAAGGCTAATGTCGTGGAACGAACACTCACTTGACAAAGGTAGATGGCAAACAAAAGCAAACATTAAACCCCCCCATGGCACTTTATAATGGAGTGCAAGTACAAAGAGCATAAAAATGTTCAAGATTCTAAGCATGCAATAGAATGACACTTTATCTAAGTGCATGTGCATAAAAAAATGCTACAAAAGTGAAGCATACACTGCTCAAAGAAGATCGAAGGCTGCTGAAACAAAAGAACAACCTAAGAAGAGTCATCCCCTAAAGGGAAGAGATCTCAGAACCTGTAGCATCCAAGATATCCACCAGAGTGCAGAAATGCAAAAAATTGAATAAAATATACCTAAAGCAAAATTTGGAAAAATGACTCATAGAAATAGAAAGCTCTCAAAACAACTTTCCAATGATATCTCGCTTTCCCAAAATGGAGTCCAGATGCACAATATAGAGCTTTCAAAGTACAAAATTGAACATCTATCTTTGACAGTAAAAAAACACCATCAAAAAAGAAAAATCAGAAATGCAAACCTCCAGATCCGGATAGAGCTCGGAACTAGCTTTCCGATGATATCTTGTTTGCCCAATTTCGACACTGTATGCTCAAGTTATGAGCAAAAAACCACCGAGTGCTTCGGAGGGCCCAAAATGGTGTCTAAATGTGCTGACATTAGCACTTCACGGGCTTAAAATTGATGGCCAAATGGTCGTCGCAGCATACAAGCCCCTTGGGCTAAAATTTTGGGCCCCTGGTCACCATATGACTAGGGGCTAAACTACATTCGCCTGGCTTAAATTTGACGGCCAAATGGCCATCGTTGGACCAAAAAATAAATTTTAAAATAATAATAATAATTTTTTTTGCAAAATCGCATGCGCGCCTCGGGATCCGTGCTAGGCCTTTCAAATTTTTGCCTCGATTTTGTGTGCCATTTTTTGGTCTTGATTTGTGTGCCAGGCAACAAATTTTTATCTCAATTTGTGTATAAAAACAAAGAATTCTACCTCAAAAAGTGTGCTAGTACGTACAAATTTTTGCCTTGGGAAGCGTGCTAAGATGTCTGGTACCAAAAAATGCTCCAAAATGCAAAGTTGTCCAAATTTGACATGTTTTATATCAAAATAGGGGTTTTTGGGTGCTGCGAGCTCAATAGTGAGGCCCGTTTGATCTCAAAGTGCACCAAAATTTAGGGACCCCCTAATTTCAATAAAAAACCAAAAAAAGCCCTAATCTAAAATAGATGAATTTCTAATCTTTGAATCCTTCAAACGCAAACAATTTGTAGCATATTAGGCTCTGATACCATTTAGGATTTGAGTAATACAAATCCATAAAACCCGAAGATCACCTGCATACAAAAACCTATTACAAGGAAGTAGAGACAAGAAGAGGGCAAGGGTTTGACTCAAAAATATGAAGAAGAAAATATCCTCAATTAATGAATGAATTGAATGTACAATGGATCATCCTTATAAAGGAGATCGAAAGCCTTGCAAGGAAAACCTAAAAAGTAGAAGTGCATGTGATACTTAGTTAAATTATTACAAGACTAATGCATGCAAGTTTATATTTAAAACAACTAGTGCATAAGTTTAAATCAACTAGTGCATGTGTGTTTAAATATAAACAACTAAAAATAAAAGTGTTGACATCTTAAGAAGGGAGTAAAGTTAATTAATATAATTAATACTTTACTCTAACAATGCTAAATACTTTATTATGTTTGTTGATGATTACACTAGGATGATGACAGTAATGTTTTTAAAAGAAAAATCTGATGCATTTTAGTTGTTTAAGTGGTATTTGGCTAAGGTTGAAAAAGAGACAGGTAGAAACTTGAAATGTATGAGATCTGACTGAGGTGGAGAGTTTATATCAAATGAGTTCAATCTATTCTGCAATGATAGAGGAATCAAGAGACAGATGTCTGCACCTAGAACACCTCCACAGAATGGTATAGCTGAGAGAAGGAACAAATCTATCATGGATTGTGCAAGGACACTAATGATTGAAAAGAATGTTTCACAAAAGTATTGGCAAGAAGCTATAAGTATAGCTATTTATACCTTAAATCGAGTATAAATAAAAAAAGGTACAAATGTTACACCTTGTGAATTATGGCACAGTTATGCACCTAATGTAAAATACTTTAGAATTTTTGGGAGAAAATGCTATATACTAAAAGATAATAGGAATGGAAAGTTTGATGCTAAAATTGATGAAGGCATATTCCTAGGTTATTCCACAAAGAGTAAAGCTTACAAGTGTTTGAACTCTAACACTAACAAAATTGTGGAAAGTGTAAATGTGAAGGTTGACAAATATGTAGAGAAAAATGAACAAGAAAGTCATATGATGGCTATGAAGAGAATAATGAGATATTTGAAAGGGACAGAAGACTATGGACTATACTACAAGAAGCATGAGAGATTTGAACTGAGAGTCTATACTGATGCAAATTGGGTAGGAAATGTGGATGACATAAAAAGTACTAGTGGTGGAGCTTTCTTTCTTGGACAGAGATTAGTCTCCTAGACAAGAAAGAAACAAAATTGCATTTCCCAGTCTACAACTGAAACCGAGTATGTAGCAACTGCAATAAACTATTCAAACTTGGTAGGGATTAAGCAATTGTTGAAAGGTATGAAAGAGGAAATCACTGAACTAGTTGTCATATACTGTGACAACACAAGTGCTATCAATATATCAAAGAACCTAGTGATGCACACAAAGACCAAACATATTGCTATCAAGTATCATTACTTGAGGGAATTGGTACAAGATAAAGAGGTGAGAATGGAATATGTGAATACAAAGGAACAACTAGCAGACATATTCACAAAATCCTTACCTAAGGAGGCTCATGAATATCTTAGAGGTAAATTGGGGGTTCTTCCCCTAACTGAGGCTACCTAATCAAGCTAGGAGCACTACATCAAATGTGTTGCACAAAATATTTGACAAATTGATGCAGAAAAGGTCACACTTTAGGAGCAGCCTAGAGTTGTGAAAAGTACAACAAATCTATAATCAATCATCAGCAAGATGATAGAGGGAGAAATATTATTACTGAATTGACAAGATGACATCTACATCTAAAAGATGAAAGTTCTAGATGTTGCTTTGGCATTATTGTCAAAGAGGGAGAGAATCAAAGATGAAAACACATAAAAGAGGAAATCATTTAGAGAGTCAGAGGAAGAGAGATAGAGAAAATATTCAGAGGGAGTAACTGTGTGGATGGTCAAGCAAGCTAGGCTAAGTGATTCAAAATCAGAATGAAGCTAAGGATATTACAAATGTTTCTAATGCAAAGACAAGTTTTGGATTGGTTGGTGAATCATGTGTTATTCATATGGTGTTTCCATCAATGCCAAAGAGGGAGATTGTTGGAAACTACAAATTGAAGCAATTGTTGTATTGTCATTAATGTCAAACCTTAACTAGTAAGACTATTGCTATCTAAGAAAGTAATATATCTATTGGTTGATGAGAAGGATTAGGGAAAGGGTGATAACAATAGAACCTAGAGAAAGGTTGAGTTATTTGATACTTCAATGAGTACTTGATTATGTGGCACAATGATAAGATAATGTATTGTTTATCTAAGTAAGAAGAAAGAATGAACAAGTAGGCTTAACCGAGCAAAAGTGAAGAAATCTAATTTAAGCCGAGTGATGTTAGTGTCGACCGAGCCAATATATGCCAAGTGAATTCAATGTTGATCAAACATCAGTTTATTGCCGAGGGAGACAACATTAGCCAAGGGAAATAGTTTGAAGAGATGACCAAGCTACACAGTGATGACCAAGGAGTTGAACACAGTATTGATTGAGCATCAGTAATTTACATTTGAGGGAGAATTCAGATTCTTAGCCAACATAGTTGAATTCTCAGATTATGTAAATCATGTTGACTTTATTAATTGACTGTATGGAGCATTTATTGCACAGTAAACCATTTTATTGTGATTCCAATAAAGAGATTAAAGATGTTTCTAGAAGGATGGACGAAGAACATAATGTTGGAAGGATTCAAAGAATCTGACCCAACCCTAAGATCTACAGAGGAGATTAAGTGGCAAAAGATAGAGCTACCTATCGAAGAGGTATTAAGGGAAACCTAAGTGTGAGGTTAGACAGGGGATGCTGGAGTTGTTGATGTTATTGACTGACAAAGTAGAAAGGCTAAAGGTGAAGGAGTTGATCAGAGTTGTGATTGCTTGAAGGGATTTATGAGCAAATCAGTGATGGAGATGGAAATGGAACTCAGTCAATAAGCCAACATATATGTAAGAATTGGATCTATTATTTGCAAAGTGAGTTGTATGTTTTCAAATCAAACACTATTGTTACTTTCTAACCATTGTATCAGTTCAAAATCCTTTAATCAAGGTTGACCTAACAGTCATTATATAAATCCTTTAATCAAGGTTTCCTTTTAATGGAATGTACTTAAGTCCTCTAACAAGGCACAGTCCTAGCAAGGTGGTTGAAATCCTTTAATAGGGTCACACCTAGTAGTGTGTTTGTAAACCTTTGACAAGGTTGGCTTTTCACAGAGCTCACTTTAGAAGAGTGAAAATATCAATAACATGTTACAAAGTGGTTTTTTCCAAATAGGGTTTCCACTATAAATCCTAGTGTCAATACTTGTGTGAATGTTTTGGTTTGAACATTTCTATGTTTTGCAAGTTAAATACTGTTGGATAGTGGACTGCATTGTTATATGTTCCTGGTATACATTCTGTAATGATCGAGTAGTGTTGGTTATTAGATTTGAGTTGTTGAAGTGTTTAAAAGTTTAATTGATACATCTGGACCTGAGAACAACTGATTCACCCCCCCTCTATGTTGTTCTAAATCATATTAACAATGGTAATCATTGTAAATGATATGTAAATCATTATGATCCCACCATTGATCAATATATCATGTATAAATTATACTTTGAAATGTGGTCGACATTATTATGCTCGCCACACTTAATATTGAAGGCCAGTGTTTTTTTAAAATGATATTTGTTTATACATAGATGTAATTCAAAACTTAGACATTGAAATATTAATGGGAATTAACTCCCATTAAAAACATACTGTTTGGAATATACTTTTGGGTAGATTTTTTAGCATATCAAATAGTTATTTTGTAAAACCCTCGTCAACATGAGGTTTGAGCTTTGTTGAGAACATAGGAAAGTGTGATGGTTTTTGATCTAGAATAAAGTTTGTGATAGTTGTAGTGTTTGTGGTGGTTACATGGTAGATGCTTGGTTTAGTTTGTTCTCTAAAAAGATGACATTTTTGTGGTAATATCATTCTACCTTTCTAGCTTTGTTTAAAAATAAAAAAGTAAATATTTTCATGCTTTAATAGGAAGTTTGAATTAAACAACGATCTATTTTTTTTAATGGAGTTTCTAGGTAGTTACTTAGAAGATTTCTCAACCATCTTATCTTTTAGTTTTACATTAGTTATTTTGGGGTTTTATATGTTCTTTGAGGGCATAACATAGTTATGTTAAATGCATATAAAAATGGGATTTTTCTTTTTATGAATGACATATAGAGTAGAGAGTATAAAATATATCTATATATGTTGTAGGGGTTTCTTTGATTCTATACAAAGAATAGTATAGATTTGTTTCATGAAATATATATATGAAGAGATCATTATCTCATGAGATTTTCTAGCATTTATTTGTATAATGTAATTTAGGAATATTATGGTATAATTAAATATGATCATGTTCTTTAGACATAGTCTTGTATAGATTTATGCATACTTTTTCTTCTAAATCTCAATTAATGAGATATTCAGGAAATGATATATAATGTTACAAAGATGAAACTTTGTCTTATATAATTTGGACATTGTGGTTGATTGTTTTGACATATTATCAGTGATGCATTCTTACCAGTGAAGCATATTCATTCAGTGAGAAGTATTCAGACAACAGAGCTTTTATAAATAACAATTTTGCAGATTAAGCTAGTGAGGCATTTTTGAGTGGTTTTTATTCCCTAAGAGGGTTTTACACTCATGAAATAATTATGTTATTTCTTTAGATTTTTGTTCTTTACATCATGATATGTCACTTAGTTTCTTTGTTCTATTACTGAGAACTTATGTTTATAAAAAATTCTAAAACATTGTTTTAAAAGTTGAACTAAAATCAAGTTTGTCTAAGAACACTGATTCACCCCTCGTCTCAGTGTTCTTTGTACTCTTACAAGATGGAAAACATGATTTATATGAATCCAAGCATAATGAAAAGAGATATCCCTACACATTCACTTTTTGATATGTAGGAGGCTAATCTACATGCAACTTATTTTCATGAAAATGGAGACAAATTAAAAGTTTATTATCTTGCAATCAAACATAGTAATTAGTAGGTTGTCTACATGTTTTATTTTTAATTGAACATTGAATTAAATTTATATGAGATATTTTGTAGGTTTAATATCAATTTGTCTCATATAGATAAACTTTATAACTCAATTATATTTACTTTTGTAAATTATATTATATATAATATGTACTATTAAATATAATATATTTTTAGAATCTTTAATATTTATTCTTTAAAATTTTATATAAAATTTAAGAAAATATATTTATTATATAAAATTATACATTATTAAATATAAATATTATATGTAATATACTTTTCATAAGAGTTCCTAAAAAGGAAAGACCTAGTTTGATAGGTAATTAAGTGTCAAATGTGAGACATGGTGGGGGTGTAAATATTGTTGCCTTCTCAAATGCATGTACTCCCAAATATATGGGGAGACATGGAACATAGAGTTTAAAATGAATGTTGTTACAAACTAGTGGTAGTGTGACTCCATTTATCATGCTACCATTATATTTGTTGTACTAGTGTTCATTTGTTCTGACATGGACCAAGAGCTCATTTGAATCTCAAACTTCTTAGGAGAAACCATGTTTAATACCATTTATTTGATTTGATTTCTCTAGAATCTATACATGATGCCTTTTTGACATACGAGATGCAACAGGTACACCGAAAGAGACATGGAAGGTTAGTGAGGGAAAATTGTGGTCTATTTTTTGCATTTATTTGTGCAATACATGGGGTCAATGAGTGGGTCATTTAGAAAATGATGTTTGTGCAAAATAAATCCCAATGGATAAGTGATATCTTCAAATGAACTATGCATCAACTTACATTGATCCAAACATGGTTAAAAAAAATTCTTTGAATCATCTTGCATCCCTTTTCAAAGAGGTTGGTCTTTGATTTATAATATTAGGTTGTCCATTTATACATGAAATAAATTTGGCATGATAAAAATGTTTTTAAAAATGGTTTAAGAATTAGAATATTTTAAAATCAAAACATATATTTCTTTTGGGTTTCCTCACATACTTAACTCCTATGTATCACATTTTCCATGACCATGGGCAATGTCTCATGAGACAGAGAGAAGTGTAAGGAGATAAATATAGAGAGGAAGAAAGAGTTAGAGTTCAAAATAGAGATGGAGATGAGGGATATGAATATTAGAGACAAAGATAATGATAGAGAGGGGAGATGGATGAATATAAATAGAAGAGATAAACACAGAGAAAGGGAGAAAAAATGAGAGATAGAAAGATAAAGATAGAGATAGGAAGTGATATATATATAAATATCTAGAGAGGAAGAGATATATACACTAATAAATTTGGGGTCATTTTCTAACAAACATTTCCAATGAACTATGGGATTTATTTTGGTTTATGGAAAAATTACTTTAAAAAAAAAACTTGCATACGTTCACTGGGATTCTGACACTAACTCATTTGGGTGCATTTTCCAATGAAAATTTTTGACAAGCTATGGGATTTATTTTGCTTTTTCATATTTTACAAGGCAAATTTGATTTTTTTAAAACATAGTCTATATTTTTCAGAATTCCGACGACAGAAACAATGTTTTAAAAATAAAGTTATGTATGTAGCGGGAACATTCAAAAAATTAGCCAAAAGCACAGTCAATGCAAAGGCATACATGCTTCATGAGTTCAATAGGAAATCCTTCAAAATATTTTCTTAGATATTTATCCATCGATGCTCTATCCTATTAGGGTTTCATAGATATTTATCCATTGATGCTCTAAAACCTTGTGTTTTTCTACACACTCTGATAACACTACATCTCTAATCACTATTTGATCAATCTCTAACCTATATCTACTATTTTTTATTCATGACAGTGAATGTGTTTTTCTTAAAAACTTCACAGTGCATAATATGTGGGTACAGGTAGGGAGAACACTAGAAAAGATTTGGATGTAATCAATCTTATCCTATCTTGAATGCTCTCATACTCTCTCTTCAAGACTATATCAGAAAACCTTGCTTCTTCTACTGGTCTAGTCCCTATCCTATGATCCTCTACCCTTTATACTTGTACAAATTCATATCCTATCTCAATGCATATATCTATCCATGTTCATGTACATATACATGTGTTGTTGTAACTGTCCTATCTCTCTTGGCCTATGGTTCCCTTTATCTCCATACCATGGATTCACTTTCCATTGAGGAATCCCCTCCACTATCACACCCATCACCCCCATCATCATCATCTCTCCCTACTCCTCGATCTTCTGACCCTCCTTAGGCTACTCATCATTTGCAACATGTCCTAGATCTATCATTTGTGCACTTCCCACCATACTGCATATGTTGGCATAGGTAGGGTATGATTTGATGCATGTGCATAGCCTATTCCAAAGATCCCATTTTGGCATAGGTAGGGAGGACACTAATAAAAAATTTGGTTTTATCCTTGCCAATTGCATTAGTTTTAAAGTTTCTAAAACCTTTTCAACAAATCATTTTTTTGAAAATATTACAATCATTAGATTACATGAAATGTCATATTTTTTAGGTGCATGTAATCTCAAAGGCCTTAATGATGGCCCCACCCTATATTGTGATAGGAAATAAGCCATCAACACTATCCCTTAGCTACATTGGAAGGTCTAAACCTTTAATCCAATGGGGAGTTTACCATATAGAACCATTGCTAATTATTTTCAAATGCATGAATCATAGCTAACCTCATTATCTATTCTAAAGTATTTTATAAAAGACAATGAAATCAAGTCTCTTACAACATATGATGTTGGTTCAAACAAGAAACCCTACCCCAAATTCAGTTCATCCATTAAGCTCCAATCAATAGATTTCCCTTGTCTTCATCTGATTCACAACCATCTCCTTGAAACCTGAGTGTTCCTTAATATATTACTTATTTTTAACTCAAATGAATTTTTGGTAATTCCATCCTCTTAAGAACATTTCTAATTTGATAAATTCATGATACTCTATGCATGAGGTTTTGGTATTCTTCTATAGAAAACCATTGTTCTTTGAGAATATGTTGTTATTTCTTTATGAATTGCTATTCTTGGCAATCAATAGTGTTGTTTCCTAAATGAAATTTGTTGGCTCTTGACTTTGTTATTGCTCATTCATCTAAAAGTTTTCTATTCTTTTGGAAACTTTCTATTTGTAATGATTTATTTCTTTCCTTTCTTACGGGCATTGAAAGGGCATAATTAAAAATCTTAACTCAAACCAAGGAGGAATTTGAAACTTGGGTTACTCTTGTGGGGTTAAGTCAATTAAATACTTCCCTCCAGTTGTTGTAATGAACTTTACTTTTCATGCTTTTTGAATTTGACAAAAAGTGAAAAACTTATTTTTCTCTTTAAGACTTTGAATCTCACCAACCAATATAGTGAAACAAGCTTAACCTTTTAATATGGGAGCATCCTTAATTATTAAGTGACATTTTTTTAACCATTTTAAACACACGAAACCCACCTAGAAAAGTCTAGGATTCACTTTAAATAAATTTTCCCATGAAGAGGTAAAATAGGTAACAATGACTACTTTGAGTACTATGTGTCTCACTGTGCTTCATAAATTGCTATTATGACTACATTTTCATGTAATATCTACCTTCCCATGAGAACCAAAGAAAAAGCCCATTTCTATCCCTCTTTAGTCTCAACTATGTTCATCCAAATGACATGATTCATCTATTGTTTCATCTTCTTTTATTGTATGTTATTGTTACAAATTTTTTAACTTAGGTTCAATTTTGTGGAGCCATCATGCTTTCAAGGAAAAAAGGTGCAATCTGATTGTTCCTACATTTTGTTCTTTTCTGATAAATGCAATAACTTTGAAACCAAAATTGAATTATTACGTTTAATAAAGAGGAGAACATGACATAGAAATAACATTCTACAAATCTTTTCTGAAAATGTAATTTTTAGTCATCAAAATATTGTATTTTTTCTCCACACAAGTAGTGAAACTAGCTACAACATAATTTATTGAATTTTCAATCTAAAAATCATATATGAATATGTGTACATAAAGAAAAGAAAAGAAGTAAGGTAGAGGTCAATCATTGCCTAAATGACTAGTGAGAGTGGAAAGAAATCTTTAATATGTTGAGCCTCAAGCCTTTGAATCTTTGCGCTTTTGAGTTCATGTTCCTCATTTTATTGAACTTGAAAAAGAAGAGATGCAATGAGTTAGAACATTTTGTTCTAAGAAATGACTGTACCCTACTCTACCAATTTTCCCACATAGACATATGTCACTGCCAAATTGAAAAAACAATGATTGTTTCCTAACTAGTTTGCTTCATGTGCAATAACATGTGTCTTCCAATAGCAAGTGGAGTAGATGTGGCCCCCACAATGGTTTGGGACCATCTTGCTAACAAGAGACAAGGATAAACAAAGATATAAAAAAGAAACAACGTATCATTTAGAACAAATCATCCATAAGGGTTTTCAAGAGATGCAAGATGTTATGAAGAGATGTTCAATATAATACAATAGAGCATGTAAAAGGGGCAGTGCCATTTGAATAGTCAAGGGTCTTCTACAAAGAATAGTTGTAACAAGATGAGAATGGGAGAAGTTAACAAGGATATCATATATGGAACTCGGAATAATAGATTGCAAAGACAATGGAGAGTTTTCTTTGGACAAAGGTACAAACATAGGAGAAATTTTTTAATACCATAAGTATTTATTGTTACTTAATGTGTATCAAATACCAATGCAATAGCTACAATTAACACTCAAGAAGGGAGCTCATATAAATACTAATTGTGTAGAGATAAATAATGATCCCAATGCATAGTGATAATTCCATATGAATAATATGTCATTCCATGAACAAAGAAGAAACAATGAAAAATAATGATAGAAGCATTTATTAATGATTTTGTTCAACGTATATTACTATGATACGAAAATAGAAACAAGATATTGTCAATATACTATCTTAGTATAAATCAAGTTCTGTGAAGTTGGAAAGAAGTGAATAGAGGTAATTTGGAATCACCTCTATATGTGTAAGTGTGTGTGGATAGATAGATGTGTGGAGAAATATGAGATTCACTCCTAAATCCAAATTCCCAAAGGAGAGATCCAATTTGATCAACCAAAAGGTTAATGCACAATCGAGTCAATCTATGAAGAATATGAAAGAGAGAGAGAGTCCAATGTTTCCCCATAAAGGAATTATGCTTGAAATCTAAAATAATTGAAATACAAATACTAACCTCAAATTAGGTTAGATCTGGAAAATGTCAATTTCTGATGTCTGTGTGTACTTTCAAGCAATTCTGCAACCTGTTCTGGACTAAAAATGCCGAGACAGAGAAAACCTAGAAATCTTTCTCCAAGATGAGCTCAAGTTGACTTTGACCCTCATAAAAGGTCAAATACTACATTCTTTATTTGAAGGCCGATTCTGATTCTGTTCACAGATCTCAAAAGTTCACCAAAAAGGGTATCCAAATTCACTCTCAAATCTGAAATCTTGCACCTGTATCTGCAAGAAAATGGGGGTTTTTGTTGTATGGGGGGTTTGCCTTGGTCAAACCCTAGTTTAGGAATTAACCTTGAAATTGAATTGAAATATAGTGTGCATAAACAAAGTAATTGAAACAAATCACCTTGCTTATGTTGAAGTCCTTGTAGAGGATTCGAATCCTCAAATCCACAAGTAGGAATGCTTCAATGGATTTAGAATGAATGTAGGATGCCTCCAATCAATGGCATTTGATCTTCAACACCAATCTTGACTTGATCTTTGCATATGAGAAGGCTTGAATGAATGTAGAAGGATGGATCATCAAAGGGGCCTCCAAAGAGATTGAATCCTTCAATAGCTAATAATGGATCTCCTTGATGGATGGATGCTTGAACACTTGAATGCTTGAAGACTTTATTGAATGCTCAAATTACTTGCTTGCACTTGAGAGCTCGCTCATGAAATTGCTTGAGATGTGATGTGAAAATGAGAGAGGAAGGCCTCCTTTTATAGTGAACTAGGGCACAATCCTCTAGAGGGGCCACCTTGGAAAATTAAATCCCAATTAGGTCCTAACCTTTAGAAAATATACCTAGATTAAATGCAATTAGAGGATTTACCATCCTGAAACCCGAAATGGCCAACCCAGAGGCGGGAAAACAAATATCTCGAAAGCCCGATGCCCGAAAATCAAGGATTCTGGAAATTTGATGGAAGGGGGCAAAATTGAGGTTGGGATTGACCTAGTCAGGTATGACCTCAATTGTGACCTACTTTGGTTTGAGCTTGATCCTGACCTAGTTAGGAGCAACCTCAAATTTGACCTTGGGCCCAGATTCAGTCAAAACTAGGACAGGAGGTCCCGGGGATGCCCAGAGACCTAGAAATGATATCAGACAGGGACAAAATGCCAGGGATAAGCATAAAATCATATGATAACTATGATGAAGGCTAGGAGGACCTATTTATAAGTCCTACCTAGAAAATAGAGCCATGAAAGAAGGGAATTTAGGAGAATCCTTGAGATCCTATCCCTAATTTCACCTAGAATGAAGAAATCAAGTGCAGGAAAGAAGTAGAAAGCGGGGAGAAAGTCAAATACATGCAAAGACCCGATCAAGGTGCTTAACATGACCAAAAACCACTTACTTGGAGGGCTAAACACTCTTATCATGGAAGTGCTTCTAGTTTAAGATGATACAAGAAGAACATTCACTAGTCAAAGAAAAGGTCCTATAAAAAACAAGATGTTGCAAAGAAAGACATGGAGGTGAGAATATTATATTTTTGTCACAACAAGCATAATCAAGTCAATGGTAACAAGGAACTTGATTACAGTGAGGAACATGTGCCAGATATTTTCATATATATAGAAACATGCAATCAATAATATCAAATGATCCATGGAATTGTTGTATGTCTTAGGTGCAAGAGCCAAGGAATTGGAGTTCTCTAGTGGTAAAAATATACTCAACCAAAATGCTAAATCAGTAATGTTCATGCTTCTAGATCATAAATCAAGTCCATAGAATAGTTCAATATAAAAATAATGCCAAGATCACTTGAGTACACATTTAAGGCATTGTATCAATAGCAGAGATATACCATTTAGTAAAGAGCTACAATCAACACATGATGATAAATCATAATGAAAAATTAGTTAGGGTGAACTATTACAATGTATTAACTATGTGAAAAGATAATATATTATATTTCATCAGAAAAGCATCCAAACATTGATGAAAGTGGAAAAGCACACATGAGGTTTGAAATAATGTCATATGAAATTAAAAGACGGTGAGAAAATGAGCTAGGAATGCAACTAGAAACTAAATGAGCTACATGTTATATCAAATTAAAGAAGATGGTAGGGAGTTGTTAGCATGAATTTTGATGGTATTCCTATGGGGGAGTATTCTAGTAATGTTGGAGATGTTACAATAACTATGTGTTGCATTCATGATAGAGTTTTTGATTAATGTCAACAAATGATATTGATTAATGGTTGTTTAAAAGCTTGCAGACATGTTGCAAATAATTGTACGGATGTAGTACTATGAATTAGAATGTGTGAACTTAGAAGAAGACTCTTCATGATATTTGGGGTCACCATTCAAAATCACACATGCTTATGAGTTCATTTGACAGAGTTATGACTGATTTATTGATGACTGTTTCTTAGAAGATAGAAACTATGATTCTCATAGAGTTGATTCCAGAACTTTGTGGATAACACTCATGGTTGTTTGAGTTATGATGTGCGAGCATAGGTTTGTGTTGGACACTAAATTGAGAGTTTAATGTGATCATATGGATTTCTGATCGTATAGGTGACGTCAGCTATGGCATGTGTATTGGCGAAGACCTATATGGAGGCCGACTTGGAACACATTTCAAGTAATGTGATATGCGAGCTTGATTTACATATCTTAATGATAAATTTATATAATTACAATGTTGTAATATTGTAAAAGGTATGGTGTGCATCTTTGCAAGGGTCCATTTGTATTTTGTAAATAGGATTTATCCTATCAAGGCCGACCCAAATTTAATTGCTGTAATTTGTATATAAGGATTGAAATCCTTGGAAACTAAGTGTGGAACTACATATGTGAGAGTCATAGGTGACTGCAAGCTTAAGGCTACATTAGATACTATTTGAAGAATAGTAGTTGTGCACTTATTCACAAGGTGGAGCTTTCTCGGAAGTAGTTGAAGACTGGAAATAGTTTCATAACAAAATTATCTCAAACTTGAAGTTGCGAGGTTTGGAGAGCCTGAGGGTTTATTTAACTCTCAAATCTCTTGATCAGTTTGATTTATTGAACACCCCTAACATGGTAATTGCCTTTAATAGGGCTGGACTCCTAGCAAGGTCGATTCCTTAATTGGGATCACATTGTAAAAGGCTCCTAACAGGGTTTGTCCTTTAACTAGGACCTGCCTATTGTAATACTCAGCTCCTAATAGGGTCAAAACTCCTAATAGGGTTATTATAGTCATAGTGCAGATATTTGAGGGTACCATCCCCACCAAATTTTTTCCCTTAACAGGTTTTTCCTAGAGAACAAATCTTAGTGTTCATGTGTATGTGTACTATTGTTGCATTTACTTTTCAGTTCAATATTTTGTTCTCAACAATAAAGTTGAAGTTTAAAATATATTGGAATCAACATATTCACCCCCCCTCTCAGTTGATTCGGACACTGTTATTATACCAATTGGTATCAGAGCTTCTAGCCCTCAGTCAGAAAGCCTAATAGCTTGAGGTAAAGATTGGGATGGCCTTATTTAGAAAGGAGAGTCCTAAATTTGATGCAGAAAATTTTGATATATGGAAGGAGAAGATGAAGAATCATCTGATGTGTATGGGATTAGAATACTAGATCATTACCTAGAAATATGTGTCTTTTATAAAGGAGGAAGACCTTGAAACACTTGCTACTACTGAAGAAGAAAGGAACAAGTTTGTATGCAATGTTTTTGAAAAGGAAGCTTTGGTCAATGTATTATCTGATGGTGAATTCAGAGGTCATAGATCTAACAAAAGAAACTGAGATATGGGAAAGACTAATTTCACTCTATGAAGGAGATGAATACACTAAGCAAGTAAAATTATAGAACCAGAGAACAAAGATGTAAACAATACAAATGAAGGATGATGAAATAATAAGGATGTATATTCAGAGAATATCTAAATGTGTGATTGGAATTAGAAACAATTGCGGCACTTATCCAAAAGATGAAGTCATAGCTAAAATTCTAAGGTCTGTGACCCCTGCCTACAAACCTAAAGTTCTTTCTTTGGAGGAGACCATACCACAATACAAAGATTTCACCAAAGAAATGTTAGTGGCTAAACTAACTACCTTTGAGACCGCAAAACTAAAAGATGCACTACTTAAGTTGGTGATAAAATTTAAGGTGACTGTTCATAAAAATGGATCTGTTCAAGCTGGATCTAGTAGAGTAAACAAGCACATTGAAGATCTTAGAGAATATGCTGAAGAATGGGAAGAGATTCAAAGTGTAACACCCCATATGTAAAAATCTAAATAAATGACAACCAAAAGTGAACCAAATGAATTAACCAGAAAAGCACAACAATTTTTTTATATATAAATAAGATACAAATCAGCATTGAATTACAACTCAACTGACTTAATCAGTTATTTAAATATCCAAGGTAATCAATTACATGAGAGTATAACAATATACTCAACATTTAATACATATATCCTAAGAATTCCAGAATGTATCTAATTGCCCATAGCTATCCTAAGCACTGTTCTGATAACAAGTAACCAGGTAATAATCTATTTTCCATAAATCTTTACAGTAGCTAACCATTCCCCCAAAAACATTATTTTCCTCATCTAGAATCTTGAAAACACCAAAATAGAAAACAACCACAAACAAACAGGGCTTAGTCAAAAAGACTAAGATGATGGAATACCTCCAAAGCATCTACATCATACAGGTTAGAATCTTAACAAAATAAACTAAACCATACATATAAAAACAGACAGATTTCATTATTGATAGGAAGCATTTCATTTCTATTATACAGAAATAACAAGTACTTCATTTCATTCTCAACAGAAATAAACTCGTAAAGAAAATGACAAGGTGATGATCCACTAGCTTTGGGTATCTACATAAGAATCAACGATCAGTAACCATATAGGAAACTCAAAGAAATCATTATGCTAGCCTTATTATCTACAAGCAATAAGGTAAATCCATTCCCTTACTTCACCAACATGTGCAAGTAATCAGGGCAATTATATCTTTTTAAATGAAACCCATAGCCCATGAATTATTAAATTATCACTTAGTAATATAACTGACAGATATTATTTCACCCTTAGGCTCCAGACAAAAGTCAGTTTCCCATACTAAGGATCACACTTGCATTATCTCAAAACACTTCATACTACCAGTAATAGTTAAACCATAATAAAACCTGAATTATCAAATTCAACTATTAATGTTTACTTAATAACTGAAATCCTTAATACTGAATCAACAATTAAAATATCCACATACATCCATGAAACCTCTTTTCAAAATAACCACAGCAAAGCATCTTCTTTTCATCAACTGAAAGAATAACTTAAGCAAAATCTCCAATACTATCCTTAGTAAACTCAAGTAATAATAATATCCAATTCCTAACATCCAATTGCAATATTATAACTGATAATTGAAATATACAATTTTATTATCAACTGATCGATACCATTAACACTTAAAAATCAATTCCATTAAGCTGTCACATTCTAACTAACAGAGTTATTTGTAAATCCATGGAAGGTTAACAATCAAATTCATATACTAATGTTTAATGCAGAATTACACATTATCTACATATTTACCACCCATATAAAAATGCACTTGTATCAATTCTGTCATCTTTGTTACAAAGTCACATATGTACATACTTATAGGCGTACACACATATATATACATATGTATATACACTCACAGTATGTGTATATACATATATACATATACGTTCCTACAAATATATATATATGTACATACTTATAGGCGTACACACATATATATACATATGTATATACTCTCGCGGTATGTGTATATATATATATATATATATATATATATATATATATATATATATATTTATTTATGTACCCTTGTAATTATATAGAGTACAGAACACTACATCATAATTCTAATTCTATCAGAAAAACATAAAATCAGATAACTCATTTGAAACATGAATTGTCATTTACTATTGTCACACCAAATATTCCGTGGACAGAAAATCTACTGCTATAGTAACTGTCGAATAGTCTACCGACCACAACCAAAACCCAAGTCTTCGAAAGAACATAGTGACCACAGTGATTTCACCACATCCTTCTATATTAACCGATAGTACCAAAGTACATGATAAACTACATTCCCATATCCTGCTACAACACATTTATCAAACGGAACATGGTTCCTAATAAAAGTTACTGTCAACCCAAGTTTATCCTCTTGGCAAGTAAATATAGAATTTAATGACCAGAACTTAATCCACCTCTTTGTATAACATATAACTATTGACGGCCATACGAATAATTAACACTAGAGATCTATACACTGCTATATGCGACTGTACTAAACAAAAAACTTTGTGTTAATTGAAACTCAATTCTTGAAACCAATTCAACAGGCTCCTAAATAGAGAAAAACACCTTGCAAACCTCAAACCACAACACAATAGAATTTATCATTCCAAAGCTCGGCAAGACCAGTAAATCAACTACAATACTCAACAGAGGGCATCTAGCTAACATTAGCTGTTATTACTCACAGGAACAGTTATAAAATAGAAATATGAAGTCGGGTACAAGTTATGACATCGCATAATGTTCCAAGATTGAAAAGAACCTTCCCACTATGGATACTCACTAATCCAAACCAAGGAATCCATAGAACCGATATCCATACAAAATAGAGAACACAATATAACTAGAAGTCTCAACACCCAAATGCCTAGCGATAAGTTCAAATACCAACACTATAACAGTCTAATCCCAAAACACAAATTAACATTCCAGTGATTCGGTAGTATAGGTAACAGAGAGGCAAAAAATTCACAGTCCTAACTCCCAACATGCTACTCCCATAAGCGCCACATTTCAGTTTCCCTTGACTGAGATCACCATAACTTACACCAAACAGTGAAACACATTTTGCTTCCAAGACTCAAAAAAACCCTACATCTTTATAATCTTATCTTAACAGTATCACTGAATTCGACAAAACCTAAAATAATACTACTAACAAATTGAATAGAAAACACACTACCGAATTCCCCAATTTCTAACAGTGAACATAAACACTCTAATGCTCAAAACCCATACATTTCAAAATATATTTCCACAGTAACACATGAAACATTCCTAACACAATGCATGATATGAATAGATATAGTATTTAATGAAATTTTATAAACCAAATTCATAAATAAGACAAGAGTTGAGTTAGAAAATGCCCCTGCCTTTATTACAGAGTGGGGGTGTTCTTGAAACTCAAAAGTTGAAACCAAAGACCTCGCTCCCAACTGGCGAGCTACACCAAATCCAAGCCCTTTTCTCAGTAGCAAAGCTAAACCCACCGAAAATGTCCAAGCACCAAGTAATGAAACAAAGCACACCGTGATAGAGCTCGGTTCACAAACACATAAACCGAATAGTATTTCCAAATAACAAGCTCAAAGAATAGAAACAGAACCGTGATATGCATAATGGAGAATCCCATTAATAATGCACAGGTATACAACCACTTTCCCCTCCAAGCTGAACAGAACAACCCCATTATCGCAACCATTCCAGGAATCAAACACACTTCCTCATAACAGAGAAAACCTTGCCAATGCAAATGACCGACAACAAACTGAAGTCATTCAATTCCAATATTCATGTCATAGCTACATTAATTTCAAACTTATCTTTTATTGCCACTTTCACTAAATAATGCGACAGTTGTCACCGCAGTACACATACTTACTAGGAACTCCCAATTACACATGCTCAGAATTAAATCGCATAAGAATATAACAATCAAATCCCAATGCACAATCGAAACTAAGAAAAACAAATATCTTAGCAAAGTGAGATTGATATGTCATAGCCACATTAGATCATAGGTCACGAAAACCATAGGAAGTATTTCAAAGCCCCAAAGCCTAGGTTAAACAAATTACTAACCTTAGCCTGTTTTACCATAATACATAGAATGTTAGGATATTACTAACACCCCTTCTAACTTACACATAACTTACTACTAATTCATTCTAACATTTTACCAATTTATTTTCTTTTAAATTTAAATTTCCATTTAATAATTAACATTAACATAATAAAATTTATTTCAACAACTAATCATTAACCATATAATTACAAATATTTTCCTTAACAAATACAGACTAACATAACATCGAACATCACATTATGAAATCTTAATAGTAGCATAGGAATTTATTTTCCTATTTAAGAAATGAGTTTGTTTAAACTTATAGACAATCATCTCCCAAATACCTTAAATAATCAGAAAAAACTGATAGTTCAGAAAGTACAATATCTACAACTATTTTATTAAATCAAATAAATCCAACACCATAATCTAACAAAAGATTAACAACTAACTGTCAAGTTAAATATCCATATTCTATCAAAGATATAGATCAAAGTTTAAACAAAGCTATAATCCAAATCACAACCAAAAGAGTCTGAATATAAACAAATCTGAACCAAGACATAAATTCACACTAAAAAACTATAAGAAGCTGCAGAATCAGAAACCAAGCCAGAAGCAGATAGGGGCATGACACAAAGACTAGACAATCAAGTGGATGAGAAGATCATGGCCCCAATTTCCAGGAAGGAAATGAAAGGCAAAGGTAAGTTTGAAGGAAAATTACCCTTGAAATGTTTTAATTGCAATAAGGTTGGTCATTTTGCATTTATATATCCAACTAGAATACCTAAGCATATGCCTAAATATGGAAAATACAAGAATGATAAGGAATGCTATTATGCTAGTGATGGATCTGAAGATTTTGATGATGAATTCAATGATGTGTTGGGTTTTGTTGCTATCAAAGAAGAGGATCATGTCTATGAAGAAAAATCCTTATTTTCTCATGTTGAAAGGAAAAATGATTGGATAATTGATAGTGGATGTTCATATCATATGACTGGCGACAAGGATAGATTCATTCAACTAAAGAAGTTTTATGGTGGTGTTGTAAGCTTTCGTGATAATACTCCTAGAATGATTATTGGTAAAGGATCAATTACTTTATATGGAAAGACTAACACTGATGATGCACTATTTTTGGATGGCTTAAAACATAATTTATTGAGTGTTGGATAGCTTGTGGATAAGGGATATCATTTGGAATTCAAGGATGGTCACTGATCTATTAGAGGATCTAATGGAGAATTGATCACATCTGGTACTAAGACCAGAGGTAATATATTTTAGTTAAACTCTACTAAGGTCAGTTGTTTTGTTGCAAAAATTGATGACAGTTGGTTATGACATAGAGGGTTTTGTCATATCAACTTTGATAACATGCTTAAGGCATCTAACAATAATTCTATCAAAGATCTACCTAAGATTGTGAAACCCGCTAACATTACATGTAGAGAGTGTGTTTTGGGAAAGCTTACTTGAGAAGTAGTTTTGCAAGAAAAGGATACTCAACAAATGGAAAGTTGGAACTGATTCATATAGATCTTTGTGGACCTACATAGACTAGGTCATACTTCAGAGATAGGTACTTTATCATATTGAGTGATGACTACTCTAGAATGATGTGGGTAGAATTTCTTAAAGAAAAATCAAAAGCATTTGAAACCTTCAAGTTTTATAAGGAAAAGTTGAGAATGAGATAGGCTTAAAGATAAAGTGTTTGAGATCCAAAAAAGGTGGAGAATTTACTTCACACAAGTTTAATACCTTTTGTGAAAATCATGGTATTATGAGGTAGACTTCTGCACCTAGAACACCACAAAAAAATGGAGTTGCTGAAAGAAGAAGAAAAATAGTTCTTAATGCTACAAGAACCATGCTAATAGAAGGAAAATTTCCTCATATACATTGGAGAGAAGTAGTCAATAAAGTAGTATACATAATTAATAGAGTACAAATCAGAGAAGGAACATGTAAGACACCATTTGAGCTATGGTATGGTAAGACACATACTGTTAGTTATTTTAGAATTTTTGGAAGTAATGTTACATTAAGAGAGATGAATGTATAGGGAAATTTGATCCTAGAAGTGATGAAGGATTATTACTTTGCTACTCTACTAGAAGTAAAGCCTATAGATGCTACAATCTAAGAACTAGGAAGTTGATTCAAAGTGCTAATGTGAGAGTATATGAAAAATTTAAAGTTAGAAAAAATATTGTGGCTTTAACCCTTATGAGATTTATTTTAAAAATATGAATACAAATCAGGATAATATGTAGACAATAGAAAGTGAGAATGAAAGGAGTGAAGCATCTTAGGATGTTCTTGAAATTGACAATGGCATAAGTGTGGAGTTGAGGGAACAAACCACACCCAAATATGCTCTGAGAAATCATCCTAAGGATCAGATCATTAGTGACAATAATAAGGGAAATAGAACAAGATTAAAAAATAGAGAAGAGAGGTCACAAACTACAAATTCCATTTGGTTGATTTCACAAGCAGAACCATAGTCCATAGATGAGGCATATAGAGATTAATCATGGATCAAAGCCATGAAGGAAGAACTTGAGTAGATTCAGAATAACAACACTTGGGAATTGGTTCCAAGGCCTAATGAAATAAATGTGATTGGTACCAAGTGGGTATACAACAAAAAGATGAATGAAGAAGGCATTTTTGTTACAAACAAAGCCAAATTAGTATGTAAAGGGTATTCACAGAAAGAAGGAATTGATTTTGAAATTTTTTTTGCACCTTTTGCCAGTATTGAGGCAGTTAGATTATTCTTAGATTATGTTTCTTATAAGGATTTAAAATTATATCACATGGATGTGAAATCAACTTTTCTTAATGGAGACTTAGAAGAAGAAGTATACATTGAGAAACCTAACGGATTTCCTTTCTCAGGGAATGAAGATCTAGTTTGCAAGTTGAACAAGGCTCTTTATGGGTTGAAATAGGCACCAAGAGCTTGGTATGCAAGATTGGATAAGTATCTAATTCATCTGGGATTCAAGAAAGGAAATGCTGACAATAATTTATACATAAGAATCAATGAAGAAGGTATTTTAATAATTGAAGTTTTTGTTGATGATATTATCTTTTGAGGAAATGATGAAATGAGTAACAAGTTTGCAGATGAGATGAAAAGTGAATTTGAAATGTCTATGATTGGGGAGATGCAATTCTTCCTTCGACTATAGATCATTCAAAAGAAAGAAGGGATATTCATATCTCATACAAAATATCTTAAAGAACTATTGAAAAAGTTTGGCATGGATGATAGTAAACCTGTTGGAACCCTTATGGTAATTGGGACCAAGTTATCTTTGGAAGATGAAGCAAAGAATGTACCTCAGACAAGGTATAGATAAATCATTTGAGGTCTTCAGTATCTAACACACACTAGACCTGATATTGCTAATGTTGTTGGAATTATTGCAAGATTTCAAGAAGATCCTAAAGAATCTCATCTTATGGTAGTAAAAAGGACATTCATATATCTAAAGGGTACAATTGAGTTTGGTCTATGGTATGATAGATCACAAGACTTTACATTTCATTCTTTCACTGATACTGATTGGGCATAGAATATAGATGATAGAAAGAGTACCAGTGGAGGAGCATTCTTCCTTGGTAAAAGGTTCACTTCTTGGCTTAGCAAGAAGCAAGAATGCATTGTTTAGTCTACATCAGAATCAAAGTATGTTGTAACAATAATCAATTGTACATAGATCATATGGATGAAACAGATATTGAAGGACATTGGTGTATGCCTTAAAGATTCAATTACTATCTTTTGTGACAATACTACAATGGTAAATATGTCAAAGAGCCATGTTATGCACTCTAAGACAAAACATATAGCAATAAAGTATCATTTCTTGTAAGATAAGGTAGCAGAGAAAGAAGTAAAGTTAAAATATGTGAATACAAAGGAGCAAATAGAAGACATTTTTACAAAACCTCTATCGAAGGATACATTTGAGTATTTAAGAGGTATGATAGGGGTCATGCCCTAGCCTACTCTTGAATAATTAATGCAGGAATTGCATTAGTCCACAAATATCATAGCACTACTTCATTATCTAGATTGAATGCTTAATGCTTCCTCTATGGGGGAGTATATGTATTTGAGTTGAGTTATTGAGAAATCTTGGAGACATAATGACACCTTTTACATTGATGTCGATGGGGGAGAGAATGAAACATGAAAAATAGCATGAGAGGATCAAAGGATCATCCTTTCAAGGATTTGATGATTGATGAAGATGATTTGAAAATTTGTTGATACAAATGCAGTACAAGCATATTTGATATTCATGGAACTTAGATGTTTTTCATCTATGTTTCCATCAATGACAAAGGGGAAGATTTTTGGCATGAATGCTGATGGTATTTCTTGGGGGAGTATCCTAATAATGTTGGAGACATGTTACAGTAGCTATGTGTTGCATTCATGATAGAGTTTGTCATTGATGTCAACATATGATATTGATTGGTTGTTTAAAAGATTGCAGACAAGTTGCAGATAATTGTATGGACACAATACTTCGAATTAGCACATGAAAACTTAGAAGAAGACTCTTCATGATATCTAGGGTCACCATCTATGATCACACATTATTATGAGTTGTTCTAACAGAGTTATGAATGATTTATTGATAACTATTTCTCAAAAGACAAAAACTATGATTCTCACAGACTTGATTCCATAACTTTGTGGATAGCACTCATGGTTGTTTGAGTTATGATGTGCGAGCATAGGTTCATGTTGGAAAATGGCTTGAGAGATTATTGCAATCATATGGAGTCATGATTGTATAGATGACATCGGCTGTGACGTGTGTATTGGCGAAGACCTATTTGGAGGTTGACTTGGAACATGTTTCAAGTAATGTAATATGTGAGTTTGATTTACGAATCTGAATGATAAATTAATGTAATTACTATGTTATAATATTGTAAAAGGTGTCATGTGCATCTTTGCATGGGTCTATTTGTATTTTGTAAATAGGATTTATCTTATGAAGGCTGAATTAGATTTAGTTATTGTAATTTGTATATAAGGATTGAAATACTTGGAAATTAAGTGTGAAATTGTATATGTGAGATGAAAAGGTCAATGCAAGCTTAAGGATACAATATATACTATTTTAAGAACAATAGTTGTGCACTTGGGCACAAGGTGGAGCTTTCTTGGCAATAGTTAAAGACTAGAAGCAGTTTCAAAACAAAATTATCTCAGACTTGAAGTTGCAAGGTTTGGAGAACCTGAGGGTGGCTTTAACTATCAAATCTCTTGATCAGGTTGATGTATTGAACACCCCTAATAGGTTAATTTCCTTTAATAGGGTTGAAATCCTAGCAAGGTCAATTCCTTGATTGGGATCACATTGTAAAGGGCTCCTAACAGGGTCATAACTCCTAATAGGGTTGTTATAGTCATAGTGCAAATATTTGTGGGTACCATCCCCACCTTTTCCCTTAATAGGGTTTTCCTCAAGAAAAAATCTTGTTCATGTGTATGTGTACTATTGCTTCATTTACTTTTTAGTTTAGTATTTTGTTCTCAACAATAAAGTTGAAGTTTAAAATATATTAGAATCAACTGATTCACCCCCCTCTTAGTTGATTGTGACATTATTATTCTAACAATAGTATGGAAGAGCATATACAATGAGAAGCCAAGAAATATTATATCTCTGTTCAAGATATACAAGTTTGTCAACACATATATAAATGGTTTTTAACAAAGAGTCTATTTGATAGGACAATCAAAAGAGAACATAAAAAAGAAGGATGCTACAAAATTCTAGAAAAATAAATAGGATCCTAATAACTGAGAACAAACTATCTTGAAAGAATACAAAAAAACTCATGAAGATGTAAGTGCCCAGCAAATGGAAAACTCATCATGAAAAGTACAAAGTATCAAATACCTAAGCTACGTCCTATAGTGACAAATGGAAACATGAGTCTTTTGTTTATCTAGAGGTTCGTGAATGATATAAACCATCATTCTAGTAAGATAATATTCATGAACAAAAGAATAAAACCCTATCTACAATATCAAATGTTGTAAGCTATGAAAGACTCAATGATCAAATGCACAAATATATACAGTCTCTATGGATTGTTTCAGAAAAATCCTCATTGATGAACTACAGCTAATTGAATACCTGAATGAACTGAAGGACCAATGATTAGAGATCACTGAGTATTGAAATGATATGTAAGATGATTAAATCACTCAATATGTTGTCATTGATGTCAACTAGTCTTGACAGTACTTATCATGTTAGTTACAAACATCTGAACATCCATTGAAGGAAGAAAAGATAAAGAACTAAGATATCTACATGAAGAAAAGATGGATATGACAAATAAGGAAAAGGTAAACATTGGGTAACTTATTGATGAGTCTATGGCTTTATATTGTTGACTTGAGCATGTTACATTAATCTATTATGAAGAAGAGATTTGAAATTGTACAAGTAAATGTGGTCGGTAATTGAAAATTTCTGTATACACCGAGCTAGTGCAATGTATACCGAGTGACAGTATTAACCAAGCTAGTCTAACTAGTTATCAGCGATGCATTTCTATATTAACCGAATGTAGATGAAAACATTAAATGCAAAGAACAATCAACTAAATATGATGAGCTATATATTGGTATGATTTCAAGGTTAAGGATGAAGTTTGTTATAAGATCCACGACTGACAAAATTTGGAGAAGATCTAAAGGATGAGATTGAAACGTGATATGGATACATATACCTATGAAGGTTTAAGAGGAAAAATGGACAAAGAAGATTAAGCAGAAAAATCTAATGGCTGATATGAAAATGGTTTACTTATCTATATAAGAGATATGAGTTTCATTGTTGAAATTATTCCAGAAGAAGGAGACTACATAGAATTCATGTGAAGACTATATTCATGCATGCCTGGTCAAACTGGTTATTGAAGAACCAAGCTACAGAGTTTTATTGAGTGTCAAAGAATCATTTACTAAGTGAAAGTAAGTTGAGATATTGAAGGAATTGAATTGATTAATGATCATAGGATTATTTATGAGATTAGCATAGATTTGAATATCTGTAATTGAGTTGTATTTGAATCAGATCATTACTGTATCAATATAACCATTGATTCAGAAAATATCTTAACCGAGTGGACTTAACCATCTTATGTTCTACCCTATGCAATTCTATTGAATGTAAAGTGTTATCTTGTTGACCCCATAGTGAATGCTGGTCAAAAGTTAACGGTTAGTGATAAATCTTCTAATCAGGTCACACCTAACAGTGTGTATTGTAACCTTAAATAGGGTTGGATCTTCACCAAGCTCACTTCAGAAGAGTGAATTATTTTGGGTTACCGGTCCCAAGTGGTTTTTTCCCTTAACAGGGTTTCCACATTAAAATCATTATGCTATGTGTAATTTGTTATGATTTTTTTGCTATCATACTTTATATACTGCATAGTTGATTTAGCCGGTAATCATAGTTGGATAATTACTGGTAATTGGTAAAGTGAACAAACATATTGATATTTTGTGTTACCGAGCTACATAATTTGGTTGAATTTTTTTGTGGAGTACATCTTTGTATTTGGGACTATAGGATAACTGATCTAACTGATTCACCCCCCCTCTTAGTTATTCTAAAAATTGGTATTAGAGCATATTGGTTTCTTGGAAGAAAGTTTTAAGGACTTGAGCAGAAATATTACAAGATGTATAAGAGGGAAGTGCTAAAGTTGAACAAAGACAATTTTACTACATGGCAAAGCCAGATGAGACTTCACATATTTGGAATTGGAGATTCTTCATTACACTTACTGGACAATGGCTACATACTGTATGGTGAAAATGTGACCACACTTCTATGAATCCTTACATGCAAGAAAACTCAAGAATGAGCCCTCACAAATCGATCCATAGCTCTCTATGCATGGAGTTGCAAGATTTGTAAAATTGCTCTCAGCTAGAGCTATAAACTCATGACCTTGCTAGTCAACCACACAATGAGAGATTCCAAATCAAAGACAAGGGCAAGAGTGCCAATATCTCCAATAAAATCAATATGGATGCAATGTAATGCAAATCTATATGACAATGCAAGTTAATCTATTGCACAAAAGGAAATCTAAGCTAATATGTCATGATAATGCAACTAAGAAAGGGAATATGCAACTACAATGAAATGCAATAACAAGTCTTCAAAGCTTGGATGTAGAATGTCTTTAAAGAGCTCCAAAATGACCTAGAAAACTTGCAGCATAACATTAGCATAAAAACTTAAGATATGAAAATGAAGAAGAGAGCTCTTCTTTTATAGAAAATGAAAAATCAATGGACGATCGAGATTAAGAGGCAAAAGACTTAATCAACGATGGAGAAAAAAAGAAGCTTGATCCTTGTGCACAAATATCCTCCAATAGGAAAATAGGAGTTGACTTTATGTCCATATGAGACAAAAAGTGCTTTTTCCTTTTTATAAAATAAGAATAAATGCTTTATTTGTGCAACTTAGGATAAGAGGAAAAGTGGGGATTTTTTATTTAAATAAAAGGGGAGGAAATTCCTTTTAATTAAATAAAGGCTTAGGATAAAGTGATTTTATTATTTAATTAAAAGAGATTTTTAATTAATTAAAAGAGAGCATGTTCTCTTAATTAAATAAGATTTTTATTTTTTATTTTTTCTCTTTTAAATTAAATAAGGCTCAAACCTTAGGAAATATCGAATTGATTATCATTTGATCAAGGAAATTGATATAATTGATATTGTTGATATTTGAAAATATTGATTCAGGGATTTGACAAATTGTTGAATGGGGGCCCAAAGTCTAGGTGACCATTTTAGGGTGCATACACATACAACTGATGGTTGGACCTTTAACTCTTGATCAATTGAAAGACTGACATGAACACAACATTACTATGATAGAGATTGGTGCTGCTCTATCTGATGCCGAATTTGAGGATGTCAAGGGTTGCACTACATCAAAGAAGATGTGGGATAAAATTTCTCTAGTTTATGGTGGTGTTGTAAATGTGGTTTGAGCCAAAGATGAAAGCTTGAGAGGTCGATTTGATGACATGAAGATGAAGGAAGGAGAGAACATTACACAATATACAAATCAAATCAAAGAGGTAGTTAATGCTATCTGAGGAGTTGGTGGTATCATTTCTGAAGATACAGTGGTAAGTAAGATACTGAGAACCTTGTTTCCTATCTATGCAATCAGAATATTTGCTATTCATGACATAAGGTCTGCACCTAACAACACTCTCACTCTTGATAATCTAATTGGGAATTTAACAACATTTGAGTTGAACAATTTTGATAATAGTGTGGTACCAAGTGTTGAGTCTACTTTTATGTCTTCTCTTAAGATTGGTAAATCTAGCAATAAACATAATATAAGGAATTAAAGTGATAGTAATATTGATGATGAGCTTGATGAACTTGAAGCACTCATGGCCCAGAGACTGTAGAAAGGTAAAGGTAGATATATGGGAAAGTTACCTTTAGCTTGTTTTAATTGTAAAGAAGTTGGCCATATTGCTGCAAGATGTCCTAATAGGAAAGAGGATGATAAAGAAAAAGACTGATCTGGTGATGGGAAGTATGGCAGAAGAAACAACAGAGGTTACCAACACTACAAAAAAGACAACCAAGATCACAAAGATAAGGGAAAAAAGGCATGTTACCTTGTTGAAGAAGATGACACCGACACTGACACTGATGATGATATTGAGGTGGTATTTGTTGCAATGAAAGATGATTCAGAAGAGGAGGAAAGGTATGTAGAAACAACATTTATTTCTAAATTTAGTAAAAATGATACTTGGATCATTGATAGTGGCTGTACACATCACATGACTAGTGATGAAGTCTAATGCCCAAAAATAACTGGGCATTACACAACTTAATCAAACTCTTAATCACATCCAAATGCCCAGTTTAATACAGTAAAATAGAAAATCTTTAAATGACAATTGAACATTAAAACTTTTATTACATTATAGAATTTAAGTAAAATGAGAAGTAATTTTTATCATCATAAGCATTTACAGGAAATTTAATTTCTGAAACAGAATTATAGAATATGCAAGTTTTTTTGGAACAAATATCAACTGCACATTTTCAAAACCATATCCATTTCATGTTCATAAATGAAGGAAGCTAAATTAAAATTACATTTATAGATTTAGTAATTTAACTATTCAAGATGCAATAATTTTACTAAGAAATAACTTTGAAATACAACTAGTAATAGAACCCTCTTTCAAGAGGAAAACATATAAACCTTATTTCCAGCCTTTCATTGTTACAAATACAATATCTTGGTGAACATTATGAGTAGAGCAAGATTACTTAAACTCAATACACTAGAGATCATTTCTTTAAAATTATTTCTTTCAACTTAATATTGAAACTTCAACTTGAATTTCATCTTTCACCAAGCAACAAAACTTGCAACATAAAACATCATCCACATGACCATGGAGGCTCACCTCCTAGCCTAGGCCATTTCATGGCCACCCCTTGAGCTAGGGGAAACAAGAATTGGATGGGTTAGAAAAAAACAACACATACATAAACATTCAACCACAAATTGGAAACAAATTGTGCACAAATGACTCCCTTCCCAAGCTTGCACAAAGGATTCTAAGATTGGATCCATAGATGGGTGAAGGTGGAAACTTCTCATATGGAGACACCTTTCTTATACCAAAAAATAATTTCAATATTACTCACTTGCCTTCACAAGGCCCTTCCAAACATACAACTCAACTCCATGAGCATCAGCACATCCTTTATGACCCCTAAACAAACATAAGAAGGCCCTCGAGGATGCCCATACATTCAACTTCTCATACATAAAGAATTTCCAACTAGGCCCTTCACCCCAAGTCCTCCTCAAATCCTCCCAAGGATGAGGAGTAAACTTACACACCCATAAACATGAAGCAAAACAAGATGACAAAACAAGATCAAAGTCATAAACTCACAAAGAAATTACTCAATACAAGATTCACACACAAGATACTACAATTCACAAAATTCACACAAGTTCATCTTCTCAATGCAATTACACAACAATTACATGATAGAGCCACCAACCTTTTTCCTAAGCAATGGAAAATTGGAAGGTTGAAGAAGAGCTTCCCTTGATTCCTAGCTTGCTTCCCTTCTCTAATCTACTAGCAAATCTATCTCTAGTCCTCCTCTAACTGACTCCACAAATCTAGCATAGACAAGATGTTCTAGTCCCTAATTCCTAAGTCTTTATCTCCTAAAGACACTCAAAACATTCCTCTTTCATTCCCTCTTCCCAAAACAAGTTAGGTTTCTAGATATCAGATAAAATGACACATGCCCTTGCTATAGAAATGAGATGAAATTCAACACATGGGAAAGTGAGGCAACCTAGAGAACATTACCATTTTCATCATTACCAAGGATGGCCCATTTAGAGAGACAAAATGGAGGCCTAGGGAAGTGGAAATGGTAGAAATAGGCCTCCTAACACATGTACTAGACTTGGGGCATTAAAAACCAATCTTAACTACACCCTGAGACTCCACATACCCCTCAAAAACCCTAGTTAAACTTGCATCCGAAAATGGAATATTGATAACATAAATCTTGGTTCCCTAAACCACCAACCTAGCCTAGGGATACACAAGACCAATCTAAGGAAAGGGTGGGGTCCATATTTCACTCAAGCATGTCATCTCATCACAATGGTGTCAAGTGACACCTCACATAACACACTTGGCATGCCTAGTGGATAAATTACATTTATATTTTCACAAAATAAAATTTACTTCTAATAATGCATTTACAAACATTAACAACCACACACACACATGCATCATATTTACGAATAAAAATTATGTTACAACGAGGTCATTCTCTTCTTAGAGCTGACTTTGGTTTCAAACTAATTGCACTTAGATCCATCTTTATTTCCTCAAATTTACAACCATGACCATATTCCTGCACACTCAATTCCGATGTTAGTACCTCATAAAATCTTTGCATTAATAATCCTATCAAAAGTGAAATAATAACATCTAAATTGATAAATATAAATAAACTGAATTTCATGAATTATAACATAATCCACATTATACCCTAATTCTTCAAGCATTAAAATATCAATTCAATTTTCACATAGCATGTAGCCCTAAGTTAATCATTGAACCATTATACTATCATCATTTACTATTTTGTAAGATAACATACCAAATGCCGAATATAGAATTTCATATATCATAAGGTAAGCATGAAACCAATACCAACATATAAAGAGTATGACTAACATCATCATCATATAAATCTATAACAATCATCTCATAAGGTCTAATGATAGAAAGTCATAATCCAAAATACGTCAAATGTCTCTAATCAATGTATCATCCAGATGAATCAAATGTCACAACAATTGTCAAGCTAAGATGGGTTGGGGTAAGACCTCACATGAAGATAAGTTTGGTCATCTCGAGCATTAAAATGGAGGATCAATGAAAATGGGAAATGACACACCATGTATGGTTAAAGGAAAAGGATCAATTTTGCTGAATGATAGAATTAGATGTGATAATGCATACTGGGTAAAAGGACTTAACTACAATTTGAATAATTTAGGTCATTGAGTTGCATTTGAGAGAAAGAAGGTGAAAATCTATGATGAAAATGGAAAGCTTGACGGAATAGGAGGACAATCAAAAGGTAATTTATTTTATCTTGACAATGCTGAGACTTCTTGTTTGCTGGTGAAAAATGAAGATGCATGGTTATGGCATAAGAGGTCATGTTATGTAAATTTTGATAACATGATTAAGATCAGTAGAAAGAGAAAAGGTAGAGGATTTCCCAGTCTAACAAAACCTGAT
Source organism: Chamaecyparis obtusa (assembly GCA_027943335.1). NCBI lineage: Eukaryota > Viridiplantae > Streptophyta > Pinopsida > Cupressales > Cupressaceae > Chamaecyparis > Chamaecyparis obtusa. The sequence goes on along the minus strand of BSBK01002654.1, from coordinate 548,647 downwards.
CATGTTATGTGTCATCAATGTTAGAAAGGGAAGACAAAATCTAGTTTTAAAAGTAAGGACTACTCATCTAAAGGAATTTTGGAGTTGGCTCACACCTATTGGTTCCTAGATAAGATTTTACACTCCATGAGATACCAATATACCTATGAATGATATTGAGGATGGTTTAGTTCCAAATGTGAGAAATCTATAGGAAACTAGACCAACTATAGGGACAAGATTGCCCTCTTCACTTCTGGCTCTACAGAACCAAGGTAGGTGCACCTAATCCAATATAATAGAACACTTCTTTACAACACCAAGACTAGATTGAACAAAGCAGATAATAGCAAGAAAGTACTAAATGATAACCAATCATTCATTGACTCTCCATTGCTATGAAATAACTGAGGCCTAAATACATAAAATTGAAAGGATATAAAGGATAGGAAGGATTTTAACTAGATTTATTGTAGAATGTAAACAATCATGCAAAACTAGCATCAGTACCAGAGATACTAATTTATGATCAGTGCCTTGTCCATTGGGCAATATATCCAAAACAGATACAGAATACAAGAACAAAGATTCCAAGCCATAAACACAATAAATCAGATTCATACACTACTTACAAACATCTTTTTAGTTGAACCAAATGGATCTATGTTTATTTCAGAGACTTTTAACTTGATCCTAGATCAAGGCTGAGAAATAAAACACATACACAGATAAACTCCAAGCAATGAATCAGAAAACCCAAAACTCAAGAAGCACAACCAAAGGAGAGATCTGAAAACTAAAAATTGCATTAAGTATAAGGATTCAAGTTCCTGTATTACAAACTATTCCAGAATACAACTCTTAGACAATATGCAAAGATTTTTGAAGGGTTTTCCACTGTATTGACACAACTAGAAAAATATATTACAATCTTGACTGAGGATACACACTTAGCTTTTCAGCTTCCTATGTCAAGAATTTCCAGCTAGCCCCTTCTAAATGATCACAAAATTTCTTTTATAGAGACAAGGATACAATGAGAAAAAGATCATTTAGGTCAAAAACCCTAAACCAAACTAATCAATCCCAAAAATCTACAGGAGAATGAAATCTGATTTGTTTGTACTCTGCAAGACATTCCTAGGAATAATCAACTACCTCCTTTGAAAAAAATCAAATCAACAATGAACACCTTGGAAGAAGCAACAAATATGATCTATTCATGAAACCAAAGAAAATATCTTCAAAGAAACTAGCTTGGAAGAAATTTGATTCTTCCCCCTTTGCCGGATCTGTAAATCAATCAAGTCTGGATTGAAAAATCTTCACCAAATTCTAATCTTAGAATCTAATAGTCATTACTACTTCTACCAACTTGATCAAATCAAATTTTCAATGCTTCTATTGCAATCCTCATTTTGTGCCGATTCTGTCGATATATTATATGCCCATATTTGGACAAAAATGAAGCACTGGACATCATTTTTAAATCTGTGAGTAACTGCAATCTTTAAATTTCGAATTTCTTATAGTCCAGACTTTACAAAAATTTTAATATTTGCATAGACCTTTGATTTTTATGTGGGACCCACATGACACATGGCACCATTTGACTGGATCATTGACCACCTCATCGCCAAATTGGACCCTTGTATATCTCCTGTGACACATGTTGCATTTCCATTCGCTTTGTTATCCACCTGAGCACTTGACTGTGTCACCTCACCACATCATCGGATGCCACGTGTCATCTTGTCGCTAAAGCACCATGGTAAACTTTGGGCATCTTCACATCTCCGCTATAGCGATCGCCATAGATCTTTTCCCAACTTATCACGCTTTTACCTTTTATTAATCAAAAAATTGCCACATTGGACAAACCAATAGGCAAACCCCGTTCTATTTCTTTCTTTGCACTAAAGAAACTGACAGCTACCAGATCACCTTTACTTCAACCAATCAAAAACTAGTATGTCGACATGACCTGGCATTGGAGGACCCACTGCATAGTCCACACCCTGACTATAAGATCGAATGGTCATCACTAGACCGCAAGCTTTAAACATCACACATCTTACCTCAATGGTATAATGACAATCGTAAGATTCATCTTGAGCCTTAACTGTTTGAGAAATTTGACCCCATTGCTCTATGTCACCCAAGACAAGTGTCAACATGAGAGAACCGCCATGGAGACTAACAAGCCAGAGCCTGCCTCTGTCAGCAAAAATCTAATCAGACGCTTGTCACTATTTCATAGGATTAAAAGGCGTGCAACTCAGCTCAATGTTATAACGATAGTCATCAATTGATTCTGACGCTTAACTGACAGTTGAGAATGAAGAATGGGCCCGCCTAAATAGGTGTCACCCTGTCGCTACTTCGTATGTCAAAAATTCTTACAACCGGGATGTTTGAGATCTAACAACAGCCAAAAGATTAAAAGGAAGCCATTTGGAATTATTAATGGAAAACTTAGGCTTTAAAGGAAATAATTTAAAGGGGACCCCATTCAACGACCTAGTGGTATAACATGTAAAGTGGTTACTTCATGAGGTGTAAAAAGGAACACATGTTTATTTTGAATGTTAGTGAGCAAAAAGGTAATGCTCAACCATAACAATGTTAATACCAGACTAGGGTTTTAGCAAAATGCATGAGGCCAAACCCTTAGAACCATAATTCTCAAAATCTAAGAATGAGGATCAAAATTTTAAAATAGTACTAACAGTGGCTTATACTTGGGGACGTGTATCTCTTGTAGATACAACGAGAAAACTGGAATCTCCTGGAAGAGTAGACCACTCAAAAATGAAACTGACCACTTTCTCTTTTTCTCAAAAACAGGGAAACTTACTGAAAGAAACACACCACACAACTGAAACAAAGTGACTGTACAATATATACATTACTTACAAATGGCCAACAACCATCAAATTAAAATCACCACTTTCCTCTGTCAAACTTATGATTTTCATCCTCATATGAAATAAGCAATCTGAAAGTATCAATGACTATTTCACTGCTTACATATGTGAATATAATTGGGTTGGAAAATAATTCTATAATTATTATAGCCCACATTCTTCCAGTCACCATCACTATCATTCTCATATTCCAAGAAATACGAAACATCTTTCATTTCATCTTGATGAGGACTGGAAACATAACACTCATCTAATAATGCATCAAAAGATAAAATGTAATGATCCATATGCATTACTAGGGACTCACCTGGCTGAGAATGAACTGAATCCCCAAACTTATTTTTATAAGATGATTCAACCACTGAGAAACTTGGCTCATCAATAATGTCTCCATGAATTGGATCATGAACCAAGTGCAAACCTTTTTCATCATCTTTGTGACATAAGGACAACTGATCCATACCACCATTTTTATCAATAAACTTGCTGTCCTTAACACTATCACAATCATTATCACAATCACTATCATATTCATCAAAAGAAGGAAGATAAACTGAACAAGATACTTGTTCATCATCAGAATCTTCATGACATGACAACACACTATCATGGTCTTCATTCACTTCTTCTGCAAGCTTACCACATGAGGGAGATTCATGGGAACATGAATCATTATTTTCATCATTTTGAGCACATGCCTCATTATCAGTGTCAAAACATATATCATCTGGATACCAAAAAGTAAATTCCATATCTGAGGCATACCTCTGAAAATCAATAGCCAATAATACTGAGATTTCTTCATTGCTTAGTGGATTTTGGGCTTCATGTTCATCTTCTTTGGCCTCTTGTTTGATGTTGAAAATTTCTTCTTTCTTTAGAATAGGGGCTGCAAAATCTCGGCTCCCATCATTTTGTGCAAATCCATCACTGTAACAACTTTCATCTGCATCATATTTATCTTTTTTTTGTTTGCATAAATCTTTCTTATACTGAGACAATAATATTGTCCTCTTATGCTGATAAAAGGAAAGGTCTACAAACTTATTAGGAACATCATTAACTGTAGACTCTTCTTCATTATCTTCATATCCACTGAACTCACTGTTAGCATCATAACCAACATCATTATCATAAAAAGGAAACAAAATCATCAAGTTTGTTTGCATAGAGTTACTCACAAGAGAACCTTACTATCATATCCCCACAGTTTGATTTTGTATCTGCAATCAACTCATGAACATCACAAGAAATCATACCCTGATCATTCCTACCAAAGGATTCATACTCATAAAAATCCTCTGCAACATTTTCAGTATCAAAACAAAAATCAATAGGGTCTAACTTTTGCTGACTAAATAGATGTGTATACTTATTATATTCAGATGTCAACAAATCAAAGATCTCATCACTACTGAGAAAAGGAGAACTTGACTCATCCACATGCATTGTCAGTTTATGAGCAGAAGTACTTGCACAATCAATATCAACATCCTCATCATTCTTATTACCAGAAGAACATACATCTTTACTCGGTATAGAATCATAATCATTGTGAATCTTGGAATTATGAAAAATGTTGTCCTAATTTTTTAGCACCGGTTCACACAAATTTGGAGATAAGTCATCCTTAATATCTTTATTAAAATCTTCACTCAAATAATTCTGACTTTCAAATTTAGACATCTCTAAATCAATAGAAGACCCTGTATACAATGATTCTAATTTTTTATCACTACTATAATTTGAATGTCCTTTTGACATAACTTTATCATTCTGAGAAACATTCTCATCATTAAACATGAGCTATTCTAGAATATTGTTTGTATTCTTTCTTTGTGGATGAGCCTTTTGCAACTTATCCCATTCATCATCATCAAAAAACTCTTCTAAGAACAACCACTTGAAGTTAGTCAATGAGGAGACACATTTTGGGGGTAAACTCAAGTACCAATCAGTTGCAACCCCTTTGAGGGATCTCCCAAAAAACATCATACTAACATTCTCATCATAAATCTGATATTTTACAACAAATCTTAAGAATGCTAGGACATGTCCTAGTGCTGAATCTGACTGATCATCAAAGATTGGAATTAGATTAATGAGCTTACTAGGAAAAGAATTGGGGGATCCATGAACATGATCACAACTTAAAGCTCTATCCAACCTGATAAAACACAACCTTCTAGGCTAACTTATTTGCTGATTATCCATTTGATTTAAAACAAGATGGGAACCATTCATCTTATTTTGTCTTTACAAGAGGTATACCAAAACATTTAAACCTCTATGACAGTAAATTTAAAGTTTCACAATAAGATACTCAATCATGGGAACATGAAATTTTTCTATGTCACTCTTCCCTTCTTACTAGTGCTGAAACACTTAATAGGGAACAAAATACTTTACAATTGATCTTATGGAGAAACACATGAAGATCAAAAATACCTGGAAGTGTTGAAGTTGAAACTCAACTCACTGAATGGAAAGCCTCTGAATCTGAAGCTTGTTTGTTGAAACAATTGTAGAGCCTCCACCTCCTTGAAGAGGAGAAACACCTTAATCACTGAAAACACCATTTGTATCTCTTTCCATCAACACAACAAGCTTCAACAGGGTATAGAAACTATTTATCAAGACTAAAAATATATCATTATATGCACTGATCAAACAAAGAACTTAGAGTCGCCACTCACAACTGGGTGAGATGATTTGAACTTTTAAAATTGACTCTTATACACTTCAATGGAAACCACTGGATAAATAATAAGCCGACCAGGAGTCTAGCTCTATTCATACCCACATTATTTATAATTGATTTATAACATTACATATATCAACTAATTGAAATAGGTAGGTCAGGAGTCCAGCTCAACTTGGAATCTACACTATTTACTCATGATTACAATCTCTATTCCCCAACATAGTCACCATTTTGTTGGTTCTTGGATAGGATTTTACACTCCAGGTGATACCAATATACCTATGACTAATATTAAGGATGGTTTAGTTCCAAATGTGAGAAATCTATAGGCAACTGGACCAACTATAGGGACAAGACTGCCCTCTTCACTTCTGGCTCTACAGAACCAAGGCAGATGCACCTAATCCAGCATAATAGAACACTTCTTTACAACACCAAGATTGGATTGAACAAAGTAGATAATAGCAAGAAAGTACTAAATGATAACCAATCATTCATTGACTCTCCATTGCTATGAAATAACTGAGGCCTAAATACATAAAACTGAAAGGATAGAAAGGATAGAAAGGATTTTAACTTGATTTCTTGCAGAATGTAAACAATCATGCCAAAATAGCATCAATATAGGAGATACTAATTTTTGATCAGTGTCTTATCCATTAGGCAATATATCCAAAACAGATACAGAATACAAGAACAAATATTTCAAGCCATAAACACAATAAATCAAATTTATACACTACTTACAAACATCCTTTTAGTTGAACCAAATGAATCTATGTTTATTTTAGAGACTTTTAACTTGATCCTAGATCAAGGCTAAGAAATAAAAGACATACATAGATAAACTCCAAGCAATGAATTACAAAACCCAAAACTCAAGAAGCACAACTAAAGGAGAGATCCGAAAATTGAAAACTGCATTAAGTATAAGGATTCAAGTTCCTGTATTACAAACTATTCTAGAATACAACTCTTAGACAATATGCAAATGATTTTGAAGGGTTTTCCACTGTATTGACACAACTAGCAAAATATATTACAATCTGGACTGAGGATACACACTTAGCTTTTTAGCTTCCTGTGTCAAGAATTTCCAGCCCACCCCTTCTAAATGATCACAAAATTTCTTTTATAGAGACAAGGATACAATGAGAAAAAGATCATTTAGGTCAAAAACCCTAAACCAAACTAATCAATCCCAAAAATCTGTAGGAGAATGAAATCTGATCTTTTTATACTCTGCAAGACATTGTCAGGAATAATCAGCTACCTCCTCTGAAAAAGATCAAATCAATAATGAATACCTTGGAAGAAGCAACAAATCTGATCTATTCATGAAACCGAAGCAAAACATCTTCAAAGAAACTAGCTTGCAAGAAATCTGATTCTTCCCCCTTTGCTGAATCTGTAAATCAATCAAGTCTAGATTGAAAAATCTTCACCAAATTCTGATCTTGGAATATAATAGTCATTACTGCTTCTACCAACTTGATCAAATCAGATTTTCAATGCTTCTATTGCAATCCTCATTTTGTGCCAATTTTGTCGATATATTATATGCCCATATTTGGACAAAAATGAAGCACCAGACATCATTTTTAAATCTGTGAGTAACTGCAATCTAAAAATTTGAATTTCTTATAGTGCAGACTTTACAAACTTTTTAATAATTACACAGACCTTTGATTTCTATGCGGGACCCACATGCCACATGGCACCATCTGACTAGATCATTGACCACCTCATCACCAAATTGGACCCTTGTATATCTCCTGTGATGCATGTCACATTTCCATTCGCTGTGTTATCCACCCAAGCACTTGACTGTGTCACCTCACCACATCACCAGATGCCACGTGTCATCTTCTCGCTAAAGCACCATGGTAAACTTCGAGCATTTTCACATCTCCGCTATAGCAACCGTCGTAGATCTTTTCCCAACTTATCACACTTTTACCATTTCCCAAAATGATGACCCCACCTTTCTTTTCAAACCTTTTATTAATCAGAAAATTGCCACATTGGACAAACCAGCAAGTGGACCCTGGTCTATTTCTTTCTTTGCACTAGAGAAACTGACAGTTGCCAGATCACCTTTATTTCAACCAATCAAAAACTAGTATGTCAACATGACTTGGCATTGGAGGACCCACTGCATATTCCACACCCTGACTATAAGATCAAACGGTCATCGCTATACCGCAAGCTTTAAACACCATACATCTTACCTCAATGGTATAACGACAACTGTAAGATTCATCTCGAGCCTTAATTGTCTGAGAAATGTGACCCCACTACTCTACGTCACCCAAGCCAAGTGTTAACATGAGAGAACTACCATGGAGACTAACAAGCCAGAACCTGCCTCTGTCAGTAAAAATCTGATCGGACTCTTGTCGCTATTTCATAGGATTAAAAGGTGTGCAATTCGGCTCAACGGTATAACAATAGTCATCGATTGATTCTGACGCTTAACTAATAGCTGAGAATGAAGAACGGGTCCACCTAGATAGGTGTCACCCTATCGCTACTTTGCATGTCATAAATTCTTATAACCAGGATGTTTGAGATCTAACGATAGCCACAAGATTAAAAGGAAGCCATTTGGAAATATTAATAAAAAATTTAGGCTTTAAAGGAAATAATTTAAAGGGGACCCCATTCGACAACCTAGTGGTATAACATGTAAAGTGGTTACTTCATGAGGTGTAAAAAGGAACACATGTTTATTTTGAATGTTAATGAGAAAAAAGGTAACGCTCAAACATAACAACGTTAATACCAGACTAGGGTTTTAGAAAAATGCATGAGGCCAAACCCTTAGAACCATAATTCTCAAAATCTAAGAATGAGGATCAAAATTTTAAAACAGTACTAACAACACTAACTTATGTGGTCCCATGAGAACTCAAAGCTACTATGGTGATAGATACTTTATTTTGTTTGTTGATGACTATACTAGATTGATGACTATTATGTTCTTGAAAGAAAAATCTGAGGCATTCAAACTGTTTAAATGGTATAAGGCTAAAATTGAAAAAGAAACCAGAAAAGAATTGAAATGCTTAAGGTCTGATAGAGGAGGTGAGTTTGTTTTTGATGAATTCACTAACTTCTATAATGAGCATGGTATAAAAAGGCATGTTTCTACACCTAGAACACCACAACATAATGGAATTGCTAAAAGGAGAAACTGATCTATTGTTGATTGTGCTAAAACATTGATGATTGAGAAAAATGTTGTACATATGTACTAGAGAGAGGTAGTTAGCACAGTAGTATATGTCCTGAACCGAGTTCAACTGAAGAAAGACACAAACAAGACACCTTACAAGTTATGGTTTGGATACACACCGAGTGTAAGTTATTTCAGAATCTTTGGTAGCAAGTGTTATATTTTGAAAGATGATAGGAATGGAAAATTTGACTCTAAAGGTGATGAAGGTTTATTCTTAGGTCATTCTACTAAGAGTAAAGCTTATAAATGTTTGAATAAGGTTACTAATAAGATGATAGAAGTGCTAATGTTAAAGTTGATGAGTTTTCTAAAAGGAATGATGAAGAAAGCATGAAGGAGCCAAAAGACTATGGTAGGTTTACTTATGTTGAAGATCTAGACTATCTACCAAAGCCACAGGCTGAGTCTATCGAGCATCAAGAAAATGCTATCGACGGTCAACAAATGCAAACCGAGAATCAGGAAGAAGCTACCGAGTAGGAAAATGTACCTAAATAGAATGATGAGTAGAGGAGAGATCAAGTGCTAGCAAGATATGTTAGAAGACATCATCTAGAGAATCAAATCATTGGAGATAAGAAAGCTGGTATGATGACCCAAAGTAAGTTAAGACAAAAAACATGCTTAGTTTATGAGTTTGAACCTAATAATATTAGGGCTGCACTTGAAAATGAGGAATGGATAAATGCTATGAATGGGGAAATTGAACAAATTGAAAAGAATAAGACATGGACATTGGTACCTAGACCGTAGGATAAAAATGTTATTGGTACTAAGTGAATTTTTAGGAATAAGTTGAATGAGAATGGAGAAGTTAGAAGGAATAAGGAAAGACTTGTTTGCAAGGGATATGCACAAGAAGAAGGTATTGATTATGGTGAAACCTTTGCACTTATTGCTAGACTTGAACAAGTTCTCATATTACTTGCTTATGTTGCACATAAGGGATTTAAAGTATGTCAAATGGATGTGAAATCAGCTTTTCTGAATGGAATTCTTGAAGACGAGGTCTACATAGAACAACCAGAAGGGTTTGTTGATCAAAATTAGAAGGACATGGTATGTAGACTACACAAAGCTTTATATGGACTGAAGCAAGCACTGGGGGCATGGTATGAAAGACTACATGCTTATCTTATTAGTATTGGCTTTGTACAAACTAGTGAAAATAGTAATTTGTATATGAAAGGAGATTCAGATGATAACATTTTGATTGTTGAAATATTTGTTGATGATATAATCTTTGGAGGACAAGATTAGATTTGCAAATCTTTTGTTGATGAAATGAGAAAGGAATTTGAGATGTCAATATTTGGAGAGATTAAATTCTTTCTCGGTTTGTAGATTATACAACAAAAAGATGAGATTTTCATCACTTAATCAAAATACATTAAAGAAGTATTGAAGACTTTTGGCATGGAATATGCTAAACTAGTAGGAACATCGATGGTCACTGGATGTACATTGATAAAGGATGATGAATCTAGAGAAGTAAATTAGACTCTGTACCAATCTATGATTGGTAAATTGATGTATGTTGTACATAGTAGGCCTAATATTGCACATGCAGTGGGGATTGTGGCTAGATTTTTTGCCAATCCTAAAGATTCACATATGGTTGTTGTAAAAAGAATTTTGACATATCTGAAGAAAACAAAGGACTATGGATTATGGTACACATTGGAAAGCAAATTTGAACTTAAAGTTTACACCGATGCAAATTGGGCCAGAAACATAGATGACCGGAAGAGCACAATAGGTGGAGCATTCTTTTTAGGGGAAAGGCTTGTGACTTGGATTAGCAAGAAACAAGCATGCATTTCTTAGTCTATTGCTAAAGCAAAGTATGTTGCTGATGCTACAAATTGTTCTAATATTGCTTGGATCAAACAAGTTGTTGGTGTTCTTTTACACTGTGATAAAAATGACAGCAACCTTCTCACTTCATAATGGATCTTTAAGAGTAGCCAAATCCAAGTATTTAACAAATGATGAAAAGGACCAATTAACAAGGATGCAGATCCATCCTTCTATGCTTCTGGTTCTGCATAACCAAGGCGGGTGTACCCTTCAACACCTTCAGATATTCAATAAGGTGTAAATCAATAGAGATCTCACAAAGGCTCAACAAATCTGGGAGATACTAGATTAATGGCTAATCAATCCATTGAACATTGATCATAGACTGGAGCATGAGATTAGTACAACACCACAAACTACATAAAACACAAGATATTTCAGAGTTTATTTTCAATTTGTAGAACATAGCTAAGACCCATCTATCATGTATCAACAAGAAATATATTGATTTCTGACCAGTGCCTTGTCCATTGGGCAATACTTCTAGTTCAGGAGCAGCATATAGAAATAAACTACTGTCATAGACTCAAAGCCATAAATATAGTGATATCAGACCATACACTACTTTCAATGAAATCCTTATGCAGAACATTATGAATTAATGTCATATCCATAGCTTCATTTAATCTGATCCTAAATCAGAACTAAGGACTAATAAAACATACACAAATGAATCCATGCAATGAATCAAAAGATTCATAATCCAATTGAACAACATGTAGGAGAGACTTGAATCTGAAATAAAACTGTATTAAGTGTAATGAATCTTGTTTCTGTACCAATTTGATCTAAAACATTTACCATTTCAAAAATATGAAAAAGATCTAGAAACACTTATATTCTATCTGATAACAAAACTGAAACAATCAAAAAACTACATCCTAATGGAACTAGGAAATGACTGAAACTCCAGGAGTTAAGCACAGCTTCAAACCCTCTGTGGAGACCAGGATTTAGGAACCCTAAAACAATGGAAGAAAACTCTATAAGTAGAAAAATAAAAACCATCATATTCATCCTTCCTTCAACACCTGTCCCTTCTCCCAGATATCTTGAACTGAACCTTTTACAATTGCTCAAAAATCTGATTTTATCTACAAAAATATCTCCTTTATTTTTCCCAAATTTAATTTGAGTCATTTTTTCTTCACTTTGTTCAAATTGATTTGATCCTACACCAAAATGGACTAGAAAAACAAATTCCTCATTTTGAGACCTTTCTGACAGTATATGATACTCTATACTTTTGATAAAAATTGTCCTCCTGAACATTTAAACATTCTTGTGCAAACATTTTTAGATATTTCAAACTTTGGACTATAGTCTACACATTATATTAATTTTGATCTTTTAAATCCTTTTTATGCACATACCTGAGCTGGCCCGACGTGCCACATGGCACCACCTGATTCACCTGGCTAACCACCTCATCACCACCTCATTGGGTTGACCACCACATCACCAATCGTGCCACTTGTCACTCTTTGGTTGGTCACAAGCTTTGTCCAAGCACCTAACTATACCATTTCACCACCTCACTGAAGCTACCACATGTCACCCTGCCGCATGATCGTAAGGGCTAATTTTCCTCCTTGCGGTCATGCGACCACCATCAGATTGGTGTGCATCTCGAGGTGTTGTCAGACCTGAACACTACACACTCTATCAAAATTATCTTATTTACATGGGGCCCACTTGCCAGGAAATGACCAACCATCGACCTCGAACAACATGGACACATAGTGGCCCTTGTATAGGCATCCAAGTGCATTTTGGTATTTGAACAACTCTATGTTAAATTTCACCAGCAATGTGGGACTAAATCCCTTTTAATTTAATATATTTTCACTTTAAAAGTTTACCTTATATGCCCTGGCTGGCTGGGCCCACAAATGTCCAAGAGGACCCACACGGAAGGCCCAACCACAAGCCTTCCTTCTCTACTCACTTTACCGTTCAATTGAGTGCATTGTCTTTTAAAGCATCCTTTGCATCTCACGTAGCAAATGTGGGATAACTATTATAACTAAAAACCATCAAAAATTCCTCTGGCTGAGCACACATAGCATCACCAAATGGTGCATGTGGCATATTTGATAGCACATGGGTCTGCAACAAATGGTGCATGAGTTTTGTTTGCACTGTGCTCTTAAGGAAGTAGCACCTTCCTTGCAGACTAGACTGAAGAGCACTACATAATTTCCATAGGTGATCTCAATCATATAATGCCATTTCCATCCACAATTCATCTTAATCTCACAGCATTATGTAGAGAGGACCAGTTCAAAGAGGTCTTGCACATTCTGCTCACTACACACAACCCTCCTGAAGACTACGCTGTATATCTTCAATTACTGCAGGCCTTTTCTTAAATGCACACAACACCAATCTTTGCCAAAATGTGCCCCATATCGGCACACACTAGCACTTAGTTCTACTTCATTTTGTAGCACCTAGCACTTAGTTTAAATACTTTCCCCTCCATTTATTTGCGCCTAGAACTAAGAAATTGGTGCGCAAGTTCTAGTAGTGCGATGTGAACATAGAAAATGTGTGCAGCCTACATTTTAACGCTGGCAACCATGCTTAATTTGCATGAGTTTCCCCTTATTGTTGAGGCATGCATAGCACCACATACTCTCCTTTGGTCTTTCTCATTTTGTTGAATGGCAATCAATGCCAAATCTCACGCAAACATTCAACGCTGAGCCCTGTCCTTAAACAAATGCTGGCATCTCACTTCTACGCAAGCCCTTTATATTTCAAACTTCTCGCAACCTTCTTTCTTTATAGATGTGCACCCTGCACGAGTACACAAGCCTGAAGTTTGTGAATGGTGTGGATATATCACCATAGCGCGTACAATACTCATCTTAATGGGAGCTACCGCTCTTAAAAAAATATACAGCCCCATACAAAAATGCAGTTGGGAAAGCTTAGCTGGCATATGCACAACATTATAAATGGTAATAGCCCATCGGATGGTGTATTTAGCACTCATGGGAGAAGCAGCTTCACTTTTGGTAAGTGCTAGCAATAAGTCAAAAAAAAATGTAGCCCACAAATGACTAAAATGGCATCATAATAATAAAGTTGGGGTATTCTCACGGTAGTCATTACAGGCATAAGGGCATGTTGTCAAAAATTTTTGGTGTGTTTTATCATGTTGCATGAGCTATATCTTTATTTCATTTAATCAAATAATCCAGGTTCATTGTCTACAATTCCACAATTAATTGACAGCTCCCATATTGACCATTGTATCTGGTATCACTGTAGGGCCTATTGCTTCAAGGAAAAATTCATCAAACAACTGGAAAACCTTTTGCGAATGCAAATATGAGGAAGATTGTGGTAAATATTATTGAAATTGAATTCTCAATATAAACTTAATATCTAGCATCTACCATCTATCTCTTACACCTCTGCAAATTGACCATACAAACAACAACTGGCCTCAGAAACTAGCTTTAAAAATTGATGAAATCCAGTAACTGAGACATGGCGTTGGGCACACACATTCTATGGTTAGAATTCTTCCATATTTCAAAGTGATATCTGATGAAACTAAACAGGTCAAAAGATTTTAAACATCCAAGTTGCCTCTTCAGAATAATTCTACAAATTACCCTATCAAAAACAATGAAATGCATCTAGTTCTGACTTTGAAAACAAGTCAAGCGACCTCCTGAAGACCCGAGCTTCTGGGTATTGGGAGTATGTTATATGGAGAGCATGAATCCAAGAAGGTGGCTCATGATGATCAAGCGGACACATTTGGGAGCCCCTCGAAGGTATCCACTTCGAAATACAGAACAAGAAGACATGAGAAATAAGAATTTCTGCAAATGAAAAGAGTTCAAAAAAGTGTGCATACAAAACCCTCAAGATTTGAGACCTTTCCAAATTAAGGTAAATTTGGTCTATAATGTAGGGGTACCATTTTCTTGATATGACCAATCATGCTATTCAAGATATAACATCACGAATAGGGCCTTTGACTAAATTGTGCAACTGATCATTAAAAAGTTAGAAACTCCAAATGGAATCAGATTGACAAATTACCCAAATAGATTCATCATGGCCTGAAAATCTTCATGATAGCACATTTCCATGATTAGAATATAGAGGAATATTCAATTATCCAATATTCCACTCAATCGGGTTCAAGTTGCAAGACTACAAAGTAGGGCATTTAGAATTCTGCACTTTCACATTCTGGGAAACTTAATTAATTGCAAACATAATGGTTTGGTAAAACATATCATATGAACTCATATGAATTTGTAAATGAAAATAGAGATTCCCTCTCATGCCTACAACACCTCATACCCATCCTTATATCATGAAACACTATTAGGTCAAAGATGCAAGCATGCAAAGTAGGCCATTTGCTACAATCAAGCAATATGCAGAATGCAAATTTAAGTGACCACCTTTAAATAACTATCTCCAAAAATCATCAAAACTGATAATTGAAAGTTTTGACCCATTACATCTACCCCATGGTAGGTTTTTAACATGTTCCCCAATTGGTATGTCATGAAAATCATCAAGTCACATTTTACTTGCACTTTAAATAGGCATCTTCGAAAAGTTTCAGGGGTACTCACCTTGCCTTAGAGAAAATTTTGAAATGGTCGCTCCAAATTTGGGCCAAATTTGAGAGTACCAATACAAGTGTTGGAAGGAATGAATGAGGTAATCAATGAGCCAGTGATTATATATTGTGACAACACTAGTGCAATAAATATTTCCAATAATCTTGTGATGCATTCTAAAAAAAAGCATATATCTATTAAGTATCACTACTTGAGAGAACAATTTCAAGAGAAGCAAGTGAAGCTGGAATTTATAACATCTAAGGAACAACTTTTTGATATCTTTACAAAACCATTACCAAAGGACACATTTGATTATTTGAGGATTAGACTTGGGGTTCGTCCCCTATCTACCGGTCACTAAGGTGATCTAGAGGTTGCATCAACCTATACTTATCAGAAGATCATTCATGTTGATGTACATAGCTCACACTTTGGATTTTGTCTAAGGTTGCGAAAGATTGTAGAAGCTGGAAGGAAATTTTTTTTATCTGTACATTGAAGGTACATGATATCAACTAAACAATAGAGGAATACTTGGGTGCTGAAGAGTTGTTTGTATATTTTCTTTGGCATTGTTGTCAAAGGGAGAGAGAATGAATATGGAAAATCAGTTCCTGAGAACATACAGAAATGGAGAGATATATTTGTTGCTGAGAAAAAAGGGAATCTAAGAACTAAAAAGATCAAATCCGCAGGGAGAGTCTGCACTTGTAATGTTGTTATGTTTTGTAATGATTAAACATATTAAATTTGAGATTACCGAGCTACAACATTTTCTTACATAGTTGTAGAATACATGTTTGGTATGTGTATGACATATTTTCATATTGCTTGTGTTGCCATCAATGCCAAAGGGAGAGATTGATGAACTACAACTGATTGAATACCTAAATGAACTGAAGGAACAGTGATTAGAGATCACCGAGTACTAAAATGATATGTAAGATGATTAAATCAGTCAATATTTTGTCATTGATGTCAACTAGTCTTGACAATACTTATCATGTTAGTTACAAACATCTAAACATCTATTGAAGGAAGAAAAGATAAAGAACTGAGATATCTACATGAAGAAAAGATGGATATGAAAAATAAGGAAATGGTAAACATTGGGTAACTTATTGATGAATCTATGGCTTTATATTGTTGACTTGAGCATATTACATTAATCTATTATGAAGAAGAGATTTGAAATTGTACAAGTAAATGTGGTTGGTAATTGAATATTTCTGTATACATCAAGCTAGTGGAATGTATACCGAGTGACCGTATTAATCGAGCTAGTCTAACTAGTTATCACCGATGCATTTCTATATTAATCGAATGTGGATGAAAACATTAAATGTGAAGAATAGCCGATTGAATATGATGAGATGGATATTGGTATGATTTTGAGGTTAAGGATGAAGTTTTTTATGAGATCCATGACTAAAAAAATTCAGAGAATATCTAAAGGATGAGATTGAAATGTGATATGTACACATCTACCTAGGAAGGTTTAAGAGGCAAAATGGACGAAGAAGATTAAGTGGAAAAATCTAATGGCTGATATGAAAATGGTTTACTTGTCTATATAAGAGATATGAGTTTCATTGTTGAAACTATGTCGGAAGAAGGAGACTGCAGAGAATTCATGTTAATACTATATTCATGCATGCCTGATCAAATTGGTTATTGAAGAACTGAGCTACAGAGTTTTACCGAGCATCAGAGAATCATTTATTGAGTGAAAGTAAGTTGAGATATTGAAGGAGGTGAATTGATTAATGATCAGAGGATTATTTATGGGCTTGGTATAGATCTGAATATCTTCAATTGAGTTATATTTGAATCAGATCATTACTGTATCAGTTTAACCATTGATTCTGAAAATATCTTAACCGAGTGGACTTAACTATCTTATGTTCTACCCTATGACATTCTATTGAATGTAAAGTGTTATCTTGTTGACCCCATAGTGAATGCTAGTCAAAAGTTAATGGTTAGTGATAAATCCTCTAATCAGGTCACACCTAACAGTGTGTATTTTAACCTTTAACAGGGTTGGCTCTTCACCTTGAGCTCACTTTAGAAGAGTGAATTATTTTGGGTTACCAGTCTCAGGCGGTTTTTTCCCTTAACAAGGTTTCCACATTAAATCATTGTGTTATGTGTAATTTGTTATGATTATTTTTCTATCATACTTTATATACTGCATAGTTTATTTAGTTGGTAATCATAGTTGGATAATTAATGGTAATCAATAAAGTGAACAGATAGATTGATATTTTGTGTTACCGAGCTACATAATTTGGTTGAATTGTTTTGTGGAGTACATCTTTGTATTTGGGACTGTAGGATAACTGATCTAACTGATTCACCCCCCCTCTCAATTATTGTAACACTCATTGTTCTTCAACAAAGAATGATAGAAATCAAAGAAATAAAAAGATACACTTTAAATAAAAAAGCTTGAATATATAGATGTCATTGTGGGTAGTCAAAACCCTAAGGACTATAAGAGATAGATAGAGGTTTCAAGCAGATTTTCTAGCAAGGAACCATGACTGTTATATTTTCAGCTCAGAATGAAACAAGGGTTTTGAGATTCATTCAATCCAACACTAGTAACACAACTATTTTTCTTAGAGAAAGGAAAATGATCTACATAGAGAAGACACTTAACTTCCATGATCTGTGAATTTTGCATAGGAATTGACAAAATCTCAGAAGATCTTCAAGCTTCTCCAAATTCCTAGTTACCCTTGGCAACACATGCAGAGGCAATGAGTTGTATAATTGAAAAGTAAAATGAGAGGATCACCAGCTTAGTGTTTTCCTTACCCTAAAAGGTTCAAGTGACTTAAGGCAATTTTGGCCTTAGTTTCATTTAAACTATTCCCTAACCAATATCCGCAGGGGTATTTTTCTCATATATTTTGTATTATGTATTTTAATTATTTAAAACATATTAGTAAATGATTTATTTATCTATCATTTTATTAATATGAATTAAATTATACAAAATATGGAAAAGAACAGTTGTTTTTTATCTTGGTGATTTGCACGGTAATCATGTGTAAAATATTTACTGTGTTATTTTGTAAAACACTTATGTAAATATTTTTTTTGAGTGCAAAATAGGAAAACATGTTCTCTAAAGAAGAAGTCATGGAGAGATGGAATTGAGGAAACATTTATGAGTTGACCAAGTTTCTAGTAGGAGGTTGAATAGATTTCAAGACAAGAGGAGGGAATATAGGCTTGATGGAGTCAATTTAGGAGAGGGTCATGTATGGACTTTGTCCTAGAAATTGGAGGGTTTTTATGAGTTTTTTGAGTGTTTTGTGGGTGGTTTTGATGAGGTTCTTAGTCCTTGATAGGATGGAGTGAATTTCCACCACAAGAACATCTTTTTAGTGGTTTTTAGCTCCTCTTTTTAGCCTAATTCCTTGCATCCGACCTTTGGTGGTTGAGATTATTGTACTTAATGAGTTTTGTAACTCATTTTGGAGAGAGTTATAATTATGCATATTTTTACTTTGTGACTTATGTTGAGTCTTTTGGTATTTTTTTGCATTATATTATAACTCAGATTGGACATGTATGATAGTGAATACCTTGATGGTTAATGGATAAGCAATATTTTTTCCTTCTCATTTCTTTGTTTTATTGTGTGCATAATAGTTGATTGATATGATTACTTGTGAAGTTTTTCTTCCATTTCCTTGTAATTTTGTTTCAATGATAGTACCTTTTTGCAGAATGTATGTGCATTGTAGGTCATAAGATGTGTTAAAATGCAGATTTCTAGATGTGAGAGATATATTTCCTTCTAGTGATTGAAAATTCTAGTCTTATTATGAAATACTTATGCAGAGACATACTAAGATTGAGTTGTGTACTTAAGGCTTTTCCATTGATTAACTCATGTATGCAAGTTGTGCTACAGGTCTGAAGAACATTTAGGTGCATCACCATATGTTTATCTTTCTTTTCTATCATCTTTCTTTCCCTTTCCCTCAGAAATTTTGTAATTTTAAGTGATGTATCTAATAGGAACCAACCTAGAACCCATAGGTTCTTTCCATTTTTGGGTGACCCACAACCCATGAAAGTTCCCATGTTGCTCTGAAATGTCAAGTTTTCTATAATCTGACAAGGGTACAATTTCAGTAGCCAAAAGTTACACTTATATTCTTTTCCATTACATATCACTATTTTAAAATTGGAAACCTATTGGCACATTTAGGAATATGAATTATGTTTCCAAAAAGTCCATTTTAATTGATTTTTATGGAATATTAAGCAAGATATGGCCATTTTTATTACCGCAGGGTCAATGTTCTGGGTTTGTTTTTCCTAAAAAATTGTTGTTGCAATGCTTGATACTCATGAGAGAGAGAAAACACTTAACCCCTTAAGAGTTTGGTATGATCCTAGAGGATGATCTTCATTGTGAAAAGGTCACAATAAATTCAAGGCTCTAAGGTTACTTAAGTCAACCAAGTGCCACAAGAGTACAAAGGTCATTTTTGCCACAAATTAGAGATATGGTGTTGTGTTTGATTAAATGTTGATGGCTAACCAAGAATGAATTGTTAGATTTGTGAATTATAAAAAAAAATCAAATTCAAGTTGATAATCTTATAAAAGCATCAAAATAGATAGGGACATCTTTAAAGAGTTCATGTTCATGTGTCCCTCTTGGTAGGCATTGTTACAAGATACTAGGAGAATGACACATTTTCCTAGGGAATACGTGTGAATCCAAGCATAGGAGAAAATCTATACCTATGCTTTAAGTTGACTTATTAACCTAAAATTGGTGTTATGTTGATCTCCACAAAACCTCAAAGTACCCATCCCCACACTGGGTACTTAGAGTACCTGAGTACTATGTTAATATGTTGAATGTTCAATGGTTTTGGTTCATTTTGCAATTTTTCTATGTTTAAGTATTTTAATTTGGTATATTATACTGAAACATAATTTCATAACTAGAATTTAAAGTTCTATATAACTAGTTCTAAGAAGACTTATATACTTGCGATATCATTTTTCTTAGTTTGTGAAGGTTATAGATTGAAGTTTCCATAGCCCGATTTTTTTTCTTGTAAAGAAGGACCATGTCAGATAATATCAGTGAAGAACAAAATAAGGAGACAATTGCTAAATTGTGGTTTAGCTTGAAAAGAAAAGGTGACAAAACATGTTATTGTCCCTACAAAAAATGTAAGGGCTTAAAGACTATAAGAATTATAATTAGAACAACTAAGAAACATTGTAGGCAACATGGTCACATTGAAGGGGTGCATGATTATCATCCATTGGTAATTTGTTCATTATATAATTTTAACACTTTATATACATAAGAAATCACTTGATGATGAGATCATGATCATGGTTTATTTATGTTGATCATTCTTATATAGGTGGAGTACCCTAGGAAACATAATATGGGCCACCATAACCTGGAGAATGTGGTTTTTCAAGTGGAGGAACATGGATGTGTAAATATCAAAGCTGAAGATTATGATCCTATGGAAGAATAAGATGATACACCATAAAACACAATTGAAGATGATGGTACAAATACTTTGATCCATGACACATTTAGTACTGGTGCAACTGATCATGATGATCAAGATGACTTTGATGTTGTTCTTGATTTACCTCTACTTGAGAAGGCATATGTTCTCCTTTATGAAGGCTCCTAAACAACTCTTCTCTTTGTTGTATTGTTGTTGGTGAACTTGAAGGTTATTAATGGTTTATCCAAAATAAAAATATTATGTATGTTAAGTATGGCATATATGTCATATTTTTTCATATATTTTTGTTTTTATTTCATCATAGTAAATAAAGGGTAAAACATGTACCATTAATATTATTTATATTAACAAATTATATTTTTCTTTCTATATTGATAGGTGATTTTTTGTTACCACCATCAAATATTCTACCTCGCTCATACCAAGAATTATCTGCCATTATGAAAATATTAGAATAGGGTATCAAGCAATAGATGCATCTCCCAATGATCATATTATATATCATAAAAAACATGAATTTGCAATAAATTGCCCTGAATTTCACATCAGTAGATATCGAATAGATCAACTAACAAAAAAATTACCTCACAAAGTTGTTTGTTATATTCCCATTATTCTATATTTGCAATGATTATGTAGGTGCATTAGCTTGGCACAATTTATGGATTACCATGCACACAATAGAAGTCAAGATAACATTATTTGAATGCCTACAGGTGGTTCTATATTTATGGACATAGAGGAAAAGTGATCACACTTAAAAGAAGAACCTCATAATCTCAGGATTTCATTGACATCAGATGGTATCAATCCATTTGGAGAGCTGAGATCTATTTACTTGGTGTGGCCTATTTTTGTTATTAACGATAGCATTCCTCCATGGATGTCAATAAAGAGGGAGCACATAATGTTGGCAATAATTTCTCAAGGTATTTTGTAATTTAATAGTCATCTACATTAAATTATAAATATTGGAGTAAAATGGTCATAATAATTATGTAATGTTTTTGTTCATTCAACTAGGTAAGTACTGTGTACTCTAAATAGTGCACTTCTATGAATCATTACAATCAAGAACACTCAAGAATGAGGTCTCAAAAATTGATCCATAGCTCCCTAGGCATGGAGTGCAAGGGTGTTTAAGAATGCTCTCAGCTAGAGCTATTAAGCCAATAACCTTGCTAGTAAACCATGCAATGGGAGATTCAAATGAAGACAAGGGAAAGAATGCCAATATCTCCAAGAATCCAAATGGAAATGCAATGCAACTAAGTTAGAAATGAGAGTGCAAGATAAGCTATGGAAATGAAAGAATAATGCAACTAAGCTATGAAAGGAAATATGCAAGTATTACAAAGCCTCCTAATTAAGCTAGATGAAGTAATCTAAAGCATAAAGGAAACTAAGCTAAATATGAAGCTATGAATGCTATGAAAATGCAAGAAATGAAACTATTATAGCATGTAGATGCAAAAACCAAGAATGCTCCAAATCTTCAAAAGCTCCAAAGTGACCTAGAAAACCTACAGCATAACATTAGCATAAAAAGTTGGGGATCTAGAATGAAGAAGAGAGCTCTCCTTTTATAAGAAATGAGAAGGAATGGACCATGGATATTAAGAGACAAAAAATTTAATCAATGGTGGAGCATCAAAGAGGAGAAATCCATGTGCACAAATATCCTCCAATGAGAAAATAAGAGTTGACTTTTGTGTCCATATGAGACAAAAAGTACTTTTTCCCTTTTTACAAAATAAGAATAATGCTTTATTTGTGCAACTTAGGGTAAGAGGAAAAGTGAGAGGCTTTTTATTTAATTAAAAGAGGAGGAAACTCCTTTTAATTAAATAAAGACTTAGGATAAGATGGTTAGCCCATAGAAAATAATTAAATAAATGATGAAACTAAGATTTGATCAAGAATAAGCAATTGATGATTTTAGCAAAAGGGGCTAATAGTCTAGATGACCATTTTTAGGTGTATACAAGTACCAAGTTAAAGATTTGAATATATATATTGAGCCTCTTATCGATGAGTTACTGGAGTTATGAAATGGTGTCACTATGTATGATGTCTCTAGACCAATAAGACACAAATGATCTCAATTCTATGTAATGCTTGTATGGACAATTCATGATGCCCCAGGGCTAACACATTTTTGTGGTATGTTATAATATTCAAGCTACGCATGATAATTAAAATTATGAAAATTAACATATTTAATTCAATTATACATGATCTTCTAGTTCTTCAAAAATAAGGAAAAATTTCATGTCCAGTTTGTGGTCCAAAGATGAAATCTCGTCATTCAAAAAGTTTAGGAAAGCATGTGTTTGATTAGTATAGGAAATTCCTCCACATAAATCATAAGTATCGAAATATTGAAAAACATCTTTTCAATGGGAAAGAAGATACTACATCAAAGCCACAAAGAATGACACCTCACCTCTGGAAGCTAGAATTTAATAGAATTATTCATCAAGGTTATGTCATTCCATCTAATAGTTTATATTTTTATATTATGTTATATTTATTGATGATGTAATTGATGATCATGAAGGTTGTCAAGAAATTAATGACCACCTTCCAAAGGGACTAAAAAGTTATTCCAGACAATTTAGTAGGTTTCCCTAGTATGAGAATCCTAGACAATTTAGTAGGTTTCACTACTATGAGAAGCTAAAAATTTGTGTATTTTTTTGATACTATGCATATTGGAAAGAATATAACATAGACATTATGAAAAATATTGGATGGAAGGTGTGACAAAGAAAAAATTGTCAAAATTTGTAGTGACATTCAATAATCCAATCATGCAATAAAAAATGTCATTCAATCAAATAGAAATGGAAACCAAATTAATATAAGGTCTATTCCTTGGTTATTAATGGAGCAACAAAGCAATGCTATAGAATAAGTCATACAAAAAATTTGATTTCCCATAGGATTTACTGCGAACATAAACAATCTCATATCAAAGAAAAGTGAACATGGGTCAGGGATAAAAATGCATGATTGACATACTTTTATTAAGGTAATTCATGTTCTTGTGTATTTACTATATATTTGTATGCTGCATGGAATTTTCATTATATTATGTTAGAAAATAATGAAAAGATCATTTTATAATTGTTGCAGTACGTTCTACCTCTATCTCTCCCAAACCACTTCAACAATAATGTCAAAAAAGTTATATATGATCTTGAAAAATACATGAGATAAGTAGTGATATTTTTTCCATTTTTTGTATAGATATTATATTTACAATTTGTTTTACTTGTTATGTAATATATTTTATATTATTTTGTAAAGCCTCGTTAGTATATTTGCATCTTGAGTCTCTTGTAGGTGGTTGTCATCTAAAGAAATCCATAAAGAAGATATAAAATATTGGAGATAAAAATTCCTCATCTAATGTGTGAAATGAAAAAGTGTCTACCTTCAACTTTTTCCAATTCACAAGAATACTACCTCATACACCAAGTTGAGGAGATTGAATTGTGTGGACCTATACACACAAGGTCAATGTAGATGGTTGAGAGACTTGAAATTTTTGAAGGCTTTGGTTTGACAAAGAGTGCATCCTAAGGGTTCTATGGTGGAGGGATATATGGTATACCAAACTATGGTGTACATTACTGAATATCTTCCTATGTTTGTAGCAAAGATCCATGTAGATCACATTTGGGATCCCAACTCCATTAACAAATTTGAAGGGGAATACTTGATGGGAAAAGGTAGATTGAGGAAAGTGAGAGGTAATTATAAAATGTTCATAGAAATTAATTTAAATTTTATATATATTGTAATTAATTATTAATATTCAATATACATCATTTGTAAGTTGTCTGTTTATTTTTTGTACAATTGGTTGAGAGTGGGATGCACTACATTTGTATATTGCAAACAATATTGATTGGATGATTGTATGGATTAAACGATGTAAAGATTTTGGTCATGCATTGACATGGGAAGATGTGGCTTCATTGGCTAAATAAGATAATCACAATGGAGATTTTAATGTTACGCTAAGGGAAATCTATTCAACATATTTTTTAAGAGATAATCATGTACGCATAAATTTATTAAGCACCCATATTATTATTTTAAAAATTGTATTGATGTATATATATGTGTTTTTTTTTGCATACATTTGATCAAGAATAAATTATATGTTATCAACTCATGATGCAATAATTTTTACATGTTTGACATATCACAGGTCAAACACCACAATGTTATGTGGTGCCATGGTCATAAATTTTGCATCAAAAAGTTGGATGACACGAAGAAAACTTGTGATTTTGGGATAACTATAGTCTTTAAGGTGACTGATATTTCATATAGAAATGACATACATCTTCAAGACTCTCAAAATTGACACTATGAAATTTTGGATGATATACTTGAGTGTGACTTTAATTCCTTCAAATTAGCTATGTTCATCATCCAATGGTATAGGCTACGATTGAATCAAATTTATCTTGATATAACTATTATTAAACATGATAATGGATTTACAATTATTAATACAAGGTCATTTGAGCCAGTTGGATATGAGCCCTATGTTCTTCCAAGCCAATGTGAGAAGGTATTTTACTCAAAGGTTCCACATAAACTAGGTTGGTCATTTGTTGTTAGACATGATCCAAGAGGAAGGACGTTAAAGTATAATGTGATGGAAGAAGAAGATACCAAAGAAGTTGAAGATGATGTAGATGATGATCACGATCAATAGTTAGTTGATGATGTTCCTGACATAAATGTTCATGAAGAAGAAGAAGAAGAAGAAGATGATGATGATGTTGCTATTGTTGTTGATGATGATGGTGATGATGATAGTGATGATGGTGATGGTGATGATGATGATGATGATGATGACAAAAATGACAACAATGATGATGACGATGATGATGACAATGATGATGACGATGATGGCAATGATGATGACATCAACGATGATGATGACGATGACACCAATGATGATGACAATGATGACGATGATGATGATGATGATGATGATGATGAAAATGATGACGATGACGATGATGACGACGATGATGATGAAGACGACGATGAAGATGATGATGACAGTGATGATGATGATGATGATGGTGGTGGTGGTGGTGGTGGTGATGATGATGATCATTGTGATGAGTTGGATGAAGAAGAATATCAATGACATGAATGAAAAGCATGAGGCATGCAATTAATATATTATCTATTTGATATTGATTTCTTGATAGAAATTTATTTGACTTATATAGTTACATAATTAATTTATTATGTTTTGAATTCTAATTCTATTACATAATTAATTCATAATGTACCTTTTTATGTTTTTAATTCATGTTCCACCTTTAGAAGGTCCTAATAGTAGAGTCATGCCACCCCTAGGAGATGTAGATAGAGAGAGTGTCAGCTAGCCCTCATTTGTGTGATATTTTTTGAGCTTTGTGTTTATTTATGGAATGTGGATTGCAAAAAATTATGGATGATGATTAATGATACATATGTGATGGATTAAAACATATGTGATAGATTAAAACATGTTTATGAAGATACATATGTGATTTATGATACATAAGTTTCTATTATTACTCATATATTTAATATATTTATTATTTATCAAATTAAAAATGTAATGCTTATGATGTTGAATTGTTGGTTATGATTACATGTATTTATTTTGTGTGATTCTATCACCCTTGGTGGAAATAGATAATTGAGTTTAGACATCGTCAACCCTTTTGTTGACAATCCTGCACAGTCTAGATAAAGGAAAGGTAAGGAGTACAAAAATATACAATGATTATGATGACTGTGTATTGTTCATGTTGTCTACTATGTAATTTTTAGCATATGTATCATGTAATTTTTAGCTAACATAAGATAATAAATTACATATGCAAGAACATGAACCCCTTTGACAAGGATCCTGCACAGTCTCATGGATTAACAAGTATAAGTCAATACACCCTATATAAACCATTTATTATTTCCTTGTTTCCTCTTTACACCCATCTTTGTCACAAGGCAAAATATATAGGACATAGCACAAACAAGAATGTAGCTACCAACCCTTCTACCCAATAGGTAAACCTCATTGTAATTGTACAAATTAGATAAAAGTAAAATGTTATATTATTATGTTCTTTTCTTTAGGGTTTTTGAGTAATTTTGATAATATTACTAATATTCTTGTCATGGACATATGTTCAGAAAAAGGGAAATACACCTACAATACCTGAGGACATCTATATAGTGCCAGAATCACTATTATGTGATGATGAAATCACATATTCCAAAAACCCTATCAAAATGATGAAAAAGATGCCAAAACAACTAATAGAGAAATTCTTTCTTTAGAATACATAAACCCTCAAACTGATGAGATAAAAGAGAGGGTGCAACAATTGATGCAGTGAGCACAAAAATTGCAAGTAATAAAATCTTTAATTATAACATAAGTTCAATAATGGTTTATATTTTATACTCTTTTATATCATGAACTAAAATATGTACATGTTGTTTTTACAAGAATTATTGTGTCCTCATCAAGTTGGTGGCCATAATCAGGGTACTCTAGGTAGTTTAGGTGATGACCATGTTCTATACATTAAAACTAATCATTAATACCATTGCTTCTATGGTAGTAAGACTTTCTATGATGATGTGTTTGTCTTCAATCATCCCATAACCAACTTTGAGTCCTCTCATTCTATCCTTTCATACATGCAACCACACACATTTATCCAAACAAGGATATGATTATATGATTTTGACTTTGTCCTACTTCCATACTAACATTAGGTCTGGTAAAAATAACTTTATAGTGACAATAGGCTCTATCCATTTCATATAACAACAACAAGAAAAACTTATATCATACACTGATTAAAGATAAGACTTTGAACTGATCCTACAAATGACTGTTTCATAATCATAACTTCATTCTCCATTCACACAAGCATTAGTGACAATATCTAACACCTTTAAATACTTCATTTGAGTTTCATGTGGATAACAAAATATCTTGTCCATGCATTGTTACAAACCTTTACAAGTGTCACTATTGGATCAAACCAATTAGACTATTCCTTGACTGTGCTTCCTTATAGCTAGTCAAATTATTTATAAAATGATTATCAAATACATTGAAAAAGTCCATTGAAGATGTTTCAAACTAGACAAATCACTTAATATCTTTAACAACCCATCAATCATAAATTAAAAGCCAACAATACTGTTCACTATCAAAATGATTGGAATTTCACATAAATAGTCTACTAGGGCTTTCCCTTTTTCTCATGTGCTAGCATATTTTTCTCTGGAACAAAACCCAACTTCAAGGTTTCTGATTCTACCATTAATTCCCAAAATCTCATTAATTTTGAATGGTTAAAACAAGATTTATAATGAAACCCTTGACAATAGGTCTGGTTAAGAGGGTTTTACACAACTTTTACAAAATCCATTAAATCTAAGCCAAAATTTCATAGATAGACCTAGGTTTGGGTTTATTAGAAACTTAACACACTATCCTTAATTTACAAATGAAAATAGAATGTGAACCAAACCCTTTATGAGCCACAAATGCATAAAAATATAAGAAAAACTATGATTATGAGTCATACAGTCTTATACAAAACAACACAAACTTGACTATTCTTTATTGAAAAATACATTACATTTCATTCTGATGGAGAGTACCCTCCACTAATCCTTTCTCCCTCATTGTACATGTTATTTCATTTACCATGTGCATTAAAACCTGTGACTATCCTCCTATAGTGTTTCTATGACAGTAAGAGATGTAATTACTTAAATCTTGAAATGCAACCTCAAGATTGGAGTCTTCTCACTATACTTGACCAATTCATTATTTTTATAAGATTCATGGAACTTAAAAACTGTTCATCTCACCTCTAACTAATAATGACAACATTTGGTGCAAATGTTGTAAAATTGTATTTTTGCAACATTGCACTTTGTGCAACTTTTGAGCAATATTGCATTTTTGCTCCTCTTATCCTCATATTTTGACATAAACCTTCAAACCATGTCCCAATGGAATAGAAATGAATAACTACAATCTTTTTTCCTTTCCATAGGATCTATTACAAGTTTTTCTTCTCTTATCTGTTAATGTGTTATTGCTCATATATTTAATGTATTATTCTTTAGGTGATGACCATGTTTGACGCAGTCAAGTATGGTGGATCCAATGAAGGACAATCCAACCTTGCAGCCAACTACCAACAATGTAGAATAAAACAACACAATAATTTTTTCAACTAAATTTTCATTAACATGCCCAGCTATAAGGCCTTCCGAGTTAGGGCCAATTACAATCAGAAACAGTTCTGCAAGATCAACAAGATCCAATCCAACTCCAGCTAGTCCAGTTCTGAAACAAATCAACAACTGATGGAAACCCTAAGGTAGATCCAAACTTGAGCTCACAAGTCACCAAGCAATCTCATTGTTCCCAAGAAAACAACCACTAGCTCTGCTATTACAAACTATCATAAATAAATCTGATCGTCAAGATCTCACAAGATCTAGATCTAGCTTCCCTCTCCCAATCTCCTCCTCTAAACAACTACCCAAACACTCCTTAAATACTAATCCTCAGCCACAAGTCAGTTGGATGAAATAATTAAATCCTACAAAAAAATATTAAATGCAATACAAGTTGACTCACAAATAGCCTTACAATTATTTAATTCTCCATGTCAACCTTTATATCTACATAGGAGAATGCAACAACAACTACCAACATTAAATGCACCAATTCATCCAACCAAATCACCAAGAACCCCAGTTAGTAAACCAGAACTACTGAGTGCCAGAGAAACAACCAAGCATTAGTGAAACAACTGACCAAACTAGGCAACACCGAGCAACACAGGCATCGCCGAGAACAAGTTCCACTGAGCACCAGTAGTTCCACCAAGTTCCTTTAGTGACTGAGCTTCCTTCAATAATCGAGACCATCAGTTAAAGCTGCAACTGAGTACCATAGAACCAAAATAATATATCTCCATGCAAATTCACCGAGTACCCTAGAATGCCCCTACATTAGACACCCCAAGTTCGAAAAGATGTTCATATGCTGGAAGAACAACTTTTGGGATTCAACACATAAACCCCAAACTAGTTCTTCACATATAAGTCCTCCAACTTTTCAACTTGCATACTCTTCCACTATAGTTTCCTCTGTCTCTTCAAGTCTTTCCTTGATAACATAGAGGCTTGTTCTCCATACTAATCTTCCATACCTTTAGGATCCACCAACTCAACTCGGCTACCAATACTTAGGCTCCTCCTACCAAGTGTTGTATCTAGAAAAGGCATCAGGGAAAACTTCCTATCATCCTTCTCAATAGTAAACACATTCTTCACACAATCATACATAGCTCTATAATCATATTGCCAAGGTCTACTCAGTAATATATGACAACTATTCATCTCCACAATGTCACACAACACTAGATCCTTATACTGGCCAATCTAAAAATCAACAAAGCACTGCTCCCTCACTTCTAGAGCATGAACATTTTGTAACCAGCCAATCCTATAAGGATAAGGATGCTTCATTCTATTCAAACCAAGTTTCTGAACCACTGTCAACAATAACATCAAAAATTTTACCTCTAGAATTGCACCAAGTCCTGAACAAGTTACTCCTCTGACAAGGTTCCTCCTTTGTATCGAGCAATGTTCGCCGAACCAGCAAGTTCATAGATTCAGGTTCATTCTGAATGTTCTCATTTACCACAATAGTCCATCAGTCACTAAGCTTTTTCTATGTACACTCAAAATAATGGTATCCTTCTTCACCACAGTTATAACAGGTTCCCTTAAAGATAACTCTACCTGTCTTCTTTGGTTCTATAGGTTTCTGTTCACCTTCAGCAGTTAGTTTATCCTTCACCAAGTGATCAATCTTTTCCTTCCCTTGGGGATTACCATGTTGTCTCCTTTTTAACTTATCTCCTACCTTTAGAGCATACTGATAAACATATTCAACCAAATCAATCTTCAACATACCAAGCTCATCCTGAATATTGAATCTTAAAATATTCACATACCGAGCTACCTTTTCCTTACCAAGTTCTTTGTGTCTAGACTGAATAGTAAGTTTGTAGAACTCCTTGGTATAATCTTCAACAGTCAAATTTTTTTGCTTCAAATTCTAAAACTTCTTAAACAAATCAAGATCATAGTCAACAGGTATGGACTTAGCTTTTAATTTAGTCACCATCAACCTCCATCGATTGATCTTCATTTCACCTTCATCTTCTCTATCTATTTGTAATTCTTTCCTCCAAAGAGTAACATGTCCTTTCAACTTAGGCTATGCCAATCTCACTCGAAGATGATCTTCAATTTCTTCAAGCTCAAAGAAGTCTTCTAATTCACCAATCTAGTCAATCAAGTCCTTAGGTCTCAAAGTACCAGAGAAAGTAGAAATGCCCATTTGATAACTATTACTTAACCGAGCTCCAGATCTATACAACCGACCAGTTATGTCTTCAGTAGATCTATCTCTCCAGTCATCTCCACTAGATCCAACAGCTTCAAAGTCTTCAGCAGCTTCCTCATAACCATCTTTAGTACCAACATTCTGAGGTACACTAGTCATAGCCCTCATGATCTTAGCGATCATGTCATTCTTCATCAATTCCATCTTAGATCTAAAATTAGATTTTACCTTCTTTGTAATCTTTGATTCCACTGCATCACAGAGATCTGCAATCGCTCTAGGGTCCAATCTTCTTGGAGGCATCCTTCAAGATTTTCAAAAAATCCCAAGCAATAATTCACCAACAAGGTCCTAGTGTAAAACAACCTCAACTAGTTTACACACTCAATATCTTCAAGCTATGATACCACATGATGCAGTAAAGTATGGTGGATCCAATGAAGGACAGTCCAACCTTGCAGCCAACTACCAGCAATGCAGAATAAAACAATACAATAATTGTTTCAACTGAATTTTCATTAACATGCCTGACTATAAGGACTTCTAGGTTAGGGCCAATTACAATTAGAAATAGTTCTGCAAGATCAACAAGATCCAATCCAACTCTAGCTAGTCTAGTTTTAAAACAAATCAACAGCTGATGGAAACCCTAAGGCATAGTCAAACTTGAGCTCGCAAGTCACCAAGAAATCTCCTTGTTCCCAAGAAAACAACCACTAGCTCTGCTATTACAAACTCTTAGAAATAAATCTGATTATCAAGATCTTGTAGGATCCAGATCTAGCTTCCCTCTCCCAATCTCATCCTCTAAATAACTACCCAAACACTCCTTAAATACTAATCCTCAACCATAATTCAGTTGGATAACATAATTAACTCCTACAAATAAATATTAAATGCAATACAAGTCAACTCACAAATAGCCTTACAATTATTTAATTCTCCATGTCGGCCTTTAGATCTACATAAGAGAATACAATGACAACTACCAACATTAAATGCACCAAGTCGACCAACCAAATCACCAAGAACCCCAGTCAGTAAACCAAAACTACCGAGTGCCAGAGAAACAACCAAGCATCACTGAAACAATTGACCAAACCAAGCAACACCAAGCAACATAGGCATCACCAAGCACAAGTTCCACTGAGCACCAAAAGTTCCATCGAGTTCCTTCAATGACTGAGCTTCCTTCAATAACTGAGACCATCGGTTAAAGCTGCAACCGAGTACCATAGAACCAAAACAACACACCTCCATGTAGATTCATCAAGTACCCTAGAATGCCCCTGCATCAATGTTCCTGTGAAAAAAATGTTAGCATGAATACTGATGGTATTCCTATGGGGGAGTATCCTACTAATTATGGAGGTATGTTACACTGATTATGTGTTTCATTCATGACATAGTTTGTCATTGATGTTAACATATGTTATTGACTAGTTGTTTAGAAGCTTGGAAGGAATTGTACAGACACAAGAAAAAGAATTAGCACATGAAAACTTAGAGAAAGACTAATCATAATTTATTGGATCACCATCCATGATCACACATGATTATGAGTTGATTTGATAGAGTTATGACTGATTTATTAATAACTATTTCTGAGGAGATAGAAACTATGTCTTTCACAGAGTTGATTGCAAAACTTTGTGGTTAGCACTCATGGTTGTTTAAGTTATGAGGTGAGAATATAGGTTCATATTGGACACTGGATAAAGATATTATTGTGATTATATGGAGTTGTGATCATATAGGTGATGTCAACTATGGCGTGTGTATTGGCAAAGATCTATTTGGAGGTCGACTGGGAACACGTTTCAAGCAATATGATGAGTGAGCTTAGTTTACGGATCTAAATGATAAATTGATGTAATTTTTATGTTGTAACATTGTAAGAAGTGTCATGTGCATCTTTACATGGGTCCATTTTATATATTGTAAATAGGATTTATCTTATGAAGGCTGACATAGATATAATTGTTGTATATATAAGGATTAAAATCCCTGGAAACTATGCAAGAAAAAGGATGAATAACTACATATGTGAGATGTAGAGGTGAATGTGCACTTGAGGCTACATTAGATACTATTTGAAGAATAGTAGTTATGCACTTAGGAACAAGATGGAGCTTTCTTGGTAGTGGTTGAGTATTGGAAGCAATTTTAGAACAAAATTATCTCAGTCTTGAAGTTGTAAGGTTTGGAGAACCTAAGGGTGGCCTTAACTCTCAAATCTCTTAATCAGGTTGATATACAATACACCCCTAATAGGGTTATTGCCTCTAAAAGGGATGGACTCCTAGCAGGGTTGATTCCTTAGTTGGGATCACATTATAAAAGGCTCCTAACAGGGTCTGTCCTTTAACCAGGGCCTTCCTATTGTAATACCCAGCTCCTAAAAGGGTCAACTCCTAACAGGGTTATTATAATCATAGTGCATATATTTGTGGGTATCATCCCCACTAGGGTTTTTCCCTTAACAAGGTTTTCCTCAAGAACAAATATTTTTGTTCATGTGTATGTGTGCTATTGTTGCATTTACTTTTCAGTTCAGTATCGTGCTTGAAGTTAAAATTTGAAGTAAAGAATCTTGGCATTAAATGATATACCCCCCCCTCTTAGTTGATTAGGACATTGTTATTATAACAATTGGTATAAGAGCTTTTGGTCCTCAGTCAGAAAAGCTTAATAGCTTGAGGTAAAGATCAAAATGGCCTTATTCAGAAAGGAGAGTCCTAAGTTTGTTGCAGAAAATTTTGACACGTGAAAGGAGAAGATGAAGAATCATCTAATGTGTATGGGATTGGAATATTGGTTCATTACCTAGAAAGGTGTGCCCATCATAAGGGAAGAAAACCATGTCACACTTACTACTACTAAAGAATAAAGGAAAATCTTTGTGTGTAATGTTTTTGGAAAGGAAGCCTTGGTTAATGCATTATCTAATGGTGAGTTCACAGAGGTCAAAGATCTAACAAAGGAAAGTGAGATCTAGGAAAGAATAATTTCACTCTATGAAGGAGATGAATACACTAAGAAATAAAAGTTACATAATTGGAGAACAAAGATGGAGACAATACAAATGAAAGATGATGAAACAATAAGGATGTATGTTCAGAGAGTAGCTGAATGAGTGATTGGAATTAGAAACAATGGAGGAACTTATATAGAAGATGAAGTCATAGAAATTTTTTTGAGATCAGTGACTCCTGCCTACAAACTCAAAGTTATTACCTTGGAGGAGACCATACCACAATACAAAGATTTCACTAGAGAAATGTTAGTGGCTAAACTAACTACCTTTGAAACTACATAGTTAAAAGATGCACTACCTAAGGTGGAGACAACATTTAAGGCAACTGTTCATAGAATTGGATCTGTTGAACCTAGATATAGTAGAGTAAATAAGAACAACAAAGATCTTGGAGAATATGCTAAAGAATGGGAAGAGATTCAAAGGCTAGACAATCAAGTGGATTAGAAGAGCATGGCCCTGATCGCTAGGAGAGAAATGAAAGGTAAAGGTAAATTTGAAGGAAAATTACCTTTGAAATGTTTTAACTGCAATAAGGTTGGTCATTTTGCATCTAGATGTCCAACTAGAATACCTAAGCATAGGCCTAAATATGGGAAATACAAGAATGATAAGGAATTCTATTATGCCAGTGATGGATCTAAATATTTAGATGATGAATTCAATGATGTGTTAGGTTTTGTTGCTATAAAAAAATAGGATCATGTCTATGCAGAAAAAAATTTAGTTTCTCATGTTGATAGGAAAACTGATTGGATAATTGATATTGGATGTTCACATCACATGATTGGTGACAAGGATAGATTCATTCAGCTATAGAATTTTGATAGTGGTGTTGTAATATTTGGTGATAATACTCCTAGAATGATTGTTGGTAAAGGATCAGTTACTCTAGATGGAAAGATGAACACTGATGATTTATTATTGGTGGATGGCTTAAAAAATAATATGTTGAGTATTGTAAAACTTGTGGACAAGGGATATCATTTGGAACTCAAGGATGGTCATTTCTCTATTAGAGGATCTAATGAAGAATTGATTATTAGGAATGGGAACACTGAGAGGGGGGGGGGGGGGGGGGGGTGAATCAGTGTTCACTATATTCAATATTTCTACTTTACTCTTAAACTTAACTTGAATGCTTAAGTACTAAAATGAACATTAACATAAACAAGATAGATGAACACAAAACACAACACCAATATGGTTACGGGGAAATCCAAATAGGTAAAAACCCCAGTGGGAATTGACACCCACTAATAATCTATACTAGTGTCTTATGATCCTTGTTAGAAGATCCTTAACCCTATTAGGAGTTGTCTTTACAATGTATTTAGTATAATGACCTTGTCAAGGGTCAAACCCTGTTAGGAGTCTTTTACAATTAACCCTGTTAGGGGTGGGGACACACTATCCTAGAGCTCACTGCTCAAGTGGTGAAGGCTACAACCTTTTGATATCAGATACACACTATATTTATTGGATGAACTGGCACTGTGACACTACTTGTCTAATTAGTTCCTTTGATGTGTTGATTCTTTAACCTCTTGCAAAGCTCTAATAAATCTTAACAATTCTTCACACACTTTTGCTCTGCTTATCTTAACTCTATAACAACTTCCATACTAATTACAAAGGGTGCATCTCATACTTATATGCGCTACCAAAATAATTAACTAGGTCAACCTATAACCAATTACATACAACGCTTCCAATTGAATTGGCTCAAGCTTGTTTACAAACAAAATTAATTACATGTCTAAAACTTAATTACAATAGGCACATAGCCTTTACAAAACAATATTATAGTCGCTAATCAAATTACCAACAGACGGCTGCATACACTGTTATGTTTTGGCATTCACTGTCTGTGTAACTTCAACTATCTGTATCTTTGTCATACTAAATCTTTTGATCATGCACTCTTAGAATAAGAATGAATATACTCTTACTATCTTATCTTCTAGGGTGCATACCATAACTTGGTCATACGTACGTGTGCTGATGCTCTGATCTACTGGTGCTCTGTTAATTGTCCAGTCTTCTATACTTAGCCAAATACTATTCTTCTGATAATGTGCGCTAACTCCAAAACTCTATATGACTTTGTTGCCATAATGAAAACACCATATTAAATCATATACAATAGTACAGCCAACTTTCCAACAATCTCCACCTTTGTCATTGATGGCAATAAAGGAATATGGCAAAGTTACTATCTGTCCTCTTATACAAAAAACTTTAACTTATATCTCCCTTAGTCTTATTAGTATACATCTTCTTTACATATCTATAACTCCATATTCTATACATACTCCCCCTTTGACATTAATGACAAAGGTACTCAAAATTGAATATCTACAAGTACTTATAGGGAAAGTACATCTGGATATGCTATTTGCAACTTGTGGATCTCTTGCTTCCAGAATGAAATCAGTGCATTGACTATTTGGAGATGGGTGCATAATGCATAATTAAGCTTCTCCATCTTCTCCAAATCTAAGATAGGACCTTGATCATATGTCACCATGGTGGCATCAATCTCCTTGATGTTTTGAATTAGTACATCTACAGAGGACGCAAGAGCATTCCTAAGCTATGTTTGCCTTGCCCTTATCTTAGATATCTCCTTTTCTACTCTTTTGATTTTTTCAATCTACCCTTGATATACATTATTACACATATTTACATAAGTGGAGGGGTCTTCTATTGATTTTCTTATTTGTTCTATCATTGCTTCTGCCTCTTGTATCTTCTTGAAATGATCATCCATCAGCTTATCTTGGTCCATACAATCTGTAATGATCTTCCTACCATTTGTTGCAAAATATTTTAAGGATGCTTGAACAACCTTGAGTGAACTTAGGTCAAGTGAAAAGTTATTGACCAATTCACTGAGCCTCTTCTTCATGTACTTCTCTTCTACAACTAGGGATGCAGATTCTTCCCAGCTAGAAAAATTTGTCTTAAAATTTGAAAGAATTGTGCTCACATCATCCATCGAATGAACCTTAGACACTTTCTTGTCTGAAGGTAGCAAGTTGTTCAAGATGTTCACTAACTCAAAAAATAGGGGATTCCACATCACTTATTTCTCTTTGGCATTCTCCATAGCTAAGACATTGATCTTGATCAGGTCTTCTTCTCCCTAAGAGTCCAAACTGGTGGTGTCCAGTGTCAATCTTTTCAATAATGATGCTGATGGTAATGGAGTTATAGGAGTGCTATCCACCATTTCTTGCTTAACTCTTATTTTCATTTCAAAAGATGGCTTTTTTGTTGGTTCACTTGTTTACCTCTTCTTCTCCTTTCTTTTCTTCTATCTTTTCTTCCTCTTTTTCTATTTCTTTCTCTTCTTCTTTTTCATTTGTTATGTCCTCAATCAATAATTCTTCTTGTTGATTGAGAGGAGTGTTACCACATAGAGTTTCAAACTCTTGTGTGCTTATGAAAGCTTATTCAAACTTGTCCAAATCAATGTCTATGGCCTCCATAGTAATTTTTACATTATCAATAAAAATTGTGTCATCTTTGTGTGTCTCTTTTATGGGCGTAGACTTTTCTGCCTTTGTAGGAGTTTCAACTACAGGTGCTGAGTCCTGAGGACCTGTCACTAGTACATTAGTGATCTCTATTGATTTTTCCTTCTCATTAGATGTTTGAGTGATGGGCATAGATGAAGGTTGCATGTGCTATTCTAAGAATACCTTTTCAAAGGTTTTCTCTATTTCTTTTGTCACCAGTTCATAATCTTTGTTCATGATGTGTAATATTCTCATCTTTGTCCTTAAGTGTGGTTTTACAAAATTTAGTAACAATGTCTTTTCTTCAACAGAACATACTGGAAGATTGTATCTAGTGTTTGTTCTCTGATTATGAAATCTTCTTCAGTGGCCTGTCTCTTCAAGGTATCCAAAATCTCCCATACCTTATCTAGGATAGCTGTCTTCAATTCAAGAAATATCTTCTTGAATTTTATCATGTGTTTGATCAATATCTCATGAATCTCTGACTTATCAATTTCATGGTATCTATCATAAAACTTGGCTATCTAATCTAGCCTTCCTTCTTCTACTACTCTAGTCCTTAACACTTGAATACTAGGTGGGAATCCTACTTCCAGAGGTGGCTGCACATTTTTCACTCTGCTTCTTGTGGCTCTAGTTGAAGGGTGGCCTGTAGCAATTTTTTTTCTTCTCTTAGGCATCTTGGGAGATGCATTTGTGGTCTCAATGTCAACTGTAGCAGTGGGCACAAGAGTGGTAACATCAGTTTTGTCCTGTTTATCCTTTTGATCATCAGTCTTCTCAATCTTGATCTTCATCAACTTAGGATCATCAAACTTTTCTTCTACTGTGATTGTGCTCTCAATCCCCAAATAAATCTTTTCTTGTCTTGGTTTGTCAAGGCATGCTTGTGTTACTCTATGAATTCTGATGATCTCAAAAGTAACCTTGGTTACTTTTCTTTTAGTTGTCACGTTGTTTAAAACTACATCTTCTCTTGTTTTCTCTTCATAAGTCCCCCCTCTTGTCTCATTAGGGTCCTTAGGTGCTGATAATAGTACTTGAGCATATGCCTCTAGGATTGGATCCTCAACCTCATATCCAAGTGGATGAATCCACTTTGTCCTTGGTTCAACTACTTCCATACATGTTGTATCAGTCTCTACCATAAAGAAAATGCTATCTTTGTACTTTTCAACAATGCTTTCTGGAATCCTGTATCTCATCTACATTTTGGCCCTAAATGTCTTCAATTCTAGTGTCATGTAGTCCTTTAATGTACTCTCAGTAGTTGCCTTAAATGATATCTTTGGCATTGTAGGAAAACTCTTCTCCAAATACAAATCTGACACCTTTCCAAGAATGTGGAAGTACATGTATATGATCAAAGACCCAAAATTGAATATTTTGGTCTTGTCATGTTTAATGACTTTGATGTTGTCTATCAGTTGTGTGTGCAGGATTTCACACAAATTAAACTCTCCATTTCCCCCCACAAGTCTTATTGCTACAAGAATTGTGGCCGCTAACACACTGTTCACTCTACTGGTGTGTTGAAACCTATACCCTAGTATCATAGATATCAATTTGATGTCATTTTCCTCTATAGGCTCTATAGTCATTCTGCACCTATCACTTCTTGATTTGCATGTTTTCTCAACAAGTTTTCTCACATCCTTTCTTGTTGGAAGAATGGCGCCTTTCTTAGAGAGACTTTTCATCTCATGGATTAGGTCTCCTATAATCCTAACCAACACTTCAACTATCTAGAATAGGTCATCATGAATCCTGCTAAGTAGAATCTTTATCCATTCAGACTCATAGAACTCATATGTAGTATCATATTCAGTTATCGGGTGGTTTTCAAATTGTGTATACTCATCCAGGAAGGTTTTATCTAGTTTCATCATGGTTTCTATGTGCTCTCTTATTCTATCAAGTCCTACTGGCTCCTTCTTACAATATATGTATGCACAAATGTCTTCGACATGCATAACACCCATAGGAGTATAGGAGAATGCCCCTTCTAGGTCATCTAATGTAGATTTGAATAGGTGCCTCTTAAACACATATCTTTTCTTCTCCGCAACATCAAATACAATAGGAGTAGCGACCACTTACTTGTATGTCACTTTTCTAAAGGTTTCAAAGAACTTTTGAATTAGTGCAATGGATTAAGGCTTTTACAACCGATCAAACACACTGCTTCACTGGTGAATCAATTTACAATCCTTCACAATCAACTGCTAGGGCTTCTGTTCTCTTCAATCACTCTAAACTCAAATGCAATGAGTGATCTACAAGCTTCTGTGTACTTTAAAGTAAAAATTCTTCCATTAATGCTTGTCGACTAAACCAAACTTTCCTTGAAAATCTCAAACTTTCATTCTACTACCAATCAGCTAGTGCACTCTTGCACATAGGTTTTGCTACTCTCCAAAAGGTTAAATCCAAAGGTGCATACTCTAAGGGTGAGTATACTGGCCGCATAGGGGTTTAGAGCTAAATTAGCTCCCCCTATGACCCTGAGGGCCATTCATCTAGATGTAGAGGGTACATCCACTATGGATGCATCCATTACATTCTCATCAACCTTATCCTTCTTTTCCTCTGACCAAATCAAGATCGCATCTTCTGAAGCTTTCACAAACTTGACTTCTCATTCAGTATCCAGTATTGATTCTTCTAGATTTTTAGGGATTTCCTGACTTTGCATTCTTGATCTACAAAACTTTGAGATGTGTCCAGTCTTGTTACATGAGTGAAAAATAACTGGAGGCCTTAAATTCCCTGAGACATTGACATGGGTTACCATTTTTCACTGTCTAGCTGAGTGACCATTATAGTTACATATCTAACATGTAACATTATGAGAACTTCTTACATTTGGATGAGTCTATTTTCTCTGATTATGTTGAGTCTTGTTCTTCTAACTTGTCTTACAATTCATAGCTCTATGACCAAATTTATTACATGAATAATAGTAACCATTGAAAGGTCTTACCTCTTTACAATTCCTTGCTATATGTCCATGCTTATTACATGCATAAAAAGTTCAGTCTACAGACTTGCGCTCATCTTTGGATGGTTCAACATTATCTTTATTTTGATTTCTAGTCTCCTTAGCATCTATGGTGTCTTCTGGTGCTTTCATCCTTGCTCGCATGTCATCAATCTAATTTTGTGCTTCATTGAATCCAATGCCACTAGTATCTCCTTTAAGCTTCTGAGCATAAAATTAAGATTCAATCAGATCCTTGCTTATGTATAATTTATTAATGTGATTCTTAGCCTCTTTCAATTCAGATTCCAAGCTTTCTTTTTTGTTTCTTAGCTCCAAGGTTTCCATGTTTGCTTGCCTCAATTCTTCATTCAGTTGAAGGTTCTCTTTGATCTGTTCATCATAGACTTCCTGATTTTTAGTTAGCTTGTCATCTAATTCTTCAATCTGATCTTTTAGAGGTGTGTTCTTTTCATTTAGATTTTTTATCATGACCCCTAAATCACTAGTAGAGCATTATTTTAAATCTTTCCTTAGTCTTTTGATGACTGCTTGAGCATCACTGAATTTTTCTTTTAGCTCTTCAATTTCTTTTTCAGATCTGTCTAGGTCTTCAAGAGAAGCTTCAAGACTTCTTTTCAGATGTTTCATTTCTATCTTGTCCATGATCTCCTCAAGTGGTTAAAATTATTTTTTGAGGACTAGAGCTCTGATACCAATTGTTAGGAATGGGAACACTGAGAAGGGGGGGTGAATCAGTGTTCACTATATTCAATCTTTTTAGTTTACTCTCAAACTTAACTTGAATGCTTAAGTACTGAGATGAACATTAACATAAACAAGATAGATGAACACAACACACAACACCAATATGGCTATGGGGAAACCCAAATAGGTAAAAACCTCAGTGGGAATTGACACCCACTAATAATCTATACTAGTGTCTTATGATCCTTGTTAGAAGATCCTTAACAGTGTTAGGAGTTATCTTTACAATGTATTTAGTACAGTGAACTTGTCAAGGGTTAGACCCTATTAGGAGTCTTTTACAATTAAACCTATAAGGGGTGGGGAAACACTATCCTAGAGCTCACTGCTCAAGTGGTGAATGCTACAACCTTCTAAGATTAGATACACACTATATCTGCTGGATGAACTGGTACTGTGACACTGCTTGTCTGATCAGTTCCTTTGATGCGTTGATGCTTTGAACTCTTGAAAATATCTAATAAATCTTAACAACTCTTTGCACACTTATTCTCTACTTATCTTAACTCTATAACAACTTCCATACTAATTACAAAGGGTGCATCTCATACTTATATGCGCTACCAAAACAATTAACTAGGTCGGCCTATAAATGATTACATACAATGCTTCGAATTGAATTGGCTCAAGTGTGTTTACAAAAAAAGTTAATTACATGTCTAAAACCTAATTAAAATAGGTGCATAGCCTTTACAAAACAATATTATAGTCGCTAATCAAATTACAAACAGTCGGTTGCATACACTATTCTGTTCTGGCATTCACTGTCTGTGTAACTTTATCTATTTGTATCTTTGTCATACTAAATCTTCTGATCATGCACTCTTAAAATAAGAATGAAAATACTCTTAATATCTTATCTTCTAGGGCACATACCATAACTTGGTCATATGTATGTGCACTGATGCTTTGATCTACTGGTGCTCTGTTAACTATCCAGTCTTTTGTACTTTAGCCAAATACTAATCTTTTGATGATGTGCGCTAACTCCAAAAATCTATATGACTTTGTTTCCATAATGAAAACACTATATTAAGTCATATACAATAGTATAGTCAAGTTTCCAACATTGATCACATCTAGTAATAAGACCAAAGGTAATATATTTTAGTTGAACTCTACTAAGGTCTGTTGTTTTTTTGCAAAGATTGATAATAGTTGGTTATGGCATAGAAGGTTTTGTCATATTAATTTTGATAACATGGTAAAAGAATCTGACAATAATGCTATCATATATCTACCTAATATTGTGAAACCTTCTAACACTACATGTAGAGAGTGTGTTTTTGGAAAGCACAAGAAGTAGTTTTGTAAGAAAAGGATACTCAGAAAATGGTAAGTTGGAATTGATTTATACAGATCTTTGTGGACCTACACAGACTAGGTCATACTTTGGAGACATGCACTTTATCATATTCAGTGATGATTACTCTAGAATGATGTGGGTTGGTTTTCTCAGAGAAAAATTAGAAGCATTTGAAACTTTTTAAGTTTTATAAGGAAAAAGTTAATAATGAGACAAGCTTGCAAATTAAGTGTTTGAGATCAAACAGAGGTGGAGAATTCACTTCACATGAATTCATTACTTTTTGTGATAAGCATGGTATTATGAGGTAGATTTCTACACCTAAGACACCACAACAAAATAGAGTTGCTAAAAGATGAAACATAATAGTTCTTGATGCTGCAAGAACCATGTTGATAGAAGGAAAAGTTCCTCATATGCATTGGAGAGAAGAAATCAATACATCAATATACATAATGAATAGAGTACAAATCAAAGAAGGTACATGCAAGACACCATTTGAGATGTGGTATGGTAAAACACCTACTATTAGTTATTTTAGAATTTTTGGAAGTAAATGCTACATTAAGAGAGATGAATGTATAGGAAAATTTGATGCTAGAATTGATGAAAGCATATTCCTTGGATATTATACTAGAAGTAAAGATTATAGATGTTACAACCTGAGAACTAGGAAGTTGATTGAAAGTTCTAATGTGAGAGTGGATGAAAAGTTTCAAGTTAGAGAAAAAAACCATGGCGTTAACCCCTATGAGATTTCTTTTGAAAATATGAAGACAAATTAGGACAACATGTAGACAAAAAATAATGAAAATGAAAGGAATGAAGCATATTAGGATGTTTTGGAAATTGACAATGGCATAAGTGTGGATTTGAGGGAACAAACCACACCCAAATATGCTCTGATAAATCATCCTAAGGATCATATCATTGGTGACAGTAGAAAGGGAGCTAGAACAAGATTATGGAACAAAGAAGAGAGGTCACAAACTACAAATGCCATTTTATCTATCTCACAAGTAGAACTAGAGTCCACAGATGAGGCATACATAGATGATTCATGGATCAAATCCATGAAGGAAGAACTAGAGCAGATTTAGAAGAACATCACATGGGAATTGGTTCCAAGGCCTAAAGATAAAAAGGTGATTCGTACGAAGTGGGTATACAAAGAAAAGATGAATGAAGAAGGCATTGTTGTTAGAAACAAAACCATATTAGTATGTAAAGGGTATTCACAACAAGAAGGAATTGATTTTGAAGAGACTTTTGCAATTTTTTCTAGGATTGAGGCAGTTAGATTGTTCTTATCTTATGTTTCTTATAAATATTTCAAAGTATATAAGATGGATGTGAAATCAGCTTTTCTTAATGGAGACTTGGAAGAGGAAGTATACATTGAGCAACGTGATGGATTTCCTTTATCAGGAAATGAAGATCTAGTTTACAGATTGAAGAAGGCTCTGTATGGACTGAAAATATCACCAAGAGCTTGGTATGAAATATCGGATAAGTATTTGATTCATTTTGGATTCAAGAAGGGAAATGTTGACAATAATTTATACTTAAGAATCAATGAGGAAGGTATCTTGATTGTTGAAGTTTTTGTTGATGATATTATCTTTGGAGGAAATGGTGAAATGAGTAACAAGTTTATAGAAGATATGAAAAGAGAATTTGAAATGTCTATGATTGGGGAGATGAATTCTTTCTTGAACTTTAGATCAATTAAAATAAAGAAGGGATATTCATATCTCAGACCAA
This sequence comes from Chamaecyparis obtusa, assembly GCA_027943335.1. Classification (NCBI taxonomy): domain Eukaryota; kingdom Viridiplantae; phylum Streptophyta; class Pinopsida; order Cupressales; family Cupressaceae; genus Chamaecyparis; species Chamaecyparis obtusa. The sequence continues at coordinate 503,924 of BSBK01002654.1, read as the reverse complement.
ATATCTTAAAGAACTGTTGAATTTTTTTGGCATGGATGACAGTAAACTAGTTGGAACCCCTATGGTAACTGTGACTAAGTTATCTTTGGAAAATGAATCAAAGAATGTACCTCAGATAAGGTATAGATCAATGATTGGAGGTCTTGAGTACCTAACACATACTAGACCCGATATTGCTAATGCTATTGGAATTGCTGCAAGATTTAAAGTAGATCCTACGGAATCTCACCTTATGGTAGTAAAAATGATATTCAGATATCTAAAGGAAACAATTGAGTTTTTTCTATGGTATGATAGATCACAAGACTTTACATTTCATACTTCAACTTATGCTGATTGGGAAGGGAATGTAGATGATAGAAAGAGTACTAGTGGAGGAGAATTCTTCCTTGGTAAAAGGTTGATTTCTTGGCTTAGCAAGGAGCATGATTGCATTGCTCAGTCTAAAATAGAATAAGAGTATGTTGTAGCAAAAATTAATTGTACATAGATCATATGGATGAAGCAAATATTGAAGGACATTGGAGTATGTCTTGAAGATTCAATTACTATCCATTATGACAATACTAGCATGGTAAATATGTCAAAGAACCCCGTTATGCATTCAAAGGCAAAACATATAGCAATAAAGTATCATTTCTTAAGAGATAAGGCAACAAAGAGAGAAATGAAGTTAGAATATGTGAATACAAAGGAGAAAATATAAGACATTTTTACAAAACCTCTACCGAAGGATACATTTGAGTATTTAAGAGGTATGTTAGAGGTCATGCCCCAGCCTACTCTTAAATAATTAATGCAGCAATTACATTAGTCCATAAATATCAGAGCTCTATTTTATTATCTAGACTGCATGCTTGATGCTTCCCCTATGGGGGAGTATATGTATTTGAGATTAGTTACTGAGAATTCTTGGAGACATAATGACACCTTTGACATTGATGTCAATGGGGGAGAGAATGACACATGAAAAAAAATAGTATGAGAAAATGGTATGAGAGCATCATCATTTGGAGGATTTGATGATTGATGAAAATGATTTGAAAAGATGTTGATGTAGATGCAGTATAGGCATGTTTGGTATTTATGGAACTTAGATGTTTTTCATCTATGATTCCATCAATGCTAAAGGGGGAGATTGTTAGAATGAATACTGATGATATTTGAATGGGGGAGTATCCTAGTAATGATTGAGGCATGTTATAGTGATTATGTATGGTATTTATGATAGAGTTTGTCATTGATGTCAATATATGTTATTGACTGGTTGTTTAGAATCTTGCAGACAGGTTGCAGAGAATTGTAAAGACACAATACAAAGAATTATCACGTGTGAACTTAGAGAAAGACTCCTCATGATGGATTGGATCACCATCCATGATCACACATGTGTATGAGTTGATCTAACAAAGTTATGACTGATATATTGATAATTATTTCTTAGGAGACAAAAATTGCGTCTTTCATAGATTTGATTGCAAAACTTTGTCGTGAGCACTCATGGTTGTTTAAGTTATGAGGTGAAAACATAGGTTTGTATTGGAAACTATCCAAAGATCTTATTACAATCATATGGAGTTATTATCATACATGTTACATTAGCTATGGCGTGTGTATTGGTGAAGACCTATTTGGAGGCCAACTGGGAACACATTTCAAGTAATATGATGAGAGAGCTTAATTTACGGATCTAAATGATAAATTGATGTAATTGTTATGTTGTAACATTGTAAGAAGTTCCATGTGCATCTTTGCATGGATCTATTTTGTATTTTATAAATAGGATTTATCCTATGAAGGATGACTTAGATATAATTGTTGCAACTTGTAAATAAGGATTAAAATCCTTGGAAAATAAGCAAGAAAAAGGATGAATAACTGCATATGTGAGATATAGAGGTGAATGCAAGCTTGATGATTCATTTTATATTCTTTGAAGAATAGTAGTTGTGCACTTAGACACAAGGTGGAGCTTTCTTGGTAGTGGTTGAGTACTGGAGTCTCAATCTTGAAGTTGTAAGGTTTGGAGAACCTGAGGGCGGCCTTAAATCTCAAGTCTCTTGATTAGGTTAATACATAGTACACACCTAATAGGGTTATTTCCTCTAATAAGACTAGACTCCTAGCAGGGTTGATTCCTTAATTGGGATCACATTGTAAAAGTCTCCTAACAGGGTCTATCCTTTAACCAGGACTTGCCTATTGTAATACTCGGCTCCTAACAGGGCCATAACTCCTAATAGGGTTATTATACTCATAGTGCATATATTTTTGGGTACCATCCCCACTGGGGTTTTTCCCTTTATAGGGTTTTCCTTGAGAACAAATCTTTGTGTTCATGTGTATGTGTGCTATTACTGCATTTACTTTTCAATTGAGTATCTTGCTTAAAGTTAAAATTTGAAGTAAAGAATATTGGGATTAACTGATTCACCCCCCCCTCTTAGTTGATTATAACATTGTTATTCTAAAAAATACCACCTCATTTGAGGTCATCATACACACCTATATTTTCAATTGCTATGTCAACAACACACAGGATGCAGACATCCACTAGTGCACATCATACCGACTCTAGAGTTGGTAGATCCCTCTTTTTATCTCTCTTTTTTTATGTGTTTATTTCACTTGAAGTGTTCTTCCTTGGGGCATTTCATAGTGGATTCAATTTTTGTAGTAGGACATGTACATGATGTTGTAGAGGTGACTAGTGCTGATATCATACCATCATTTCCTAGATGTTCCCATATTACTAGTATGGGAACATTGTAGGCCACATTTGTGGTGAGCACATACATGCTTCCCTTAAAGATAGAGAAGGTTCCAGGTACTTTAAAATTATTATTATATATAGTCTAATTGTAATTTACTTTTTGATCACTCATTTTGGGCTAACGATCCCATGATTTTTTTGCAAGAAATGATATTTTTTATAAAAATATTAATGAATTTTCATTGGAGATCTTTGGGCCCACCGTAAGTAATGGGTGGAATGAGAAAGAAAAAAATTTAAAAAATGAACTCACAAACCATATGGTTTGGTTGTGCAAAAATTACACATTTGACAAAAATAAGGTCCTTGACAAAGATGGCACATATCTAAATTATGTGAGGGACCAATATAGGACACATTTAGAGAAGAAAAAAAAGTACGAGCATCCCCCCATGATTATAGAGAGCGAGTTGAAGGACCCAATTTTTGATGCTAAGGAGAGAGTTGAAAGGAAAAAAGGAAATAAAACACTAGACAAAAGAAGATATGTGATACTATTAAGAATGTAATTATGTACTAATTACTCTTTATATTTATATAATCTAACATATTTCAAACTTTTCATAGACTTCTCAACACATCAAATGCAACTAAGACAAGAAAAGAAAAGCACAGGCAACACAAACTTGACTCTGGTGGTTATTGTTGGAGATTTTCCAACATACCAGTACTGACTGTATGTTTGTCATTGATGAAAACATATGGAAAGTAGTATGCATGGAAGTCTTATGCAGTAAGCCTTTTATATATTTTTTATTGACATGATATCAAAATGATATCATGGGTGCAGAGTTGAATGTGAGTACAAATAGTTATATAGTAGCTTGTGTCAGTAGTGTTCCTGACAGAGTTACAGGTAGTGTTCTGTGTATGGTTGTCTGTACAATTGTCTTATGGGCATGCAACCTAAGATATATATTGTAGACATGTTAGTGATGTTAAGTTTGTGGACGCATGGTCTAATGATGAATGCAAGTGAAGTTATGCAATCGCTATTCACTAGTAGCAGTTTCTTGTATTTGTTCAGAAGAGCCGACAGAGATTTTATTGTTTCTTGAGTTGCACCTATCTTCAGGATATGCACCCTTGGAGTTAAGCTTGGAGAATTATTATTGATGTTTGGTTAAGAGCACATAAGTTAATTCAGCTTACAGAGAAAGTTCTAGTTGTTTTGGTAGAGCCGATAGTGTGTGGTGTGCGTCTACAATTATTTTATTAGACAGGTCCCAGAATGAGTTGTGTGCATAATAGAGCTGGAAAAATGATTGTTGGAGTTTATTATGGTTTCTCTAATATAATTTAAAGGTGGTTCTACTAGGATAACTTTATTATATCATTTGGAGGAAAGATATTTATAGGCAGTCATTTGTGATTGCTGAAGTGTGGTTCATGGTTGATTAAGCAAAGCAGAGCAGAGTGTGAAAAGTGTTGAACCATCAGAAGAAGGTCTATGTGACCAAGTAGAGAATGTGTGCTATTCATTGGAACTGATCTAGATAGTAGTTCAAAGCATAGTTCACCAAGATCCAGATATAGTGTGTATCTTTTATTCATAAGGTTTTAGCCTTCGCCCATTTGAGCAGTGAGCTCTCAGATAGTGCATCCTCTCCCCTAACAAGGACAATTTTAAAAGACTCCTAATAGGGTCTGACCCTTAACCAGGTCTACTATACTTCATATATTGTAAAGCTACTCCTAACAGGGTAAATGATCTTCTAACAAGGATCATTATACACTAGTATAGAATATTAGTGGGTATTAAGTCCCACCGGGGTTTTTACCTATTTGGGTTTCCTCATAATCAAAATATTGGTGTTGTGTTCATATTTTCTTTCATTATGTTTATGCTTTATGTTTAAGTATACTTAATTGGATAAAGAATTGAAACTTGTAGATAACTGATTCACCCCCCCCACCCCCCCCTCTTAGTTATCTCTTGGGACTATTCCTAACAATTGGTATCAGAGCCAAGTGCCTCGAAGAAAAGTTTAACAACTTGAGGTTGATCAAATGGAATACTTTAGGAAAGAGAGTCCTAAGTTTGATGGAGAAAATTATCTTGATTGGAAGAACAAGATGATGACCCATTTGTAGTGTATTGCTTATGAAGTTTTCAATGTAACTATCAAAGCAGCCAAGATTCCTACTTTAGAAGACCTTGACCAGGATGATGCTACTAACACTCAAAAGGAATTGTTTCATTATCATGCTATAGCTAAAGAGCCCTTATCAGTGCACTATCTAATAGTGAGTTTTCAGAGATAAAGAAAGTAGACACCGCTCACAAGATATGGAAGTACCTTGCAGACATATTTGAAGGAGACAAGAAAGAAAAGGATGCACATAGAAAGACATGGAAGAAAAGATTCAATGCATTAGAGATGATTCTTGAAGAAAACATCAGTGCTTATAATCAAAGGGTCAATGAAGCAGTTGTTGGAATCAGGAACAATGGTGGAGAGATCTCAGAAGAAGACATTATGGACAAGTTGATGACTACTCCTACTCCAGAATATGAGAGAAAGATCAACATACTTGATGAGACCATGAAAATTACATCAAATTTCAAGAGAGAGACCTTGATCAACAAAATCTCAGCTTTTGAGATTTCAAGATTGAAGACAAAACCTAAAAGTGAGACAGCTTTCAAAGCAATAGTTCATGGTAAGAAATCTGTAAACACTTTTGGTAATTTTGATGATGATGATGAAGAGAAAAATTTAGATGATTTTATTGCTATGGTTGCTAAAAGAGAAAAGAAAGGAAAAGGAAAATATGAAGGTTAATTGCCTTTTAAGTGCTTTTCATGTAATAAGATTGGTCACTTTGCATCTAAGTGTCCCACTAGAGCTAGAAAGTTAAAAAAGGATTATAAGCCTAAGTATTCTAAGGAATGCTACTATCCTAGAGATGGAGTCTTAGATGAAGAATCAAGTGAAGAATAATTTAGATTCATTTCTATTGTAGAAAAAATAAATATTAAGCCAGTTCCTAAAAATGAGAAAGTGAATCAAGAGCTAGCATTGATTTCCCAAGAAGATATAAGAATAGATTGGATTATAGACAGTGGTTGTTCACATCACATGATAGGTGATAAAGGAAGGTTTGTTCATTTGGACAAATACAATGGAGGTATGGTCAGGTTTAGAGACAACACTCCTAAACCTATAGTTGGTAGAGGAGCCATCACTTTGGATGGAAAGAACAATACTGATGATGTTCTTTATGTTGATGGTTTGAAACATAACCTTCTCAGTGTTGGATAATTACTTGGTAAAGGCTATCAGTTGGAGTTCAAAGATGACACATGCATCATTAACAACAAATATGGTGTTATGATTACATCAGGCACAAAGACAAGAGGTAATGTTTTTCAACTCAATTCAGAAGCAAGTTGTTTTGTTGCTAAAGTTGATGACAGTTGGTTGTGGCATAAAAGACTATGTCATATCAATTTTGATAACATAGTAAAGATAAGAAATGTTAAAGCAGTAAGAGATCTACCTAGCATAGCAAAGCTAATTGATACTATATGTAGGGAATGTGTGATGGGGAAGCATGTGAGAAATTCATTTAGGAGCAAGTAGAGTTTAGTAGAGAACAAGTTGGATTTGATTGATACAGACCTATGTGGACCAACTCAAACAAGATCATACTATGGTGAAAGGTATTTTATTTTGTTTGTTGATGATTATACTAGGATGATGTGGGTTGCATTCTTAAAAGATAAGTCAAAAGCTTTTGAGAAGTTAAAAATATTCAAAGCTAAGGTTGAGAATGAATATGGATTAAAGATAAAATGTTTGAGATTGGATAGAGGAGGAGAATTCACCTTTGAAAGATTCTATGAGTACTGCGAAGGACATGGCATAAAGAGACAGTTAAGTGCACCTAGAACACCTTAGTAGAATGGAATTGTAGAGAGAAGGAATAGGATTATTCTTGATATAGCGCGCACCATTATGATAGAAGGAAAAGTTGCACACACCTATTGGAGAGATGCGGTCAATACAATAGGCTATACAATCAATAGAATTTAGCTAAGGCGAGGAGCTGAAAAAACACCTTATGAGCTATGGTTTGGTAATGTTCCCATAGTAAAATACTTTAGAATCTTTGGAAGTAAGTGCTACATCAAGAGGGATGAAGCAGTAGGCAAGTTTGATGCAAGAAGTGATGAAGGTATTTTTCTTGGTTACTCTACTAAAAGTAAAGCTTATAGATGTTTCAATTTAAGATTGAAAAAGATCATTGAAAGTGATCATGTAAAGATTGATGAAAAGTTTATGATTCAAGAAAGATATCATGATTACTCACCCATGATTGAAGAATAACCTAGACCCTCCACCAGTGAGACAGTTATTGAGGAAATGTTTGACAACATTGATGTGTTGTTCAATGACCCTGAGACAAGTGAGGAAGAGACTCCTAAGGTTGATGAGTCAGCAACAACTAAAGTTCCAAAGTTTACATCAAGAAATCATTCCAAGAAAGACATCATTGGAGATTAGAGTGGAAAAGTCTTAACAAGATCACAAGCAAATAAGTTAGCTGGCAATGATGCGATATGTTTACTATCTCAGATTGAACCTTTAAGTGTTGAAGATGCTTGTAAGGATTCAGATTGGCATGATGCTATGAAAGAAGAACTTGATTAGATCATTAGGAATGACACTTGGGAATTGGTCCCAAGACCTAGTGAGAAGAATGTGATTGGAACAAAGTGGATATTTAGAAACAAGATGAATGAAGATGGTATAGTAGTAAGAAATAAAGCAAGATTAGTATGTAAGGGATATGCACAAAGAGAAGGCATTGATTATTTAGACACATTTGTACCTATGAGTAGATTAGAAGCTATTAAGTTGTTTTTAGCTTATGCGACAGTTAAAAACTTCAAAGTTTATCAGATGGATGTCAAATCAACATTCTTGAATGGAGACTTAAAAGAAGAAGTATACATTGAGCAGCCTAAAGGATTCACCTTATCAAATAGACCTGATATGGTATGCAGATTGAAGAAGGCCCTCTATGGACTTAAGAAATCCCCTAGAGCATGGTATGAGAGACTAGATGGATACTTAACAAAGATTGGATTCAAGAAAGGAGCAATAGATTGTAATCTATTCATTAGAGAGACATCTGAAGGTTTATTACTTGTAGCTATATTTGTTGATGACATTATCTTTGGAGGTAATGACAAAATCAGTGCTGAATTTGCCAAAGAAATGTAGAATGAGTTTGAGATGAGTATGATTGGTCCCATCAAATACTTTTTCAGATTAAATGTGTAGTAGACAAAAAAAAGGATTTTCATTAATCAATCAAAGTATGTGAAAGAGATATTGAAGAAATTCAAGATGGATGATTGCAAGCCAGTAGGAACCCCTATGATTACTGGATGCAAGATTACAAAGGAAGATGACTCACCAGAAGTTGATATAACATTATACAAGTCAATGATTGGTAAATTGATTTATCTTACTTAAACTAGACCTGATATTTGAAATGCAGTTGGTATAGTTGGAAGATTTGCAACAGAGCCTAAACAAAGTCACCTCATGGTAGTACAAAGAATATTTAGATACTTGCAGGGCACAATAGATTATGGTCTATGGTATCCTAATTCAGAAAATGTTGAGCTTCATGTGTATACAGATGCAAATTGGGCAGTATGTGTTGATGACAGAAAGAGTACATTAGGAGGAGCAGTGTGTTGGTTCTTCAAAATATTTTACACGCCATGAGATACCAATATGCTTATGACTGACGTTAAGGAGTGGTTAATTCCAAATGTGGGAAATCTATAAGCAACTAGACCAACTATAGGGACAAGACTGCCCTCTTCACTTCTAGCTCTGCAAAACCAAGGTGGGTACACTTGATCCAATAGATTCAACTCTATTCTTCACTTAATACTAGATCTTACAACAAATGACAGTGAGAAAGTACTAAATAAAAATGTATTATTCATTGACTCTCCATCACTGGGTAAAATAACTTATATAAAGTAAATAAAAATGTAAAAGACTAGTATTGATTATATGTTTTAGGATTAGAAGACTTTGATCATTTCTCTCAAAGCAAAGATAGGAAAATACAGGCTAGTGCCCTATCCATTGGGAAAAACATCAGAAGATAGAATGAATACAAAGATATTATGAGAATGACTGGTCCTTTAAACATAAATACAAAACACTCCAACTCTTTCCTACTTATAGAAAATCCTCAAATAGATTCAGTAAACATGTATTCCACCTTGAGCAATATTTAATCCAACCCTAGATCAGAACTCAAAGCCAAATACATACAAATAAATCCCAGAAAGACTTAAAGATTTACAGAATAAACTCAAAGGAGAGACAAAGATTTGAGATTTGTATTAAGTATAACCTTGAAAATTGTATACATCATATTCTAAACAATAAGCTTGCAAAATAGTAGTAGCAACTTGTACTTCTCTATTTCTTTGATAAAAATGATACAAAAAGTTACAATCTTTGACTGAGGGCTAGGGTTTCAGAATTTCTATCTTTTTAACACCTAAACTCTCAAAGCCTAGAATGATCGTGGAAAATCCTTTATATACAAGGAAGTGCAACAAGCTACCGATCATTCTAGGGTTTACAAAATTCCTAACCTAAAAGGTTTACAACAACCCAATTGGGTTTACAATAAATACACTAACCAAATAGGTGAGATATTTGTAGATGAGCCACCTTGCTTTATGTCTTCAATGTTTTCCTCGACTTCTTTCAACAAATCTGATTGTAATATCTCACAATCAATCTTGCAATAAATGCTTTTCTACTTCTCAGCAACCTTGATGGCTCAAAAAGTAACTATTTTCACTTGTTTCAAGAGGCTGGCAGAGTATTCAATTTCTCTACATGAGGTATGTAATGTTACCTCCACCTATTGTACACCTCTTCACTTGGGAACTCAAAACTTGCAAATTCTGCATTTTTGCCAGACAACTATTCCCACCTATCCTCCAATTGACTAATCTCCCATTGAATAAAATCAAACTTAGACTTAGCAGAAATTAAAGTCTCAATAGTATGAATAAAGAATAGAGTATTCTCTAGGGTCAAAATGCTAGTCATCCTAGCAGAGAAGTCATCATCAATTTGTGCTCACCACTTGATCAATTCTTTGAGCTCACCATTCTTCCTGAAAACCCCTGTGATCAAGTCACTATTGGAAAGTGTTAACTCTTTCTTCATCAAATTTGAATTTCTCTCAAAATCACCTAAGAGTATATCAAGCTCCACTAGCTTCTTCACATTCTGGTGCAATGACTTGATTAGTGGATCAGGATCATTTTGAGATTTAGATAACATCCTAAATAATCTCACATTTGGGGATCTTTCAATCCATTTCTTTAAAACTGGTTCAAACTCACTCTTGTATTTATCCAATGATACAAATAATACCTTCAGTCTTCTAGCATGATCAAATAAGATGGTGGGATTCAATTTTGTAGCAAACTGCATAACAACTTCTATCACCTTGTCTTTGTTAGAAAGTAAAGTCCACCAAGATAATTGAGAGGGGGGGGGGGGGGGTGAATCAGTTATCAGATAATTATAAATTTTATCATCTTCAACAACATTAAACCATATAAGCAATATAATTACCAACCATAGAAAGATATTCATACACAATAACACAATGACACAAGATATAATGACTAGGGAACCTCTTGATCAAAGAGTAAACCCTGGTGGGAATGATGCCCACAAAAGATGTACTAATATGAATATTCCTTGTGAGAGGATGGAATCTATTAGGAGTCTTATGAAATACATTCAGTACATATGAATCCCTGTTAGGAGATTTTGAATCCCCGTTAAAATATTCTAACCCTGTTAAGAGTTATGGAAGACAAAAGGACCCACTGCCCAAACAGCTTTAGGGTAAGATCACTGAACACACTATCCAAATAATCTTTACATTAATCAATAGAATAATATGTTACCTCTTCTCTAACTATGCCAAACCACACTCACTATTACATCAGATCTTAATTTTAGATCTTTGTACTTCGCATGTCTTCCTTCACAAATTTGCTTTCATACTTAGTTCTTTTCTTCACTTCATGCATACAACATCACAACCACTGCTACCATATCATAATTACACACTTTCGCATTACAACCATGTGCTACTACTACATAACAAGGAAATAAATTCCTTCCTTTATACCACACTCAAGTAATTACAAATGAGTTGGCATACAATTACAAAATAAAAGTTTCCACACGCTACACCAAAATTACACAAAACTGTCAGCTTTCAAATATAATAAATCTTCACTCATGTGACCTCAAAGTTTGCACTATCATCCATGTCACTATCAATGTGTCTCCAACTTCCCTTTAACTGCACAAAACCATATTCCATCCTGATTAGGAGATATCATCCGACTTCCATGAATCAATGAATTAGTGTCTGCACTCTTAACCATAGACATATGACATATCAAAGAGTATAACCTCAACATTGCATGGCTCCAATTGCAATAAACCACATGCGCTAATCCAAACTCTATCTGCTTCTCTACAAGTCTTCGGTAAATCATTGTGTTGACATCAATGACAATCATAGTCATGAATGCAACAACAACTGCTACAAAATGTCTACCAAACATTTAGCATTCATTCCTAACAATCTCCCCCATTGGCATTGATGGCAACATAGATGAAAAACATCTAATGTTCCAAAAATCCAATACTGCAACACTGCTTCTTCAAATCCTCTTCATCAATCAAATCTTGCTTCGTTATCCTATTCAGTTCTCTTCAACAGATGTCTCATATTGTTTTTCATGCATACTTCTCCCCCATTGACATCAAGGACAGAAATTCCATCACTAAGTCAACAAAAACTCAATGTCAAAAGACACTTTTCAGAAAATACATTTACTAGAGTCCTCATGACTCAGCTCAGATACACATACTGCCCCATAGAGGAAGTACCAACATCCAATCTAGAAGAAAGATAAAGCTCATATACCACTAGACAGATGCAACTAACTACATCACTTCTCAAAAGTAGGCTAGGGCATAACCCCAAGCATACCTCTTAGATACTCAAATGTATCCTTAGGCAAAGGCTTTGTAAATATATCTGCTATCTGCTCCTTTGTACTTATGTACTCAAGTCTGACTTCTTTTTCAACAAATTTCTCTCTTACAACATGATACTTAATCTCTATATGCTTTTTCTTAGAATGTAATACAAGATTCTTAGACATACTTATTGTACTGGTGTTATCACAATGTATAACAATAGGTTCAACAAATTTTATTCCAATATCCTTCAGCATTTGCTTCATCCAAATTATTTGGTTACAATTGTTTGCTGCTGCTACATATTCTACTTCTGCTATGCTTTGTGAGATACAATTCTGCTTCTTGCTTAGCCAATAAACTAATCTTCCTCCAAGGAAAAATACTCCTCCACTGGTGCTTTTCTTATCATTAACACTGCTTCCCCAATCAGCATCTGTATATGCACATAGGGTAAAATCATCAAATTTTTCATACCATAGTCCATAGTTCATTGTGCCTCTTAAATATCTCAGTATCCTCTTTACTGCTGCATAATGTGATTCTCTAGGTTTAGCTTGAAATCTTGCTACAATTCCAAATGAATGTGCTATATCAGGTCTTGTATGAGTCAAATACTACAATCCTCCAATCATAGATCTGTATTTCTTCTATTCTACTACATGAGTCTCATCTGTGCTAGATAACTTATGTCTGGTCACCATAGGTGTTCCAATTGGTTTACAATCCTCCATTCCGAATCTTTTCAACAAGTCATTCAAGTACTTTGTCTGACTTATAAAGATACCATCATTGTTTTGTGTTATCTGTAATCCCAAAAAGTATTTCATTTCACCAATCATACTCATTTCAAATTTAGTCTTCATTTCATCAGCAAATATGTCACTAGCTTCATCTTCTCCTCCAAAGATAATGTCATCAACAAAAATAACTATAACTAAAAAACCATTTTCAATTTCTTTTGTGTACAAATTACTATCAACTGTACCTTTTATAAATCCCAATTTTAACAAATACTTATCCAGTCTTGCATACCAAGTTCTAGGTGCTTGTTTAAGTCCATATAAAGCTTTCTTCAATTTACATACCATGTCTTCTTCTTGAGTTAAAGGAAAAACTTTAGGCCGCTCAATGCAAACTTCTTCTTCCAATTCTCCATTTAGAAATGCTGACTTCACATCCATCTGATACACTTTGAATTTCTTGTAAGCTGCATATGCCAAAAACATTCTTACTACTTCAATTCTTCCAACAAGTGCAAAGGTTTCTTCATAGTCAATTCCTTCTTGTTGTGAGTAACCCTTACATACCAATCTTGCTTTGTTTCTTACTACTTTTCCTTGTTCATTCATCTTGTTTCTGAATACCCATTTAGTTCCAATAACATTCTTGTCTTTAGGTCTAGGGACCAATTCCCATGTTTTGTTCTTTTCAATCTGATCTAGTTCTTCTTTCATAGCATTAGGTCAACTTTCATCTTCACAAGCTTCATTAGTAGTCTTAGGTTCAATTTGAGAAATCAAACATAACTATTCTTGTGCCTTATTTTGAGTTAGAACTCTTCTTTTGATGCTCCCAATAATCTATTCAAAAGGATGATTCCTTAATAAACTCTTGCTAGGTGTCACTGTCTCAGATCTCTCTTCAGATGTAGGTTCTTTAATAACTTCACTGTGGATTTCATTCAAAAAATCACTCTCAGTTTCATAAAATAATTCAGTAGTTCCAATATTAGATTTAGGATGAGCTTCTTCATCAGATTCATAATCAAGCATTCTTTCCTAAAATTTGAACTTTTCATCAACTTTAACATTTGCGCTCTCAACAATAGTCTTAGTTATTTTATTGAAACATCTATATGCTTTGCTTTTAAAAGAATATCCAAGAAATATACCTTCATCACTGCTAGGATCAAACTTTCCTATATCATCATCTCTCTTTATATAACATTTGCTTCCAAAAATTCTAAAATACTTAACTGAGGGTGAATGTCCAAACCATAATTCATAAGGTGTCTTGTCTATGTTTGCTTTGATTTGTACTCTGTTCATTGTATATACTGCTGTGCTCACTGCTTCTCTCCAGAATATCTTTGCCAAATTATTTTCAAACAACATAGCTCTTGCTACTTCAGTCAGTGATCTATTCCTTCTTTCTACAATGCCATTTTGTTCAGGTGTTCTAGGGGCTAAATACTATCTTTTAATGCCATTTTCTTCACAAAAATTGTTAAACTCTCTAGAAGTAAATTATCCACCTCTATCAAATCTTAAACATTTAATCTTCATTCCAGATTCATTCTCAACTTTATTCTTAACAATCTTAAACTTATCAAATGCTTCAGATTTTTCTTTAAGAAATGCAATCCACACCATTCTTGTAAAATCATCAACAAGAATCATAAAATACCTTTCTCCATAGAATCCTCTAGTCCTGGTAGGACTGCTCAAATCTGTATGAACAATCTCTAGCTTCTCTGTAGATGTAAACTTCTTACTAGGAAAAGAACTTCTCTTCTATTTAGCCATTACACATTCTTTGCAAATCATGCTAGTAGGCTTCATAATTTTAGGTAAATCTCTTACTGCAAGTGTAGTACTTACTTTCACATTGTTATCAAAGTTTATATGACAAAACCTTCTATGCCATAACCAACTGTCATCAATTTTAGTAATCAAACATGTCATCTCAATAGGATTCAACTGAAATACATTACCTCTGGTTCTAGATCCAATTCCAATCAGATTTCCATCTTTATTCTTTATCACACAAGTTTTCTCAGTAAACCAAACTTGATATCCCTTATCAACTAACTATCCAACACTCAAAATATTATGTTTCAATCCATCCACAAAATAAACATCATCAGTATTAGTCTTTCCATCAAGAGTAATAGATCCTATTCCTTTAATCAAACAAGGTGCATTGTTTCCAACTCTAACAACTCCTCCATCATATTCATTCAACTTTATGAACTTTTTCATGTCTCCAGTCATATGATGTGAACAACCACTATCTATAATCCAAACAACTTTCTTTTCAACTTGAGAAACTAAGGCTTTTTCTTCCTTAACATTAGTTTCAGGATTTTCTTCTTTAATTGCTACAAATCCTATGTCATCATTATTTTCGGTATCACTTTCACTTAAAGTTCTTTATATACTAGCTTCAAGATCTTCATCATTAGCATAATAACATTCCTTAGATCTTCTAGGTTTGAAATTACTTCTGTACTTTTTAACTCTCTTAGGACATTTAGATGCAAAATGACCATATTCTTGACAAGTCCAACATTTAAAAATTTTCTTACCGTCTGGTTCTCTTTTGACAAGAAAGGAAATA
The DNA here is from genome assembly GCA_027943335.1 of Chamaecyparis obtusa. Taxonomy (NCBI): domain Eukaryota; kingdom Viridiplantae; phylum Streptophyta; class Pinopsida; order Cupressales; family Cupressaceae; genus Chamaecyparis; species Chamaecyparis obtusa. Next base: position 488,735 of record BSBK01002654.1, on the reverse strand, counting down.
CCTTCTCCAATCTTCTTGTCTTCTTCATTTCTAAATCTACTGCTACCAACATAATCTCCACTCACACTGATGCTTCTTGACAAAGTAGGGCGAACATTAAGAGCACTGAATGCTGTCTCCATTCTAGGTAAGTTTCCTGATAATCTCAGGTTCATTTCTGTTGCTTCCAATCTTCCAAGAAGAGTCTCTCTTGTAAAGTTTGTTGTACAAGGTATCACTTGTTCAATCATTTGTGTTGTCTACTTAAATACAAGAGTCAATGTCCTTATAATTTTCCATATTACTTCATTCTCTATCTTTGTTCCTCCATAAGATTTTATACCTGAAATGATCTCTGACACTCTACCAATATACCTTCTAACAGATTCATCTTCCAACATTCTTATATCTTCAAATGCACATATCCAATTATGTAATCTAACTCTTTTTGCATGTTCATCACCTTCAAAAGTAGAGTGTAAAGCATTCCAAATTTCATGAGATTTTTTTGAATATTTTACCTGACTGTACTCATTCTCTGGAAGTGCTGTCAAAAGTGATTCTCTTGCAAGTATGTTACACATGAATAGATCTCTCTCTTCTGTAGTACATGTTTCAAGATTGTCCTCTTCAATGATAGTCTTATTATTCTTTGTAATCAACCAATAACCTGGTCCTAAACATAATAGGTGTGTCTTCATCTTTTATTTCCAGTTGTCAAAATTTACTCCATCAAACTTAGGGTTTTCTTTCCTAAAATTCACCATGGATCTCCTTAAGCTGTTAAACTTCTTTTTCAAGGACCTGCTGCTTTGATACCAATTGTTAGAAAGTAAAGTCCACCAAGATAACTGAGAGGGGGGGGGGGTGAATTAGTTATTAGATAATTATAAATTTTATCATCTTCGACATCATTAAACCATATAAGCAATATAATTACCAACCATAGAAAGATATTCATACACAATAACACAATGACACAAGATATGCTGACTAGGGAACCTCTTGATCAAAGAGTAAACCCTGGTGGGAATGATGCCCACAAAAGATGTACTAATATGAATATTCCTTGTGAGAGGATGGACTCTATTAGGAGTCTTATGAAATACATTCAATACATATGAATCCCTGTTAGGAGATTTTGAATCCCTGTTAAAAGATTCTAACCCTATTAAGAGTTATGGAAGACAAAAGGACCCACTGCCCAAATAGCTTCAGGGTAAGATCACTGAACACACTGGCCAAGTAATCTTTGCATTAATCAATAGAATAATATGTTACCTCTTCTCTAACTATGCCAAACCACACTCACTATTACATTAGATCTCAATTTTAGATCTCTGTACTTCGCATGTCTTCCTTCACAAATTCACTTTCATACTTAGCTCTTTTCTTCACTTCATGCATACAGCATCACAACTGCTACTACCATATCATAATTACACACTTTCACATTAAAACCACATGATACTACTACATAACAAGGAAATACATTCCTTCCTTTATACCACACTCAAGTAATTACAAATGAGTCAGCATACAATTACAAAATAAAAGTTTCCACATGCTACACCAAAATTACACAAAACTGCCAGCTTCCAAATATAATAAATCTTCACTCGTGCAACCTCAAAGTTTGTGCTATCATCCATGTCACTATCAATGTGTCTCCAACTTCCCTTTAATTGTGCAAAACTAGATTCCATCCCGATTAGGAGATATCATCTAATTTCCACAAATTGCTACTCAGGAACACTACCTGAATACTGCTTCCACCAAAATGATCATAACTTCCATGAATCAATGAATTAGTGTCTACACTCTTAACCATAGACATATGACATATCAAAGAGTATAACCTTAACATCACATAGCTCCAGCTATAATAACCCACGTGCGCTAATCCAAACTCTATTTGCTTCTCTGCAAGTCTTTGGTAAATCACTGTATTGACATCAATGACAATCATAGTCATGAATGGAACAAAAAATGCTACATAATGTCTACCAAAAATTTAGCATTCATTCCTAATAGTCTTCATATTCTTGCTTCAAGAGGCTCTTATCTTTCACATATTCTTTCCTTATCCTGTCCAATTCTTTCCTCTTCCTTTTGAAATGATTGGTTTCCTCAAGAAATTGTTGCTTCTCCCAACTGAGTCTTTCATCTAAATGTGTCTTTGGATAGGGGGATGGTGAAAAATCAATGATTGGGCTAGAGGATGAAGCCACTATAGGTTTTTCAACTATCAATAGTTGTGGTGACCTGTGATCCTGTGGTCCTGATAGCTCAGCAATTAACTTGTCCTTTTGGATCAGCTCTATCTTGAGCTCATTGTAAGACTTGAGGATAGTTTCAAATTTGAGCCTTAGCTCTTCTTTTCTTGTGCATCTTTCTCTGCCACTTTGACATTGAACTTGGCAGTTTCCAAAATTAGGTTTGAAGCTTCTACACTAGAAGTCTCACCTACTCTTTGCACCATTAGATTTCCTGCATATCCTGTAGAGAGAGCCTCTCTTTTTCCTTTGTCTTCCTCCCTCTTAAGGGACCACATTACCAAGGCTGCATGATCTTTATAAAAATAAATTCCCCTAGTAGCTTGTTGGGCCTGTTCTATAGTGGCAAGAGTCTTTACCTTACTCTTCTTGACTTGATCAAAGACTATTGCATCAATAATATCCCATTCTGGCAGAATCAACACCCCTGTAGTATGGACCATAGCCCTTCCCTCCTCAAGAGTGATCTTTTCAAACTGCTTCATCATTTCTCCCTTGGTCTCAATCTCTATCTCTGTGATGTCCCTATCAGGGAATTCTTCTTTCTTCTTCTCACAGATCTCCTTGAACTGATTTATTTTCATTCTCCACAAAAATTGGAAAAATGTCCTAGTCTTAACAAATTTATCATCAACTACAAAAGAATCACTAGCTTGTTTTAAGATAGGGTCAATTTGTTTACCCTCAAATTTAGTGATAGTAAGGTCCATTAAAACCTCTTTAGGTGCTTCTGGCATTCCTTCTTGCAACTCATCATTGGAAACAAAAATGTTTCCCTCATTCCTCAGCTGTACCAACTATTCTGCTACCCCATGTTCATCTAAATGTAAAGGGGATTGAGAGGGAGAATATACATTTTGTTCTGATCTTGACCCCTCTTGTCTTTGCCTCTTTGAAGATGGTCCTTACTCTATTGGGTCATCCATCGGCCTCTTCCCCCTAGAAGTAGAAGGAATATCCTTACCTCTCTGCTATGTTGGTAAGAGAATAGTGTACCCACTTCTCTTTTGCATTGTATAAATTCCCCTTGGGGTCAATTTTACATATCCCAGCTGACTCAAAATCCACCTAGCCCTTTCAGGGTCTATCTTGCTCATAGCAGCCCTCTTCTCATTTACCGCATGCATAATGCCTTCAAAATGCTCCATAAGAGCCTCTATCTTTCTTGCCCATGGTTCAAAGCCCTTTAATGGATCATACGCTCTATCAAAATTTCTAATGAAATCTACAGTCTTCTTGTAGATCACCCATTTCTCCTTCTTTATTTCTTGAGTTTGGAGGTCAAACTCATTTCTTATTATATCCTCAGGAAAATAAAATTGGTGCTCCATAAGAGCACACCTAATATTATCTCTAAACATTCCTGATAGGAAACCCTCATTATCTACACATCTTGCTGCAGCTGTAGGCATTCTGTAGGGGTGCAATACCTGGTTCAAATATACCCATCCTCCCTTAGTAATAACATATTGATGAGCAATTGTAATATTAGGGAAAAAAGTCCCTCTTCCTTTACCAGTAAGGGCATTCTCTTGTAGGTCACCAATCTGCCTTAGAATTTCAGCATATCCTACCTTTAGTGGGACTTAGTAGGGAAAAATGTAAGGTGCCTTTCTGCAACCATAAACTCTAAAAAATGTAGAAAATGGATATAATATGATATCCCCAAAATTGTGGACTATAGTAATGTCCTAACAGTATTCCTTTGGTCTAATTAATCTTAGTAACTCCCTTGGGATTCTAGGATTGTCAAAGAATAATAGTGTCCTAAGTCTTGAAGCAAAATCCATGTCAAAGACAATGAAACTGGCATCAACTCTATCCCATGACAAAGTTGTGGTCCATAATTGAACTGGAAGGGTTTCTCCATTTCTTTCCTTCACAATGTTGACTGTTGAGCTAAAAAATTGCTCACCCTTGTATAAGAACATATGCATAAGCATTGAATACCACCCAAAGGGCCTACTAACCTTCATATTCTTAATTCCCATTAACCCCTCATGGATCAGGTCAGCCAAGTGAGAGGCAAAGTCAAAGATTAGTGCCAATTAGGGATGTAATGATTGCACCATCATGAACATATATGGTATTGGCATATGAGTGGCCTCATCATTCCCTAGGATTAATGTCAAAGACTTGTAAAAACCCTATGCTCTCTTACTGAATAAATCCATCCTGAACGGCTCTGGTGTACTTGGGTTGATAACACACATGGATCCAATCTGGTCTAAAAAATCCTTCAGAGGCCCCATCCTCAAATAATCCTTCTGAGCTTCATATATCTCTATAAATTCTATAAAATCTATTTTCTCCAACCCAACAGAAGGGTCATTCAATGAGAAGACCTCCCTAATCTCATCTTCTATGATACTAATCAGGTTATTTCCATTTACATCCTTGACACACTTTGTCACAGGATCATAGCACTTAGCAATTTGGATCAATAATTCTTCATCCATGAAAACTCCAGGGACTACCAACTTTCCAATATCAAATTGCCAAATGTTGCTGAGGGGGGCACAAGAATTTCTCTATGAGTATGCTACTTTAAAAAAAATAAGACCATTATGATCTTCACCCACCCTAGCATCTCTCATCTAGTTCCCTCTATCATGAAGCCCACTATATACATAATCCCTAGGGTTCCTCAGAACCAATTCTTTCAATCTAACTGCCCCATTGTCTAAATGTGGGAGCAATTGCATTAAGTCTTCAAAGATACCCTTGTCTTTATACTCTATCTTCCTAGACAATCCCCTCTTTGGTGACATTTTAAACCAGGGATTTTTAGAACAATATAGAAATACCCAAGAAAAACCCTAAAAATATCAGCTAGCAATAGAATTCCTCCGACAATTTATTCACAGACTTCAAACCATTCTTGAGTTCAAAAAATTACAACCTACCAGGCACCTAAAAAAACTTCACTTGATATCACTCCAGAGGATAATCTAGCTCGCCAAAATGCTTATGAGAGCGGTAAAGAAAAAAAAAATGATCAAATTTTGATATATAATGTTTCCAACCATTTACAATTCATCCGCATGTAGCTCATTAAGTCCCCCATTACTGAAACTAGCGGCCTCAACATTCACAGTACGTGAACAATGTCACAGAGAAAAAATTTGAATTCAGACCATTGATATTGTTTCCTTTTTGGTGTATCAGATGATCAACAAAAAATAGCCGTGCAACTTTCTTTTTATTTTTCCCAAACAAGTTCCCAGCCAATGAGAACAGTTTAAATTAACCATGTGGGGAAAGAAACAACTTAACTTTACTTGGATCAATGCGGATAGGTGTCATCTTGTCGCTAAAGCGCAGGCATAGAATCTGAGCATCTTCCTTTAGTGGTGTAACGACAACCACATGATTCTTTCCAACTCACAATGTTTTATCTTTTCTCGAAGCAATGACCCCACCTTCCCTTTTGGAACCATCATCGAATCAACAAATACCATGTCAGATAGATCAGTAGGTGGAAAAACCTAGCTTTATCCTTGGTGTCAAGTATAATGACTACCTAACATGTCATCTCCACCTTCAGCCAATCAGAAATGACCATGTCATCAAGAACTAGCGACAAAGGACCCACCTTTAGTCTGCATCTTTAAACAAGATCAACGACTATCACTATACCATAGACCTTAACAATCGTGCATTTTATTCCAGTGGTATAATGACAACCACGAGATCTATTCAAATCTTAACCATCCAAGAAGGCCAGCCCTACTATGACACTTCACTTACCTTTCTATAGAATCAAAAGGTGCCATGTTTATAGGAATAGGTGGGCGGGCCCTTTCTCCATTTCTTCTTTAATATCAAATATCCTGTCAACCGCCACATCATACTTACTTCAACCAATAAAAAATACACATGTCAAAGTGACATGGAAATTTAGGGCCCACTCACCATCTTGTCCATCAAATGGCATTGAACGGTCGTCACTATACCACGATGCTTAAAAAGGAATCATCTCGACCCAATGGTATAATGATAGCTGTTGATGCACTACTTGGTTTAATCACCAACACAACATTAAAGATGGGCCCACCGAGACAGATGTCCACCTATCGCTAGATCACATGTTAGGAACTCTAACAATAGGGAGGCTTGAGACTTAACGACAACCACTCATTTTTAAAGGGTTAGTCACTTAGAAAAATTTATGGGGAGCTTAGGCTTTGAGAGAAAAATTAAAAGGGGTCCCGTTTGACAACCTAACAATATAACATATAAAGTGGTCACTAAAAGGGGGCCTAATAGAACATGCATATTTGGAGAGTTAGTGAGCCAAAAAGTAACATGAAATTAGAACAAGGCCTAAGATCAGCTAGGGCTCCCATTAAACCTAGGGCTTTCACCATAAAACCTCACATTCAAGTCTACAAACTAGATTTTTTCAAAAGTTTTAGCATGAAGCCGAATTTTTTTTAAGATAGTGACAACATAGTGTTTCTTGGTGATAGACTTGTCACTTGGACAAGCAAGAAACAAAACTATATTTCTCAATCAATAGTAGAAGCGAAGTATGTTGCAGCAGCCTTGAATTGTTCTACAATTGTTTTGATCAAGCAGATGATAACAAATGGATTTTATCTATTAATGAATATTGATGAGTGTTACATGTTAATGAATGTTAATGAGTGATATGTGTAATGAATGTTGATGAATGTTATGTGTTAATGAATGTTGATGAATGTTACATGTTAATGAATGTTATGATTCATTAATGGATTAAAGAATGTTAGATATTAATGCGGAATTTAGAGTGATATTTGTGGGGGGGGAGGGGGAAAATGAGCTTCCACCTTCACATGGTTGGCCTTGTTAAGTAGAGAATATTAAAATATTCTTGAAAAAAAGAGAATCTTAGTAAGGTAACACACTTTTCAATATTTCATTATGCTTCTCTATTAATCTTATTGATGTTGAGCATCTTGTTTTTAGGCTATAGGTTAAGTGTTGCAAGTTGTGAACGTGATTCTATGAGATAGTTCCCCATTACAAGTGAATGCATGCCTCAATGGTTTTGTGATTTTACACTACCTCTATTTATTCCTTAACATTTGTTCATTTTGTGGATTCATTATTTTTTTGGGGGAATCTATGAGACAATCAAATATATAGAAAAATTATATGCCATTTCTGAAGAGAATTTAATATTATTGACTAGATCATAAAGTATTTGCATACAATCTATCTACTTATGGCCAATCATTTGAAAAATGAGATGTATATTGTTTTTTCTCCCATCTAGAAGTACCTTGAACTTGGTATTTTTTCACTTCCATTTATATTTTTCTTGTAGGTCATCTGATCCATGAACTTTAGATCTATGATGATCCTATTTGCAATATTGGGTAGAAAACATGTGCAAGTGTGTAGATTTTAGAATTTGGTCAATATTAGATCACTGCCTTAATCTCTTACTAATTTTACCAACTCAATTGAATGATCATATGTATAACCTTGTGAGATAGTTTTAATAAATTGTATTTGAAACAAGACCATCACCTCAAAGGTATCTTTATGATATTATAATTTAGATTTATTGTTACAATTAGTCTTATTAAATTTAACTTTACTTTGAAAGACCAGTAAGAAAGGTTGAATTTTGTCAACCAATCCTCCAAATAAATATTCAAACTAAAACTTTATTCAAATTATAATAATGTAAGATACCACATTGAAGCAATCTAAATGAAATAGATTTATCACAAAGAAATAATTAGACAATTGAAAATATAGATACCACCAGAGATGAAATAACACTTGATCCTTGTATTGAAATAGATATATAGGAAACAACTGGTTACATATGTCTTTTTATAGCCTTGTATTTCCAGTGAAACCCCCTCCCCCCAAAAAAAATAAATTAAAATATTGCATATATCCTTTCTCTCTTAAAACATCAAAATTAACCCCTACATATAGGCGAGGTCTTAGTTATGGGTGGAGGGGCATACCCCTTTTCCAAAAGATAGAAAACTACCTAATTGACAACTAAATCAACTAACAAACTAAATTAGCTAAATACCAAATAGACCAATTATAATAAGAAATCTTAAGAATCATTTTGGAACAAGGGTCAATCCCCAATAAGCATGCCACATCTTTTGATATGCTCCAAATATGCCTCAAAGATATAGGTATCTGCATCATGGATGATGTCTCTGGCGGTGATCTCCAACATGAGAAGTCATTCCATCTGCAAAGTAGTCTCTTTTAACTCAATCCCATCTATATGAGTAGCATCGAGGGAAACATTGAGAAGACTCTAGCATTCTTCAATCTATTTAACCTTATCTTTAAATTCTCCTTTGTGATTAAAAAAAGTAGGCAATCCCTATTTGATTGCATCTTTGAATTCTTCACACTCGTCTTCTAATTTCTTATCAAACTATTCATGTTTTGTAATTGATTTGTTTATCTCCTAAATTTATTTTGTATCTTCTCCTTCCAAATTATTCTCATGCAACTTTACCCCCAAGTTGTTCATAATTCTATTATGGGACAGATCATTATCCTTATTATTTCTATATGCTTCCTACATATTTTCCAAAGTAATTTTCAATTTCTCAAACCTTTTGTGCAACAAAAATGCAATAGTATCAATCCTTATAGTTTGAATTTTATTATTTAACTTTTGGTTCTCACTTTGTATCTCATCATGCTTCTTTTTCCATTTTGAATTATCTCAAGAAATCAACATAGGTATGGGTAATCCACTTTCTTTTATGATTTATTCATACATTTCCTTGTACCAATTCCTTTCCCTCACCAGTCTGACCATCTGTGCTTTGTTCAACTTGGAAACATCTACACCTATATTTGTAGAGGCAATTGGATCAATTTATCCAACTTTCAATTTCATCATGTGCCTGAAAGCCTTGTCAACATAAATAACCTTAGGCCTCTTGTTAGGCAGATATAATTCCCATAGAAAAAATGCCTCTTCATTCTCATCAAATCTTGAACCAATGAACACATAATTGACTCCATCTAGATCTAAGTTAAAATATTTATTTTTAGAATGCAACATTGTGAGGCCTCACCCTGTGCCATCATTCATAGCAGTTTATTTTCCATTTGACGACTCTTGTTGACACTCTATTTTATCATGTTGGACTATTTGGACAGAGACATTACATTTTGATACTATGTGATGACTTATGATTATGTGATGATGATATAGGACTTTTACTTTCATGCTATTTATTAGGTCATGAGCATATTAATTGATGAATCTTTGATTTAAGTATGATACTTTGATGTTACATTCATGTTAGGAAAATTTGCAAGAAATGATCATGATTATTATGTTAGGCAAATTAACATGTATCATTTTATTGTTGACTTTATATGCTTTAGAAATGCTATGTTGAAAATGATGAGAATTATTATGAAATGCAGTTAGAAATTTATGATGTTTTGTCAAGTGTGCAGGTAAGACCATGGTTATATCAGGGGAAATTAAAGATGGATATTTGTAAAATCATGTTAAGACAAGGTTATCTCCAAGGGGATAAATTAACCTCATTGTAATGTGCAATTTTTGTAAAGTGATGCATGAATGTATTTATTGATTTTGTTTATTTTATTTTATTATTTTAGCCTACTTGGCATGCCATGTGTATTGTGTTGTAATGTGACTTGTTTGTGGTGTCAATTGACATATGTTATGTGCGTTGGCATGACCAAGTGTTTTATGTGTGTGAGTGGTCTCTTTTTTTAGGAGCCTTGAGTGGGAATCTCTTTCATTTTCGTATGCAATCTTTAGGTGGTCTTTTGGGAGGCATTTAGTGATCCTTTAAGGTAGTGGAGGTTAAAAATAGGCTACCCCATAGTGGTGCCATGTGTTGGTGGTCAAATTTTGACCATTATGATTTATTTTGGCTATTTTATCCCTTCCAAAAGATGCTCTTTTGAAAAGTGACGAAAATTGAGATGCAAGCCAAGCCCACTCCTCATTTTGAAATTTGAAATTTGAATTTCCCCCTCTTGTTTTGAAAGGATTAGGGTTTTCCTTCTTAAGGAGTTGGAGGGAAAATTTGAGGGTAATTTCCCACTCTCCAATTTTTGGAGACTAGAGAGATTGTGAGAATTTGGTCTTGATGTTTTTGAGGATTTTGGTTGTTGCATAGAAAAGGAGGAGACTAGTTGGAGAAAGCTCATCTCAACCCTCATTGCCATTAGCTTGGATTGAGGTTGGATCTTGAACACTCTTAATCTTATTGCTATGTGAATTTTTTACTCTCTTATGATGTGTGAATGTAGTTTTATATGTATTTTGAATGGCTTCATAGTCTTTTCATGTATGTGGATTTTCCTTTCTTTTGTTGCATTGTCTTCTTTGGGGTGTGCAAGGCCAAACTCACCCTTGGGAGGGAAGCAAGCCTTGATGGGTGAAGGGAAAAAGTTGGGACTACTCATCTAGTGTAGAGTCCTTCCTCAAGGAGGAAGGGGATAAGGCATGGATGTATGGGCATCCATGTTGCCATCTTTGTGTATATTATTTGGGGGTCATAAGGGAGTTGATTTTGTGTGGATTGTGAAGGGTTGATGGTTGTATCTCTGGCCTTGAGAAGATGTTATGAGAAGATTTTAGGCCTTGTTGAAGGCTGATTCTTTCTTGTATTTTGGCATTCTCCTTTTTGGCTAGCTTCCACCTTCACCCCTACTATGGGTCCAAGGTGACCCATTGTGTGCATAGCCATGGGAATGGGAATTTGATGTTCATGTATGTTGCTATTTTTTTTGTTTGATTATGTGTTTGCTGAATGCATGTAAGCCCCTTATCCATCTTTGTTTCCCCTAGCTCAGGGGTGGCCATGAAATGGCCTAGGTTGGGAGGTGAGCCTCCATGGTCTACTTGATTTGTTTTGTAAATTTCTCTAAGGAAAGCTAGCTGGTTTTAGGGTGGGTTTGGAAAGCTTGGAGATTGGCCCATAGTGTTTATTGATTAATGTATGGCTTCAAGCCTTATGTGCAAGATTGTAAAAAGTTATGAAATTACCTAACTTGTAATGTGCTTATATTATTAGAACTTCCTTTTCTCTCTCCTATGGGTTACTTGGAATTTGGAATAGTAGAGAATCATGTAAATGTAATCTATATGCATGGAAAAGTAAAATAAAGTTGATGTTTTAATGCTAAATCTATGTGAGAAATGAAAGTAAAGTACTTCATTCCTTATAAAAAAAAGAGGAAATTTTCTTGTATTATTCTTATTTTCAAAATTGGTATATGTCATCTTACATCCGAAATAAAATAAATTATTAATGTTATTGTTGAGTTTAGAATTCTCATTGCATGAGGAAAAATAAAATAAAATGAATCATTTCCCTTTTGTGCATAAAAAAAAGAAGACTTATTCTTATAGTTGTTTTAAAGTTCTCTTATTAGAGAGTTTATTTCCATCTTTTTTTGAAAGGTTTCAAATAGAATAAATTTTGAAAATATAGTTGTTACTAATCTTAAAAGTAATACTTTCTACCCCTAAATGTTCATGATTCTTCATGGATTTCTTATTTTAAATATGTTTCATTATAGTAATAGACTCATTTATATTTCGTGACATATATGAATGCACTAATATCCTACTTACATTTATTTTCAGCAAACTGTGTAATCAAATAAATCTGATTTAATCTAAGTAAGTTTCCTTTCTTTTTAAATAAGAGTGTGATGTTATGATTGGTTAGATATATATACATATTGAATAGATGTAAAATGGATTCACCTCTATTCAAATGTAAAGAGGGAAATACAAGATCTATTCTCAAAACCCAAATTCCCCAAAGAAGAGATCCGATTTGATCAATCAAAAGGTTAATGCACAATTGAGTCAATTTTATGGAAAAGAGTAGGAAGAGAGAGAGTAAATCCAATATTTACCTAATGTGGAGGATTATGTTTAAAATATAGAATAATTGAAATACAAGTACTAACCTAAAATTAGGGAAGATCTGGAAAATGTTGAATTCTAATGTCTGTGTGCACTTTCAAGAAAATCTAAAACATATCCTGGACTGGAAATGCTGAGATAGAGAAAACCCAGAAATCTTTCCTCAAGATGGCTCAGCTTGGGTTTGACCCTCATAAAAGGTCAAATACCACATTCTTTATTTGAAGTCTAATTCGAATTCTATTCACAGATCTCAGAAGTTTGGCAAAAAGGGTATCCAAATTTTCTCTCAGATCCAAAATTCTGCACCTGTACCTACAAGAAAATGGGGGTTTTTGTTGTATGGGGGGTTTGCCTTGGTCAAACCCTAGTTTAGGAATTAACCTTGAAATTAAATTGAAATGTATTATGCGTAAACAAAGTAATTGAAACAAATCACCTCGCTTATGTTGAAGTCCTTGTAGAGGATTCGAATCCTCAAATCCACAAGTAGGAATGAATGTAGGATGTAGGATGTATCCAATCAATGGTATTTGATCTTCAACACCAATCTTGAATTGATCTTTGCATATGAGAAGGCTTGAATGAATGGAGAAGGATGGATCATCAAAGGGAGCTCCAAAGAGATTAAATCCTTCAATAACTAACAATGGATCTCCTTGATGAATGGATGCTTGAACACTTGAATGCTTGAAGACTTGAATTCACTTGCTTGCACTTGAGAGCTTGATTGCAAAACTTGATGATAGCTTTCTTGGATGAGATGTGATGTGAAAATGAGAGAGGAAAACCTCCTTTTATAGTGATCTAGGGCACACTCCTCTAGATGGTCCACCTTGGAGAATTAAATCCCAATTAGGTCCTCACCTTTAGAAAATATACCTAGATTAAATGTAATTAAAGGATTTACCATCCCCAAACCCGAAATGGCTGACCCGGAGGTGGGAAAATAAATTTCCCAAAAGCTCGAAGCTCAGAAATTAAAGATCTTGAAAATTTGGAGAAAGGGATCAATGTCGAGGTTGACCCTGACCTAGTCAGGGTCGACCTAAAACCTTGACCTAGTCAGGGTCAACCTAAGACATTGAACCTGATCCTAAGTTGACTCAGAATCAAGTCAAGAGGTCCTAGGGATGTCCAGAAACCTAAAAAATGATGCCAGAATAGGATAGAATGTCAGGAATAGACATAAAATCCTATGATTACTGAGATGAAGTTAAGAGGATCCATTTCTAAATCCTACCTAGAAAATAGAGCCATGGAAGAGAGAAATTCAAGAGAATCCTTATGATCCTAACCCTAATTTCACCTAGAATGAAGAAATCAAGTGCGAGGAAGAAGTGGAAAGCGGGGAGAAAAGCCAAATACATGCAAAGACCCAATCAAGGTGCTTAACATGACACCAAACCACCTACTCAGAGGGCCAAATGCTCTTATCATAGAAGTGCTTCCATTTTAAGATGATACATTAAGCCCCCACTTTAGCAAGAGTATGGACTCGATGCAAACTCTTGGTAAAGGAGATCAGAATAAAAAGATAATCTTATCGTAATCCAAAGGAAAAAGAGAAACCTTAAGCCCCCAGGGACTCATTTCTTCATTGAATCCTAGATCACAATAAGAGAGACATCTCTAGAGAGAGAAAGAAGGTGTGATTACCTTGCCCAATGAGAACTTATGTCCCATTGTGAACCACATAGGAAAATGGTGCAACTGGAAATATGGAATTGAACTGCCTAGTGAATGTGGCTACTCACTAGTCAACCCATCAAGGATTTATCCTTAGGAATATTCTATTCCATAAGAATAAAACCAAAAATAAAAGAGATCTAGTCTTAAGGACACTTCCGACCTTAAGGGATCACAATATATGTGTATTTGAAACTGGAGGGATCAAGAGATCCTAAAATATAAATCCATGCTTTAAGGATTAGTTACTAATCCAAAAAGGGAAAAGAAGTATCTTGAAAAATATGTGTGTATTGAAAAGTGTGTGTGTGTGACAGGTGAGCAGAGCGTATGCCCCCACGTTAAAGTCATTGCTGACACTTTAACAGGAGCAATGTCTTTAACAAAAACATAAACAACTCCACTGATTATGTTTCCATGTCGAGATGCCCCCAGATGAAGACAAATCAAGGGAAATATCACAGAAACATACATAGAACACAGAAGGGATCTACCTATTGTGGGGTTAGTATGATCATAAGATAATATATATATGATATTATTGCAAATGAATTGACATCATTCCCCAAAGACAGTAGAACTAAAATCACAAAGGAGGAAAGATCACATAAGATATATGAAGGAGAATCTTTTCAGACCATGACATGGAGACCAAAAAGAATTAGTGCTACCATATCTCAAATCCAAGTAGATTACACAAGAAAACATGTACGAACAATATCATAGTTACAACATAACATTGAACAACGCATAGAAGAATAGAGATACATATAGAAGAATTTGAACAACAGTTTCAATTCCTTCATCACCTTGCACCAACTAAGTAACAAGGATCATGTAAAAGAATCTAACAAAATTTAGCAAACAAATTATGGGAGAAGCAAAGTACAATAGGAAAACACACAACAAAGCTACCATGAAGGAAAAGCTAATCAAGCTTGCCGCCTACTTCCCCCATCTCGTTGTATATCATTTAGGGAAGGTGGGTAACTCGCAAGAGGGACTATATCCAACATAGTAGGAATGATAGCCAGTTCCAAACAAGGATTGTCTTGAGAATCACTATGTTTGACACTAGGTGTAACAGTTAATTGTGATGAAAGCATATCAGGTAAATCAATGTCAATGTCAATAGTCTCATATTCATCATTAACATCATCAATATCTTCAAGAGTATCTTCTTCATCCAAATTAATCAAAATAGGATCTAAGATATGAATAGAATCATCATAATCATGCATGTGAATATCATTATTAGTAACAACATCTTCTAACACATTATGCATAGGTTTATCCGAAGAAGATAGAGATATTTTAGCTTTAGCATGAGCACGACGCTTTTTAAGACATTCATTAGTAGATCGGTTACATTTTGATTTATTTGAAATAGGTTGAGAACTAGGAGGAACAATTGCAGGATCCTTTATAGGTTCTCTAGGAAGATTAATAGGATTATCAACCATAGGAGGAACAATCACAGGATCTTTGATAGGTTTGGTAGAAGGAGCTTGATTAACAGAACTAGAAGCCATAGTTAAAGGAGGTATCGAAGGTGTAGGTAAAAGACCATGATTAAGATCCATAGGAGGTGAACTTAATTCAAGGATTTTATGATGTTTATAAGCTTGATATGATCGAAAAAGATTATCAGGTCTAGGAGGACATGAATTAGGTAAAGAAGGCCAAAATAAATCTAGAGCAGCACAATCTCTAGGCCTAAAAGGTTGATATAAACTATGATTGATCATCTTCACTTCACCATCATGAATGAATTTAAGACACTTATGGATAGGGGAAGCAACAATATGCATGGCAGTCAACCAAGATAAACCTAGCTTAACTTGAAATTGATTAGAAGTAGGAACCACAACAAAGGTAATGTTCACAATTTTTCCAAAAAGTTGAACTGGCAAGGTAATAGAACCAAATGATGGATAAAAAAAACCATTGCAAGTTTGAATCCACACATCCAATGTATCATAGAAGTCACATTGTAAAATTTTCATAAAATATTTTCTTCAGTGATAACATTGACTAAGGAGGTAGGATCAACAAGACAACCACGAGTAGGTATTTGAGCAATCCTAGCAGTAATGTAAAGGGGACCATCAGGAGCTTTAATAATCTTAGAGTGATCAAAGGTAATCAAAAGTTCCTGAGGTCTTTTATTCTTGAATTGTTGTCAAGGTTTAGGTTGATGTTTCACTTTAGGTTTAGGTTTTGGTCGATGTTGAGAGTGAACTTGAGGTGATGGTTGAGGTGAAGATATAGACTTATCAATATGCTCCACTTGATTAACAACATGATTGAGATCATCCATCTTTGAATCATACACAATTTCCATAGCAAATGGTTGAGAAATAATATTAGTATCATGCGTAGGTAAAGGGTTTGTATAGATTTGAAGGTTCTGATTAGGAGGAGAGACAGATTGATTCCCACTACTATCCAGATTATCAACAGATAAAACCTTAGAATCAATTAGATCTTGAACCTTATATTTTAATGAATAACATCTCTCAGTATCATGACCATTCTGATGATGATATTGACAAAAAGCATTTTGATCAAAATATTTAGATGTAATCATAGTAGGTAAAAGAGGTCGAATAGGAGGTAAAGTAATCATATTAGCAGCTAACAACCTATTCATAATAGCATGTAAAGTTTTAGAAAGAGGAGTAAATGTATGATTTAATCGAAAAGCAGTCAATGTAGAAGTGGCATTATGAGATGCAACAACAACCTGATCAGCAATTGCATTCACTTGTTTGTTTATCTTGACATAATTATTGAATTTTTGAAACTTGTTTGGATTAGGAGCAGCATCACTCTTATCAACTAGAATAGGAGCCATTGGAGTGGTGCTCTCAAATTGACTCACATGTAATTGATAATGATGAAGCACTGCACAAAGTTGTTGAAAAGAGGTAAATTCAGTAAGTAGAATCTTATCTCTAATATCCTTTTGCAAATTTGAAATAAACATACGTTGAACATCAATATCAGGAACAAGATAGGAAATCTGAGCATGCAAATGCTTAAATCTAGCAAT
This sequence comes from Chamaecyparis obtusa, assembly GCA_027943335.1. NCBI lineage: Eukaryota > Viridiplantae > Streptophyta > Pinopsida > Cupressales > Cupressaceae > Chamaecyparis > Chamaecyparis obtusa. The sequence continues at coordinate 471,823 of BSBK01002654.1, read as the reverse complement.
AAATTCAGTCTATTTTTCTTTAGCACTTTGTTTACAATGCATTAAATCAGTCAATGACACTTGCGGGCCAATATTATTTTGAAATTGTTAAATAAAGGCATTAGCAAGTTGTGGGAAGGAATTGATTGAATAGGGAGGCAAGGAACAATATGATTGTAAGGCCTTGTTACAAAAGGTTCTAGCAAATAGTTTGGCTAAAATCCAATGGTCATGAGCATAATCACTAAAAAGGATTTGAAATGTTTTAATATGATGAACAAGATCTCCTTTTCCATTATAATTCTCAAGACGAGGCATCTCACCTTGCTAAGGAACATGAGTACGAATAATATCCCAGGACAAGGGACTTCCCATGTCACATGTAGGAATACTAAACTTGTTTTGAGTTAAGGAAGCAAGTTGTTGTTGTAAGGATGACACAGTCTGAACCAAACTAATGATGGTTGAATCATTAGAGGAAATAGGGGGAGTAGCAACATTAGACACACTTGGTAAAGTGTAAGAAGTTGCATGAATAGAGGACACAACTGGATGAACACTAGGAACTACAGTTGGAAGCATATTGGAATAAGTAAAAGGAGCATTATGATATGAAGGTTGTGATATAGGAAGGGACACAGGAGGAACACTCATCACAGTCACCAAAGAAGGAGTATAGATAGGAATACTAGGTAAAGGATTAGAAGGAGGTTCAACACTAGTGATTGTAATAACCCAAAAATGGGCTATAAGTTCATTAACCTCCTACATCTACAAATCAAATGAAATCAACATCAAAGTCCTAATCTAAGGCACATCTAAACATCATCGAATCATAATTAATTATCTTAAATTCTGCATCAGGGAATATTCCTAGCAATATTCCTAATTATCTTAATTATCTTTAATTTAATGATTATTTGGCAATAAATCACATTTATCCTAAGTTTGATTAATTGAATATTTTCATATTTAATTAATTAGATTTAATATCTTGCCACTTAATTGTATAATTAAATTTAAATCTATCTATTATTAATTGTATTATTTAATTTTGACAATAAATCTAATATCTTATGAATAATTGATTAAATTCTTATTTAATTAATTAAAGCAAGTTGTCATTATTTAATAATATAGTTTTTAATAAAAGTTTGATTAAATAATTGATTAACCCATAAATCAATTATTTATTTTAAAAAATCAGTTAAGTTGAGCATAAATCACTTTATTTATTTAATTAATTCATAATTATCCATGTGCACAATCAAAGAGCAGTTAAACTCCAAATTAGAAAATCAATACAAGTTATTGAATTTTTGGAACTCAACATCCTTTTGGAGTTCAAAAAGCTGATCTAAACTCTAATTTGAGTTAAAAAGCTATTTTTGCATGATTTGCATGTTTTTGTGAATTAAATTATCTTTATTATTAGATAACTCAAAAATCAAGCTGAGTTAATCTGAGTGATTTATGGCTTTCTTCCATGCACCTCCAAAGCCTTGGATTTCTATAAAATCAAGGCCTCAGCTCATCTCTCAAATTGGCATCCACAGAATCTCATATTTTTGCACAATCACGTTGGAGAATTGGAATTTGGAGAATCAAAGCTTATTGCGAATCAAGGCTATTGTGAGATCAATTTGTTTTTTTTACATTCATTTAGATTCTTTTTTCATATCATTTTTAGATCATTTTAGTAGATCAATTTCATATAGATTAGATTTCATATCAAGTTTTTATCATTCTTATTGCATAGAAAATCCAAAAAAATAGCTTAATTGCATTCAATTCATATCTAGATCAATTGCATTCAAATCCTTCATTTAGGTGTCGTCTAGGTCACTGATCTCGATAGCAATCTGAGAACATCAATCTCACACCTATTAGAAGGCATAAATCGCTTGGTTAGATTAGATTTCAATTTTGCACGATTTTTGCTAACCTCTAATGTTTTACTGAAGTGTTGTGTCTACAGATCAGGTACAATTTTCACACACACATTTTTGGCGCCCACCGTGGGGCCCTGAAATGGGTTTCCAATTCAATTCTATCAATTTCTATCTTTTTCTCCTCAGTTTCTGTGTAAAAATATGATTTTTATTTTTTGTCCATACAATCTTCGTACGAGTTTCTGACAAAAGTTGTATGAGTTTGAGCCTGCTGTCATATGACAGTTGACCGAGTATCATTTCATCAGGCATCCACTGTCGTTTGGAAGCTGGATTATCATTTCATTAGACACCCAGTGTCATACGAGTTTCTAGATTGTCGTTTGGGAGCATACCCACTATCGTAGGAGTTTCTTACTATCGTCTAGTAATAGACCCACTGTCGTACGAGTTTAGGCATCAGATTTCAATTGTTGTTTCATTTTTGTAGGCAGTTTGTCAGATTTGATTTTTAAATTTTGACTAACAGGTAATCTTAACAGTTGGAATTCTCTATTTTTGATTGACTCTTGCTGGTTTTGATTGGAAAAAGCATAAAGTTTGCTAAAATCAGGTAAAAATCTACTAAGCGCATTGCGAGGATCTCAGGTATTCCACTTGTGCTGATAATATTTTGATTGGGGCTTAAAATAAATCTCTCGTGTGTCTAGCTTGGGTGATTCTTTTCATGCTTTTGTTTTACACACTTGCATAATTGATACTAGGTTGTGACACCTTAAGTATTTATTAGCAGTCTTAGATTACTTGTGATTGATCTAGATTGCTATCTTGGGTTATTGGACTCGCTAATCCGCCGGCCCCTTGTTTAGCCCTGTGGTTGCAAGCTCAGCACCACATTAAAGGGGAGGGGTCAATAGGAAAGAAGCGTTAAATGCTCCACTAGGCAACCCTTGTGTGCCTTTTGGAACTCACTTGTTTTCTAGGTTGTGGACTCATTTATAGCTTGTGTGAGGTGTTAAGTGCTCCACTTTGTGGACTCACCTCATATTTTCTTTTAGCGTTAAGTGTACCACCTTGTGCTTCTGAATACTTTTGGATAGATTTGCTTTCAGGAATATATCTGTACTCACATAGTAATTAGGCCCTATGAACACTATTCATGATTCTTGAGAGATTGGATTCCTAGCGAAATCCTTCTTGATGATAGAATCCTTGTAGGTAGGGAGGATACTTAGTGTGTTTCACATTCAACTTAGTTAGTGCATCTTCTCTTATTGATCGATACATTCTCTCCCAGGAGAGGTTGATAGATCACGTGGGGTTGACATCATGAGATTTGGTGAATCAAAATTGGTTAGTGCACCTTCTCTTATTGATTGATACATTCTCTCCCCAGAGAGGTTGATAGATCACATGGAGTTGACATCATAGACCTTGGTGAAGCAAAACTTTGTCTTAGCGTGTCGGATTAATCTACTTGCTTTGTTTGGGTTAAAAGTGAAGAGGCATCAAAACCTTGGATCTGAAGCCAAGTCCCCTTATGGTATCATACTATGAGTCACCTTTAGAGAGGGTTAACCATAGTGGACAATCCCTTCATAGGGAAAACTGTGTTGATAGAACCTCAAGCAGTAATAGCCATTTTCACCGTGGTAGTGACAACCGCTATATAAATGTCCTTGTGGAAGAAATCTCCACGGGTATGGTTCATTGTTGGGTTGTCAGATCTCCCTAGCAGCTCCTGAAGATTAAGTTCTTGGATTGTGTCAAAACCTTGGTCCACCAGGATTGGAGTTCACCCCTTTGGATCATAAAAGTTACAGAGTCAAACCATTACTAAAAACCCTAGCGAGGCCAAATTTTCATTTTATAGGGTATATGTGCATTATTGCAAAACATTTTTGGAACATACACAATTAACACTTCTGAGGATTAGAACGAATAAGTCACTTGATTGTTCATGTGCAAGGTTGCTTTTACCCTTGTTCATTGTTTTCAAACATGCTTGAAATCACTTGCTTTCTATTTTGCATGCTTGTTTATCTATCTGGTTACTGAAAATGAACAAATCTATTACAATCCTCAAATCTGGACATTGAAATTTGCAAACAATCTGAATCTGCAAACTCAAAATTTTGCAAAAATTGATGTAAGATCCTTTTTGGAGTCAAAAATCATTTTAGGAAGTCAAAATTCATACGAGTTTTTCCAAGTGTCGTTTCATTACAACCCATCTATCGTATGATTGAGTACCCAGTGTCATACGAGTTTCCATGCCAGCAAATTCTCAAAGTCAAAATATTGCAACTATCGTATGAGATTTTCAACTATCATTTCATTGCTACCCAACTATTGTATGAGTTTTGCAACTGTCGTTTCATAGCATACCCACTATTGTACGAGTCTGTAGAGTGTCGTTTGGGAAATTTTTGAAAGTTGTCAAAAAATTGTTAGAATTGCCAGATATTTATCTTTTTTAGCCTATTTTCCAAATTTGTCAAATGAATCACTGTGTCAGGAACATAGTAGTAGCTATTAAGAATCCAATCATTTTCCTAAAGTGGCCTTTTGAATCTGATTTAACCTTCTATTTAATCGATTTGAGTCCTTATCATCTTGTGTCAAAACCTTGTCATAACTATCAATCTTCAATCAATCATCAAAATGACTAAGTGTTGTGATATCTTGTCTGCTATCTTTTGGGAACCTACCCATACATCTAGGGCACAGTATCCTTCATCCACATCTAATCAAATCTTCAAATCAATCAAACCTTGACAAGGTTGCATCATTTGATCATCTTGATTCAATTCATTCTTCAGTTATCTGGATCTTATTCTTTTGTTTCACTTGAGGTGAATGGTGGAGACTAGAGCTTCCTCTCACAAGAAATCTATCACCACTCTCCAAACTCCAACTCTTGAGCAACTCATCAATTTTGGTCTTTATGAGGATGACGGTCTTGGCAACTATCAATTGAAATCTGGTTACATACCTCCTCCATCAACTCACGGAGGTACTCAACATACCCCCAATCAATCTAATCCACGGAGTCCACACTCTCCTACCATGTCTCAAGTCAGGGCAAAATTTGGCTCTCAAAGAGCTCAATCTCGACATGGTGCAGATCAGGAACCCACACCTAAAGAAATTGCTCGCTATCAAAATGACAATGAATTTAACAAGATGATGAGGCATTTCTTGAAAGAAAATAGAGAAGCATACTTTTTACAACTAGCTCATCAAGGAGCTAAACTTCCTCCCAACTTTAATGTTGAAGATATCATTATGCATGAGGAAGAAAATCCACTCATAGCTATGAAAAAATAGATACATGCTTTACAAGTCAAATTTAATAGCCTTGAGAAAGAAAAGGAACCCAAAGAGTTCTCCATGGAAGCTCTATGCCCTTTTCCTTTTGACAAAAACTTGTATATGCCACCATTTCCAAAAAGAGTGGAGATGCCAAAGTATGACAAGTATGATGGACACTCTAATCCTCAAGATCATGTCAGAGAATTTTGTATGCAATCAATGGAGTTCATGCATGAACTGAACTATTTGATGCGTCTCCTCCCTCGATCTCTAGGGGGAGCAACTATCCACTGGTTCTCTAGACTGCCTTTTACTATCAAAACTTTTGAGGAGTTGATCAAATTGTTCTACTAGCAATACTCCTACAATATTCAACATCCAGTCACCATGATTGATATCTGTAATCTCAAGCAATATCCACGGGAACCATTCCTAACATTTCTCAAGAGATGGAGGAAGAAGTTATCTCTATATGCCAGACCTATTCCAGAAATAGAAAAACTGGAAATCTTCATCAATAACCTTGTTCCAGAAATCAATTATCCTTTACAAATGCAAGATCATACATCTTTTGACAAGATGGTGGATAATGCTATCAAAATTGAAAAAGTGCTTGTAAAAAAAGGAGAAATCACACTTCAAAAAGACAAGTACAAATCTGGATCTAGTTCCAAAGACAAGAACAAAAATTGGAACAAGAACAAGGGCATCATCACAGATGGCATTGTTGACACTGTCTGTGCCCCATCAAAGGCACTTGCCTACAATCTCACTCTTGGCACTCAAGCCATTAAAGCTTCAGAGAAAAAGTCTTCTCAACCATCTCAAAGGAAGCCAGAATACAAAAGATGGGATAAACATCAAAAATTTACTCCTCTAGGAGAGTCTTTAGAATCAGCTATGAAAACTATACTAGCTAATAACATCATCTCTTTACCACCAATCCTACCAAATGATTAGGACCCCAAACCGAAATGGTGGAGAGAAAATGAATTCTGTGATTTCCATCAGAGTAAAGGTCACAAAACTAGTAGTTGCTACCACTTGAAGCATACCATTCAAGATCCGATCGATAGTGGAGACATCACAATTGACAATCCCAAGAGCAATAACAATCATACAACATTCACAGAACCATTTCTGAAACATGGTCAAGAAGTTTCAACTTCTCAGCCTAATATGGGGGCAAAAGTCAACTATGCCTACCCTGGAAATAATGCTGTCATCAATATGGTTGAACCATGTCTCCCTGAAAGTTGCAATGTCATCACAATTGTATGAAGAGATAGAGATCATTCCTCAGCTAATGCAGTTACTCGATCACAGGCTCCAATGCATCTGAAAGGACAAATCCTAGATTCATCAAATGTCCCTAAGGTGCCCTTCAATCTTTCATCTGCTTCTAAATAGAAGGCTGCTTCCAAATCTTCCAATCCAAAGGATACAATGCCTATGTCTTATAGCATTGTTCAACAACTCCAGCACACTAATGCAAAAATCTCCATGTTTGAGTTGCTTCAAATATCTCCAGCTCATAGAGCCATTCTTGATAAAGCTTTGCTCGGTTCCAATGTTCCTGATGACCTTGATTTAGACAGGTTCCAGACTATGGTTGGACATCTTACATCTCCACAATATATCTCCTTTTTAGAGGAAGATGACAACTCCTTGAGTCACCCACATAATCATCCTTTGCATATAGAAGTCTTGATCCAAAACCGTAGAGTCAAATGTGTGTTGATAGATGGGGGTGCTGGCCTAAACATTTGTTCTTACAACTTGATCACACAATTGGGATTTTCAAAATTGGCTATTGATCCTCAAAAGAAGATCACCATAAAAGCCTATGATGAACAAGAAAGATCTTCTAAAGGCACCATTGTCTTACCTATCAGAGAAGGTCCAGTTATCAAAGATACCATTTGTCAAGTGCTTGATCTACCTTTGGCTTACAACATTCTTCTAGGGAGGCCATGGGTACATGAAATGCAAGCTATTCCTTCTACATACCATCAATGTTTGAAGTTTCCTTATGAAGGAGTAGAGGTTACTATCCCCGCAGATCTGAATACAACTTGCAACACCTTGAAGGAAAGTGCAGATAAGGTTGTGCCTAATAATAGAGAATCTCCCATTGAACCAACTAAAGAAGCATCCACATCTAAAATGGAAGATCTTGCCAAAGAGGTTAATATCAAAGAAAATAGTATGGGGGAATGTACTATTGAGCTAGTCTTATCTTTTACATCTCTCCCTATCTTGCCTAAGTCTTATGGGAAATTTTTGAAACAATCCAAACCAGACTCTAAAGAACCTCTGAAAGCATATAAAAATAATTTTGTAGCAGAACAAGTATCCAAGCAAGAGTTTGAAGAGGATGAAGATGTGCTATCATGGCTCTACAAAGATGAACCTGAATCTCAAGTTCAAACTAGTGACTCTACAGTATCCAAACTCCCTTCCAAGTCATATGGTCCAGGAGATAAATTAATAGCTAAGATGGGATATTTAGGTAAAGGACCTCTAGGAATTAGAGGAAAAGGTCTTGAGGTACCTCTCCCACATACTGGTAGAGAAAATAAAAACAAAGTTGGCTTAGGATTTAAGAAGAAACCCTATCACCTCAAAGGTAATTGTTCCCATGTCATAGAACAGATCACACCAGGGGAACCTCTTCTTAAGAAAGAAGAAATAGAACCATCAGATAGTGATTCAGATAGTTCAGAACTCATCCCCTATGAAAAATTTCCTAAAGAGATCAAAGACCTTCTTGATGATAAAGATGATCCTATCAAGAGAATTAATGTAGTAGAAACACAAGAACCTACTATCAATCAAGACATAGTTGCAACACAAGAACTAGCTAATCTTGAAAATAATCAAGAAGAGGGAAGTGGTAGTGATTTTGAGACAGATTCTCATGAGTATGAATACAAATCAGAATTTGAGGGTAACCCTTCTTGGGGTATTCACCCCGACTTTACTCATGTTCTAAGATTTCCTAGAGATCCTGAATCAGAAGCTGAATCAAATGAATACGAATGGGGAGCCATTCCAAAACCAGATGAAGATGAGCTTATTATAGAGAAACATGTTTATGTTATTCACCAATATGTACCTAATCCCAATGTGAGTCTAGAGTGAAATGATGAACCTATCGAGTCTGATCCACCTATAGCTGAATTCAACTCCCATGATGACATTGAGCCTATTCATGAATTGAATGTCTTAAGTTGTAATATCACCTTTGAAATTGAGCATCGGGTTAGGACCAATGATGACAAATCCATATCCATAAACACTATCTCCCAATCTTTCCCTACTTTAACTATCCAATATCTAGAACTTATTTATCAAACCTCCACAAATCTGAGCCATGGTATTTATACCTTCCCAAATGACTATGCCCTTACTTGCTACCTCAATGTAGTTGAGCCTATGAGGACTTCCATCAGTGAACCAAGTGTCAGCATGACCGAGTCGGACATCAAATATCTTAGTGAGAAAAACAAGAGTAAAAAGAAAATGAAAAAGAGTTCTGAGGGTGAAAACCACTTTGTGGCAATCTCAGAACCTACAAAAGTAAAAATAAAAGATGTCTCCAAAGGTAAAAACCTCTCTGAGGTGCCTAAGGATGAGATATTTGATGTCCTTCCGAGTCATTTACAGGATAGATCTCCAATTCTAATTGAGCCCACCCAATCCATCAATTTGGGTACAACAGAGGAACCACAATTGGTACATGTAGCACAATCATTATCAGAAGAAGAGAAGCAAAATTTTACAATATTCCTAACAAAGAAGAAGATCAAATTTGCATGGAAATATTTGGATATGCTAGGATTGGATCCTAATCTTATAATGCATCATTTATCTATTGCTCCAAATGTCAAACTTGTCAATCAAAGTGTGCACAGACTTTAGAGATGTGAATAGAGCGTGCCCTAAGGATGATTTTCCACTACCAAACATTGATATGATAGTGGATATGACTACGGGTTTCAAGATGTATTCCTTGATGGATGGTTTCTCTAGATATAACCAAATAAAAATTGCTCCAGAGGATCAAGAGAAAACTAATTTCACATGTGCATGGGGAAACTTCTATTGGAATGTCATGCCATTTGGGCTTAAAAATGCTGGTGCTACATATCAAAGAGAAATGACATCTATTTTCCATGACATGATGCATCGAACCATGGAAGATTATGTTGATGACACATTAGCAAAATCTATGATCAGGATTGAACATCTAAAGGACTTGAGCATGATCCTAGATAGAATGGAAAGGTTTAGTCTCTGACTAAATCCTAAGAAGTGTGCTTTTGGTGTCACTTTCGAAAAGCTCTTAGGATACATAGTTTCAAAGAAGGGCATTGAAGTTGATCCAGCTAAAGTCCAGGCTATAATAGAGATGCAACCTCCCAAGAATATCAGTCAAATGAGGACATTGCAAGGAAGAGTTCAATCTATCAGAAGATTCATATCACAGCTAGTGGACATATCACAGCCTTTTACAAAAACATTACATAAAGGTGTGACCTTTTCATGGAATGAAGAATGTGAGAAAAAGTTTAACCATATCAAGAAGTATCTATCCAATCTGCCTATCTTGATGCCTCCTATTCATGGGAAGCCATTGATCTTATATGTCTCCACAATAGATACATCATTGGGGGCATTGCTAGCGCAACATGATGAGAACAAAAAGGAAAGAGCTATATACTATATTAGTAGGACATTGGTGGCGTATGAAAAGAACTATTCTATGATTGAGAAAGCTTGTCTCACTGTGATCTTTGCATCACAAAAACTGAGACACTATATGTTAGCTCATACCATGCATCTAGTAGCAAAAATTGATCCACTAAAATACCTACTAAGCAAGGCTTCCCTCACAGGTAGACTGGCTAAATGGGTCATGCTTCTAAGCGAATTTGACATTGAATATGTTGAAAGAAAAGCTATAAAAGGTCAAGTTATTGTGGATCAACTAGCAAATGCACCCATGTTTGATGACACACCAATGCAAATGGAATTTCTAGACTCCTCTATTATGCACCTATCTTCTAGAGAATGGCAATTGTTCTTTGATGGCTCCTATACACAAAATGGATCTAGAGTAGGCATATTGTTCATAACTCCTCAAGGATACTTGTTCTGTAGGCCCATAGAGCTGGATTAATCATGAGATGCTAGTCTCTGCCGGTTTTGTTTACTGTTCTGTGCAAGATCTTCAATAGATTTTTGTTGGAAGCCTCTGCTTGGCCATTCCCTTGTGGATAGTAGATAGAAGACCAATGTTGGGTGATCTTGAATTTGGCACATAGATCACCTAGGTCTTTATTCCTGAATTTACCACCATTATCTATGATTATAAAATGAGGGATCCCATATCTGCATATGATATAGTTTAAGATGAACATCGATATCTGCTTTCCCATTGCTTGTGTCAAAGGGACCGCTTCTACCCATTTTGTAAAATAATCTATGGCTGTGATTATATGGGTATGTCCGTTAGAAGAATGAGGATGAATCATCCCAATAAGATCAAATGCCCATTGATGGAAAGGCCATTGTGTTGTAAAGGGGATTAGATCCCTCCCTGGAGGAGGTGGTGGTGCATCTGGTATGGCCTCTACTCTCGGTGCCCTAGCTCCCTCTGAGGCTACCATGTACTCAAAATACGTCGGTACTCTCTGCACAACAGGGACAACAACATAGTATGCAGACACATAGTATGAAGCCCGTGAGGTCTGATGGGTCACCTCAGTCTGTAATCTCTGAACCTCTAAGTGAAACTCTACACAAAGCTCTATGCACTACATATCTACCTCTTGATATCTCTCCTCCCACCTAGCACTCTATACCTTCAGGTCCCAGACCTGAGCTCTGAGATGTCTGATGATCTCTGATGAAGTAAGAGGAATAGTAGTATCAGACTTAGCTGCTGGCATCTTTGTATCCTATGGCTACTCTGGCTACTGCTTAGTAGTCTCTACCCTATGCACCTTGCGGCATCTAACCTCGGCTCCCAGATCAAAAGTGGTATCTACCTATGAAGGATCTATCTCACCACCCACAAAATGCTCAGTGGCTAAAACCTCATTTGCAGACCCAACACTGCCCAAAGTACCCCTCTCACCCCTGCTCCATCTCTATGAACCTATGGATATACCTGCTGTGGAAGTAGAAGGATGAGGGGGCCTCATATGTCTTGATGGTTTCTGAAGTGGAGCCATCGCTCTTTGTCTGGGTGGTGTAGGATGCACTACCTGAGGTCTCAGGCCCTATCCCATGGGAGTACCTATAACATCCATCACCTCCTCTATGGAGGGTATCAACTCAGTAGGATCTGAGAATCTAGGAATGGGATGATTAGCTCGCCAAGTAGTGTATCCATCTGTGACCCCTGCATCAACAACCTGTGGATGGTAGTCCCAATCTCACCCTATGATATGACTATACTCATCTGCGCGTAAGGAATATGTAAGTTGAGCTATCCATCCAAGGCCGATCTCATGAACAATGCGTGCATATGCAGTATACTCCTATGGGGCATCCTATCTGCATCTATACTGATGCCACACTCTGGTAATCAAGAATCTCTCCAACACAATGGGAGACTGGCTAATAAGTATCTGACTCTAAAAAAGAAAGCTGTACTACTCCCTTGCAGTGGGCCAGGCCTCTATCTGCAAATAGGGTCTCCAATGCACAAAGGTCATATCATCTAAGCACCATCTGAAATACTCAGTATGACCCATATGGACCTGTGTGACATAACCAACATAAGTATATATCACTGGCTCCTGTGGCTGCCGCTGTGTCTGGAAAATTGGTCTCAGCACTGGGATATGCTCCCATGCCCATATCTATAATACAAGAGCTCCAAAAGTGAAGCTCTTGCAATCCTGATACACAACCTTGTGCATCTCTAAAAACATGTGGGCCAACAGGCACTGACCCCAGCCAAGCTTAGTAGGTGTGGCCATAAGAAGGGCTACCATTAGAGCCCATCCCATCAAAAAGCCATTTTGCTGATGGCCTAACATGATGAGCTCCCCAATCATACCAGCAATAATGCACTCTAAGCGGTGCATCTGACCATATCTCTGTACAAGGGTCTCCTAGGAAATGGACCCTGTCAACTGTATATCATCACCTAACAGATGCCTAAAGACATGAAGAATAGTCTGGCTGGAACTCACATACTCAGGACGCTGATTGCTATGGAATGGAATGTGAAGTATCCTATAAATATCCTCTGGAGTCACAGTTTTCTCTCCATTCGGTAAATGAAAGGTCTGAGTCTCCGAGTGAAATCTCTCTATCAGGGCAGTCAATAGGCCATGATTTACCTTAATATCGGGTAAATGAATGAGATGCTCAAAACCACATGCAGCAAGATGAACCCTCATAGGGTTAGGAAGCGAGACACATAGTCTCTGTGTTGCCGGGTAAGAATGACGAACATGGACGTCTGGATATGTGACCTAAATAATATAGAAACGAGGTGTTTTATCAGAAATAAAGTTCAAAATCAAGCTAATAGTACAAGAATAGAACAAATTGATATTTCTGATGGTGGATCAAAGAGTCAGCAATCAGGCAAAATTATGAGAAAATTCAAATTTTTGACCTAAATATCAGTTCTAGGTTCACTGTTTCTCAAATGACATTCTAGACTGGCTCTGAAAGTCGTATGACATTCCACAGTATACCAAATGACACTTCATAGTCATACGACACTTTGCACGGTGTCATATGAGTATTGAGTGACCCGATGAAATGTCGTACGACACAAGGGTCCCTCTCATACGACACTTGGGTGGACTTGAAATGGCACATAAATTTCAAATGGAATGTTGTACGAGTCTGGTATGGGACTCATATGAGTTTTCACACATGCAAAAATTAAAAAAGAAAAACGCATATGAAAAAATTAAAAAATGCTATGAAACATGAAAAATTTGCATTTTCAGAGGGGCACAGAGGTCCACCTACTGGATGACCATACTGTCAGGGTCTCTGGTATCTCTGGCTATGCTCAAATCAATGCAAACTCATAGGAACCTTTGGATCTCACTGTTCTACCATTTTCTTGCTCAGAGGGCTCTGCAAAATCTCCAAAGTCAAATGGTTGAAATGAATTGAAAATGACCCTTCAGGGCTTTATATAGCATTTGACCTAATTTTCAAAAGTGCTCCGTTTTTCATGAAAATTGCACCCCTGGTTAATTTCGACGTTCTGAATCCATTTTCAGGATCAAAATTCAAATCTGAGATCATTTAATATGTCAAAATCATGATTTAAAATTTTTGGGCCTAGGACGGTCTACTGCTTGCATAATCGACCTTCCATCATCATAGAAATCTAGTATTCAACTTAATTGATTATCTAACATCAAACTATCAAAATTTCAACTTGGTCAACTATGGTCAACTCATGGTTTAACCTAGTCAAACTTGGTCTTTTGGGACCTTCCAACGATGCAGAATACATTCCTGGACGTGTTTAACCACTTCTCAAATCAATTAACATGCTTCTAAACTATCAACGCTGACTTTTCTTGTCAGATTTCAATTTCAATCCCGAAGGGGGCATGGTATTGCACATCATTCAAAGTCTGTAAATCAAATTCTATCAATCTTTCCTCAGTAATCAAGACAACAACCATGTCTAGTTATTGATTCATCAAAAAACCTCATCGCTCGGGGCAAATCTATCATCACTTAGGGCATATCAGATTCATCAAGATCCATATCAATCTGGTATTCTCCTAATCTTGTAAACTGTATCAGTTTTTGCAACCATCGGATCATAGTGTTCTTTCCTTGGTTCTTCGGCAACTGAAGGATTCAGATGTGATACCTGCTAGTTCTGCTAAGACAATTGAGTCTAGAACCGGTCACTCACTTCTTTGCAATCCTAAGGTTTGGAATCAGGCATTTTGACACTTTTTCGCAATCATAGGTTCATTTGTTGTTATAGTAAACATTATCTTTGGTCATTCAGGACCTATTATCTCCATATCAAATCAATATCAATCAGCTTCTATCTCATATCAATTATCAATTTCAAACATCAGTTTCATATCTTTATCAAATACAGACTATCTTTGAACCACTGTGCTTCGCACAATAATTCAAAGAGGGGCAAAATGTAATACCCCAAAAATGGACTATAAGTTCATTAACCTCCTACATCTACAAATCGAATGAAATCAACATCGAAGTCCTAATCTAAGGCACATCTAAACATCATCGAATCATAATTGATTATCTTAAATTCTACATCAGGGAATATTCCTAGCAATATTCCTAATTATCTTAATTATCTTTAATTTAATGATTATTTGGCAATAAATCACATTTATCCTAAGTTTGATTAATTGAATATTTTCATATTTAATTAATTAGATTTAATATCTTGCCACTTAATTGTATAATTAAATTTAATTCTATCTATTATTAATTGTATTATTTAATTTTGACAATAAATCTAATATCTTATGAATAATTGATTAAATTCTTATTTAATTAATTAAAGCAAGTTGTCATTATTTAATAATATAGTTTTTAATAAAAGTTTGATTAAATAATTGATTAACCCATAAATCAATTATTTATTTTAAAAAATCAGTTAAGTTGAGCATAAATCACTTATTATTTAATTAATTCATAATTATCCATGTGCACAATCAAAGAGCAGTTAAACTCCAAATTAGAAAATCAATGCAAGTTATTGACTTTTTGGAACTCAACATCCTTTTGGAGTTCAAAAAGCTGATCTAAACTCTAATTTGAGTTAAAAAGCTATTTTTGCATGATTTGCATGTTTTTGTGAATTAAATTATCTTTATTATTAGATAACTCAAAAATCAAGCTGAGTTAATCTGAGTGATTTATGGCTTTCTTCCATGCACCTCCAAAGCCTTGGATTTCTATAAAATCAAGGCCTCAGCTCATCTCTCAAATTGGCATCCACAGAATCTCATATTTTTGCACAATCACGTTGGAGAATTGGAATTTGGAGAATCAAAGCTTATTGCGAATCAAGGCTATTGTGAGATCAATTTGTTTTTTTTACATTCATTTAGATTCTTTTTTCATATCATTGTTAGATCATTTTAGTAGATCAATTTCATATAGATTAGATTTCATATCAAGTTTTTATCATTCTTATTGCATAGAAAATCCAAAAAAATAGCTTAATTGCATTCAATTCATATCTAGATCAATTGCATTCAAATCCTTCATTTAGGTGTCGTCTAGGTCACTGTTCTCAATAGCAATCTGAGAACATCAATCTTGCACCTATTATAAGGTAGTAAATCTCTTGGTTAGATTAGATTTCAATTTTGCATGATTTTTGCTAACCTCTAATGTTTTACTAAAATGTTGTGTCTACAGATCAGGTACAATTTTCACACACACAGTGATATGAGGAGTTAACCCTAAATCTTGAGCTTCTTGAGCTAAAGGTTTAACATTGGAATGCACAAGATGAGTAATACCATGCAAGAGGTTAATACCTTGATCACTATCATGGAGAACTTTCTTAAGAGCCTCTATAGCTTGAATGGAATCTTGATTATGGTTTTCTTGAAGAAGCCAATTACCCATTTTATCAAGTTCAGTGGAAAGTTTTTGGACTTGTTCAGGAGGAACTCTTAAAGCATCATCCTCATCATGAGATGAGTGAGAAGAGTTTTTCTCCATAGTAGGATTGGAATAATGAAGAATCAAGTTATCATCAGGGATCCTAAGGAAAGGAGAAGAAGATTCAAGATCAAAGGCACCCATGAGTCTACGACTTCTTCTAACCAAAATGTTATAAATAGGACTAGTGGTAGTAAAGCTCATAAACTAAGGTAATGCAAATGAACTAAACTAAGAACACATAAAGCCTGAATATGAAATCTAATTAGCATGCAAGATCAATCACAAAGGACAAATATAATACTAACAAGATAAAAGGAAAGCACAATAAAGCATCCAATTTCACAAAAGAAAAGAGAGTAAGTATGTCGAGTTCACCAAAATGAATAGTGAAGGTGAACACACACAATAAGACAAAGGGAAATCTAACACCAAAAAGAAAGAGAGTAAGCTAGTCGGGTTCACCAAAATGAATAGATGTAAAATGGATTCACCTCTATTCAAATGTAAAGCGGGAAATATGAGATCTATTCTCAAAACCCAAATTCCCCAAAGAAGAGATCCGATTTGATCAACCAAAAGGTTAATGCACAATCGAATCAATTTTATGGAAAAGAGTAGGAAGAGAGAGAGAGTAAATCCAATATTTCCCTAATGTGGAGGATTATGTTTAGAATATAGAATAATTGAAATACAAGTACTAACCTCAAATTAGGGCAGATCTAGAAAATGTTGAATTCTGATGTCTGTGTGCACTTTCGGGAAAATCTAAAACCTATCTTGGACTGGAAATGCCAAGACAGAGAAAATCTAGAAATATTTCCTCAAGATGGCTTAGCTTGGGTTTGAGCCTCATAAAAGGTCAAATACCACATTCTTTATTTGAAGTCCGATTCAAATTCTATTCGTAGATCCCAGAAGTTTGCCGAAAAGGGTATCCAAATTTGCTCTCAGATCCAAAATTCTACACCTGTACCTACAAGAAAATGGGGGTTTTTGTTGTATGGGGGGTTTTCCTTGGTCAAACCCTAGTTTAAGAATTAACCTTGAAATTGAATTGAAATGTATTGTGCATAAACAAAGTAATTGAAACAAATCACCTCGCTTTTGTTGAAGTCCTTATAGAGGATTCAAATCCTCAAATCCACAAGTAGGAATGAATGTAGGATGTAGGATGTCTCCAATCAATGGTATTTGATCTTCAACACCAATCTTGAATTGATCTTTGCGTATGAGAAGGCTTGAATGAATGGAGAAGGATGGATCATCAAAGGGAGCTCCAAAGAGATTGAATCCTTCAATAGCTAACAATGAATCTCCTTGATGAATGGATGCTTGAACACTTGAATGCTTGAAGACTTGAATTCACTTGCTTGCACTTGAGAGCTTGATTGCAAAAATTGAAGATAGCTTGCTTGTATGAGATGTGATGTGAAAATGAGAGAGGAAGGCCTCCTTTTATAGTGATCTAGGGCACACTCCTCTAGATGGTCCACCTTGGAGAATTAAATCCCAATTAGGTCCTCACCTTTAGAAAATATACCTAGATTAAATGTAATTAAAGGATTTAGCATCTTGAAACCTGAGATGGCCGACCCAAAGGTGGGAAAATAAATTTCCCAAAACCCCGAAGCTCAAAAATTAAAGATCTTGAAAATTTGGAGAAAGGGGTCAATGTCGAGGTTGACCATGACCTAGTCAGGGTTGACCTAAGACCTTGACCTAGTTAGGGTCGACCTAAGACCTTGACCTAGTCAAGGTTGACCAAAGACATTGACCCTGATCCTAAGTTGACTCAGAATCAAGTCAAGAGGTCCCAGGGATGTCCAGAAACCTAAAAACTGATGCCAGAATAGGATAGAATGTCAGGAATAGACATAAAATCCTATGATTACCAAGATGAAGTCCAAGAGGATCCATTTCTAAATCCTACCTAGAAAATAGAGCCATGGAAGAGAGAAATTTAGGAGAATCCTTAAAATCCTAACCCTAATTTCACCTAGAATGGAGAAATTAAGTTAGGGGAAAAAGTTGAAAGCGGGGAGAAAAGCCAAATACATGCAAAGATCTGGTCAAGGTGCTTAACATGACCCCAAACCACCTACTCAAAGGGCTAAACACTCTTATCATGGAAGTGCTTCCATTTTAAGATGATACACATATATTATTATTATATATATATTTCATACCATATATATATATATATATATATATATATATGATAACTCGTATCACGCCTCACATAGATTATTGTACTAGTAAACCTGTGCGTAATATCACTGGTAGTCCTTTATTTAGCACTACAAAAAAAACTTGCCTCGAATTATTTTAATTAAACAAACTAAGCAAGATAACTTCTTTGATCGAAAACCTTAATACAAAGTAATGTTTCAAAATAAAATTTGTTACGCGAAACCCTAACGTGTGTCTAGCTTTGCTCGCGCTTTGTGGATCACCGTCATAGGCAGCAATGGCCACTGTGGATAGTGGTGCTACCACTATTTACAGTGGCTAAGGCCACTGTAAATAGTGGCAGTGCCACTATCACTGCGATCATGGCCGCTACAAGCAGAGGCCTAGTAGCCACCGCCTACATCATGTGCCGTGGCTATGTATGGATGGGGAGCCGACCATGAATAGCAGAGGGCCCCCTTCTCATTTGTGAACCTCATTTATTTTTTTGTTATGTTTTTTTAAAGTTGTACCTCCATTTTTGGATGCCTCTCCCGCTTGCGCTTTAGATAGAGATAGATATTTTATTCATATAAGTAATATATATATATATATATATATATATATATATATATATATATATATATATATATATATATATATATATATATATATATATAAAATAGAAAACTTAAAACTTTGATATTAATGCTTTCTAAAGGTAATAATAAATATTCATCTATGTCCTTAGTAAGGTTAAAAGGCTATGCTCGCCTGTATTAACACTTACATTTTCTTTTAAGAGAATATGGAAGGCTTGCACATTAGATCTAATAAAATGCATATTGATTTTTGTCTATAGGCCAATTATTTTTAATAGAGACCTAGTTACTGGTATAGCTCCAATGCCTGTGATAGGCATCTATATCTGATTGAACTTGGAATCCAATCCCTGTGCTCCCTTCGTGTAGCCTAGTTCCTTGGCCGTATTCACTCAAGAACATATGAAAATATACATACACTGGTGTGTGTATACATTCATGTGTTCTTGGGTGAATACTCTGTTCCTTATCCTCACCCAAATCTCTGGTCAACCTGCAAACTCTAGACATCTCAGAGGAAGAGAATGAAGGAAAAGCTGAGATTAGGGTTTCAGGCCTTGTTTTTATTTGGCCCAACCCCTAATATCATTTTAGGGTTTTGGTTGACTTTTTTTTAACATATTTTATTTAATTCATTGAATATCTTCTCCACTTAATAAGTTGGGGGTTATTTAATTTTGTGGACTTTAATAATCTCCACTTCTTATTCTTTTAATATGAATTCCTTAATATTAATTAATTGCCTTTTTGATTATTTTAGTCTCCCTATCATTCAAGATTTGAATTGATTTTGGTTAAGGTGTTATATAGATATTTTAATTTCAAATTAATCTTTTAGAGAGTAGATTTTAGATCCTTTTTATTATTTAATTTAGTTTGTGTTAATGAACTTTTGTTAATGTATCTTCACCTTGTTAATTTAATTATTAAATTATTGGGCCCATTTTAATTTATCATATTAATATAATCTCGTGCTCATTAATTCCTTTAGGGGGTTAATTAAACTATAATCCCTAGGTGGACCTATGTATATTATCAACCCCTAACAATTATTATTAAATTAATAATTGTGACATTATTGTATTGTTCTATAACTCCATGTTAGATTTAATTCTTTTATAAAATTAAATATTTTATTCAAGTATTAATGCCTTTAATTTTTGGAGTAATCTGACTTAGGGATTTCTCCCTCGTAGTCTCTTAATGATTAACCCTAGTTAGTGTTTTCTTCGACCTAGTGCACCTAACTTATAGGGAATGTCGACAAGCCAGCGTATGCCTCGAATTCCCTTGTTAGATGGGTGCATTGGTTGATGTTTTGTTCTCATGTTTCTGTATGCAACCTTGTAGTTAGTGTCTAAAAAAAAAATTTGTTGTGTGTTTTGTCCTAATTTTGGGCACGACAAACATTCTATTAAAGATAAAGGAGGCACTGATCTCCCATCCTGGAAACAAGATAATACCAGCCTCTGTCAACAATTATCTACCTTTCTGCAGGGACATGGTAATCATCTCAACATCAATATTATCCTTGAGTTGCTTCAACACCCTGGCCTCATTCTCTAGCGTTATATTTGGAATAGATTCCCTTAATTTATTACCTTTGATATTATATAAGAAAGACTTAAATTATTTTGACTTAAGAAACTCATCATCAAACACAAAAGAAGAATGTTCATCTAATCTGGTATCTTTATAGATCCCCAACTTTGTTACAATCTTCTCATCTTTATCTAGCTCCTCCTACACTTATTTTTCTTGCATCCTAGAAATGGCTTCATGTTCATTCAATCCACTTTTTCCTACCCCTTCTTGAGGCTCAAGTTATCTCAGTTGCTACACCTTTTCATCCAATTCTTTGTTGTATTTTTCAATCACTCTTTGTGCTTCCTAATATTTAAGGTTCCAGAAAATATCTTCAACCTCTAGTGCCTCATGGGGAAATCCCTCAAATTTTGCTTCATCTTACAAGAATGTATGTATCCTTATGGATCATAATTTTTTCTTGGACAATGTTCAAACAAATTGAATTCATCCATTAACTTCTTCTCAATTACCTCATAAGCCTTGGTTGAAACTGTAATCACCTAAAAATGGACAAAGATAGTTCAATGATAAATCAAGTCAAATTAAAGAAAATCAAGGACAAAATTGAAGAAACTGAATCACAATGCATAATTAACCAATCAAAATTAAAATCAAGTCTTAATTCAAGATAAATCAAAATTGAGAGCATTTTAATCAAGTACAATCAAATCAAAGTGCAATTAAATCAATTAATTGTATAGTCTTGGATTAAATCAAATTCAACCCATTCAAGGGGTACATGGCTAAACAAATCAATTAAAATCAATTAATAAATCCTAATTTCCCTCAACAATCACAAAGGAAGGAAATTCAATCAACCAATAGGATTTGAGGAAAGACATTCACATGGATCAAGCCAAATTCAATCTCAATCACTCAAAGTGAAAAATAATCTTGTCCATTAATCTTGTCTACTTGTCCCAAGCTTTGAGGACACAAACTTTGCATTGTCTTCAAAGGGTGGAACCAAAGACTCAACCAAGGCTTAATCATGATCAACTACACTACACCCCCTACCATTGGGAAAATCTATAAAAGGAAGACCAAATTCCTCATAATTCATAACCACACATCTAAGAATTGCATTGAGCCTCTTGCAATTTGAGCTTAGAAAGGCAATCTAGACCTAATTTAGCTTTCAAATTGGAATTGAACAATTAGCCTTAGCTTTAATCATTTATCTTTCTCATTTTAGGACTATCATTAATGGAAGCTTGCTGAGAGATTTGCATTAACATTCTTAGTAAGAGAACCATAGGATGCGCAATTGTCAATTTCTAGCTTAAATAGATTGCTTAATTGTAGTTTATTTAGTTTCTATTTTATTTATTGTCAATACTAATCCTATGAAGATGCTATTTTTGGTATACAAAATGGCACCCACCGTGGGGCAGAATGCTCCACTTTACTAAATGCTTGGATTTATATCATTTTTATCAAATTTGCATGTGTTTAACTCTCGGCTTTTTTAGGAAATGATGCTTTTGACAGGTTAAACAACACTTTTACATGATCAAATGATGCTTTCAAGCACCGTTTCAATGCTTTTGCGATAAAGTTGTGCGCCTTTGCACCGATTAGCGATGCTTTTGATCTTTCTATTATCTATGTATCATTCTCACAACACTTTTGCATAGACAGATATCACATTTTCTATGACTACTGAGCACTTTTGATATTTTACTAAGTGCTTTTACTATATTTTTACTGCCTTTAATCATTTCAGTAGTGCTTTTGCTAGTTATTTGGGCGCTTTTAAATTTTCTTACAGAGTTAAAGTAGGGCTTTTAATCTGATTAACAACGCTTTTAAGAATGTAAAATAATGCTTTCAAGCATTACAGGAGTGCTTTTGCATAAATTGCTTATTTTCATTATCTGACTATGGCAAAATGATTTGTATAAACTTGCATGATGTCTGATCACCGAAAAGCCAAAAAGCCAAAGAGCAAGTTCAACCAAGAAGGGAAGGCTTTGACTAGGAAAATCAAGAAGGAAAACTTTTCTCACATCAAATCGGTTCTTGAGGAGTCACAAGAAGAAGAAAATAAGGTATATGAGAACTATCTCAAAATTGTACAAGCTTACAAAATTAATTTTGTATCACTTAATTGGATTTTCTCTCCTTAGTTGAAGTTTTTCTCAAAATTTGCAAATAAGGCTTTAAGATTCAATACATAACTTTGCTTCTTCAAATTCATTTTGGTTCCCCTCATTGTTTCTATTTGTGTTGACTAACTTTGTTGGAGGAAAGCACATTGGAAAGGAGCTATAGCCAAGGTAAGCTAAAAATGACAAAAATCACTCAAAAATGCCCCTAGCTTATGCTAGCTACAAGGAAAGGTAAGCCTCAAACTAGTGAATATTTTCCCTTAAATTGTGGCATTGGTGCATTTAAAAATCTAGTAATTACAAAACAACCTATCTTTATTTGGAAATTTTAGCATTTAGGCCTATGCTCTTCACTTCTTCTAGTGAATCAAAATGCCAAAGGTGTTGAACTTTTTGATTAAGAAGAAAGGTTGAGGAATCAAGCACATAAAATCAAAGCCCCTTGTTTGTAGAAGAGAGTAGAAATACTCAATTCTCTATAATTAGTGGGTGAAATAATTGAACATTGTTTATTGTGTTTGGGAAATTTAGGAAAAGTTAGGGATATGATCTTCACCTTTTAGGTGAACCAAATTCCTAAAAACTTGTTCTTAACTTCATTTCCTTGATTTACATGAACATGCTAGAACATTAGTGGGCTCGCCTCCTGAGAAATTGCCTTAACAAGGCCAATGAGAGGGACAACCCAAAGTGGGATACACTTGCTTTTGCTATGAGAATCTAATCCACTATAAAATGAAATGCATACATCCTTAATGGGGTGTGTGACAAAAGGATTTTTAAATTTTTTAACTTCCTCGAGTAGTCCTCACGGATTGCACAAAACTCTGATATACCGGTGGTGGGAAGCCCCTTAACATACTTGGGGGATGAAAGTTTAAGATCCATTTTGAACGGAATCTATATTAAATCCTTGATAAAATAGCAAGACCACCTTTTAGAGCCATGTTAATGAACCAAATCTTGTGCTAGGTAGGTGCTTGAAGTTTCTTTTTGTGCAAAACCCGTGACAATGTTCTTTCAAATCAAACATTTTGTGTTAAGTGGGTAAAAAGAGACAAGTGAATGAGTGATTGTTGTGTTTGAAATACATAAACAAGTGAGAGAGATATCCATTGAAAATTCATCTTATATTTTTAATCTCTTCAATTTAAAATCAACAATTCTCGAACCAAGGATCATTCCAAATCAAACCCTTGTTGGATGCCAGTTTCCATGTGGTCCCACACATATGGGGTATCTTTACAAGGAGATAGTACTCTTGTTGCCAATGAAGGAAAAGAATACCAAAGTCTTTTCAAAGGTCCTAATCAAGAAGAAATTTTCCCAAACTTGTTTGACAAAAGACTTGGAGAAATGGATAGAAATTTTGCATATCATAATTACCACCAAGGAGGAAATAATTAGAACATCAACAATGCCAATCATAATCCAAAAGAAACACTTGAAGAAAAGGTTGAGAGAGCAGCCCAAGATCAGGAATTCCTAGAGGTCATGGAGAAATTAATAGATAAGGATAGGGAGAAGTTTTTCCTAAACCTAGCTCAAGTGGGAGTAAAGCTTCCCCATGATTTTGATATAGAACAACTTAAGAAAGATCAAGAGAAAGATAATCCCATGAATGCTATGACTAGGCAAATAAAGGCCTTTCAAGAAAAAATGGATACCATGAAAAAGGCAGCTGAACCTAAGGCCTTTTCCATTGAAGCTTTGTGTCCTTTTCCATTTGATAAAAGCTTAGTTATGGTATCTTTTCCTTTTAATACCATTTTTCCTAAATATGATAAATATATGGGTAAAACAGATTGATGAGTCAAGTTTATGGAATGTTTTGTTTATGATTTTCTAAGTTCAGACTTAAATATCTTATGGTTTTTCATAAACATTATACAATCTTTTATGTTTCTAAGCTTTAGCCATATGTATATTTGATACTTTTGAAACTTATGGACAAAACTGAATATATATATATATATATATATATATATATATATATATATATATATATATATATATATATATATATATATATATATATATTAATGAATGTTATGATAAAATCTGGTATCTTTGTTCTCTAGCTTTAATGGGTAGATCTCCTGCAGCCATATGACAAGGCTACGTTAAAATAGGAAAACTTATTATAATCTCTGCCTTGGAGTCGTGTTATGGATTGTGTTATGTTAACCTTTTGCAGGAGAAGAATAAGTCAGCAAGGAGCGCAGACTCAAAGATGAATGGGTCTTTTAAGGTGGATAACTATTTCAGAGTTCATCATAGCTCCACTCCTTCCTTAAATTTGTAGTTACTGATTCAGTCCAAGTCAATCTAGTTACCAAGCGTTCCTATATTCTCGAAGCACTAAATATGGCTTATCTTCTTGGATAAATGATGTTGTCATTCCTATAACTGAAGTTGTTATGCTATGTGATGAAGGACCTAGTTTGTAGGAGTTCTATTTTTCTTAGTTGCTTTTAAATAAGCTAGAACTTTTGATTCCAGGCTAGTTAGATGTTTTGAGGAATTCATACTATAATCCAACAATAGAGTAAAATACTTTGATATCCTATATTGTATCTATGTTTTGTTGAATGAATATATGATAGTTCTTCATTTTAATCTTTGAGTGATAATTCATTCATACTTCCGTGGGGGCCCACATGGGAGGTGAATTCCATGTTCATGTTTAAGTAGGATTCAGTTAAGTTTCTTTGAATTTGTTAAGTACCGTTGCTCCTGCAGCCACTGGTAGTAGAACCATTGACTGTTTCTTGCAGCATAGGTTTACTTCTGAAGCATTATCTATTTACTATTAAGTTTTTCCTTCAAGATGAGAGTTAATCTGTAGTTTCAGTTTCTAGTATAAATCTCTTGTAGCAATAGCTTTTACTTTAGTAGTGATGACTATTGAGAAGAACTAAAGCATAAACTTTACAGCCATCATCTCAAGTTCACGTTCTCGGATTGATACATTTAATGAAGTCTAGTATGATGTTCTAAGTAGATACATGATGATTTTTAGTAATGAATCACTATTAAAGGATGTCCAATCCTTGAGTTAGTAGGATATTATTCTAACCAGTCATTTTTGGCACCATTGCCAGGGATGGTGTCAATTTAGTTCGACCCAGAAGTGATCAAATTAGTTTTTATTATACATAATTTTGCATGCATAGATGTAGGGATCATCTTGGGTGATTCTTACCTAACCTTAATCAGGGAGGACCATTTGAGCTTTTTGATCCAACGTTTGAGAAACCCCAATTAGAGAACCCACAAGAAGAAGAACAGTTTGAGAATGTGTTTGCTGATGCTTATGATCACTTGCCTTCACCACCATTATCTAAAGAGTCTCTCCATTTAAATGCCCTCTTTGCTTGTCCAGAATATCTAGATAACGTAATGGCTCATCCTACTTTCCCTTTTCCTATTCCTACTCAACAGGGTAACCAAAATCTAAAGAACATTCCTGCAGCCATGCTTCCTAAATTCTATGGAATCATTACAGAGGATCCAAAGACTTTCCTCTTTGAATTTGATGTCCTCTGCAAAAGCTATGACTACACCACTGATGACCATAAGCTCAAATTATTTCCTTCCACCTTAAAGGAGGCTACTCTATGGTGGTTTATGAGTTTGGGTGCTGATGCTGTAGCAGATTGGAATTCAATGTGCACCATGTTTCTTGAGAAGTATAAAGATTATTGCAGAGGAGGAGACTTAAAGGGAGATGACATATTTAAAATGTCATAGAAGGAAGATGAAACTCTGGAAGACTATATCTCCAGGTTTATGTTCAGCCTGTAGCATAACACACAACATGAGCTGAATGAAGGATCTCAAAAACATTTGTTTTTGAGAGGTGTGAATGATGGGAGCATAGAGACCCTTGACCTTATGGTAGGGGGAGACATTACTCAGAAGACATGGGATGACATAAAGTGCATATGTCTAAACTATTCAAGAGCCACAATCAAGAAAGGAAGAGGCTTGAGAGCCTTGCCTCACAAGTCCAACGGTGCAGGGGTGTCCAAAATGGAGCTATCCAATCTATTATCAGATTTCAAGAAACACATCATTAATGATGTTTCCACTCAGTTGGACACAATGCAGGCTGATGCAATGTTAGCAGAGTACTATCCACACTGTAGAGAGAAGAAAAAGAATTGTTGGTGTAAGTCTGTTGCAAGCTTGGAGTCCCAACCAATGCCTACTGAGTTCAAAGCCATTGATGAGAACAGAGAGGTGCTATATGTTGCCCAGTGAAGGCCATGGGCTTAGAGACCAGGTATTCCCCAAGATCCTCTTCAAAATTTTAATAATACTAATGCATGGAAAAATCAACAACATAGAGGATTTAGTGGGTATAATAGTTGGCAGCAACCTCAACAAGGTTGGCAACAACCCCAGCAAGGCTAGCAGCAGCATCAATAGAATTGGCAACAACCTCATCAAGGTTGGCAACAACCTCAGCAAGGTTGGCAACAATATCAGCCAGGATGGAAACAATCTCAACAGGGTTGGTCACAACCTCAGCAACCCTGGCAATAGCCCCAACAGGGGTGGAAACAACCACACAATTAGATGAACCAATCAAACCAGCCAGCTTTGATGCCACCACCTCAGTAGTAGGCTTTGATGCCTCCTCTTGCAGCCAATACTACTTCCTCTAAATAGACTTAATTTCCTACTCAGCCTACTCCTAATCCCAACAATGCTAAACCAACAATGCAGTAGCAGAGCTATGCAATTTTCTCGAATAATATCCATTTAAGATCTGGCATGAATCTTCCTCCTCCACAGTAGCCTATCATTACCAAAGTTGAGGATGCCTCGACAAAACCAACTGAGGTACTAGTCAACCCTGCTACTCCTGCAGCACAAGAACCCCCATTTCCTCATAGGTTGGAGGAACACGTTAAGCCAGTGGACAATCAAGTAGTGTTGGATTTTCTTGCCCAACTAAAGCAAATGAAAGTAAAGATTCCCCTGTTAGATGCCATAAAGGAAGTACCTACATATACTAAAGCCATCAAGGAAGCTTGTATCAAGCAACCTGGGAGGAAGAAAAAAGATCCCAAAACCATAGATGTCCTAGGCCAATTATTTGATCTAATGTTGGAGAAATTGACAGTTCCCAAGTATTCTAATCCTAGTAGCCCTGTGGTTATAGTCACTATTCAAGGAATGCAAGTCCAAAATGCTCTAGTTGACTTAGGTGCATCCATAAACATCATGACCAAGGAAGTAATATCTTAGTTGCATATCATCGGTCTTAGGGAAACCCCAACCATCCTTCAGCTTGCCAATAGTTCCACTGTTACACCTGATGGGATGGTAGAGGATGTAATAGTCATCTTGAATTCTTGGGAATATCTGGTTGACTTTTTTTTCCTTTCTCCAAAGGCCAACATGGGAGGATATCCAATAATTCTAGGTAGGCCTTGGCTGGCTACTGTAGATGCCTATATAGCTTGTCAGTCAGGAAAAATGACTATATCCAATGGAGTCAACACTAAAAATATGACTCTGTATTCCCTAGCTCAACCTTTGTTGCAAGATGACCAGATAATTTGGCCAAATTTGGATGATACTAAACTTGAGATTAATTCCATTTGTTAGTTAATGATGATATCCAGGGAACCTTTTGTAGCTTCTAGGGAAGAAGATGAAATCATTTCCTCTATTATTCTGAATGAGTATGGAGTGCAATCCCAAGTGTGTTCCCAAGAGGACTATGTTCTTGACACTTTGTTACCACCTATTGATGCTCTACAGTATTCAAAAACTTCCAAATTTTTTCATACATTACTACCTCATGAAATGGAGTCTTCCCCCATTTCTTAGCTATCCATGGTAGAAAAGGTCACTAAGCTAGAGGTTAGCTTAGGGCGGGAGTTAAATGTAAATAGTGCTTTAACTCTCTCTCAGCAGATAGATGTTCTACAGCTTCTAAAAGAACATCAATCAGCCTTTTCTTGGGATTATACTGACATGAAAGGTTTAGACCCTAAGCTTTGCACTCACAACATTTATATCAGCCCTGAATTCAAACTTGTTCACCAACCTCAGTGATGGGTTAACCCAGCTCTAAGGGATATAGTAAAGAATGAGCTACAGAAGTTGTTAAATGTTGGCTTCATCTATCCCATTTTTGATAGTCAGTGGGTCTCCCCTCTTGTAATAGTGCCTAAAAAAGGAGGGAAGTGGAGAGTTTGTGTTGACTATAGAGAGCTTAACACAACCACTAAGAAGGATCAATATCCATTGTTGTTCATAGATCAAGTCCTTAATAACTTAGCTGGAAAGAAATACTTCTCTTTTCTGGATGGATTCAGTGGTTATAATCAGATACAAATAGCCCCTGAGGACTAGGAGAAGACAACATTCACCTACCCATGGGGTATATTTTCCTATTTAGTGCTGCCTTTTATGTTGTGTAATGCCCCTGCTACCTTCTAGTGAGCTGTGATCAGTATATTCTCAGATATCTCTGCTGATTGCATGGAGATTTAATGGACAACTTTACCACCTATTGACATACTTTTGATGAGGCCAAGGCAAATTTGGAGAAAGTTCTTCAGAGATGTCATGATTATAACCTCTCTCTTAATAGTGAAAAGTGCTTCATGATGATGGAAGAAGGGGTTGTCTTAGGACATTTCATATCTTCAAAAGGTATTCAAGTGGACCTTGCCAAGATTGAAGTAATTAGCACATTACCTACTCTAGAAAAAAAAAAAGATGTGTGAAGTTTTCTTGGACATGCCAAGTATTATAGAAGGTTTATAAAGGATTTCAGTTAGCTTGCAGCCCCACTGTATAACTTTCTCAAGAAGGATGCTGAATTTGCTTGGGATTCTGAGTGTGTAAAGTCTTTCCTATAGCTTAAAGAAGTTCTCACTACAGCACTAATTTTGAGAGGACCTAATTGGGTCTTGCCTTTTCACATCCATACCGATGCCTTAGACTATGCTATTGGAGATGTACTTGGCCAGAAGGAGGACTTAGTTGAGCATGTAATTTACTTTATCAGTAAAAATTTACAAGGCACTGACTTTAATTACACTGTCACTAAAAAGGAACTTCTTGCAGTCATTTATGCCTTGAATAAATTTAGACACTACATTACTAGATATGAGATCTATGTGCATACCGACCATTCTGCTATTAATTATATCATGAACAAGCCTACAATCTCTGGTAGATTGGCTTGCTGGTTGCTGCTTATGCAGGAGTTTGACATTACCATCATAGATAAACCTGGTAAAACCAATGTGGTAGCTGATTTTCTTTCTTGGTTGCATGTACCTAATGATCCTGTAGCCATTAATGATAGTTTTCCTGATGACCATCTTTTCTTGCTGACTGCACACAATCCTTGGTATGCCGATATTGCCAATTATCTCACAATTGGTAAGACACCAACTCTTTTCTCTATCAAAGAAAGAAGGCTATTAACTGAAAATAGCTTTAATTATTCATGGATTTCTGGATTCATGTTTTATACTGGTCCTAACCAAGTAATTAGAAGATGCATTCGAGAGGATGGAACCTATGATATCCTCAAGGCATGTCATGATGAACCTTGCAGTGGACATTTTGTTGCCAAAAGAATAGCATTGAAAATTTTGACTACAGGTTACTATTGGCCTAATCTACACAAAGATGTTGCTCAGTACACCAAAAAGTGTGATAAATGCCAGTGCATGGGATGACCTACAAAGATTGATGAAATGCCCCTGTAGCCATAGGTAGTTGTCACACCCTTTGACAAATGAGGGATTGACTTTGTTGGTCCTATTGAGCCCTCTTCCCAAGGTAAATCTTATATCCTTGTTTGCACTGACTATGTTACAAAATGGGCTAAGGCTAAACCTATAAAGCACCCTCGGGTAACAATGTTGCAAAGTTCCTTTATGAATTCATCTTCACCAAATTTGGAGTACCAAGGGAGATTCAATCTGATCAAGGTCCTAAGTTTAGTTCCAATTTGATTGCTGCTCTGATGGAGGAATATAACATTAGGCATGGTAAATCTTCACCCTATCACCCCCAAGCTAATGGGTAGGTGGAAGTTACCAATTGGGAGTTGGAATCTATTCTCACTAAAATAGTAGCCATCCATAAGAAAGATTGGGCTATGTGACTTCCTGAAGCACTTTGGGCATACCGAACTACATGGAAGTCTACAACCGGTTTCACACCATTTGAGCTTGTCTATGGTCGCTCTGCAGTCATGCCTATTGAATTTGAACATAAGACACTTAGGATAACTCTTGATCTTGGGATGGATCTCACTAAAACATAGCAAGATAGGATTCTGAGTTTGAATGGCCTTGATGAGTGGAGAAAATCTGCCCTACATAACACTGAATTGATCCAAAATGAGTGTAAGCAATGGCATGAAAAGTTTGTCAAGGACAAAGAGTTTTCAGTTGGAGACTAGGCACTCCTATATGACTCTTGGTACCAACATAACCCAGGGAAATTCCAAACTTGATGGCTTGGACCATATGAGATAATTGTAGTCTTTCCAAATGGCACAGTTCAGCTCTCCACAGTTGATCCAGTACATTTCAAATTGCTGGTCAATGGTCACAGATTGAAGTTGTATCACAAACCCCAGAGCAAGGATGAGTTCCTACAATAATTCTCTTCTACCATTGGTGACACACTTCTTGCAGCAACTCGTAATGAGCTTTATGCTCATTTTCCTTCCTCACTCTAAAAAGATCTTTTCACCTTCATAATAAACACTTTCTTCATGAAAGTCACTTCTCCATAATAAATTTCTACTTCATTTCTAGTCTATCACCCATCCACCTCATATTTTATTTCATTCGTGGATAAGTAAAAACTTCCACCTCACCAATAATTTAGGTTAGCACACAATTCAAGGTATGCAACTTTAATTTTTTTTCCTCTTATTTTTATTGTATGCCTTGTCATCATTGCAAGTGAGGGCCCACTTGCAATATTTTAGCTTGGGGGGGAAGTTTATTAGTTTTTTTTTGTCATTATGTTTCTAAAATCTTTATATTTATTCCTTTTCCTATCATACTTGTATTTTTCTTCCATGATTAGACACTTTTGGAAATCATTATGCTACGTGTTATCTTTCGCACGTATAAAACTAAGGTGGCAAGTTATGTTGAGTACGAGTTCTGCGAAGAGTACTTATGAGTAATTATGAAATGATAATATGGTAATTTGCATTTATGTTACTCATAAGCTCATTTCTCGAGCTGCTTTGCTAGAAATTTCCAAATTTGAATCATCCTGCAACCTGCCTTTTCAAGCTTTCTTTTTCAAAATTCTGGTTGTCTATTTTATCTCCTACAACTTTGTTTGGGTATCTTGGAAATAAAATGATGGGTGGTGACCTCATCCGAAGGGAGCCTACCGTACATGGTGTTTTTCTCGAAGACCAAAATTGTAGGCCTTATTTCTATGCAAGGGGTTGGATAGATTATGTCCAGAAGCTAACTAGCTGGGATGACGAGGTTGCACTTCAGTTTCTTAACTCCTTAAAAGATGGATTGGCTACAGTTAAAGGATTGAAGGTGCCATTTTCTCAGTCAGTTTTGGCAGAGGTCATGGGATTACCGCTGGAGGGTGAGCAATTTGCAGAGAATCTTGACCCAACTACTTCCAAAGCTTAGTTCACTCTACATACAGACCCACCACTTGAAGTTGATAGGAAACAAGGTACATTTAGACTATCTCTTCCTGAGCCGTTTAAACAATGTGCGGTTTATATCATTAGGTATTTAACCTGTGAAGGGAGACACTCATTCCTACATGTTGTTCACTTTAAATTCTTGAGTTGTTTAAGACATGATAATAGGCCTATCAATGTCCCTATTTTTGTGTTTGGTATTTTGTCAAAGCAAGCCATTCTAGTTCAAGAGGGTAAACAAAATTTTATCTCTCACAACTATCTAATCAAGTTGATAGTGGAAAAAGCCTTAAGGGAGTAGTTAGATATTTCCTAGGAGGAATTTCTACTGCATGGGTTTAAGGAGCCTACCCCTGAACCAATTGGGTGTAGAGTGGGATAGAGGGTTAAAATTGATAAAGGGGTTAGGAAAATTTTTATTGAAATTGGACAGTGTTCTTCGTCCAAAAAGAAATCTAGGGTTAGGACCCCTAATTCCCCTAATTCCACTAATTCCTCTACTTCAAGATCAACTCATGAAGAGAAATTAGAGGCTCCTACAAAAAAGGTTCAAGTTGCTCTTGTAGTAGAAATGGTTTCCCCAAAGGATAAGAAAAAGAAAATTAACCCTAGTACTAGTCGACAGGCTAAGGCATCTCCTGCAACCACGAGCACATCCAGAAAAAGAAAAGCTTTAGAAAAGAAGGAGGAAACTCTGTTAAGGAGAAGTGCAAGGAGGAGGTCAAAAAAAATTGAGGAGATTCTAGTTAATGAGCCAAATGTAACACAAGATTCTGGGCAGAAGGAAGAAGAGGATGAAAACATTCAGGAAGAGGATGAAAATATTCAACAAGAAGCTGAATTACAGCCTGAAACTTCTTAGCAGGAAGAACAATGGACTGAGAGTATGGAACAAGAAACATTTGAGGGATTTCCTAATGTTAAAATAGAGCAAGTTTCTGATAAGCCAGTAAATGTAGATTTCATTATAATCAAAGATGACTCCAGCTTGGAAGAGCAAGCTTATGTGTTTTGAAGGAGAGGATCAACCTCTGGGAATCTTTAGGAAGATGATTCAAAAAGTGATGACTCTGATAGTTACATCAAGGAAGTAGATGATACAATGTTCTCTCCTACAATAGAATCTCCTACAGCAGAAAGGGATCCCTATGAAGAAAATCTAGATATTGATATAGACCTTGTAAATAAGGTTGTAGAGAAAATTTTGAATGAAGGGTTAGATACATTAGCTTCAGTGGCTCAACAATGCTCTAACACCAAGAGGGATATGATCATCTAGATAGATCCTTTGAAGAGGACAAGTGCTAACAATGGTAAGTCATCTATTCCTCAAGCAACAAACAATTCTTGCCTTTGTTCAATAATAGATCAATCTAGTTCAACATCTTTGCTATTTGTTATCTTCCAGTTGTCTAAGCAATTAAATTATGAGAGAGAGTAGTGGAAACAACAATGAAAAGAACTAAATAGGGTAGTAGACCTTCATTATCAGGAAACACTTGTTCAGGAGGAAAAGATAGAACAATTAAGTGTGAAACTTGACAAAATTACATCTTTAATTCCTGACCTGATGGGTTGTAGATCCCCTAACCTGTCTATGCCTTGTTTCTTAAGGAACAACTGTTAAACTATCAAATGACCTGTATTATGCAGGATAAGTCTTCCTCATTACAAGAGCCTGCCCAATTTTCTCAAGCCTTCCATAACTCTCCTGCAGCCATTCAAAATCTATTATGTGAATTTTATCTCCACAACCTAGCAGTCCCTAATGATCAAGTTTGGAATCCCTTGCTTTATGTTGGGGATATTCAAATTAGAGCCCTCATATCCTAGATACAAAATGAAATTAGTTGGGACACTCAAGCTAAGGTGTATAGGGATTTGGAGTTAGAAATTCCCCTATTTCTAAGGCTTGAAGCCAAAGATCCTCGAACTTACTACTATAATTGGTTAAGGATTGCCCCCTCTGACTCAAGTAGCAAGATCATTTATCCAATGAGAAATGAAGCATTTAATGCATATGAATAGATGATAGATTTTGAACTACTCAAGGCTAGAAATTCCATTCAGTGGCACTGGAATAGTTTATCTAGGGAGATGAGAAATAGAGAACCACATTCACCCCTCAATTTTGCTATGGCAACCCAGCACGCCCCTTGGTACATTTCCTTGGGAAGGGAGAGAGAAATTTTCTAGATTCCACTAACCTTTTAGCCTCCATTACTGATGTCTCCTTTACTTGCAAACTCAAAGAATTTGGATAATTTTGATATGCAGAGGGAAAAGGACAGATGGAAGAAACATAGGGAAACAAAGGGATTCTATTGGAGTCTTCTAGAGGGAGGTACTAGATAGAGAATAGTTGCTGACTATAGATTGATAGCTAGGTTCAAGAATTTATTTTTTGTGAGACTAGAAAATAGCTAAGCTGGGGGGAATGATGAGTCAAGTTTATGGAATGTTTTGTTTATGATTTTCTAAGTTCAGACTTAAATATCTTATGGTTTTTCATAAACATTATACAGTCTTTTATGTTTCTAATCTTTATCCATATGTATATATGATACTTTTGAAACTTATGGACAAAACTGAATATATATATATAGATTAATGAATGTTATGATAAAATTTGGTATCTTTCTTCTCTAGCTTTAATGGGTAGATCTCCTACAGCCGTACGCCAAGGCTACATTAAAATAGGAAAAATTATTATAATCTCTGCCTTAGATTCATGTTGTGGATTTTGTTATGTTAACCTTTTTCAGGAGAAGAATAAGTCAGCAAGGAGTGCGGACTCAAAGATGAGTGGGTCTTTTAAGGTGGATAATTGTTTCAAAGTTCATCATAGCTCCACTCCTTCCATAACTTTGTGGTTTCTGATTCAGTCCAAGTCAATCTAGTTACCAAGCATTCCTATATTCTCAAAGCACTAAATATGGCTTATCTTCTTGCATAAATGATGCTTTCATTCTTGTAATTGAAGTTTTTATGCTATGTAATGAAGGACCTAGTTTGTAGGAGTTCTATTTTTCTTAGTTGCTTTTAAATAAGCTGGAAATTTTGATTCTAGGCTAGTTAGATGTTTTGAGGAATTCATACTGTAATCTAGCAATAGAATAAAATACTTTGATATCCTATATTGTATCTATGTTTTGTTGAATGAATATATGATAGTTCTTCATTTCAATCTCTGAGTTATAATTCGTTCATACTTTTGTAAGGGCCCACACGAGAGTTGAATTCCCTGTTCATGTTTAAGTAGGATTCAGTTAAGTTTCTTTGAAGTTGTTAAGTACTATTGCTCCTATAGGCACTGGTAGCAGAACCATTGACTGTTTCCTACAGCATAGGTTTACTTCTGAAGCATTATCTATTTACTGTTAAGTTTTTCCTTCAAGATGAGAGTTAATCTGTAGTTTTAGTTTCTAGTATAAATCTCCTATAGCAATAGCTTTTACTTTAGTAGTGATGACTATTGAGAAGAACTAAAGCATAAAATTTGCAGCCATCATCTCAAGTTCACGTTCCCAGATTGATACATTTAATGAAGTCTAGTATGATGTTCTAAGTAGATACATGATGATTTTTAGCAATGAATCACTGTTAAAGGATGTCCAATCCTTGAGTTACTAGGATATTATTCTAACCAGTCACAGACCCACACGATCATTTAAGAGAGTTTTGTGCCCTAAGCATTGAGTTCATGCATAATGACACATACCTAATGAGAATATTTCCTAGGAGTTTAGGTCCCGCCATTGAGTGGTTTTCAAAACTACCCCAAGGAATAAAACCTTTGAGGAGCTAGCTTCCAAGTTCGTAACCCATTATTCTTATAATATTGAGCACAAAATCACAATGCTCAAGTTGTGTGATACCAAACAAAAAGATGGAGAATCCTTCTTAGGATTCCTACAAAGGTGGAGGACCATTTTTGCAAGGTATCCACGAAGTATCCCCGAGAAAGAAAAGATGGAAATCTTCACCAATAATTTGACCACAGAAATGAATTATAGATTACAACTCCAATGTCCCCCAACATTTGAAAAAATCATCAAAAATGGGATCAAGATTGAGGATGTATTGGTCAAGAGAGGTGAAATAAAATTATTTAAAGATAACAAATCCAATAACACCAACAACAACAAAAACAATAATTATGTGCCTAAATATGTCAATAATCAAGTGTCCAATAATTACAATGATAAATCTAAGTCATGGATAAAGAATAACAACAAAAACCTTATGAACGATGGAGTTGTGGAGGCCCACAACTTGAAGGCAACCCCTTTTACCTTGCCATATGGAGCTAATTCTTCAAATAATGTCAATCAATCAAACAAAGCTCCATTTAATTCCAATAATTCCAATAATTCCAATAATAATTCTAACAATTCCAACAATAATGCCAATAATGCTTATAATAATGCTAATGTGAATAAGTCCAAATCCTTTTACTCCATTTATAACAAGAGAAAATTGACCTATCTAGGTGAACCTTTGGAGAATGCATTTAGGACATTGGTTGCCAAAAAAATCATCACACTACCTGATATGAAAGATTATGAACCTCAATTCAAACCTAATTGGTGGAATGACTCACATCATTGTGAATATCATCGAAATAGAGGTCATCCAACCAATGAGTGCATGAGATTAAAAAACTTGGTGCAAGATTTAATAGATAATGGAACTATCAAAATTGAAGGACCTCAAAACAATAAGGATCACACGACCTTCAAGAATCCATTTTTGAGCCATGAAAAGGGTGAGTCATCTAATGCTAATCAAAGTAAAAAAAAAAAGGCAATGAGAAAGTGAACTTTGCTCATACTTATGATAACACGATCAAAACTTTAAGAGAAGAGGATAATACTATAAATGTTGTCATAGTAAAGAAAAATTCAAGAGAAGCATCACCAAATGTTGTCACTAGGGGGAAAGCATAAAAAATTATCCTACCTAATAATGCTCCTAAAATTGTGGTATCGAATCAAGCTTCAACCTCATCATCAAAACAATACAACTTGGTTGATCAACTAAAAAGAGCTCCCGCTCAAATCTCTATTTTGGAGTTACTCAAATTGTCACCAATTCATAAAGACATTTTGGAGAAAGCCTTATTGGAAACTAACGTGCCTCTAAATTTGGAGGTAGAAAAATTCCAAAATATGGTGGGGCACCTCATTGCACCCCATTGCCTATCATTTTCTGAACAAGATGACATGTCCCTTAATCATCCTCAAAATCTGCCCTTGCACATAGAAGTTTTGATTCACAAGCATAGGGTGAAAAGAGTCCTTATATATGGGGGAGCTAGCCTAAACATTTGTACCCTTAGCCTAGTGAAAGCCCTAGGATTTTTTGAGGAGGCTATTGACCCTAAGAAAAAGATAACCATAAAAGCCTATGATGATGAAGAAAGAGCTTCAAAAGGATTCATAGTGTTACCCATAAGAGTTGGCCCTTTGCAAAAAGAGACCATATGCCAAGTGTTGGATCTAAAGTTTACTTAAAATATCTTACCAAGAAGGCCATGCATTCACAAGATGCAAGCTTTGTCATCTACTTATCATCAATGCCTAAAGTTTCCATATCTAGGGCAAGAGATAATGGTAAGTGTGGATCTAAACCCATTCCAATATTGTAACATTATCAAGCCTATCAATGACTCCTTAGTTCCACAAAATGTAGAAGGGTCTATACCTAATCAAATGGAACAAGGTCAAATTTCTAAGGACATCCCCTTGTTGAAAGGAAAAGAAAAGATGGAAGAAGAGGTTGTTATTAAAGATACACCAAAACTCACTAACCTAACTACATCAACTAAAGGAAAAGAGAAGGTTGGTGAGGATAATATTATTAAAGAATCAAAAGAAGACCATACAAAAGCTATCCAAGTGTACACTAAAGAAGCCCATTATAAAAAAATGGACTGGAAATGATGAAGAATTTTGATAAGAAATGCAAGATCAAGCAAAAAGGTGTAGGTGAATACTCCTTATCTATGATGGACCTACCTTTATCACCCAAATCCTTTGGAAGACCCTAAAATCTACCTCATAGATATAATGAAAACTTTTTGAGGGAAAGTACATCATCTTCCATGGATGAAGAAGACAATGAGATCCTAAATTGGTTATATAAAGATGAAGAATCAAGTGCACATGTTAAACATATTCAGAATATAACCATTCCCACACATCAATATGGGAAAGGATTTTCAATCATGCAAAAGATGGGGTACAAAGGTCAAGGACCTTTGGGCACAAGGAATGAAGGACTTGTTGAACCAATAGAAAGTACATGGTGAGATTCCAAGGAAAAAATAGGATTAGGGTATCTTGAGGAAGGATACACTCAAAAACATTATCCCAAACTTCATAGCCAAATATTGCAATTAGAATCTCATAGTGATGAGGATTCTAATGAATGGGAATGGGATACCCTATCAGATGAGTCATGCCATGATAAGGGTATTGATGTTATTCATACCTATGCTTCTACCAAAGATAAAGGACCAATAGCAGAATCAAGTTCAAATCAAGCATCTAGTTCTAGCCAAGTGATCCTAAATGATGTGCCAAGCATAGAAATAGAGATAAATAAATGGGTAGGTGAACCATATGTTCCTTCATGGAGACCTACTATGGAAGAATTTAACATTAGGTTTAATCCACATGAATTTTACCCAACAAAAACCCTAGAGGAATCTAGTGAGAAGGACTTCAATCCTTATTCTTTAGAACATTTAGAAGAGGCCCATGTTATAGACTTACACAATAAAATGTATGAGCCTTATAATGAAGTATTAGCCTTAAACCCCATTGAAGCAAACCCAAGTATTGACCCATTAACTTTCATACATTTGGAATTAATTGAATGGAATTCCATTGAACCAACTACCCTTCCAATTTTCTTGAATGACAACATGGTGTCCCAATACCTTAAAGCAGTTGAACCTTCTTCTATCATAGAATATTAGGAAGAATTGATCAAGGGGAGCATCCAAACTTCCAATCTGAGAAAAAATGAAAAAACAAAAAAAAAAAAAGGAAAAGAATCGAGTGTTGAAAACCACATTGTGGCAACATTAGATCCAAAAGAAAGAAATAAAGAAATAAAGGATGTTTCCAAAGGTGAAAACCCAATTGAGGCATCCAAGGAAGGGAATTTGGATGCTCTACCAGAAAATTATGAGGAAAGATCTCCAATCTTGATTGAGCCCACATAAAAGATAAATATTAGATCAGAAATAGAGCTGAAGATCATCCACCTAGAAGCATCACTATCTAGTGAAGAAAGAACATAATTTATTAAGTTCTTTAAGGAAAAAAAAGTCAACCTCGCATGGTCTTATGATGATATGTCAGGATTAGACCCAAATTTGATAATGCATCATCTAAATATCAAGGAAGGAGCCAAACCAGTTAAGAAAAAGCTAAGGAAGATGCATCCACATATAGCACTACTTGTCAAAGTGGAGTTAGAAAAATTATTGAAAGTGGGATTTATAAGGGCCATTGATTATGCACAATGGATCTCAAATATAGTGCCAGTATCAAAAGAAGACAAATCCATCAGAATCTGCACGGATTTTAGAGACTTAAATTTGGCATGTCCTAAAGATGACTTCCCACTTTTGAGTATAGATGCCATTGTGGACTTAACAACAAGACACTCTATGTTTTCACTCATGGATGGATTTAGTGGATATAACTAGATAAAGATATCACTGAAAGACCAAGATAACATAGCTTTTACATGTGCATGGGGTACTTTTTGTTAGAATGTCATGCCTTTTGGTTTAAAGAATGCCGGAGTGACCTATCAACAAGAAATGACCACAATATTTCATGATATGATGCGTAAGCTCATGGAGGACTATGTGGATGACATATTAGCCAAATATCACTCAAGAAAAGAGCACCTACCAATTTTGGCAATTTTTTTTTGAAAGATTAGAGCAATTCAAAGTAAGGCTTAACCCAAAAAAGTGTGCATTTGGAGTCCAATCTGGAAAACTACTAGGCTACATTGTATCTGCAAAAGGAATAGAAGTGGATCCTACTAAAGTAAAGGTTATAATGGAAATGGAAGCACCTAAAAACATTAGTCAGATGAGGTCGTTACAAGGAAGGATACAATCCATCAGGAGATTTATCTCCCAATTAGCTGAAAAATGTCATAATTTCACCCAACTTTTGCATAAAGATACAATTTTAAATGGGATGAAAAATGTGCAGAAGCCTTTAATCTATTAAAGAAATATCTCATGAACCCACCAATCTTGATGCCACCTATCAGAGGCAAGCCCTTGATCCTATACATTTCAGCAACAGTGAATTCATTGGGGGCACTTTTAGCATAAGAGGATGAAACAGGAAAAGAAAAGGCAATTTACTACATAAGTAGAACCTTGGTCAAATACGAGCTGAATTATACATTCATGGAAAGGGCATGATTGACCATAGTTTTTGCTTCCCAAAAATTACACCGTTATATGCTAGCCCACAAGATAAGGCTCATTTCCAAAATTGACCCATTGAAGTATCTACTTAGTAAAACAACATTGAATGGAAGGCTAGCAAAGTGGTGATGGTGCTAAGTGAGTTTGACATAGAATATGTTGATAGAAAATAAATCAAAAGGAAATTCATTGCTAACCAATTAGTAGAAGCACCACTTCAAGATGATGATCCCATCCAAGTGGAATTCCCAGATTCAGAGATTGTGAACGTTGAGGCAAAAACATGGCAATTATATTTTGATGGTTCGTACACTCATCATGGATCAGGAACAGGCATACTTCTAATCACTCCGTAAGGCTCTACTATCCCTAAGTCCTACAAATTGTTATTTCCATGCACAAATAATATAGAAAAATATGAAGCCTTTTTTATTGGAATCAAGTTGGCATTAGAGTGGAAATTAACAGAACTAAAGGTTTATGGAGATTCAAAATTAGTCATTAATCAAGTCAATTAAGAATATCAGATGAAAGATGATAAATTGGTACCCTAAAAAAACATGGTGGAAAGTCTTAAGAAGTATTTTATACTTATTAGATTTGAGAAAGTGCCAAGACAAAAGAACAAAGAATTGGATGCAATGGAAACTTTGGCTTCACTTCTAGAAATGCCTAATCAGAGTGCCAGATATGAATTCCTGGTAGAAGAAGTGGATCAAACCTCGTTTGACCCTACCAACCCTTATACCATTTTCTTGTTAACTACAAATGAATCACCTTGGTATGGACCTATTTACACTTACTTGAAAGATCAAATCCTTCCCATAGACCAAACCAGGAATCAAAAGAAAAGTTTCATTCACCAAGCCGCCTGATACACCATAATCTCTGAAACATTGTATCACTAAAGTCTAGACGGAATGCTCCTTAGATGTTTAGAAGAAGAGGAATCAAACGTAGCCTTGTGAGAAATCCATGAAGCAATTTGTGGATCACATTCGAATAGATTAACCCTAGCTAAGAAACTTCTTAGGATAGGATATTTTTGGCCTACGATGGAGAAAGACACTTGTAACTTTGAAAACAATTGTAGAAAGTGTCAATTCCATGGAAACTTGATGCATGTGCCCACACAAGAACTTCATCTGATGACAACACCTTGGCTGGTCTATCAATGGGGTCTAGAACTAATAGGCATGATTTATCCACCATCCTTGAATGGTCATAAATTCATCATCATGGCAACCAAGTACTTTACTAATTGGGTGGAAGCTATACCCTTATCAATTGCAACAGGAAAGCAGATATCTTTGTTTATTCTTAATCATATTATTTGTAGATATGGCATACCTCATGCTATCATAACGGATAATGCAAAGCATTTAAAAAACAAAGACCTAAAGGAAGTATGCACCGAAGTTTCACATGATTCATCATTCTTCTTCAATCTATTACCCCCAAGGTAATGGGCAAACCGAAGCAAAAAATAAAAACATATTGAAAATTTTGAAGAGAGCGGTGGACAATTCAGGTAGAGATTGGCACATCAAAATAAACTCGACCTTATGGGCTTATAGAACAAGCATAAGAACACCAAGAGGAGCTACACCTTTTTCCTTGGTCTTTGGAACAGAAGTAGTTTTGCCTTTGGAGGTAGAACTTCCATGTTTGAGGGTATCTCTTCATGGCTTGATAAATGAGGAAGACTATAGAGTTGCTAGGCTGCAAGAACTAGAACTCCTAGATGAAAAATAGAAGCAAGCATTTGATCATTTGAAGGTATACCAAAATAGAATGTCAAGGACTTACAACAAGCACATCAAGTCAAGAAAATTTCAAATAGGTGACCTAGTTTTGCGAGAAAATCCCAAGAATCAAGCAGAAAGAGAAAAGAAAGAAAATGGGAAGCAAACTAGTTAGGACCATTTATCATTGTTGAAAATTTTGGGACCGACACCTACAAACTAGAAGATTGTGATGGAGAAGAGCTACAAGAACCAATCAATAGCATACATCTAAAGAGGTTCTATACACGAGGTAGATGAAAGATTATAAAGAGTATAAAAAATTAGATTAAAAACATCATATTTATTGTACATAGTCAAAAGAGATCTTGAAAATACCAAAAACATTTGAAAAGTAGAAAAGATAAAAAATAGTGAAAAATTGAGCATGAAGAAAGCAAAAACATTCATATATGATCCTCAAAAAGATGTTGTCTTGGTGAAAACCTAGCAAATAGACACCTTGACGATACGAGAAAAAAAAATTGAAAAAAAGAGAAAAATACAAAAAAATTCAAAAAAGAGGAAAAAGTGCCTTGGTGAAAACCTAGCAAATAGGTGCCTTGGTAGAAAAAAAAATGAAAAAGCTTAAAAAATAGAAAAAAAGAGCAAGATTCATTCAGTCAGTGAAAACCTGGTAAATAGGCACCATTGGAAGTCCAAATCAGTCGTATACTTAGAAGGTCACCTTGTAAATATCGCATTCACCAGCATTTGTATATATTGAATAATAAAACCCCATAGTTGCATTTGCGAGTACCTCAAAATTTTGGTCACCTGATCTGAAAATTGTCCTAAGTCCCACAAATGAAATTATCTCAAACTGGGGGCAATCTACTCAAAAGGAGAAAGGATTCATCAAGGCAAGCTTTATTCAATCAAGGAATCAATTCATCAAATTTGAAAGAGGAACACTTAATCAAATCTACATTCTAATCCAATTTGAACCTGAACACAAAATTTGATCCAAGAACTTACATGACCTTATCTTTATCAGGATTAAAAGTATGAAATGGATGGAACTACACTTGAAATATGGATTTGAAAAACATTACAATTTTTTTTCTAATGTGGAATCAATTGATGAAATCATGTCTTTCTAGCGAATCGATGAAAGTTTTAGACTAGACAAGCTATGATGAAAGGATGATATTTTTCTTGTTTTCTGAATGACTGTCTTGAAATCAAAGTTTTAAATCATGTATTATTTTTGTAAGGACATGATCATCAAATAATCATCGAGGACTAGTACATAGGATGAAACTAAGATTTCTGCTTGTTTACGCAAAAGAATACCTTGGCTATTTTGATCTTTAATATCATAATACCAACATCCACTTGCAACATAGAATTTGACAAAATCGGTATTCACACTCTCATGATTGGCTTCAATTAGTGATAGTCATACTGAAGAGAGATGGGAAAGAAAATAAAGAGGTGCAAAAAGTATTCATATCATCATAGTTGAACTAGTGATGGTTGTACTAAAATGAGATTCCAAAAAATGCTCAATGATGATTATAAGCTCCAAATTTTGAATAATGACACTTAGTTGCATACATATTAGATTAAGTGCATTGTATATATTGTTTTTCCTTTCTTAGCTTAATTTTCAAGAGGAAAATAAAAAGGGGGTGTATTCAATTCAAAAATCAAAAGATCATAAAAAACACAACTATATAGGATCAAGTGTGTTGGAAATCAAAGATAAATAAAAAACAAAGTGCATTTCATTAGATAATTTGCACTGATTAAGTCATCCTCATTAAACTTTTCATATATGTAGATGTGCTTAACATTTGAATTATTAGGTGCATTGCATTAAGGCATTATCATTAGATTGCATTCATCTCAATTAAGGTGCATACATTAAGTACATTTCATTAGTTAGAAATCATCCATTAAGCTTATTCAACATTAAATGCACATCATACATGATAGTACCATGCATGCATATTACATATATCATTGAAAGCTCATGATCATTGCATCATTACATCACAGTTGCATATCAAGTGAATAACATCCATAGATACATCACATTTACATATCAAAAGAAATGCATTCCTTAGATGCATCATCCATCTATTATCCCTTATATACATCAATATCTTTAAGTAATATCATTACACATTGCATTCATCTATTCTATGTCATACATAAGACAAAACATTTAAGCATCATTAGGACATATGCATACATTGAAAATTGCATTCTGAAAAGCATAAAACAAAGCATATAGAATCATATAGAGCTGCATATCATGTGAAACACTTGAAAAAGAGATCCAACACATAAAGACATCATATATAGTCAAATCTATCAAAGAGAGTATCAAAGTCCATGGTACCATCATCATCAACAAGAGATCAAAGTCTATAACATGATCATAAAAGAAATATCTAAAGATCAATGTCTATCAGCTATCAAAGTATCAACACAAACAACATCAATCGATCAAAAAGGATACAACAAGGGTTCAATGTCTCAATCATAGCAACATAAAGGAGATCATATAACAT
Organism: Chamaecyparis obtusa; assembly: GCA_027943335.1. Lineage (NCBI taxonomy): Eukaryota > Viridiplantae > Streptophyta > Pinopsida > Cupressales > Cupressaceae > Chamaecyparis > Chamaecyparis obtusa. The sequence continues at coordinate 427,042 of BSBK01002654.1, read as the reverse complement.
CAAAGTAAAAATAAAACAATGGAAATATCTCATGAGAAATCAACTGATAGAGTCACCCGCACCATCGGTACCATCAGGATCAGGAGCACTATCAGGAGGCCAACTGAACTAGCTTGTAATCCATGCTAACTCATAGTAGCCATAAAAGTCTGCATCATCAAGCTCATATGTGAAACGTACTATTGTATGGATGATATTTGAGTCTGCAAAGATGCAACATATGATGTTGAGGCTAGCGCATGACCCTGTACTATAGAAGACTGTGGAGGTGGAATAGAAGAAGATGACATCACCAAAGATGGATCACTCAAAGATGGAACAAAGCGAGAAGAATATGGATGCGAAGAAGATGAAGGCATCAAGGTAGAAGCATGTGCTTGAGCTATAGGAGCCTAAGGAATAATAGGAGGAACAACCTGCTGGGTAGGAGGACCCTGTGCCTGATCAAGTAATATTTGTGCTATATCTGCATCAACAACTCTCTATTGTCTAGCTCAAGGCCTCTGTATAGGATCCCTGGCCACCTAATGTAAAATCTTGTCAAACCATCCACCTCTCTCCTAATCACCACCCCTAGGAGGAATCAGAGTAGTAGCTATTAGTAGCATCTATACTCTACCTGCTCTAGCTCTGTGACAACCCCTTCATCAATGCTGACCCCTCATCCTCCCATGACCACCACCTCCGACATCATCTCCATCATCACCATCATCATCATCATCTCCACCAACACTGTCATCCCCATATGATAACTCCTCAATGGTGGGAATCCTCTCAGTAGGATTTGTGAACTTGGGAAAAGGATATCAGTGTAACCAGGAACTATACTCATCAGTGCTACCTGCATCCATGACCTATGATCTAGGAGACCAAGGATGATATCCAATCTCTTGTATCTCTTGTATAGCTATACCAAAGTCTACACATGGGCCCCAAAATGACCTCTCAGCCTATACACAAGCATACATAGCTACGCCCTGTGGCATATCTTGAACACACCCATACAGACAGAAAATATGACAAAAGCAAAATCTCTCTATAACAAATGTAGAGCGACCGATCATCGAGCGAGGGCAGAACATGTAAGGAAGCTCACCATCATCCTATGGCCAAGCCTCACATCTAAGATAAGACCTCTAAATGATAGTATCCATGTCATCAATCTGATGTCGCCAGTAATCCAACTTACCCATGTGGGTCTAGATAATGATACCACTATACATCCATGCAAAAGGCCAATCTGGTTGACGATTTGGTGCTGTCACAGGACGTGTCACTGGGATATGCTCCCAAGTCCAAAGTTGTAACAAAATAGCTCCTGTAGTCAAAGTGGTAGAATGTTTATATACAACAGTGTGTAACTCATGATATAACTGAGCTAACAAGAAAGAAACCCAATCAAACTGATGAGGATCTACCATCAAATCCTCCAGAATTGGACCCCACCCAACAACAAACCCATGTCCACACTTATTAGGAAGTAGGAAACCACTGATCATAGTACCTAGAACAACTGGTAAAATAGGGAATGAAATGAACTGAGCCCACTGGATATGGCGATCACCAATGGAAGGATCAGCAAAGACTCATCGACATGCTGAGACATCATAAATAGTATCATAGTAGACAAGCTCTCCTCAGGTAGGTAACCATAGAATGCGATAGACATCCTCGGGTGTAATCATCATTTCCTCGATGGGAAGATGAAAGGTGTTATGGTCTAAGTGCCAACACTTAGCCATAGCAGTAATAAGACCTCGATTCACTCAGAATCAAGGAAGATAAAGAAGAAAGGTGTTTCTGTATGCTAAACACCTTCATGAAAGTAGGACTATTAACTAACAAATCAAAGCAAATGCAATACAAATTTAAACTAAGAAATGCATTTAATATCCATAACATCTCATGGTTCTCTAATTAGATGCGGTAAGTAGAGCTCTCAACTTTGTATTCCCTACTAGTGACACTTCTAAAATGAGAAAATATGATGCTACAAATGCGTATTCTAGCTCACTAACTCTCAAATTGATACAAAGATAATTCAAATGCTCTCAAATGCTCTCAAATGCTCTTGATTGCTATGAAATTGACTATAATAAGGATGCTTTGCAAATAAATTTCTAAGATGATTATTGCTCTCAAAATGCCTCATACTTATAATAAATTCCCAAGGGTAGGGAGTAGAGTGAATTAACCATGATTTACCTTTGGTTGAGTCAAATACTTTTCAATGTTTTTAAATGGGGGGACAATTTAAAGGTTTGTCTCAAAGCTTTGGACAAAAGGACAAAATTGAGTGGATGAGATTGAAATTTTAAAATGAGTGATCAAGATTCATTTCTTTTTTGAGTGATTTATGTATTTTTATCCTCAATTCTCATTGGTTGCTCAACTTTGTTGAAAGATATTAGGATTAATTAAATTCAATTAATTAATTAAATTTAGCCATGTAAGGAATAGGTTCATTTTGATTTTTGATTTACACAAACTATACAACTAATTGATTAAAATCAATTATATAGTGCTTTTCACCACTTTAAGCTTTGATTTAATTATTTAATGTCATTATTTGATTTTCCTTTGATTTAATTGATTTTGTCCAATTTTATTTAATAAATACCCATTTTAATTTGATTTGATCCTTTTTGATGAGAATTTGCAATTTTGATAAAGATTTTTCAATTTGATGATTTAAAAGCACTTGTCCATTTTTGAGTGTCTACAAATGCCCCTCTTTGAATTGATGTGCGGAGAACATTGATTAAAAGATTCTTTTAGTCCTGATCGCTTTTAGGTCCTAGTTTACTGATTTGTTGATTTACCACTGATATGAAAAAAATTGATATGCTACCTGATATGATATGCCTCTGATCTGATTTGATAAAACTGATATGCCACTGATAATAGTTGAAAATTTTTGATATGCCCCAGATTTCTATGATGTTTGATGCCAATTTGATACTCTGATGCCCCCTCAGAAATAAAACATATTGATTGCTTGAGTTGAAAAATTTGATTGATTGATTCAATATGTTTTCATTTCTGAAAAACATTGATGATATGCCATGATTCACAATTTACCTTGATTGATTTGGTAGGTTAATATAGGTCAAAGTCAAAATTTTACCTCTAAATTAGGTCAAATTAGCTTAAATAGGTTGAAAAACCTTGATTTTCTATTCATTTTCACTTTTTGACTCCTGAGATTTTGCTTTGATCCTGCTTTGATTTTTGCAATGGTTGTGCCTATCAGAGAGCATTGGTTCGAGAGAGGTCATCGGTATCAGAGGCCACCAGACTATGGACCTCTAGTAAATCATTTCTAACTTCCTTTTTGCATTTATTGCTCATTTATAGCATTTATTGCATCTTTTCCATGTTCTTGCACCTTTGATTTTGCAAAATGATGCTTAGGAATAGTTAAATGCCACGTAGTCTCTTTAAGTAACGCATCTGCACTTTTTACTCACACCGCCACGTAGTAAAGTGTCACCTAAAAATTTTAAACTCTCACCTGATAAAAATGTTTTTCCACATACAAATAGAATTTCCATGCCAATTTCCATATAGTTTTCCGCTTAGGAAACCCAAAATTTAAAATGCCGCCTACGCTCTATAAAATTTTGCCTAGCATTGTTAAGTGACACGTGAATCATGAAATGATGCATGGTAGGAAGAAAGGACCACGTAATAGATTTTCTGCACTACGTAAGGTAAAATGTTGCGTGGTAATAGGAAAATGACGCCTGCAAGTTTTTTTGAAAAATTTTCAAATTTCCAAGTTGATTTTCTTATTAAAATTTGATGTCTTTGACTGATATTTTGAATTCCAAGATAGGTAGGTCTATTGTAGTTAAGAAAAAAAATGATTAGGATATCAGGATAGTGGTACCAATGAATGTTTGATTACGTCAATTTGATAGGATAAATCTGATAGTGGGATATTGATAGGTAGGACTTGTTTGATTAGTGTAAAAACTAATAATGATAGGTAGGATTGATGCTTCATTCTCATGATATAAAGACATGACCAAATGGTACTAGGTTTGATAGATTTGATACTTGATTCTTGATTCTGATTGACTTAGGATAACTCATTGGTATGGTACACTGATATGATTCCTTTGATTTGCAAAATAGGCACATTTCTATAAATTATATATATGGACCGTCACTTCTTGGGTGATTGATTTAGGTCAGGCTCTGACTCCTATAGAGTATCATGTGATTGAGATGTGTAGTCTTAGTTTCCTCATGGACATCCCATGGTTTTAGTTGAACCATGGTTTACTTATCGTAGTGGTAGACTGATGGCACTTTGACCACAACACATTCCACCTTCCCTTCGGAGAGATGACCATCACTCCAGAGGATGTATACAGATTGTTACACATTCCTTGCCATGGTGAGATGGTGTATTATGATTCTATCTATGATAGCACAGTTCACAGATGAGTGTTTGGAGAGAACACTATTGATCATGATACTATCACTTGGGCTCAGTTTGCTTCATTCCCTACATTGTTAGCAGTACTTGGTGCTTTGATTGGTGGTTTACTACTTCCCAACCGGCAAGGTCATGACTTCTCAATTGGATGGGGCAGGATACTCGAGGATCTACTTGCATAGCCCAACACTTCAATTGGGGCTCATGTGTGTTAGCACAACTTTACCATGATTTACATGAGGTTGTCTATAGGGAGAGTGCTTTGTTATCAGCAAGTGCAGTGATTTTGCAATTATGGATATGGGAGCATCTTCCCATCACTAGACTAGTTTCAGATAGGATTCAACGGTGTGGTTTCCCTTATGATTTTTTGTATAGCGGCATGGTTGTCCAACATCATCTGGGAAATACTGAGTAGTGGTGCCATCGGATTGATGATCTTGATCAGGTTCAGTGGCGGCCTTATATAGGTTGCGAGAGATGGAGGGAGGATGATGATGAGCTCCCATATATTTTTGCTCCTCGATGGATGATTGGCAAGTCTACTACTATGATTGAGAATTTCTGCTTTGGCTAGGTTTCTCATCAGTATGGAAAAGTATAGGATATGCCATAGGGCATGGTGTTATATGCTTGAGTTCAAGCAAAATGATCCATGTGGGGTGCACAGATAGATTTTGAGTTTTCCTTGGATCGGATTACACATTTGGCATATTTATGATGGGAGATGCTTGGAGGTATCACTATTGCTAGTATGTCCCATGATTTTCAAGACTAGTGGGCTTGAAATAGATTTCCTAGATTTACAGATCCAACAAAGCCTATCCCAAGTCATGATGAGAGATCTGAGGATGATGATGATGGTGGAGATGATGAGGATGGTGATGGCAGTGGTAGGAGGAGATGTCAAAGGTGACGAGCATAGAGAGCTCTTAGAGCTATTGCTAGTGGGTGAGATGGGCCATGAGTGAGAGGTGGGAATGCTAGGGATAGAGCTAGAGGACATGTGTGATAGGACTGGGCACCTAGAGCAACAATTGATAGGCATCAGAGAGCTCAAAGACAATAGAGATAGGTTCATGTGGATGATGCTAGATAGATTCCTGGTGGACATGATCCATTAGTTCAATTACAAAGAGTTGCCTTGGCTCAGTAGGATCAGGTTCCAGCATAGTAGGTGCCTCCATAGGTTCAGCAGTCACAGGATATGGGCCAGAGTTCATAGGCTGCTCCCAGTATTGATAGTGTAGCATGGGAGGTGTAGTCATTGCAAATAGATGTATCCACTATTGTTGGTAGATTGGATCATGTGGTTACCTTGATGTAGTAGTTCATGATGATGATGGCACAGAGACCTAGTGTAGCGAGCACTTCTTAGGCTCCTCCCTCACAGGATAGATAGGATGGCAGAGGTCTAGATGGATCAGGTGCTAGGGATGGATCGGGTGTTGCTATGGGTTCTTGATGATTTGATGATAGATTTGCTCATTATTGATGTCCCTTGTATCATGTTATTGATGTTATTTATTGATCGAAACATTTTTTGTATCACTTTCATGACATTGTATCTTGATATATTGATGTACTAGATCACTTGATGTTGATGAACACTTATATAATGATATACTTCCTTGATTCTCTTGATGAGTTTGTTATGAGATTATCTTTATATGCAACTATATGATGCATTTACTTTTGATTATGCTATGGATGCAGTGCATCTTAGTTATGATATAGATAAATGAATGCCTTGATTTTATGCTATTTTGATATGTTTTCTCCTATTTTTCAATGTATGGATGCACAACTTTAATGGAAATAAATATGAATGCCCCTATGTTTTTGATTTTTGAATGTATGCAATTCTATCCTTAAATGTATGTATGCAAATGATGTATGAGTAATGCATCTTTTTCTTTCTTTTTTGATATATGGATAATGAATAATGATTAATGCTATGCATGAATGCAAAAGATAACCTCACTTTTTGATTGATATCAAGATAAGATGTTTAATTGAACCCCCTCATTTCTTTAATGTTTTGACTAGCCAAGATTATTAATGTACCCCCTTGTCCTTGGAAAATAACCACAAAAAAATGCAATTAATCTAACATGATAATGCAATTAATCTAACATGTTAATGCAACACAATGCAACTAAGTGTCACTAGCTTTTAGCAAAGAAATGTCATAGAGATAAATTTTCATCATTGAGCATTTTGGGACCAAAAAGAAAGTACAACCATCACTGACCACATAATGATGATATGAATATCACTTTTTATCACTTTTGGGTAACCTCTTTGGAAACTAGTACAACCCTCACTAGTTGGATGACCAAACTATGGGAGTATGAATACCAGTTTCAACGGATTCAATGTTGCAAGTGGATTTTGGTATTAAGACATGGAAGATCTAAATAGACAAAGTATCCGTTTGTGTAAACAAGAAAAGGTTAATCCTTCATCTTATGTGATAGTCCTTGATGGTTCTTTGATGACCATGTCATTAGATGAATTCTCATAAGTTGATGAATCTTCCTCAAAATAGTCACTCAAAGGAAAGAAAAATATCATGTCTCTATCATCACCAATCTAGTCGAAACATCATCGATTAGATAAAAAGGTGTGATAAAAGTCAATTCATTAAAGATTATAAAAAAGAAAGCTTCAAGTGTTTTGCAATGTATCATGATTTTCAAAAGGAATTTCCAAGTATTCTGATCTTTAAAGTGTTTGCCAGTTTGTAATCCCAAATAATAAAGTCAATAAAGGCTCAAGGATCAAGTTGTAGGATCATATACTTGGGTGTGAACAATGATATCCATCAAAGGTTCAAGAAAATCTCTCTCTGAAGCTCTGATAAGTCTCTCTTTGATGTGACCGAATGTAGCACTATTGAATCCATTTGGTACCAAATTTCCAATCCTCTTCTACCCCCAAGTGATAAATGTGATTGCGTGACAAACTTAGGGCCATAGGAAATGCAATGATGCAACTGAAAGGCTTTATTATGACTATGCACAAATGATGGATGCAATGAAGGTTTACAAGTGAGATGATGGAAATGCAATATGTACATATGCGACTTGAAAGAAAAGACTTAAGGGAACAAAAGGTGCTTGATTGCCAAGTTTTCACCTTTTGGGTTTATTGCTTTTTTTCTTTTATTTTTCTCTTTTTTTCAAAAAAATTTTTTTGCTACCAAGGCACCTATTGCTAGGTTTTCACCAAGGCACTTTTTTTCTTTTTCAATTTTTTTTCTTTTTTTCTTTTTCAAATATTTTTGGTGTTTTCAAGATCTCTTTGACTATGTACAATAAATATGATGTTCCTCATCTGATACTCTTTATACTCTTTCATCTACCTCATGTATAGAACCTCTTTAGATGGATGCTATTGAATTGTTTTCCAGATAATGGCCATGGTGTAACAAAGGGATGTAAATCTTCATTTTTGAATTGTTTTCCATTGTCTATAATTATGGCATGAGGGATACCATATCTACAAATGATGTGGTTCAAGATGAACATGGAGATTTGTTTACCCATGGCTATGATCAAAGGAACTGCTTCTACCCACTTAGTGAAATACTCCGTTGCGGTGATGATGTATTTGTGTCCGTTGGAAGAAGGCGGATAGATTACACCGATCAAGTCAAATCCCCATTGATAGAATGGCCATGGTGTAACAAAGGGATGTAAATCTTGTGTTGGTGCATGTATCATGTCACCATGATATTGACATTTGCTGCATATTTTGACAAAGTGACAAGCATCTTTCTCTAAGGTTTTCCAAAAGTACCCTAAGTGAAGGATCTTCTTGGCTAGGTTTAAACTACTTGAGTGCAATGCACAAATGCCCTCATGAACCTCACATAAAGCTAACTTAGACTCCTCTTCCTCTAGACATCTAAGTAACATCCCATCAAGACCCTTGTGATACAATGTTTTGGAAAGGATTATGTAATGGGCTGATTGGCGTATGAAATTTCATTTTTGGGCTCGTGATTGGTTTGACGGTAGCACTTGGTCTTTGAGATAGGTATAGATAGGTCTGTACTAGGGTGAGTCATGTCTATTTAGTAGGGAAACAATTTGAGTATTAGGAAGGTCAAATTCCAGTTGTGCTAACTCTTCCACCAAGAATTTGTACTTCTCATTCTAATTTGGTTTTTGAAGTAAGAAAGCCAAGGTTGCCATTGCATCAGCTGCTCTGTTCTTTTCTCTTGGAATTTTCTCAAAGGTTATCAAAGAAAAGTACTTTTTCCAAGTATCTATCATAGTCTTGTATGGCATAATTTTTTCATCTTTGGTATTGTATTCATCATTGATCTGATTGATTATCAATTGGGAGTCTCCATACACTTTTAGTTTGGTGATGTTCCATTCTAAAGCCATCTTAATGCCAATGACTAAAGCCTCATATTCTGCTATGTTATTTGTGCATAGGAAAAAAATCTTGTAAGACTTGGGAATAGTGTACCCTTGAGGGGTAATCAATAATACTCTGGCCCTGAAACCTCCTTATGTATATGAGCTGTCAAAGTACAAGTTCCATGTCTTTGCTTCTATGTTTACAATTGCAGAATCCAAAAATTCTACTTGAATGGTTTGTGTAGAAGTCAATGGGTTTTCAGCTCAGTGATTTTCTATCACTTGTCCTTTGATTTCTTTCCTATCCACATACTCAATGTTGAACTCACTTAATATCATGACCCATTTTTCTATCCTACCCGTTAAGGAATTTTTCCTTAGCAAGTATTTTAAGGGATCAATTTTTGCAATAATTTTTACCTTGTGCATCAACATATACTGCCTCAATTTTTGTGATGCAAAGACAACTGCTAGACAAGCTCTTTCCATGAATATATAGTTGAGTTCATACTTGATCAATGTTCTACTCAAATAGTAGATTACTCTTTCTTTCCCTTGCTCATCTTCTTGTGCCAAAAGAACTCCTAGATACCTCTCGGTGGAGGATATGTAAAAAAACAACAATTTTCCATTGATTGGTGGCATAGGATTGGTGGATTTATTAAATAAGTCTTCAATAAGGTGAAGGATTTGTCACATTCTTCATCCCACATGAAAATAGTGTCTTTGTGTAGCAACCTTGTGAATGAATGACACTTTTTCACCAGTTGAGAGATAAATCTCCTTATTGATTGCATCTTGCCTTGAAGGGACCTCATTTGACTTATGTTCTTTGGAATCTCCATATCCATTATAGCTTGGACCTTTTCTGGATCTACTTCAATCCCTTTTGCTAAAACTATATAGCCTAGTAATTTGCCAGATTGAACTCCAAAAGCACATTTCTTTGGATTAAGTCTCACTTTGAATTGTTCCAATCTTGTGAATATCTTTTCTAGGATTTGTAGGTGATCTTCTCTTTTGTGTGACTTTACCAATATGTCATCCATGTAATCCTCTAGAAAGGTGTGCATCATATCATGGAAGATAGTTGTCATTGCCCTTTGGTATGTGGCTCTGACATTTTTAAGGCCAAAGGGCATGTAAAGGTTGTCTTCTCTTGGTCTTTGAGTGCAATTTTTATCTGATTATAGCCACTAAAACCATCCATTAATGAGTACATGGAGTGACATGTTGTTAAGTCCACTATCGCATCTATGCTCGGAAGTGGGAAGTTATCTTTAGGACATGAAAGGTTCAAGTCTCTAAAATCCATGCATACATGAATAGATTTGTCATGCTTAGTGACTGATACAATATTAGATATCCATTTGGCATATGCAATTGATCTTATAAATCCCACCTTCAATAACTTTTCCAATTCGGCCTTTACTAGGAGAGCTACATGTGGGTGCATCTTTCTCAACTTCTGCTTGATGGGCTTAACCCCTAGTTTAACATTCAAATAGTGCATAATGAAGTCGGGATCTAATCTTGGCATGTTAGCATAGGACCATGCAAAGTTCACTTGTTTTTCTTCAAAAAACTTGATAAAATCCTATCTTTCTAAAGGTGTAAGTGATGTTGCTAGGTGTATGAACTTAGGATCCAATTCTGTTCCAATGCTGACCTTTTCTATTGGTTCTATGAGAATTGGTGACCGTTCTTCCTCATGTTTGGGTAGGGTATCCAACCTCTCTTCCTTTGGTGCCATAGTTGGGTTTTCACCATAGGAAACATCCTTTATCTTTACTTTTTTTGGTTCTAGTGCTGCCACATAGTGGTTTTCATCACTAGAACATTTCATTTTTTTATTTTTTTCATTTTTTTCTTTGGATTAAGAGATTGGACCCCTGCTACTCTCATCATGTTCAGTTCAAATTCATTAGTGAAAGAGGGCTCAACCACGTTAAGGTGTTGGTTCATTTCTTGGTCATTTGGGAAATAGAGTAAGTCACTTAGCTCATTTAGGTCCCAATAAATAAGGTTGGGATGCATCAAGGATAGAAATTCATTTGGCCAAGTGTCATCAGTTGGAATTATGGACATGACCTCATTGGATGGTTCATACATTGTATCATTAAGGTCTATGACGTGAGCTTCCTCGAGATGGTCCATGGAAGAAGGATCAAAGTCCTCTTCACTTGAGTCCTTAAGGACTTCTATGGGAAATAGCATGGGAAATACAACCTACGGATTAATCCTAACGTTTGAATCATCTTCCTCTAAGGGTTCCCAAAATTCCTCTATCCATGGTCAATTAATGGGTGTTTGTCCTATATTGAGTTCTTCTATGCTGGGCTCTTCACGCCTTGGAGTTTTTTTGCCTTGGAACATTAGCATAAGCATGTATGGTGACAATTTATTTATCATGGCATGATTCATCGAATAAAGTATCCCATTCATAATTCTAGGAATCATCACTATCAACCTTGGATCCCATGGTATTCACTTGAGGATATGAATCATGCATGGGGCTGGAGCTTTGTCCTTTGTGCTGGTAGCCTACCCCTGACCTTTCTTCTTTTGACCTCCAAGAGGGTTCAATAGGCTCTAGTAAGCCTCTATTTCTTTTTCCTAAGGGTCCTCTTCCCTTGTACCCTATTTTTTGCATTATTTTGAATCCTTTGCCATATTGATCAGTTTGAATGTTAATATTCTGAATTCTCTCCACGGGCATATTTGAGGTATCATCTTCATCGTGATAAAGCCATTGGAGAACTTCATCTTCCTCTTTGTCAAATTCTACTTTGTCACTTTCTCTTACAAAATAAGAGTTATATTTATGAGGAACATGCTCTTTGGACGGTTTCCCATGTGTTCTTGGAGATGTGGGTAAGTCGAATAAGGAAATAAAATATTCCCCTACTCCCTTGGAACTAATATTGCATTGTTTCTCAAATGTATCCATTATCTCACTCATTTTTTTGTAATGGTCCTCTTTAGCTTTATCCTTTTCTTCTCTGGTGGGTTTTGAAAATTTTGTCTTTGGTATAGATGCTTTCTCTAAATTTTCATTTGAAGTTGGGCCCTCATAACTCACTTTCTCCTTTCCTTTAGTTGATGTAGTTGAGTTAGTTCGAGGAGGAATTTAAGTAGAAGTAGCACTTAATGTTAACTTCAGATCATCCACTTTTATGTCTTCAATGGTAGCCCTTTGGATAATCCCTTCTTTGTTATGCGGGATAAATAGCTCGTGAAGAGGCTTTAGTGCATTACAATATTGGAAAGGATTTGAATCCCCTCCAACTATGATTTCCTCACCCATGTATGGAAATTTTATGCATTGATGATACATGGATGGAATTGATTACATCTCATGGATCCACGGTCTCCCCAATAAGATATTATAAGCTAGTTTCATATCTAACACTTGGAATTTTGTGTCCTTTTTAATTGGTCCCACTCAAATGGGCAATATAATCATGCCTTTTGAGGCTCTTTTCACTTCATCATAGGCCTTTATGGTAATTCTTTTTGTAGGATCAATACACGACTCAGATAATCCTAGGGATTTGACAAGACTCAATGTGTAGATGTTAAGACCAGCTCCTCCATCTATGAGAGCTCTCTTGACCCTATGTCTTTTGATCAAGACTTCTATATGTAATGGTAGATTTTGGGGGTGTGTAATGGACATGTCATCATGGTCTAAAAATGAAAGACAATGAGGTGCAATGAGATGTCCTACCATATTCTGAAACTTCTCTTCATCCAAGTTAGTAGGAACATTAGTTTCCACTAATGCCTTCTCTAGTATCCCTTTATGATTTGGTGATAACTTTAATAACTCCAAGATGGATATTTGTGCTGGAGTCCTTTGTAATTGATCCACCAAACTATATGGTTTTTCTATTGTAGCCAATTTCTTTGCCAAAATATTGGATTGTGGAGGGCCAATAGGTTTAGGACCAACCCCTTGTAGGGTAATCCTTGAATTCTGCCCCCTAGTGATAACATTAGATGTTTCTTTTTGGGGCTTTTCTTTGATCACAATGGTATTGACAATATGTTCATGACTAGATAAATTATTGATGACTTTTTCATAATGAGGCGTAAAGTTGATATTGTTGTTGCTTTGTTTATTCCCATTGGATAACTCACCTTTGTCATGATTATAACAAGGTTGTTTAAATGTTGTGTGATCCTCATTACCTTGAGGTCCTTCAATGGTGATTGTACCATTATCAATAAAATCTTGCACCATGTTCTTCATCTTTAAGCACTCATTGGTTGGATGGCCTCAAATTCTATGATATTCACAATGACTATTTTCACTCCACCAGGTGGGTTTATTTTGTGGCTCATAGGGTTGAATTTTAGGTAAAGTGATGATCTTGTTGGCAATGAGAGTCCTCAAGGCTTTCTCAAGGGGCTCTCTTAAATGTGTGAAGTTCCGCTTGGGAGTTGGTACCAAAAATTTGGTAAATTTGTTACCTCCTTGATTATTCCCAGAATTGCCACTATTGTTATTACTATTGTAATGCACTTTGGAAGCCTGATTTGCATTGTTCACTTGATTAGGTGTTCTTGTAAGAGAAAAGGGAGTCACTTTTACACTACTAGAATAAAAAACACCATCATTGACCACTCCCTTATTGTTGTTCTTCAACCCATACTGATTATAGTTATTGGAAAAGTTCTTATTCTGGTTGTTATTGGAGGTATTGTTATTGTAATATTTATTGTCTTTGTAGAGTTTCAACTCTCCACTCTTGAATAATACCTCTTCCATGGTTACTCTATTCTTAATAAGGTCTTGGAAGGTCTTGGGACATTGCATTCTCAATCAGTAATTAATCTCATTGCTCAAACTATGAATGAAGATATCCATCTTCTCTTTTTTGGGTACACTCCTAGGGTATTGAGAAAATACCATCCTCCATCTTTGCAGGAAAATGAGGAATCCTTCTCCATCCCTTTGTTTGGTATTACATAAAGTTATCATCATGACTTCATGCTTGATGTTGTACGAGTAATGTGCCATAAATTTTGAAGCTAGCTCTTCAAAGGTTTTAATGCCGGATGGTAATTTTGAAAACCACTCCATGGCCATACCTCCTAAGCTTCTTGGGAATAGTCTCATTAAATAAGTGGTATCATGCATGATCTCCAAGCTCAATGCAAAAAACTCCCATAGGTGATCTTGAGGATCCGATGTTCCTTCGTACTTATCATACTTGGGAAATACTACATTGATAGGGAATGGTACCATGACAAGACTTTTGTCAAATGGAAATGGACATAATGCTTCTATAGAAAAAGGCTTTGGAGCCCCACTTTGTTTTATCATATCCAATTGCATTTGAAATAACTTAAAATGCTTATTCATTACATCAAGCGGGCTCTCTTCAACTTTGGGTGGTCTAAGTTGATTAACATCATAATCTTGAGGGAGTTTAAGTCCCTTTTGAGCTAGATCCATAAAGTTCTTTTCTGTGTCTCTTTCCATTTCTTTCTCCATAAGTTTCAAGAAATAAGGACTTTGTATAGCCTCACTAACACTTTCATTAGTGGCATCTTCAGCCCTGGGTTCACCACTAGCCTTAGGGTTGGTGTTATCAATTCCTTGAGTATTGGAGTCTATTCCTCCATTATTGGTGTTACCTTGATTGTTTGGGTCCATACCACCATTATTGGCATCACCTTGATTATTTGGATCAATGCCATTATTGTTATTATTACCCAAGCCACTGTAGTACATCATGTTGGTTTTTGCTTCTTGAACGGGTGATTCTTGGGGTGATTGATGGGGTACTCTTGGGGTGGTAGAAGTATCACCTGGGTAAGGAAGCTCTTGTCTCAGATAAGTCACATCTTCTTGCAAGGTTTTCTTTATGTAATATGATTGAGTAAAAGTAGGCATGAACATAAACTATTTGAAAATGGACTTGATCTTGCTTGTTTATGGCCGAACCCTTGTGAATTTTTCAAAATTAGTCAGAACTAGGATTTCTGACTAGGCAGGATACTGGACCAAATAAAATATCCAAAAGGGTATCCGAATTTGAAACCAAAATTTGTTGACACCCTAAGGAAATGCTCACTATTTTCCCTTTTTTTTTTTTTTTTTTCTGGGCGTCACTTTTCGGCATGTAGGCATGACTTAAAGAGTGATATGTGTCGACTGGAGTTGATATAGGTGGAACACTGCAAGTATGCAGGCGACATGTTACTATTGATAGGCATTTTTTTAGTTTTTACAGGCATCACTTAATATATTTCAGGCGTGACTTTGTTGTTGATAGGCATTGTTTGAGCATTCACAGGCGTGACTTTATTGTTGACATGTGGTATTTCTCTGTGCACAGGTGGCACTTTGCTGACTAGGTTGTGAATTTTAGATTTAAAAATTGTAATATCAATTTTATGGAATTTTCTTGTTTGAAAATGAAACACAATCGCAACACAAACATCAAATTTTAACCATGTCCCTAAAACACACTAAATTGTATATTCTCAATCATTTGCCACAAGGATTGCACAAGAAATTCTTCCAAGCAGTCTACCTATAGTCAATTTTGGCTTTTAACATTGTTGGCTCTACAAGGTAGCTTACTAATTTATCAGGTGTTTAATGAATAATCCATTCTAAACTATTCCAAGTACTTTTTCCCACTTGCGGGCTTCCCACATGCACAAAAGCATGATTTGGCACAATCCCCGAAAGGACTACTAGAGGAAGTGAAGCAACTTGCACACAATATAGCCACTTTCCTTTTAAGGAAAAGTGTATTTTTATTATAGTGGGTTGGATATTACTGCAACAAAGGTGGTTGTCTCCCACTTGGGTCATTCCCTCTCACCGACCTCATTAAGGCAATTTCTCAGGAGGCAGGGCCTCTATAGTTCTAGCATGTTCATGTTTAAAACAAGGAAATGGAGTTAAGAACAAGTTTTTGGGAATTTGGTTCACCAAAATGTGAAGAGCATATCCCTAACTTTCCTTAATTTCCCCAACACAATTAGCAATGTTCAATTTCTTTCACCCACCAACTATAGGGATTTGAGTATTTCTACTCTCCTCCACAAACAAAGGGGCTTTGATTTTTATGTGTTTGATTCCTCAACCTTTCTTATTAATCAAAAAGCTCAACACCTTTGGCATTTTGATTCACTAGAAGAAGTGAAGAGCATAGACCTAAATGCTAAACTTTCCAACCAAAGAGAGATTGTTTGGTAATTACTAGATTTGAAAATGCTCCAATGCCACAATCTAAGGGAAAATATTTAATAGTTTAAGACTTACCTCCCCTTGTAGCTAGCATAAGCTAGGGGCATTTTTAAGTGATTTTGTCAATTTTCACCTTACCTTGGCAATAGTGTTAGAAAGTAAAGATCCCCAAGATAACTGAGAGGGGGGGGTGAATCATTTATCTAATAATTTAACCATTCAACTATTTTAAACAATATAATTAATGTACTAATCAACCATAGAAAGATAACCATACACAATTGCACAATAACACAAGAAATGTTGACTAGGGAACCTCTTGAAAAGAGTAAACCCTGGTGGGAATGATGCCCACAAAATGATGCACTAATATGAAAGTTCCTTGTTAGAGGATGGACCCTGTTAGGAGTCTTATGAAATAAATTCAGTACATATAAATCCCTGTTAGGAGATTTTGAATCCCTGTTAAAAGATTCTAACCCGGTTAAGAGTTTATGGAAGACAGAAGGACCCACTACCCAAACAACTTCAAGGCAAGATCTCTGAACCCACTGTCCAAAAGATATTAGAATTATTCAATATAATAATATGAAATATATTACCTCCTTCACACTGTGCCAAAACCGCACTCTCTGCTACACAAGATCACAATTCTAGATCTCTGTACTCACAAGTCTTCCTTCATCACTGAATTAGCTCTTTTCTTCACTTCATGCATATATTCGCAACTCTACCTTCACAATACATATTTCAACAAGGAAAAAATTCCTTCTTATATACCAAACTCAAATAATTACAAATGAGTCGGTCCTCAATTACAAAATAATAATTTCTACACGCTACACACAAAATTCACATAAAACTGTCGGCTTCTAGATACTGTAACTTTCTCCAAACATATCTTCAAAGTTTTTGCTATGAACCACATCATCATTAATGAGTCTCCAACATCCCTTTAATTTCACAAAATCAGATTCCATCCCATCTAAGATATATCCTCTGATTTCCAAAAATCACTTCACAGAAACACTGTCTAAACACTGCTTTCACCAAAATGCTCATAACTCTCATGAATGAATGAATTTCTTTTTGCGCTATTAACCATAGGTTAATAACACACCAAAGAACATACCATCAACTATGCAAAATCCAATCTATAATACAACATGTGCGCAAAACAAAACTGTACCTTCTTTCCTGCTGATATCTAGAATATCACTATGTTGACATCAATGACAATCCAAGTCGTGAATGCAACAAAAAATGCTACAGAATGACTGCCAAAATAATTTTCATTCATTCCTAACAATCTCCCCCATTGGCATTGATGGCAACATAGATGAAAAACATCCAATGTTCCAAAAATCCAATACTGCAACATCACTGCAAAATATCAAATTAAATCTTGCTTCCTTTTCCTATTTAGCTCTCTTATACAATCCACAATGTTTTTCATGTATATCTCTCCTCCATTGACATCAATGATAGAAATTCCATCACTAAGTCAACAACAACTTAATGTCAAAAGACACTTTTTAGAAAAATACAATAACAAGAGTCCTCATGACTCAACTCATAAACTCCCCCATAGAGGAAGTTCCAACATCCAATCCAAAAGAAAGATAGGGCTCATATACCACTGGACGGATGTAATCATCTGCATCAATTCTCAAAAATAGGTTGGGGCATAACCCAAAGCATACCTCTCAGATACACAGATGTATCCTTAGGTAAAGGTTTTGTAAATATATCTGCTATATGTTCCTTTGTGCTTATGTACTCCAATCTTACTTCTTTTTTTGCAACTTTCTTTCTTACAACATGATACTTGATCTCAATATGTTTAGTCTTAGAATGTAAAATAGGATTTTTTGATATACTCACTGTACTGGTGTTATCAAAATGTATAACAATAGGCTCATCAAACTTTATTCCAATATCCTTCAACATCTACTTCATCCAAATAATCTAATTACAATTGTTTATTGCTGCAACATATTCTGCTTCTGCTGTAGTTTGTGAAGTATAATTTTGCTTCTTACTTAACCAAGAGACCAATTTTCCTCCAAGAAAAAAGGCTCCACCACTAGTGCTTTTCTTTTCATCAATGTTGCCTCCCCAATCTACATCAGTATAGGCACATAAAGTAAAATCATCAGAATTCTCATACCATAATCCATAATCCATTGTTCCTTTCAGATATCTCAGTATCCTCTTTACTACCACATAATGTGATTCTCTAGGTTCTGCTTGAAATCTTGCTACAATCCCAACTGAATGTGCTATATCAGGTCTTATATGTGTCAAGTACTGCAATCCTCCAATCATAGATCTGTATTTTTTCTGCTCAACTGCTAGTGTCTCATCTTTGCTAGATAACTTATGTCCAGTTACCATAGGTGTTCCAATAGGTTTAGAATCTTCCATTCCAAATCTTTTTAATAAGTCATTCAAATACTTAGTCTGACTTAAAAATATACCTTCCTTGCTTTGTGTTATCTGTAATCCCAAAAAATATTTCATTTCTCCAATCATGCTCATCTCAAATTCAGTCTTCATTTCATCTGCAAATTTATCACTAGCTTCATCTTCTCCTCCAAAGATAATATCATCAACAAATATAACTATAACCAAAAAACCATTCTCAATTTCTTTTGTGTAT
This sequence comes from Chamaecyparis obtusa, assembly GCA_027943335.1. Classification (NCBI taxonomy): domain Eukaryota; kingdom Viridiplantae; phylum Streptophyta; class Pinopsida; order Cupressales; family Cupressaceae; genus Chamaecyparis; species Chamaecyparis obtusa. The sequence continues at coordinate 408,344 of BSBK01002654.1, read as the reverse complement.
AAGTTACTATCTGTTGTTCCTTTTATAAATCTCAATTTCAATAAATACTTATCCAATCTTGCATACCAGGTTCTAGGTGCTTGTTTTAATCCATATAAAGCTTTCTTTAACTTACATACCATATCTCCTTCTTGTGTCAAAGGAAAAGCTTTAGGCTACTCAATATAGACTTCTTCCAATTCACCATTCAAAAATGCTGACTTCACATCCATCTGATACACTTTGAATTTCTTGTAAGCTGCATATGCTAGAAACATTCTCACTACTTCAAGTCTGGCCACAGGTGCAAAAGTTTCTTCATAGTCAATTCCTTCTTGTTGTGAATATCCTTTACATACCAATCTTTCTTTGTTTCTTATCACTTCTCCTTGTTCATTCATCTTGTTTCTGAATACCCACTTTGTTCCAATCACATTCTTGTCTTCAGGTCTAGGGACCAATTCCCATGTCTTGTTTTTTTCAATCTGCTCCAGTTCTTCTTTCATAGCATTAATCCAATGTTCATCTTCACAGGCTTCATTAGTAGTCTTAGGTTCAATTTGAGAAATCAAACATAAATGTACCTTATTTCAAGTCAAAACTCCTCTATCTAAACTTCCAATAACTTGCTCAATAGGGTGATGTCTTGAAATATACCTGTTAGGTGTCATAGTTACTGATCTTGTTCCAACTGTAGATTCTTCTCTGCTTTCTTCTCTATTTTCTTGTCTGTTTTCTTCAGTATGAATTTCATTTAGAAAATCACTGTTAGTTTCAAAAAATAATTCTGCATTTTCAATGTTAGGCTGAGGTTGTGCTTCTCCATCAGATTCATAATCAAGCATTCTTTCCTAAATTTTAAACTTCTCATCAACTTTTACATTTGCACTTTCAACAATAGTCTTAGTTCTTTTGTTATAACATCTATATGCTTTGCTTTTTAAAGAATATCCAAGAAATATTCCTTCATCACTTTTAGGATCAAACTTTCCTATATCATCATCTCTCTTAATATAACATTTACTTCCAAAAATTCTAAAATACTTAACTGAGGGTGCATGTCCAAACCATAATTCATAAGGTGTCTTGTTTGTATTTTCTCTGATTTGTACTCTGTTCATAGTGTATACTATTGTGTTCACTGCTTCTCTCCTAAAAGTCTTAGCCAAATCATTTTCAAACAACATAGCTCTTGCTACTTTAGTTATTGACCTGTTCCTTCTTTCTGCAATACCATTTTGTTCTGGTGTTCTAGGGGTTGAAAGTTGTCTCTTAATACCATTCATTTCACAAAAAGTATTAAACTCTCTAGATGTAAATTCACCACCTCTATTAGATCTTAGACACTTAATCTTCATTCCAGATTCATTCTCAATTTTTCTTTTCATGATCTTAAATTTATCAAATGCTTCATATTTTTCTTTCAAAAATGCAATCCACATCATCCTTGTAAAATCATCAACAAGAATCATAAAATACTTTTCTCCATAGAATCCTCTAGTCCTAGTAGGACCACTCAAGTCTGTATGAACAATCTCCAGCTTCTCTGTCGATGTGAACTTCTTGTTGGGAAATGAACTCCTTTTCTACTTTGCCATCATACATTCTTTGCAAATCATGTTAGTAGGTTTCGTAATTCTAGGTAAATCTCTTACCGCAAGTGTAGTGCTCACCTTGACAATATTATCAAAGTTTATATGAAAAAACCTTTTATGCCATAACCAACTGTCATCAATCTTAGTTATCAAACATGTCATCTCAGTAGGATTCAACTAAAATACATTACCTCTAGTTCTGGATCCTTTTCCAATCAGATTTTCATCTCTATCTTTTATCACACAAGTTTTCTCAGCAAACCAAACTTGATAACCCTTATCAACCAATTGTCCAACACTTAGTAGATTATGTCTCAATCCATCAACAAAGTAAACATCATCAGTGTTAGTCTTTCCATCAAGAGTAATAGATCCTATACCCTTAATCAAACAAGGTGCATTATTACCAACCCTAACAATTCCTCCATCATAATTATCTAACTTAACAAACTTTCTTTTATCTCTAGTCATATGATGTGAACAACCACTATCTATAATCCAATCAGATTTCTTTTCAACTTGAGAAACTAATGCTTTTTCTTCCCTTTCATCAGATTCATAACTTTCTTCTTTAATTGCTACAAATCCTATTTCCTCAAAGTTATCATTATCACTGTCACTTAAATGTCTTTCAATTCCTGCTTCAAGATCTTCATCATTTTCATAATAACATTCTTTAGATCTCCTAGGTTTAAAGTTGCTTCTATACTTCTTAACTCTTTTAGGACATTTAGATGCAAAATGACCATATTCTTGACAAGTCCAACAGTTAAAGATTTTCTTACCATCTGGTTCTCTTTTTACAAGTAATGCAATACCTTCTTCAATCTTCTTATCTTCCTTAGATTTAGATCTGCTACTACTAACATAATCTCCATTCACACTAGTACTTATTGTAGGTCTAATGTTAAGAGCACTAAATGCTATCTCCATTCTAGGTAGCTCTCTTGATAATCTCAAATTCATCTCTGCTGTTTCTAATCTTCCAAGAAGAGTCTCTCTTGAAAAGTTCAATGTACAAGGTATCACTTGTTCAATCATCTGTGTTGTCTGCTTGAATACTGGTGTCAAAGTTCTCAAAATTTTCCATATCACTTCATTTTCCATCTTATCACCTCCACAAGACTTTATTCCTATTACAATCTCAGACATCCTACCAATATAGCTTCTAATAGATTCATCTTCCATCATTCTGATATCTTCAAATGCACAAATCCAATTATGTAATCTAGCCTTCTTTGCATGTTCATCACCTTCAAAAGTAGAATGTAAAGCTTTCCAAATTGCATGAGATGTTTTCAAACATCTTACCTAACTCTATTCATTCTCCGGTAGTGCTGACAAAAGTGCTTCTCTTGCAAGTATGTTACACATGAATAGATCTAGTTCATCTTTAGTTCTTGCCTCTAGATTGTCTTCCTCAATGATAGTCTTCTCATTCTTTGTAATCAACCAATAACTTGGTCCTAAACACAATAGATGTGTCTTCATCTTTTCTTTCTAGCTGTCAAAATTTACTCCATCAAACTTAGGGCTTTCTTTCCTGAAATTCACCATGGATCTCCTTAAGTTGTTAAAATTTTTTTTCAAGGCCCTGTTGCTCTGATACCAATTGTTAGAAAGTAAAGATCCCCAAGATAACTGAGAGGAGGGGGGGGGGGGGTGAATCAATTATCTAATAATTTAACTATTCAACTACTTTAAAAAATATAATTAATGTACTAATCAACCATAGAAAGATAACCATACACAATTGCACAATAACACAAGATATGTTGACTAGGGAACCTCTTGAAAAGAGTAAACCCCGGTGGGAATGATGCCCACAAAATGATGGACTAATATGAAAGTTCCTTGTTAGAGGATGGACCCTGTTAGGAGTCTTATAAAATACATTTAGTACATATAAATCCCTGTTAGGAGATTTTGAATCCCTGTTAAAAGATTCTAACCCGGTTAAGAGTTTATGGAAGACAGAAGGACCCACTGCCCAAATAGCTTCAAGGCAAGATCTCTGAACCAACTGTCCAAAAGATCTTAGAATTATTCAATAGAATAATATGAAATATATTACCTCCTTCACACTGTGCCAAAACTGCACTCTCTGCTACACAAGATCACAATTCCAGATCTCTGTACTCACAAGTCTTCCTTCATCACTGAATTAGCTCTTTTCTTCACTTCATATATATATTCACATCTCTACCTTCACAATACATATTGAAACAAGGAAAAATTTCCTTCTTATATACCAAACTCAAATAATTACAAATGAGTCGGTCCTCAATTACAAAATAATAATTTCTACATGCTACACACAAAATTCACATAAAACTGTCAGCTTCCAGATACTGTAACTTTCTCCAAACATATCTTCAAAGTTTTCACTATGAACCGCATCATCATTAATGAGTCTCCAACATCCCTTTAACTACACAAAATCAGATTCCATCCCATCTAAGAGATATCCTCCGATTTCCAAAAATCGCTTCACAGAAACACTGTCTAAACACTGCTTTCACCAAAATGCTCATAACTCTCATGAATGAATGAATTTCTTTTTGTTCTGTTAACCATAGGTTAATAACACACCAAAGAACATACCATCAATTTCACAAAAGCCAATTTGCAATACAACATGTGCGCAAAACAAAACTGTACCTACTTTCCTATTGATATCCAGAATATCACTGTGTTGACATCAATGACAATCCAAGTCATGAATGCAATAACAACTGCTACAGAATGATTGCCAAAATACTTTTCATTCATTCCTAACAAATAGCTCCTTTCCAAATGTGCTTATCCACCAGCAAGTTAGTCAACACAAACAATCACAATGAAGGAAACCCAATCGAAATTGAAGAATCAAAGTTTGTATTGAACCTTAAAACCTTATTTGCAAATTTTGATGAAAACTTGAACTAAGGAGAGAAAATCCAATTGAGAGATACAAATTTATTTTTGTAAGCTTCTATGATTTTGAGATGGTCCTGATATACCTTGTTTTCTTCTTCTTGTGACTCCTCAAGAATCGATTTGATGTGCTCAAAATTCTCCTCCTTGATCTTCCTAGCCAAAACCTTGTCTTCTTGGTTGAACTTGCTCTTTGGCTTTTGAACCTTTCTGTGCCTACTCATTTACAGTAAAAAAAATATAGATAGGGAGTGAGATAACTAAATTTATCAATCTGACATCAAATTGAAACAAAAAATAGTAGGCGTCATTGTCCAGCTAATAAGCATAATTAAATTGTTAGCAAGTGTAACTTTAACAATAGCGAGCATCACTTTCTAGTGGCTCAAGCATTATTTAAAGTTACTCAGGCATGACAATTTATTTACTAAGCCTAACAATTAATGAAAACTACATAATATAAGCTATTAAAAGCAACAATTCACAAAAATTAAGCGTCGGTTAGAAGATACTAGGCGTGACTGTTTGCTGTAAATTGCATTGTAAAGTTCTCCACAGGCGGTAAAAGATAGATAATAAGTGGCACTTCTCTGGTCGCAGGCATCTCTTTACACTCCCGAGCATGACAATTTATCTCTCAAGTACAATAATTTATCTAGCAGGTGTTAGATAACTACTATTAAGTGGCAGAACAGTAGGCACATGCGTCAGTTAATTCTTTGTACGCGTCATTTTACTTATTTTCTACAAAAATTTCATGTAAAAGTGAAGATACAAACACACAAAATATGATAGAAATATTAGAAATGAGGCATATAGCCCCACGGTGGGCACCATTTATGTGTGTATGCTAAACACCTTCATGAAATTAGGACTATTAACTAACAAATCAAAGCAAATGCAATACAAATTTAAACTAAGAAATGCATTTAATATCCATAACATCTCATGGTTCTCTAATTAGATGTGGTAAGTAGAGCTCTTAGCTTTGTACCTACTAGCGACACTTCTAAAATGAGAAAATATGATGCTAAAAATGCGTATTCTAGCTCACTAACTCTCAAATTGATACAAAGATAATTCAAATGCTCTCAAATGCTCTCAAATGCTCTTGATTGCTATGAAATTGACTATAATAAGGATGCTTTGGAAATGAATTTCTAAGATGATTATTGCTCTCAAAATGCCTCATACTTATAGTAAATTCCCAAGGGTAGGGGGTAGAGTGAATTAACCATGATTTACCTTTGGTTGAGTCAAATAATTTGCAATATTTTTAAATGGGGGGACAATTTAAAGGTTTGTCTCAAAGCTTTGGACAAAAGGACAAAATTGAGTGGATGAGATTGAAACTTTAAAATGAGTGATCAAGATTCATTTTTTTTTTGAGTGATTTATGTCTTTTTATCCTCAATTCCCATTGGTTGCTCAACTTTGTTGAAATATATTAGGATTAATTAAATTCAATTAATTAATTAAATTTAGCCATGTAAGGAATAGGTTCATTTTGATTTTTGCTTTAAACAAACTATACAACTAATTGATTAAAATCAATTATATAATGCTTTTCACCCCTTTAAGCTTTGATTTAATTATTTAATGTCATTATTTGATTTTCCTTTGATTTAATTGATTTTGTCCAATTTTATTTAATAAATACCCATTTTAATTTGATTTGATCCTTTTTGATGAGAATTTGTAATTTTGATTAAGATTTTACAATTTGATGATTTAAAAGCACTTGTCCATTTTTTAGTGTCTACAAAAGGACAAGCCACATTGAGCAATATGACAACAGTTGGTAGCACTCAAATCAGGTATCATATCCCATGATAAGGGATACGAACCATAGATATGTAAAGACCCAAGATCCTTCTACAAAAAGCAAGTTCAAACACATCAAAATTGAACTCAAAAATTATGGGACTATCCTAAGTCAATAAAAAATTTATAAACCTTCCAAACCATAATCAAATTTCATGTTTCTACTCCTCACCCATCATCTGAATCTAGATTGACGGATGATATTCCAACTATAACTAATTCCTAATTGACATATCACAACTTTTTATAAAATATCAAGATTGGAAACTTAACCTATCAATTGATCAACAACATCGAAAAAAATTACAATTTGGACTTAATCAAAATGGAAATTTTTTTGCAGAGAAAAAGCGTTGTTTCATGGTGTAAAAGCATAAAAATGCAGAAGCACTGCTTAAATTTGTAAAAGTGCCTATTAATTGATTAAAAGTGGTGAAAAAGGTGAAAGCACTCTTTAATATAGCGGAAGCATTATTTAAAGTTGCAAAAGCACAAAAATGCTTAAAAGCACACATAAACATTGTAAAAGTAGAAAAGGGCACAAAGTTGGCAAGCAAAAGTGCACAACCACTTCACAAAAGTGCTCATTAATGATGTGGAAGCACAACTTCAGGGTTAAAAGCACTATTTAATTATGCAAAAGTGCTCATTCAGGAAAAAAAGGAAAAAAAAGGCTATTTATCAGGAAAAAATTGGAAAAATTGAACTGAAAAGCATAAATGGAAAAAGCAAAGAGGTATACGGACTCATTGGAGGTCCTGAGCCAGGCAGATGTTGATAGCTGTGGCATTTCTCAAACTGATGCTCAGAAAGGGGGACAGGCATCATGAAAAGTCAAAAAGCTTAGAGAGGGTAAAAGTCAAAAGTGGAAGTAAAAATGAATAGTAAAAAAGGGATTTTGACTCCTTTATATAGTTTTTTAACCTAAAAAGAGGTAACTTTGACCTAAGAGAGGACCTTTTCATCAAAATTGACCTAGAAACTCAAATTTATCATCAAATTAGCCAAAACAAGGGCATTTGAAATCTAACAAACCAAACATCGATATCGGAAATGAAATTAAAATTCATTAGAAATTTAATTACATCAACATCAAATTGACCTAAATCATCAAGATTATCAAACAACGATCAAATTTTTTTTCATTTCTCAGGGGGCATACCATTGGAAATATCAAACATCAACAACATCATCAAGAATTGAGAGACCGATCATCAAATCAAAGTGAAAGCTTTTATCAAGAAATTTTTTGTAATCAATCGAATGGGGCATCACATCAAGATCAATCATCAAATCAGGTATCACATTGAAATCCTTCAATAGATCGAACATCATATCAGGGAGTAATTAAAGAAAAATCATCATCAAAATGATCATCACAACTGCATCAAGAGTGTCACATCATCAAAATTTGCATCAAATTCATATCAGACATCAGAGAATCGACCATCAATGAATCAAGACCTATCATCAAGCAAGATCAGAGTATTCTTTGAATCGACGTGCTTTGCACGTCCACTCAAAGAGGGGCATTTGTAATCACCTAAAAATGGACAAAGACAATTCAATGATAAATCAAGTCAAATCAAAGCAAATCAAGGACAAAATTGAAGCAATTGAATCACAATGCATAATTAGCCAATCAAAATTAAAATCAAGTCTTAATTCAAGATAAATCAAAATTGAGAGCATTTTAATCAAGTACTATCAAATCAAAGTGCAATTAAATCAATTAATTGTATAGTCTTGGATTAAATCAAATTCAACCCATTCAAGGGGTACATGGCTAAACAAATCAATTAAAATCAATTAATAAATCCTAATTTCCCTCAACAATCACAAAGGAAGGAAATTCAATCAACCAATAGGATTTGAGGAAAGGCATTCACATGGATCAAGCCAAATTCAATCTCAATCACTCAAAGTGAAAAAGAATCTTGTCCATTAATCTTGTCTACTTGTCCCAAGCTTTGAGGACACAAACTTTGCATTGTCTTCAAAGGGTGTAACCAAAGACTCAACCAAGGCTTAATCATGATCAACTACACTACACCCCCTACCATTGGGAAAATCTATAAAAGGAAGACCAAATTCCTCATAATTCATAACCACACACCTGAGAATTGCATTGAACCTCTTGCAATTTGATCTTAGAAAGGCAATCTAGACTTAATTTATCTTTCAAATTGGAATTGAACAATTAGCTTTAGCTTTAATCATTTATCTTTCTTATTCTAGGACTGTCATTAATGGAAGCTTGCTGAGAGCCTTGCATTAATATTCTTAGTTAGAGAACCATAGGATGCTCAATTGTCAATTTCTAGCTTAAATAGATTTCTTAATTGTAGTTTATTTAGTTTCTATTTCATTTATTGTCAATACTAATCCTATGAAGATACTATTTTTGGTAAACAAAAACAATTGTGAAATCGCCAAAATTGAGAATTCCTAGAAGAAAAGCTTGTTTATGCAAATTTCCCAAGTGCTCTGCATTTGAAACACTCAATTGTCTTACAATTTTCAAATAAGCTATTCTATCTAGAATAAAATTTGGCAACATATATGGTATTCCTTCAAACCCATAGATTCTAAAGCATGTAAAATTGGTATAGACATACCAATCTCCCTAATTATGATCAAAGATTTTTTGTTGATCAAAATCCTTTGGTCTCAAGAATTCCCTCACTCCATTAGAAATCAACCTATTACAAGAGAAACCATACATTTGATAGATAGGATTTATGATCCACTCTTTGAAATTGATGTAGTGCAACCTCATGTATATGGAATCCCATACGAATGTCCGTACCTATATGGGTTTCTCTTCTCCCTCTCTATTTTTGAGGTTCAATTTTAAATATTTTGGCCACGTGCCCCTTTTGTGTCCATAAAAACACACCAAATGCATTAACAGACAATAATTTTTTAATCTTAAGCATTCATGAGTTTTGAGATTCAAAAAACCCTCATGTAATCTCTCGACCAAATATGATGCATAATCAAAGGGCCTGGGTTAAAACATTTGAATATCCAAGGTTAACAACACTGGCCCAATACTCATGCGGTTGGGTACTTCTAAACCTCATAACTATCCACAAGACATGTAGGTATACTGAAAATATGGTCGAAATATATTCACATTAAAAGATGGCCAATCCTAAGGTGTGAGTTTCCCAAACTTTTTTTATGGACAACTAGCTTCCAACCAGTATATGTAGTGTTCATTATTTGGTAATCATCTTCCAATTCCACAAAAGAAAAGGGAAAGTTGCAACTAGGGTCTAAATTAAACACCTTATTTAGATTATCTATGGAGAATCAAATGAAAATACCTCCATTTGGGTCTTTAATACATCTTTATGTTGGAACATTGATGAACTACAACTGATTTAGAACCTGAATGAAGAATCTGTAATTTAAGATTACTGAGGAGTTGATGATTAGATATGCAAAATGATTAAATCAATATTATGTTGTCATTGATGTCAACTAGCTTGACAATACTTATCTTGTAAGTTACTATACTGACACATCTGAAGAAAGGTGAAAGAGATGAAGAACATAAATATTTACATGAGGAAGATGTATATGTTAGATGAGGATAAGGAATACACTGAGTAACTTGTTGATGAGTCTATGACTTGATGAAATTGACTTTATTATGTTGCATTCATCTATGATGAAGAATAGAGCTGAAAGACACAAAGAAGTGTTGTCGGGAAATAAAGCATTTTAGTATACACCGACAAAATGTAGTGTATACCAAGCATAGTGTTAATCGAGCTTGTGTTCACCGATGCATTTCTTTGTTAACTGAGAAAAAAAGAAAGGAATTAAATGATCAGTTTAGTCGATAAAGTCATGAGCTATAATGTGTATGAAATCAAGGTAACAGATAAGGTTTGTTATGAAGATCGACGACTAACATAAATCAAAAAGGATCTAATGGAGCAGATTGAAATGTGTTACTGACACATCAACTGAGGAAGCTTAAAGCGGCAAAATCTATGAATATGATTAAGCGAAAAAATTTGATGGAGGAAAAGAAAATGATTTACTCGTCTATATAAGAGATATTGATTTCATTATTGAGAGAGCTGAAAGAGGAAGATATTGTAGAATTATTGCATGAAGAAGTTTTCATGCATTTTGATCATACTGGTTAATAAGAACCGAGCTGCAGAAAAATTACCAAGCTACAGAGAGTAATTACCGACAGATAGTAAGTTGATATAGTATTGAATCTGAAGTGTTAAATTGATCATAAATATTTGAATGAGCTTAACATTGATCTATAAATTGAAAATTGAAGTTGTTTCAAGGTAGATCATCTACTGTTACATATTTAACCATTGTACACAGTCAAATCTCTTAACCAAGTGGACTATGAAAGTCTTTTGATGTTTCATTCATAGAGTGAACATTGTTATCCTGTCAACCCTAGAGTGATTGCTGGTTGGATGATAACTTCTAGTCTAAAATCCTCTAACAAGGTCACACCTAACAATGTGTTTGTAACCTTTAACAAGGTTGGGTCTTCACTGACCTCACTTCAGAAGAGTGAACAATTTTTGGGTTGCTGGTCCCAGGTGGTTTTTCCCTTCACATGGTTTCCACGTTAAATCTCGTGTTATGTGTTGATTGTGATATTTGTTTGTTATCATAATTTTCATATTACATGTTAGATTTAATCGATAACTATTATAAAGTTTAGACTGACAATCGGTAAAAACATAGATAGTGAAAGTATTTTATGTTTACCGAGTAGCAAGAGTAGTAAAATTGTTTTGGATTATACATTTTGAATTGTGGGACACTGGATAATTGATTCACCCCCCTCTCAGTTATTCTAACAATTGGTATCACATCGGTGGTTTCTTAGAATAGATTTTTAAGGACTCTAGCAAAAAGGTCTCAAGATGTATAAGAGGGAAGTGCCAAAGCTGAACAAAGATAACTTCACAATATGGCAAAGCCGAATGAAGTTTCACATATCTAGAATTGGGAATTCTACACTAGAACTGATGGAGAATGGCTACATTGAACCGCCTACTGGTGTCTTAACTCTTGATCAACTGAAGGATAGGCATGCACACAATATCACTATGATGGAACTTGCTGCTACCTATACCGATGCTGAATTTGAAGACATCAAGGATTGTGATACAGCTAAGAAGATGTGGGACAAGCTGATTCTAATATATAGTGGAGATGCGAATGTTAAGAGAGCCAGAGCAGAAAGTGTAAGAGGTCGATTTGATGATATGAAGATGAAAGAAGGTGAAAAAATTGTGCAATATACAAATAAACTAAAAGAGGTAGTACATGCTATTAGAGCATCCAGTGGAGTCATCGACGATGAAACAGTAATAAGCAAGATTCTCAAAACTTTGCTACCAGTTTATGTGATCAGGATCTCTACAATTCATGAAACAAGGGCTACATCCAACCTCACCCTTGACACTCTGATTGGTAAGCTTACAATCTTTGAATTGAATAACTTTGACAATAGTGTTGTACCTTCTGTTGAATCCCCTTTCATGTCTTCTTTGAAGATTGGTAAGTCCAGTAGTAGGAATGATAAGAATAATGATAGTGACAACAATACCGATGATGAACTCGATGAGCTTGAAGCTCTTATGGCCAGAAGATTTCCCAAAGGTAAGGGAATGTATAGAGGCAAGCTACCTTTAGCATGTTTTAATTGTAAATAAGTTGGCTACATCACTGCTAGATGTCTGAATAAAAAAGATGATGATAGATCCAAAGACCGATTTGAAGGAAGCTATAGGAGAAGAGTCAATAGAGGCTACCAACACAACAACAAAGACAATCGAGATAGTCATGAAAAAGGGAAAAAAGGTATGTTACATAGCCGAAGAATTTGAATCTGAATCTGACACTGATGATGATGTAGAAGTAGTATTTGTTGCTATGAAAGATGATTAAGAGGAAGAAGAGAAACATGAAGAAACAACACTGATCTCTAAAGTAAGTAGAAATGATACATGGATCATAGACAGTGGTTGTACACATCATATGACTGGTGATATAGAGAAATTTGATCTACTTGATGAATATGATGGTGGATCTATTAGAATGGGAAATGATGCACCTTGTATGGTGAGAGGTAAAGGTTCACTAATGATTAATGATAGAATAAAATGTGAGAATGCATACTAGGTAGATGGAATGAACTACAATTTGTTAAGTGTGGCACAGCTGAATAACTCAGGCCACCGACTTGCTTTTGAGAGAAGAAAGGTAAGAATCTATGATGATGGAGGAAGACTTGTTGGAATCCATACATAATCCAGAGGTAATCTATTTTATCTTGATATTGATCAGTCTTCTTTTTTATTAATGAAAGATGAAGATGCATGGTTGTGGCATAAGAGGTTATGTAATGTGAATTTTGATAACATGATCAAGATTAGTAAGAAGAAAAGAGTTAGAGGGTTTCCTAACTTATCAAAACTGGATCATGCTATGTGCCATGAATGTCAAAAAGGTAAGATGACTAAGTCCAGTTTTAAAAGAAAAGATTGCTCAACAAAAAAGATACTTGAGTTGGTTCATACCAACCTATGTGGTCTTATGAGAACTCAAAGCTATTATGGTGATAGATACTTTATTCTTTTTATTGATTACTATACTAGACTGATGACTATTATGTTTCTAAAAGAGAAATCTAAAGCTTTTAAGATGTTTAAATGGTATAAGGCGAAGGTAGAAAAAGAAACTAGAAGTGAAATTAAATGCTTAAGCTTTGATAGAGGAGGTGAATTTATCTCTGATGAATTAACTAATTTCTGTAATGAGAATGGTATTAAGAGATAGGTCTCTGCACCGAGAACACCTCAGTAGAATGGGATTGTTGAAAGAAGGAATAGGTCAATCATTGATTGTGCTAGAACACTAATGCTGCAAAAGAATATTTCTCAAACATATTGGAGGGAAGCTATCAGTAAAACTATATATGTGCTTAACCGAGTACAACTGAAGAAGGACACCAACCAGACACCTTATGAGCTGTGGTTTGGACACAAACCTACTGTAAGTTATTTCAAGATTTTTGGAAGCAAATATTTTATTCTGAAAGATGAGAGAAATGGGAAATTTGATTCTAAAGGTGATGAAGAAATATTCTTAGGATATTCTACTAAGAGTAAAGCATACAAATATCTGAATAAGGTTACAAATAAGATTATTGAAAGTACTAATGTCCATGTTGATGAGTTTGATGACAAGAACATAGAAGAAAGAAAGGAACCAGAAGACTATGGTAGATTCACTTACATTGAACTTCTTGACTATCTACTGAAGTCGCAACCTGTGATAACCGGTCAGCAAGAAAATAACCCCAAGGAATAGGAAATGGAAATTGACGAACAAGATGGAGCTACCGAGCAAGCACATGAACCTGAACAGGATGAACAAGAAAGAAGAAACTGAGTACTAGCTAGTTTTTTTAGAAGACATCATCCTAAGACACAAATTATGGAAACAGACAAGTTGGAATGCATACAAGAAGCAAAACAAGATAAGGTACATGTCTAGTCTGTGAATTTGAACCAAAGAATGTGAAATTTGCATTAGAAAATGAAGAATGGGTCAATGCAATGGAGGAGGAAATAGAAAAAATAGAGAAAAACAAAACTTGGTCCTTAGTACCCCGACCTAAAGATAAGAATGTTATTGGTACTAAATGGATATTTAGAAACAAGCTGAATGAAAATGGTGAAGTGACAAGAAATAAAGCGAGATTGGTATGCAAGGGATATGCACAAGAAGAAGGCATTAACTATGGTGAGACATTTGCACCTATTTCTAGATTGGAAGGAGTTAGAATGCTACTTGCATATGCTGCACACAAGAAATTTAAAGTTTATCAAATGCATGTGAAGTCAACATTTCTGAATGGTATAATTGAAGAAGTCTACATAGAAAAACCTGAAGGATTCGTTGATCTAGACAATAGAAACATGGTATGTAGATTACATAAAGCTTTAAATGGTTTGAAGCAAGCATCGAGAGTGTTGGTTAAAAATCTCAATTTTTGTTTTTTGCCCCAAAAGATAGGATGTTTTTGAAAAATTTTACAGTCTTTAGGGTTTTCTAGGTCTAAATATCCTAAAAATAAAAAATCCCTAGTTTGAGTTGTCAGCCTTCTATTTCTCTGTTACTTTTTCAGGTCACTTAAGCATTGAAATAAGCATGTGTGCTTTTAGTTTCCTCTCTTAGTCGCTTAGTCTCCCAGAGAACTAGGAATATTCCTTCATTTTTAGTGATTACCCGAAAGCCTTTGTCGCGCAATCTCTTGAGCACTTTGGAATATTCCTTATTATCCAATGACTTAGGGTTTTCCCTTTTTGTCTCCAAGTCTCAGAATGTTTTCTCGAGATCTAGCGACTACCATGATAGGTTTTATAAGAAATAGACTATGGTCGCGTAGTCTCTAAATGGAAATTTGCCTTTGGTTGGGTGATCTTTGTGTGTGTGAAAATTGTACCTGATCTGTAGACACAACACTTAGTAAAACATTAGAGGTTAGTGATAATCAAAATCATGCAAAATTGAAATCTAATCTAACCGATTGATTTACTGCCTTCTAGTAGGTGTGAGATTGATGTTCTCAGATTGTAATCGAGATCAGTGACCTAGACGACACCTAAATGAAGGATTTGAATGCAATTGATCTAGATATGAAATATGATTGCAATTAATCTATTTTTTTGGATTTTCTATGCAATAAGAATGAAAAACTGATATGAAACTAATCTATATGAAAAACTTGATATGAAACTATCTAAGAATGATATGCAAAAAAAAAGATTGATCTCACAAAGATGTTGATTCGCAAGAGCTTTGATTCTCCCAATTCCAATTCTCCAGCGTGATTGTGCAAATTTGTGGATGAATTATGAAGAGCTGAGTCTTGATTTTATAGAAATCTAGGGCTTTGGAGGTGCATGGAAAAGCCATAAATCACTCAAATAAACTCAACTTGATTTTTGAGTTATTTTTAAATAAAGATAATTAAGTCACAAAAATCATGCAAAAGCACAGCTCAACTCGAATTAGAAGTTTAGATCAACTTTAAAACTCAAAAAGATGTTGAGTTTCAAAAAGCTAACAACTTGCATTGATTTTCCAATTTTGAGTTTAACTGGTCCTTGAATGTGCACATGGATAATTATGATTTAATAAATAAATAAAGTGATTTATTCTCAACTTAACTGCTTTTTGAAATAAAATAATTAATTTATGGGTTAATTAACTATTTTACCAAACTTTATTAAAAATTATATTATTAAATAATGACAACATGCTTTAATTAATTAAATAAGAATTTAATCAATTATTCATAGGAATTTTGATTTATTGTCAAAATTAAATAATACAATTAATAATAGATAGAATTAAATTTAATTAAACAATTAAGTGGAAAATATTAAATCTAATTAATTAAATATGCAAAATATTTAATTAATCAAATTTTAGGATAAATGTGATTTATTGCCAAATAATTATAAAATTAAAGATAATTATGATAATTAGGAATATTACTAGGAATATTCCCCGATGCAGAATTTAAGATAATCAATTATGATTCGATGATGTTTAGATGTGCCTTAGATTAGGACTTTGATGTCGATTTCATTTGAATTGAAGATGTAGGAGATTAATGAACTTATAGCCCATTTTTGGGGTATTACATTTTGCCCCTCTTTGAATTACTATGCAAAGCGCAGTGGTTCAAAGATAGTCTGTGTTTGATAGAGATATGAAACTGATGTTTGAAATTGATAATTGATATGAGACAGAAGCTGATTGATATTGATTTGATATGAAGATAATAGGTCCTGAATGACCAAAGATAATGTTCACTATAGCAGCAAATGAACCGATGATTGCAAAAAAGTGTCAAAACGCCTGATTCAAACCTTAGGATTGCAAAGAAGTGAGTGACCAGTTCTAGACTCAATTGTCTTAGCAGAACTAGTAGGTATCACATCTGAATCCTTTAGTTGCCGAAGAACCAAGGAAAGAACACTATGATCTGATGGTTGCAAAAACTGATACAGTTTACAAGATTAGGAGAATACCAAATTGATATGGATCTTGATGAATCTGATATGCCCCAAGTGATGATAGATTTGCCCCGAGCGATGAGGTCTTTTGATGAATCAATAACTAGACGTGATTGTTTGTCTTGATCACTGATGAAAGATATTGATAGAAATAAAGATATGATTTCAAATTTGATTACAGACTTTGAATGATATGCAATACCATGCCCCTTTCGGGATGAAAATTGAAATCTGACAAGAAAAGTCAGCGTTGAGAGTTTAGAAACATGTTAATTGATTTGAGAAGTGGTTAAACACATCTGGTGAATGCATTCTACATTGTTTAGAGGTCCTGGAGACCAAGTTTGACTAGGCTTGACCATGAGTTGACCATGGTTGACCAAGTTGAAATTTTGATAGTTTGATGTAAGATAATCAGTTAAGTTGAATACTGGATTTCTGTGATGATTGAAGGTCGAATATGCAAGTAGTTAATAATATGAATGATCTCAGATTTGAATTTTGATCCCGAAAAAGGATTCTACTTGCTGTTTCATTGGAGGAACCTTCGTGTGAGATTCAGCTCTTGTTAGACTTGAAGATGCGATTTGAAGAATCATTTAAGCATTGAAGTTCATTTAGTCATTGTGAGATCATGCAAAGATGAAAAATGCAAAGAGACATGCAAAATAAAATGCAACCTAAGACCTAGGACCTACTCACTGATCATATGTTGATTTGTTATCATCATTGAAATTTTAGGTAATCAGATAAATCAATACAATGCCCACTAGCTAAAAAAAAACCATAGACATGAATATTGATTTGTATGTGCAAGAATCAATACAACCCCCACTGGTCAAACAACCATGGACATATGAATATTGATTTTATTTTTAGAATGTCGGATTAGATATAAGTACCAAGGCATAAACGCTAGGATGACTTGAATATCATGTCCATTTTGATATAGAAATTTGTATAAGCATCAAAACATAAACGTCGTGATGACCGGAATACTCCTTGCATTGCAAACACATCAAAGAGTCAAGAGATCATTCTAAATCCAATGTGAATTACCCGTAGTGACCCTTTATCGTTCACATCCTTAGGCAAGATTGTGTTTCATAGTAGGCGAAAGAACTTACTCAAAAAGATAATAGTTAGATCAAACTTCCTTGAATTTTTTGGGTATCAATGGTCGAGGTACGCATGGCCATCCAATTCGAGATAGAGGCTCTTATAGTCGGACACCATTTCAATCCGGAATTTCCAAAGTTGTTAGATTTTCACATACAAGCAGAAGACAAAGAAAAGATTATGCCCCCAGTCATCACTCTCTAAATCCTATAAAGGACATCATCGAAGAGCTCAAAGGGACACAATATGCAAAAATCTCAATGTGAATCAGTAAGCATACAAGGAGATAAAAGCATGTAAAAAGCATAGATTATTTTCAGTTGAGTTTTGATGTTTGATTGCATTGTTGTAGATGCAAAATCCTTTCTGGAGACAAGACTAACTGACTGACTCAAATGAAGCTTCAAAGGACTCTGAGTGGATATGACACGTCTCAGATACATCAGAGACCATAGGATATGACATTGATTGCCCCTGAGTTTGGACATTGATAGGATACAGACGCTTGAGTTGGTTGGTGTACAGACTGACTTTATTGAATCAAGAGTATATACAGACTAAAGTAGACTGAAAGCTAGGAAAGACCAAGATTGTGCTGATAGATGGATCATTTTGAAACAAGTGGCACCTGTTTGCCAGGTTTTCACCATCTTGGTAGAGATTCTATTTTTGCTACCAAGGTCCCTGTTTCCAGGTTTTCACCAAGGCACTTTTTCTTTTTCTTATTTTTTTGTATTTTTCATTTTTTCAAATTTTTTTTAAATTTTTGATATTTTTTACATTTTTTGTGAATCATCAAGGTGCCTATTGCTAGGTTTTCACCAAGATGTTCATTTTTTTAGGACTTTTTCTAATTTTTAGGATTTTTTTCAGGACATTTTACCATAGACCGAATGCCTTAGGCGTAGAATTTCTTCAGATGGAGAATGTTGATTGGTTCTCAGAGCTGTTCTCCTTTAGTCATTGAGAGTTGATAGGCACCAGAGCCAAAAGTAGTAGTGATTACAAAGGGACCCAGCCATTTGGGTTCAAAATTCCCCTTGCATTCTCAATGGGATTGATTTTTAGGATTTTCTCTCAAGACTAGATCACCAACCTACAATTCTCTGTGTCTGACTTTCTTGTTGTAGCTTCTAGACATTCTCTTCTGATATACTCTGAGATGATCATACGCTGCTTGTCTGCACTCATCTAGTAGTTCAAGTTCTTGCAACCTAGACACTCTGTAGTCATCGTCGGTGACAAGTCCATGCATTTTGATTCAGAGTGATGGGATTTCAACCTCAATAGGTAGTACTGCTTCAGACCCATAAACTAAAGTGAATGGTGTAGCCCCAGTAGGCATTCTGATACTAGTTCTATAGGCTCAGAGAGTTGGATTGATCATCAGATGCTAGTCTCTTCCTATTTTATTAACTATTCTGTGCAAGATCTTCAGGAGATTTTTGTTTAAAGCCTCAGCTTGTCCATTTCCTTGAGGATAGTAAATAGAAGACCAATGTTGTGTAATCTTGAATTTAGCACATAAGTCATCTAGATCCTTGTTTTTGAATTGTCCCCCATTATTTTTGATTATGGAATGAGGGATCCCATATCTACATATGATATAGTTCAAGATGAACATCGATATCTGCTTTCCAGTTGCTTGTGTCAAAGGGACCGCTTCTACCCATTTTGTAAAATAATCTATGGCTGTGATTATATGGGTATGTCCATTAGAAGAATGAGGATGAATCATCTTGATAAGATCAAATGCCCATTGATGGAAAGGCCATTGTGTTGTAAAGGGGATTAGATCCCTCCCTGAAACATGAATTAGGTTGCCATGTACTTGACACTTTTAACAATTCTTAGCAAATTTGATAGCCTCTTTCTCCATTTCAGGCCAATAGTACCCAGCCCTAATAAGTTTTCAAGCTAGTGTTAAACCATTTGAGTGTGACCCACAAATACCATCATGGACTTCCTCTAATGCACGTTGAGACTCTTCCCGTTCTAAACATCTAAGTAGTGTACCATCTAGACCTCATTTGTATAGATCATTACCAATGATGACATATCGGGAGGCATTACGGATAAGGTATCTCTTTTCATGACGGTTGAAGGTATCAGGAATGATTTGGTCTTGGAGATAGGAAAATAGGTTTTTATATCAGGATGAATCATGACCTAAAATAGTGCAAATCATGCGAGTTTCAGGGGAGTCATATGCAGGATAAGAGAGTGCTTCCACCAGGAACTCATAGTGTAGCTCATGTTCAGGCTGCTGTAATAAAGTAGATAGTGTTGCCATTGCATCGGCAGCCTTGTTCTCTATTCTAGGAATTTGCTCAAATGTGATAGAGATGAAATATTTCTTAAGATCATCGACCATTCTTTTGTAAGGAATGAGTTTTTCATCTTTAGTTTGGTACACATCATTGACTTGATGAATAACAAGTTGAGAGTCTCCATGAATGTGTAGCTCTGTTACTCTCCATTCAATTGCTATTTTCATACCATTCAAAAGGGCTTCATATTCTGCAATATTGTTTGTGCAAGGAAACTTTAATCGGAATGCTTTGGGGATTGAGTATCCTTGGAGAGTTAGGAACAATATGCCTGCTCCAGATCTATTCTGTGTATAGGAGCCATCAAAGAATAATTGCCATTCTCTAGAAGATAGGTGCATAATAGATGAGTCTGGAAATTCCATTTGCATTGGTGTGTCATCGAACATGGGTGCATCTGCTAGTTGATCAGCAATAACTTGACCTTTTATAGCTTTTCTTTCAACATATTCAATGTCAAATTCGCTTAGAAGCATGACCCGTTTAGCCAGTCTACCGGAGAGGGCAGCCTTGCTTAGTAGGTATTTCAGTGGATCAATTTTTTCTACTAGATGCATGGTATGAGCTAACATATAGTGTCTTAGTTTCTGTGATGCAAAGATCACAGTGAGACAAGCTTTCTCAATCATAGAATAGTTCTTTTCATATGCCACCAATGTTCTGCTTATATAATAAATGGCTCTTTCCTTTTTGTCTTCATCATGTTGCGCTAGCAATGCCCCCAATGATGTGGTTGTTGCAGAGACATACAAGATCAATGGCTTCCCATGAATAGGAGGCATCAAGATAGGCGGATTTGATAGATACTTCTTGATATGGGTAAAGTTGTTCTCGCATTCTTCATTCCATGCAAAGGTCACACCTTTATGTAATGTTTTTGTAAAATGCTGTGATATGTCCGTTAGCTGTGATATGAATCTTCTGATAGATTGAACTCTGCCTTGCAACATCCTCATTTGACTAATATTTTTGGGAGGTTGCATCTCTATTATAGCCTTGACTTTAGCTGGATCAACTTCAATGCCTTTCTTTGAAACTATGTATCCTAAGAGCTTTCCAGAAGTGACACCAAAAGCACACTTCTTAGGATTTAGTCAGAGACTAAACTTTTCCATTCTATCTAGGATCATGCTCAAGTCAGTTAGATGTTCAGTTCTGATCATTGATTTTGCCAAGGTATCATCAACATAGTCCTCCATTGTTCTATGCATCATATCATGAAAAATAGATGTCATTGCTCTTTGATATGTAGCTCCAACATTTTTGAGTCCGAATGGCATAACATTCCAATAGAAGGTTCCCCACGCACATGTGAAAGCAGTTTTCTCTTGGTCTTCTAGAGCAATTTTGATTTGGTTGTATCTAGAAAAGCCATCCATTAAGGAATACATCTCATAGCCCACAGTCATGTCCACTATCATATCAATGTTAGGTAGTGGAAAATCATCCTTAGGGCATGCTCTGTTCACATCTCTAAAGTCTGTGCACACTCTGATTGAACCATTTGGTTTAGAAATAGGTACAATGTTGGAGATCCACTTAGCATAGTCTATGATGCGGATGAATCCAGCTTTTAGGAGTTTCTCTAATTCAGCTTTGACTAAAAGTGCAACATGAGGATGCATCTTTCTTAATTTTTTCTTGACCGGTTTTACTCCAGGAGCAATGGATAGATGGTGCATGATAAGATTTGGATCCAACCCTAGCATATCTGAATACTTCCATGCAAAGTTGATCTTTTTTTCTATCAAGAATGTAGTAAATTTTTATTTCTCTTCTTCTAATAAGGATTGTGCTACATGTACCAATTGTGGTTCCTCTGTTGTATCCAAATTGATCGATTGGGTGGGCTCAATTAGAACTAGAGATCTATCCTATAAATGACTTGGAAGGACATCAAATATCTCATCCTTAGGTGCCTCAGAGAGGTTTTCACCTTTGGATACATCTTTTATTTTTACTTTTGTCAGTTCTGAGACTGCCACAAAGTGGTTTTCACCCTTAGAACTCTTTTTCTTTTTCTTTTTACTCTTGTTTTTCTGACTAAGATATTTGATGTCTGACTCGGTCATGCTAACACTCGGTTCACTGATTGAAGTACTCATAGGCTCAATTTCATTGAGGTAGCAGGCAAGGGCATAGTCATTCGGGAAGGTATAAATACCATGGTTTGGGTTTGTGGAAGTTTGGTCGATAAGATCAGGGCGTTGGATAGTCAAAGCAGGAAAGGCTTGGGATATGGTGTTTACGGATATTGATCTATCATAATTGGTCCTAACCTGATGCACAAGTTCAAAGGTGATACTACAACTTAAGACATCCAATTCATGAATAGACTCAATGTCATCATGGGAGTCCAATTCAGCCATAGGTGGATCAAACTTGATAGGTTCATCATTTCTCTCTAGACTTACGTTGGGTTGAGGTGCATATTGGTGAATAACATCAACATGTTTCTTTGTGATAAGCTCATCTGGTTCTGGAATGGTTCCCCATTCATAGTCATTTGATTCAGCTTCTGATTCAGGATCTCTAGGAAATCTGAGAAAATGTGTGAAGTCAAGATGAATACCCCAAGAAGGATTACCCTCAGTCTCTGACTTGAATTCATATTCATGGGAATCAATGTTAGAATAACTACTCTCTGGTTCTGGATTAGTTTGATCACCTTTGAGATTGGCTGGTTCTTGTGGTGCAACCATCTCTTGCGCTAAAGTAGGTTCTTATGTTTCTACTACATTGATTCTTTTGATAGGATCATCTTTATCATCAAGAAGATCTTTGATCTCTTTAGGAAATTTTTCATAGGGGATGAGTTCTGAACTATATGAATCACTATCTGATGGTTCTGTTTCTTCTTTCTTAAGAAGAGGTTCCCCTGGTGTGATCTGCTCTATGACATGCGAGCAATTACCTTTGAGGTGATAGGGTTTCTTCTTAAATCCTAAGCCAATTTTATTTTTATTTTCTCTACCAGTATGTGAGAGAGGTGCCTCAAGACCTTTTCCTCTGATTCCTAGAGGTCCTTGACCTGAGTATCCCATCTTAGCTATTAATTTACCTCCTGGACCATATGACCTAGAAGGGAGTTTGGATACAGCAGAGTTACCAGTTTGAATAACTTGAGATTAAGATTCATCTTTGTACAACCATGATAGCACAGCTTCATCCTCTTCAAATTCTTGCTTGGATACTTGTTCTGCTACAAAATTCCTTTTATAGGCCTCAAGAGGTTCCTGAGGTTTGGGCTTGGATTGTTTCAAAGATTGCCCATAAGACTTAGGTGAGATAGGGAGAGATGTCAGAGACAAGACTGGCTCTATAGTGTATTCTCCCATCCCATTTTCTTTGATATTGATCTCTTTAGCAATGTCATCCATCTTAGATGTGGAAGCAACATTTAGCTGCTTGATGGAAGATTCTCTGTTATTGGGAACAAGCTTATCGACACTTTCCTTCAATGTATTGCAAGCTGTACTCAGATCTGCTGGGATAGTAACCTCCACTCCTTCATAGGGAAATTTCAAGCATTGATGGTATGTAGAAGGAATGGCTTGCATTTCATGGATCCAGGGTCTCCCTAGAAGGATATTGTAAGCTAATGGTAGATCAAGCACATGACATGTGGTATCTTTGATGATCAGACCCACTCGGATGGGTAAGACAATGGTGCCTTTAGAAGCTCTTTCTTGTTCGTCATAGGCTTTTATGGTGATCTTCTTTTGAGGATCAATAGCCATCTCTGAGAATCCCAACTGTGTGATTAAGCTATAAGAACAAATGTTGAGGCCTACACCCCCATATATCAACACACATTTGACTCGATGGTTCTGGATCAAGACTTCTATGTGCAAGGCTGATTATGTGGGTGACTTAGGGAGTTGTCATCTTCCTCTGAAAAGGAGATATATTGCGGAGATGTTAGATGACCAACCATAGTCTGGAACCTGTCTAGATCTAGATCATTAGGAACATTAGAGCCGAGCAAAGCTTTGTCTAGGATATCTTTGTGAGCTGGAGATATTCGAAGTAACTCAAACATAGAGATTTTGGCATTGGTATGCTGGAGTTGTTGGATGATGCTGTAAGATGTAGGTCTGGTATCCTTTGGATTGGAAGATTTCAAGGCAACCTTCTGTTTGGAAGCAGACATGAGGTTGAAAGGTATCTTAGGGACATTAGATGAACTTGGTGTTTGTCCTTTCAGATGAGCCTGAGCTTGTAATCTGGTAACTGCATTAGTTGAGGAATGATTTCGGTCTCTTCACATAATTGTGATGACATTACAACTCTCAGAGAGACATGGTTCAACCATATTGATGACAGTGTTGTTTCCAGGGTAAGCGTAATTGACTGTTGCCCCCATGTTAGGCTGAGAAGTTGAAACTCCCTTGCCATGTGGTGGAAATGGTTCTGTAAATGCTGTGTGATCATTATTGCTGGTGGGATTATCGATCATGATGTCCCCTTGATCTATCAAGTCTTGAATGGTATGTTTCAAGTGGAAGCATTCGTTAGTTTTGTGGCCTTTACTCCGATGGAAAGTATAGAATTCATTATCTTTCCACCAATATGGTTTTGGATTTGGATTAGAATTTCAGATTGGTGGTAAAGAGATGATGTTATCAACTATTAGGGTTCTCAGAGTGGATTCCAAAGATTCTCCAAGAGGAGTAAACTTTCATTTATTATCCCATCGTTTGAATGGCTTCTTTGGAGATGGTTCAGCAGATTTTTTCTCTAACGCTTTAATGGCTTTGGTGCCAAGGGTAAGATTGTAGGCTGGTGCCTTTGATGGGGTGCGGATAGTGTCAACAACACCATCAATGACGATACCTTTGTTCCTATTCCAGCTTTTGTTTTTATCTTTTGAGCTAGATCTAGATTCAGACTTGTCCTTTTGAAGTGTGATTTCTCCTTTCTTGACAAGTACTTTTTCAATCTTGATTGCATTATCCACCATTTTATCAAAAGATACATGATCTTGCATTTGTAATGGATAATTGAGCTCTAGAACAAGGTTATTGATAAAGATTTCAAGTTTCTCCATTTTGGAAATTTGTCTAGCATATAGAGAGAACTTCTTTCTCCACCTCTTGAGGAAAGTTAGGAATGATTCCCCTGGATATTGCTTGAGGTTACAGATATCGATCATGGTGACTGGATGTTGAATGTTGTAGGAATATTGTTGATAAAATAATTTAATCAATTCCTCAAAAGTTTTGATCATAGAAGGTAATCTTGAAAACCACTGAATGGATGCTCCTCCCAAGGATCTAGGAAAAAGACTCATTAGATAAGTCGGTTCATGCATGAATTCCATGGATTGCATACAGAACTCTCTGACATGATCTTGAGGATCAGAGTGTCTATCATATTTGTCATACTTTGGCATCTCCACTCTTTTTGGGAATGGAGGCATATACAAGTCTTTGTCAAAAGGGAAAGGACAAAGGGCCTCCATGGAGAATTCCTTGGGTTCCTTCTCTTTCTCAATTTTATTCATTTTGACCTACATAGCGTGCAGCGAGTTCATTATGGCCATCATCAGAGTTTCTTCCTCATGCATGATGATATCTTCAACATTGAAGTGAGGAGGAAGTTTAGCTCCTTCCTGGGCTAATTGCAAAAAGTATGCCTCTCTATCCACTTTCAAGAAATGCCTCATCATTCTCTTGAATTCATCGTCATTCTGACATCGATGGATTTCAGAGGGTGTAGGTTCTTGGTCAGCATTATGTTGAGAATGGTGTCCCTGGGATCCTCCTCCTAGAGAACCATGGTTTGTCCCTACTTGAGACATGGTAGTAGTTTTTGGGCTCCTTGGAATAGATTGAGGAGGAGTTTGCTGATTACCTCTGTGAGTTGATAAAGGAGGTATGTAACCAGTTTGCAATCAAAAGTTACCAAGACCATCATCTTCGTAGATACCTGACTTGATGAGTTGTTCAAGAGTTGGACCTGGGGTATTGGTCAAAAGTAAGTTCTGAGATGTTTGTTTTGATTTCTTGTGTGAAGAAGCTCTGGTCTCCACCATTAACTTTGAATGAAACAGAAGAAAAGGATGAAGACAACTGAAGAACAATTTGATTCGAGAAAATTAGATGATGCAACCTTGTCAAGATTATGATAGTTTTGAAGATCTGATGAGATGTGGGTGAAGGATACTATGCCCTGGATGTATGGGATAGATCACCCAAAAGATAGCGGACACGAGTTCTCAACACTTAGTCTATTTTTGAAGATTGATTGATTGAAGATTGATAGTTATGACAAGGTTTTGACATGAGATAAAAAGGACTCAAATTGATTGAACAGAAGGCTAGATCAGATTCAAAAGATCACTCTTGGAAAATGGTAGGATTCTCAATAGCTACTACTCTATTCCTGACACAATGATCTATTTTACAGGGTCTGGAACCAGGCTGGAAACATTGGATATCTTGCAATTTGACAATTTTCTGACAACTTTCCAAAATTTTCCAAATGACACTTTGAAAAACTCGTACGATAGTGGGTGAGCTATGAAACGATAGTTGCACAACTTGTACGATAGTTGCAAAAGCTCGTACGACAGTGGGTATGCAATGAAATGACACTTGATGGAAACTCGTATGACTTTTTGACCTCCTGAGATGACTTTTGACTCTAGAAAAGAATTTGACTTCAGATTTTGCAAATTTTGAGTTTTTAGATTCGAATTGTTCACAAATTTCAATGCCCAAATTTGAAGATTGTAACAGATTTGTTCATTTTTAGTAACCAGATAGATAAACAAGCACGCAAAATAGCAAGCAAGTGATTTCAAGCATGTCTGAAAATAATGAACAAGGGCAAAAGCAACCTTGCACATGAACAATCAAGTGACTTATTCATTCTAATCCTCAAAAGCGCTAATTGTGTATGTTCCAAAAATGTTTTGCAATAACGCACATATACCCTATAAAATGAAAATTTGGCCTCGCTAGGGTTTTTAGTAATGGTTTGACTCTGCAACTTTTATGATCCAAAGGGGTGAACTCCAATCCTGACACACCAGGGTTTTGACACAGTCTGAGAACTTAATCTTCAGGAGCTACTAGGGAGATCTGACAACCCAACAATGAACCATACCCATGGAGATTTCTTCCACAAGGACATTTATATAGCGGTTGTCACTACCACGGTGAAAATGGCTATGACCGCTTGAGGTTCCGTCAATGTAGTTTTCCCTGTGAAGGGATTGTCCGCTATGGTTAACCCTCTCTAAAGGTGACTCAAAGATTTATACCACAAGGGGACTTGGCTCCAGATCCAAGGTTTTTGACACCTTTTCACTTTTAACCCAAACAAAGCAAGCAGATTAATCTGAC
Source organism: Chamaecyparis obtusa (assembly GCA_027943335.1). NCBI lineage: Eukaryota > Viridiplantae > Streptophyta > Pinopsida > Cupressales > Cupressaceae > Chamaecyparis > Chamaecyparis obtusa. Next base: position 381,135 of record BSBK01002654.1, on the reverse strand, counting down.
ACGCTAAGATAAAGTTTTGCTTCACCAAGGTCTATGATGCCAACTCCACGTGATCTATCAACCTCTCTGGGGAGAGAATGTATCAATCAATAAGAGAAGGTGCACTAACCAATTTTGATTCACCAAAGCTCATGATGTCAACCCCACATGATCTATCAACCTCTCCTAGGAGAGAATGTATCGATCAATAAGAGAAGACACACTAACCAAGTTGAATGTGAAACACACTAAGTATCCTCCCTACCTACAAGGATTCTATTGTCAAGAAAGATTTCTCTTGAAATCCAATCTCAGGAATCACGAATAGTGTTCATAGGGCCTAATTACTATGTGAGCACAGATATATTCCCAAAAGCAAATCTACCAAAAGTACCCAAAAAGAAAAAAGAGGAACATTTAACGCTTAAAGCGAATATGAGATGAGTCCACAAGGTGGAACACTTAACACCTCACACAAGCTGAAAATGAGTCCCCAACTTAGAAAACAAGTGAGTTCCTAAAAGCACTAAAGGGTTGCCAAGTGGAACACTTAACGCTTCTGTCCTGTTGACCCCTCCCCTTTATGGTGCTAAGATTGCAACCATGGGGTAGAAATGAGGGGCCGATGGATTAGCGAGTCTAATAACCCAAGATAGCAATCAAGATCAATCACAAGTATTCTAAGACTACTTAATGAATCCTTAAGGGGTCACAACCTAGTATCAATTATGCAAGTGTGTAGAAATAGATAAAAGCATGAAAGGATGCACACAAGCTAGACACATAAGAGATTTATTTTAAGTCCAAATTGAAATGTTAATAGATGAAGGAGAATACCTTAGGTCCAACGCTCTGCAATCTAGAATTTAGCGCACATTTGAAAGTACAAAATCAAGACAAATCAACAGCAAACTGTAAGCATTAGAAATCAATAATCTGAAAGTACAAATATGTGAATTCTGTGCCTCTGTAGAAAAATCTCGCGTGAGGCAAGATGCAATCCCACACGAGGAAACACTATTTCACGCGACAAAGGATGAAATCTCGCGCAAGTCAGGATGCGGTCCCGCATGACGAAACACTATTTCACATGATAAGGGATGAAATCTTGCGTGAGTTAGGATGCGGTCCCACGCGAGGAAACACTATTTCACATGACAAAGGATGAAATCTCGCGTGAGGAAGTACAGTCTCGCGCGAGAAAGTTATTTTTCACGCACAAAAAAAATAATGACACCAGTGAAATTTCACGCGACACAGAAAGAAATCTCGCGCGACACACTGTGAAATCTCGCGTGATAATTCATACAGAGATGTACAGAAGTACGGATAGAATGATAAAAATCGCAGTGTACAGACAGTTTTGATAGAAAAAGTGCCAAATTTTTTTAATTTTTTTTTTGCAGGCAAAAAAGAAAAATAAAAAACATCCTACAGAGTATACCAGGACCCTTGAAACCCTTATCCTCAAAAGATAGAAAATTGATAGAAATGAAGGGAAACCCGTTTCAGGGCCCCATGGTGGGCGCCAGAAATGTGTGTGTGAAAATTTTAGCTGATCTGTAGACACAACACTCAGTAAAACATTAGAGGTTAGTGATAATCAAAATCATGCAAAATTGAAATCTAATCTAACTGAGTGATTTACTGCCTTCTAGTAGGTGCGAGATTGATGTTCTCAGATTGTAATCAAGATCAGTGACCTAGACGACACCTAAATGAAGGATTTGAATGCAATTGATCTAGATATGAAATATGAATGCAATTAATCTATTTTTTTAGATTTTCTATGCAATAAGAATGAAAAACTGATATGAAACTAATCTATATGAAAAACTTGATATGAAACTATCTAAGAATGATATGCAAAAAAAAAGATTGATCTCACAAAGATGTTGATTCGCAAGAGCTTTGATTCTCCCAATTCCAATTCTCCAGCGTGATTGTGCAAATTTGTGGATGAATTATGAAGAGCTGAGCCTTGATTTTATAGAAATCCAGGGCTTTGGAGGTGCATGGAAAAAGCCATAAATCACTCAAATAAACTCAACTTGATTTTTGAGTTATTTTTAAATAAAGATAATTAAGTCACAAAAATCATGCAAAAGCACAGTTCAACTCGAATTAGAAGTTTAGATCAACTTTAAAACTCAAAAAGATGTTGAGTTTCAAAAAGCTAACAACTTGCATTGATTTTCCAATTTTGAGTTTAACTGGTCCTTGAATGTGCACATGGATAATTATGATTTAATAAATAAATAAAGTGATTTATTCTCAACTTAACTGCTTTTTGAAATAAAATAATTAATTTATGGGTTAATTAACTATTTTACCAAACTTTATTAAAAATTATATTATTAAATAATGACAACATACTTTAATTAATTAAATAAGAATTTAATCAATTATTCATAGGACTTTTGATTTATTGTCAAAATTAAATAATACAATTAATAATAGATAGAATTAAATTTAATTAAACAATTAAGTGGCAAATATTAAATCTAATTAATTAAATATGCAAAATATTTAATTAATCAAATTTTAGGATAAATGTGATTTATTGCCAAATAATTATAAAATTAAAGATAATTATGATAATTAGGAATATTACTAGGAATATTCCCCGATGCAGAATTTAAGATAATCAATTATGATTCGATGATGTTTAGATGTGCCTTAGATTAGGACTTTGATGTCGATTTCATTTGAATTGAAGATGTAGGAGATTAATGAACTTATAGCCCATTTTTGGGGTATTACAATCTCAGGATAATTTATTAAAGTAATGTTTCATTCAGCGATTATGATTTTCAGTGGTCACATTATCTCCCAAAGGTGGCAGTTATGTCTTGCGCAGTTCATGATCCAATGGCACGGCTGTCTCCAAGTCTCTAGAAGTGGCGGTTAAGTGATAAAGGATTATGAGATCCAATGACAACCATAGAATGAAGTCTTGATCAATGGCCAGTTTTTAATCTCCAGGTACAACTCAAAGTTAAGAAATCTTTCCACGACTTAGAGATTGCCTCAGTCACGTGTTCTCGAGACTTAACCAAAGTTAAGAAAAGGATTGTGAGACTCAGTGAACCTCTTTTGTCATGTAGTCTCTAGATTTTCCTAGGGTTGAGTTAAGATTAATGTTGTGGTTTAGCCCAGCGGTTATATGTCTATTTAGTGATGCAGCGACTATGTGGTCATGTGATCTCAAGTTCCTAATGGTCAAGTGAAAATCCTCTAGTGATCTAGTGATGTGGTTATCTCCTAGTTGCTGAATCAAATAGTTAAGTGAGAAGAGCTCCCATGATTTAATTTGGACCGTAGGATGAAATCAAGAAAAAGATCAACGATGGTCGCGAGATCTTGGAAAGAAAGTTGAAAAGTTAGAAAGCTTTAGCGATTAAGAGACTCCAGGTTTGTCACTAGATCTCCAGGTCGGGAGATTGTTGAATGTCTTAAAGGGTTAATAAATTTTCTGAGACTATGAAAAAAACTATAGTCGCCAAATCTCCAGATGACCAGGTTGGGATATCTCACAAAGAAGTTTGAAAAGTCAACCTTGTTCCGCAGCTTAGAGTTTACCTGTTGTCGCCAGATCTCATAATAAAGATAGATGGTGGCCTTAGTCGCGTGATCTCAAAAAGAGAAATATTGTCCTCACGACTGAGAAATAGACCATAGTCGAGTGATCTTCGAATGTGAAAAATTAAAGATGGAATAAAGAGGTCGACTATGGTCGCTGAATCTCTAGATCCAAATTTTGTGATCACCAAATCTCACAATGATTTCAAAGGGTTAGAAATCTTTCTGCAACTATGAGAAGCTCTCTTAGTCACCAGATCTCAGAAACTTCTCTAAGGTGCCAATATAATAAAATGATTGTGAGACTTTTTCTCCAGTTGCCAGGTCTCTGAATATTTGAATTTAAAGTTTTTGAGCTATGGCTAGTATTTTGAAACCTTGATCATGATGAAGTAATGGTGGAAGTGACCTTTGATAGTTGTAAATGTCAGAAATGGTGGCGCATTCAATTGTACAGAATAAAATAGTTAGAGGTTACTCATTTGAAGGTTACAGAGCATATCAAAGAGTACAGAGCACTGGGTTTTCAGAGCTTTCCAGAATTGCAGTGTGTCCAGTGATTTTTGCAGAGAATTTTTAGAGTTTCAGTCAGGATGAGTTAGGCAACAACAAGCAGAGCTTCTACTAGCTGGGGGTCCAAAGAGAAAGTAAAGGAGAGTTTTTCAGATGAGTTTCTCACCCTTCTGCTTGGTTCATCTCAAAAAAAGAAGGTTACTGATGATATCTTTGTGAATGATTTAGCTTACTGTAGAGATGCCAGGATGCCTGAAATCACAGGCATGTGTCTTTTCAATTATTTTTATAAAAACCGTGATAGTGTTATACCGTTTTCAAACCCTTGGACTTCAGGGTTAGCCAAATTGATTTTCCTGAAGGTCTTTCTAGATGTAGACACACTTCTTATGCTATCTCAAAGATATGATCCCTTGTCTAAGACAATTAGAAAGGAGGATGGTTCTCCCTTGGTAAACCTAGATCAAAATTCATTCATGAATGCCTTTGGAATTCATTTCCCTATGGCCACAGAAATAGATTTGCAGGCCCAAGAAAATAGATATGTCAAAGAGGCTACTTTGGTCTCTAGGGAGATTAAGAGTCATATGCCTAAAGAAAATAGAAATTACATTGCACCTATGGCTAGGTCAATTCCATATGCTTACAAGGACCTTAAGTTTTACATGAAATACATTGCATACGGGATATGCCAGGTCTTGGGAATTGATGCGGGCCCTGAGAGGATTACCTCTAATATTTTGATGTTAGTGATGGATTCACAGAGCTGTTTGGTGAGCAAAGGGTATGACTTTATTGGTTATGTGATAAACAAGATGCATGAGGGTCTGTTGTCTTTGAAGAACTTCACGCCTGGTTATGTACCCAAATTCATGCACTACTCCCTGTTGATGCACCTCATTGTGTATCATAATTATGGTCTTATAAATTTAAATGATCTCAAGCCACAAATGGTGTGGAATGGATAGCCTAACCCAGTATAGTTTTGGTTAGGAATTTGGAGCCCTTCTTGCCCTAGGTGAGATTTTGGTGCCTTTGAGAACTGGATTGTGTACCCCATTCTTCAGAGTTTGGGAGTTAATTGTACAAGATTATCCACCAAGGTCCTGCAATTGGTGAGACCCCAAAAATTTATTGATAAGTGGACCAAGGGTCACAATTGGGAGGATTTTTACTATGAGAAGGGCTATACAATGATTAGGGTTTATGGGTGCCCTCAGCCTCCTCATCTACTTCCATTTTATGTTCCACCAAGAGTTTCATTTCTAGAGTTTATCTGGCAGCTCATGTTGATAGAAAAAGAACACTTGGCTTCCCATATGAAAGGGACTCTCACTCCTCAGTACTTCAGGGTGCACTATATTACAATTGGAAAGGGAGATTTTAGTAAGGTGAATGATTGGTTAGAGAAATACCGGATGTTTGCAGCCCCACATAGGTATGTAGATATAGAAGGTTTCATGGCTACTGCAAGGAGATATTACATTCCTACCATTCCTTTCAAAAAGCAACATGAAGAGTATCTTGAGGAGGATGTGATCAGAAACATCATTGAAGATGATGAGGTAGAGAAAAGAATTAAAAAATTCGATCGGTTACATAAAATTGAGAGGGAGTTAAAAGAAAAAGGATTGGTATTTGGGGGTTTCTTTCCCACTTTGCCTTACCTCTAGAGACTTGAGTAGATGATGGCTCAATTTGACACATTAGTTGAATCCATGAAGGATCAATTTGATGATGCTAATCAGGGTAAGAAGATCCACTCTGATTCTGAATGTGAAGAAGATAGTGATGGTGGTTACCCAATATATAGCCCACCCCCTATGGAGTAGCCATTAATTGAAGAACCTAAGGTAGGAGGTGAGATTGTCAACCTCAGTGAACTGCCTAGCTCAGAGGACACCCCTGAGCCCTTACAAAAGAAGAGGAAGTTAGTGGCTAGAGAGCCATCAAAGAAGAAGAAGAAAGATAGAGTAAGTGCCCTCTACACAGGGACTAGCTTTCATCACCATGAAATAAGGAAAGCGGTCAGAGAGGCCAAAAGACAACTAAGGTATGAAACTAAAGATGTAGAGTTGTTTTTGGCTTTAGGCCAGGATGAAAGAATAATTAAGCATGATGCATTCCTAAATAATGATAATTTTGTCAATTCTGATGAATTTAAAAGCTTTTTGATCTGGCACAAGCAACAACAGGTTGCATCTAATGTGCAAATAACTGAGGAGGGTCAAGTGCCTGATGAGGCAGTACAAAAACTAAGAGAATATGACCCAGAGGCTGAAAGCTTTACTCTAGATGAGGCTAGGAAATTGGTAAAATAGAGCAACATGCTACTTGTGCCTAGATGGAGTTTGTATACTAATTTTATTATAGACCAAATAAAGAGACAGGAGGATGTCACTTTGTCTTCAGAGACCCAAGTAGGGGATATAATTAGAGGATTTGGTTATAGCCCAAAGAATCAAGCATTGGCTATGTGGAGTCTTTACCCTAAAGACAAGAAGCCACAAATTTTGAATGTAAAAGAGTAGATGGAAGGTGACAAGATTGTGTGGTCTATCCACAATACTGGGGACCTTGAGATATCTCAGGTCTTGACCCAATTTGCCAAATTGAATGAAGAAAAAACAAAGCAGATATCTGAGAGGTATGGCTCTCTTTTAAGTGATTACAATGCCCTTGTAAAGGATAGGGATTTACAGATAATAAAAGTTACAACATTAGAAAAATAGGCAGAGGAGCTACAATTACAAATAATTAATACTCCTGTGGTAGTTCTTGTACCTCTTGAGCAACCTGCATTAACAGAAGCATAAGGAATGACAGAGGAAGAGGTGGCAACAGAGCCAAAGAAGATTAATGAGGAGAAGAATGAGGCTATATTACAGGCCCTTTTGAGTATCTTGCAACACAAAATGAATATAATCAAGGATAAATTTGACCTAGTTTTTAATGCTTATGGAAAATTGCCTGAATTGCAAAAGGAGGTCAATAATTATGTGCAAATTTTGAGTGGATTTCATATAGTGTGGTATGTCAGAGCACCACTTTTTGAAAGATTTATTTTGGCTCAATCTTTGGGGAGTGACATATCAGAGATAGTTGTAGGAGTTGGTGAGGAGATTGACAAAATTAAAGCCATATTACCACTTTTCAAGGGTAAGGCAAATTTGATTGAGGCTAAGATAGCCATGCTCAGCTCCTGTTCCAAAAAATTCATCCCTTCAATTTTGAGTACAGATGGAGTCATAAAGAGTCTTGATCAATGGAGATCAGATGTTGATCATCTATTGCCTAGGAAAGAGGCATTTTTAGGTGAAGATAATAATGTTGATTTGGAAAGCTTCAACAAGACCTTAGATGAAGCTATTAAGGAAGAGGCAGATCTTAACAAATTTGTAGCAGATGTCAAGGCAATTACGGATGCCAGGTGGGAGAGACAAAAAGAATAGGTGCAACTTGTCCAAGACTTTAATTGGCCATCAAATGAATAGGTAACTACATGGGATGAATTGACAAAGCCCAAAAAGGTTAGATCTGCCATAGTTGACTTGGACATTTTGGATGAAGATTGAGAAGGACATCTGACACACCTAACACCTGATCTGAGAATATAGGGATGATAAGCTATCATTTAAGAATGGTGCAGGTTAGCCTAAAATGGTGGTCACCATATCTCATTAAACTCAAGAAGCTATCATAAATATTTGTAGTTGAAGGTGTCATTTTTGAAGTGGCCAAGGATGTACAATAGTCTGAGGAAGTCTTATCTTTCCACTGCCTAAGTGCTTGTTGTACTTTATTTTTAATTTATGTCTCTGATGTTTTTAGGGTTAGGTTTTTCAACCATACGAAGCTTGTTGCATTCCCATTAATAAGGGAATTCCAAGGTGGTTGAAAAGGGATGTATATATAGAGTTTTTGACTCATTTTTTGAGGTTGGTCAAAGAGATAATATAAAATTGGAACAAAATTACCTTGAAGAAGATTTCCAAGTTTTGTGTCTGGTCTTCTGAGTAATGGAATTGTGAATGTAATTGGCAAGTTGATTATAAATACAAATACACTGCAACTTCCGCCATGTATTTTTGTTGTCTCTTTGCTTTTATATTGTACTCTTGTATGTTTTACATGTTAGGCATTTAAAATATACCAGTTGTAAAGCGACTTGCTTGACTGATTTATGAGTTTCTTTCAAGGAAAGAATTAAAAGTTCTTATATTTCATCTTGAAGAGTAAATATATTTGTATGGATTTTTTTGATGACAACAGTGTTTGGTTAATAGAATAGTTTGTAAGGAAATCTATTTGGATTTGCAGTTGGTATGTAAGGCATACTTTTGTATTTCTTTTAGAATTTACTTGTTGATCTGCATTTTGATTCTATCACCCATTAGATAAGGCACTGGTTTGGTGTTTGTTTCTTATGGTTTTATTTTTCATAGATCTTAGAAGAGAAATTGAAACCTTTACATCATTTACCAATACATTTTCATTTCATGTTCATTGCACAAAATAGATTGGACTATCCCTAAGGCTTACAGTCCATATTTCATGATTCCTTGAAGAGAGAATCATATAGGTTGTCCCTCCTTAAAAGGAAGAAGGATGAGAATCCTTAAAATCACTGATCTTTGATTTATTTACAATCATGTCTTGCCTGTTTAAAATCTGCATTAAATTGATCATGGTCATATGAAGAATATTCTATAGATTGATGCATTAGAAGAGTTATTAGCAGATCAGTGTCCACTCACATAAAGACTGTGTAATTAGATATCATTAAAAGGTAATACCTGCCTGAGTATGTGGAGCTAAAAAATGGAGGATCTTATCCAATCCTTAGTAATTAGGTCTTTCTCTTGTTAGAATCAGTCTCAAGGAACATAAATTCAACCATTAGTTTGATCCTAAAAGAAAAATCCCTAATAGAGAGCATGGTATGAAAGACTGCATACTTACTTGTTAAGTATTGGATTTGTAAGAACTAGTGAGAACAACAATTTGTACATGAAAGGTGATACTGATGACACTATTATTATTGCTGAAATTTTTGTTGATGATATTATTTTTGGAGGGAAAGATAATGTATGTAAATCTTTTTTTGATGACATGAGGAATGAGTTTGAAATGTCTATGTTCAGAGAGATTAAATTATTTCTCAAATTACAAGTGATACAACAGAGTGATGGGATATTCATCACATAGTCCAAGTACATAAAGGAAGTCTTGAAGAAATTTTGCATGGAAGATGCAAAACCTGTGGGAACACTGATGGCTACTGGAAGTAAATTGACAAAGGAAGATGAAACTACAGAGGTAAACTAGACACTTTACTGATCCATGATTGGTAAGCTCATGTATGTAGTTCATAGTAGACCAGATATAGCACATGTTGTGGGAATTGTTGCTAGATATTTTTCTAATCCTAGAGAATCACACATGATTGCTACTAAAAGGATCTTAAGATATCTAAAAAAGATAGAGGATTATGGATTATGGTATCCTAAGAAAGGTAAGTTTGAGTTGAAGGTTTATACCGATGCTGATTGGGCTAGAAATGTGGATGACATAAGAAGTACCACCAGAGGAGCATTTTTCTTTGGTGAAAGACTTGTAACCTAGACAAGTAAAAAGAAGGCTTGTATTTCTTAGTCTACAACTGAAGTAGAGTATGTTGTTGCTACTACTAATTTCTCAAACATTGCATATATCAAACAAGAGTTGGAAGGAATGAATGAGGTAATCACTGACCCGGTGATCATATACTATGACAACACAAGTGCTATTAATATTTCAAAGAATCCAGTGATGCACTCTAAGACAAAGCATATATCAATTAAGTATCACTACTTAAGAGAACAAGTGCAAGAGAAGCAAGTAAAGTTAGAATTTGTTACATCTAAAGAACAACTTGTAGACATTTTTACAAAGCCTCTACCAAAGGACACATTTGAATATTTGAGAACTAGACTTGGGGTCCATCCCCTGTCTATCAGTCACTAATGTGATTTGGATGTTGCATCAACCTAATCTTATCAAGAAGATCATTCATGTTGATGCAGCATAGTTCACACTTTGGATATTGTTCAAGGTTGTGATTAAAGTTTGAAGAACTGAAATAGATTGGGATATCAGTATACTATGATATAAAGAATGTAATGGACAACAGAGAGTTACTTGGCTACTACAAAGATGATTATGTATTTATTTCTTTGGCATTGTTGTCAAAGGGAGAGATAAATAATATGAAAAAAAAAAGGAGATATGCATCGATGAGAACTATCTAAGGGAGAGATAATCTGAAAGGAACTTGAGAACTGAAAAGGTTATATCTACAGAATGAAAAAGTTGTATTTTGTAATGTTGTTGAGTAACATAGTGATTAAACATATTAAGCTAGGGAGAGCTTGTACAACATTTGGTCACAGAGTTGTAGAATACATGTTTGGTATGTATATGGTACATTTCATATTACTTGAGTTGCCATCAATGCCAAAGGGAGAGATTGATGAACTACAACTGATTTAGAACCTAAATGAAGAATCTGTAATTTAAGATTACTAAGGAGTTGATGATTAGATATGCAAAATGATTAAATCAATATTATGTTGTCATTGATGTCAACTAGCTTGACAAAACTTATCTTGTAAGTTACTATATCGACACATCTGAAGAAAGGTGAAAGAGATGAAGAACATAAATATTTACATGAGGAAGATGTATATGTTAGATGAGGATAAGGAATACACTGAGTAACTTGTTGATAAGTCTATGACTTGATGAAATTGACTTTATTATGTTGCATTCATCTATGATGAAGAATAGAGCTGAAAGACACAAAGAAGTGTTGTTAGTAAATAAAGCATTTTAGTATACATCGACGAAATGTAGTGTATACCGAGTGCAGTGTTAACCGAGCTTGTGTTCACCGATGCATTTCTTTGTTAACTGAGCAAAATAGAAAGGAATTAAATGATTAGTTTAGTCGATAAAGTGATGAGATGTAATGTGTATGAAATCAAGGTAACATATAAGGTTTGTTATGAAGATCGATGGCTAACATAAATTGAAAAGGATCTAATGGAGTAGATTGAAATGTGTTACTGACACATCAGCTGAGGAAGCTTAAAGCAGAAAAATCTATGAATATGATTAAGTTGCAAAATTTGATGGAGGAAAAGAAAATGATTTACTTGTCTATATAAGAGACATTGATTTCATTATTGAGAGAGCCGAAAGAGGAAGATACTGTAGAATTATCGCGTGAAGAAGTTTTCATGCATTCTAATCATAATGGTTAATAAGAATTGAGTTGCAAAACAATTACCGAGCTACAAAGAGTAATTACCGATGGATAGTAAGTTGATATAGTATTGAATCTAAAGTGTTATATTGATCAGAAATATTTGAATGAGCTAAACATTGATCTGTAAACTGCAAATTGAAGTTGTTTCAAGGTAGATCATCTACTGCTACATATTTAACCATTGTAAATAGTCAAATCTCTTAACCAAGTGGACTATGAAAGTCTGTTGATGTTTCATTCATAGAGTGAACATTGTTATCCTGTCAACCCTAGAGTGACTGCTGGTTGGACGATAACTTTTGGTCTAAAATCCTCTAACAAGGTCACACCTAACAGTGTGTTTGTAACCTTTAACAGGGTTGGATCTTCACCGACATCACTTCAGAAGAGAACAATTTTTGGGTTGCTGGTCCCAAGTGGTTTTTCCCTTCACAGGGTTTCCATGTTAAAGCTCGTGTTATGTTTTGATTGTGATATTTGTTTGTTATCATACTTTTCATATTACATGTTAGGTTTAATCGGTAACTATTATAAAGTTTAGACTGACAATCGGTAAAAACATAGACAGTGAAAGTATTTTATGTTTATCGAGTAGCAGGAGTAGTAAAATTGTTTTGGATTATACATTTTGAATTGTGGGACACTAGATAACTGATTCACCCCCCTCTTAGTTATTCTAACAAACATAATTCCTCACCAACTTTCAAATTCACAAAGACATTTGGGACAATTAACTTACCCAAATTGGTCATCCATTGATTTCATAGAGAAATCTCCTTGTTTCTTCTCAGATAGTGAAAGAGAAAATCCTCATAACCTCTAATCCTAGTCCATACATCTCCAACATATTTATACTTATCTTCTAGTTGATCTCTTTTTTGTAAATGTTTCTTTGATCTCATTGACTTTGAGCCAGAAGCCTACATTTGATCAATCATATCCTGGTTCTTTCTTCTAATAGGAACGTTCTCTTTTGTTTTAGTTTTCCTCACTTTGGATTCTGTACTCTTCATTGGTTTCCTTTTTCTTGAAGATCTAGATTCCTCTATTTTTGCGAGTGTAATCCCTAAAAAATTACCCTTCTATTTTGTAAATTCACTTTTCCTTTTTGAAATTTTGTGTTGGATACCCTGAATTATATGCTAAGTGTACAAATTAGTCATCCTACAATGATTAATTCTTCATAAATATGCCTTGTGTGAATCCCTGGAATTACCTGATGCAACCATTTAATAAAATTCATTTGCTTTCATTTTTTATTTTTAGACTGATATGACAATGAATCTTCATCAATGTAGGTTTCTCTATTACACATAATCTTTGGCACTATTGGCATAATTATTTTCTTTGATTCTCTGAATTCCTTTGGTCACTTTGTGATTGACATAGGTACAACCAAAAATTCTATCAAGTGTTTGGATAGCTCTTTTGTGTTCTAGTGATGGACATAATTGTTAGGAATGGGAACACTGAGAGGTCGGGGGGGGGGGGGGGGGGGGGGGTGAATCAGTGTTCACTATATTTAATCTCCAAACTTAACTTGAATGCTTAAGTACTGAAATGAACATTAAAATAAACAAGATAGATGAATCATAAAACATAACATCAATATGGTTACGGGGAAACCCAAATAGGTAAAAACCTCAGTGGGAATTGACACCCACTAATAATCTGTACTAGTGTCTTATGATCCTTGTTAGAAGATCCTTAACCCTGTTAGGAGTTATCTTTACAATGTATTTAGTACAGTGACCTTGTCAAGGGTTAGGATTATTTTACAATTAACCCTATTAGGGGTGGGGACACACTATCCTAGAGCTCACTTCTCAAGTGGTGAAGGCTACAACCTTCTGATCTCAGATACACACTATATCTACTGAATGAACTAGCACTGTGACACTGCTTGTCTGATCAGTTCCTTTGATGCATTGATGCTTTGAACTCTTGCAAAGCTCTAATACATCTTATTAAATCTTCACACACTTCCTATCTCAACTCTACATCAACTCACATACAAATTACAAAGGGCGCATCTCATATTTATATGCGCTACCAAAACAATTGGCTAGGTCGCCCTATAACCAATTACATACAATGCTTCCAATTGAATTGGCTCAAGTGTGTTTACAAAAAAAATTAATTACATGTCTAAAACCTAATTACCATAGGTGCATAGCCTTTACAAAACAATATTATAATCACTAATCAAATTACCAACAGTCGGTTGCATACATTGATCTATTCTAGCATTCACTGTTTGTGTAACTTCAACTGTCTGTATCTTTGTCATAATGAATCTTCTGATCATGCACTCTTAGAATAAGCATGAATATACTCTTACCATCTTATGATGATGTGCACTGACTCCAAAAATCTATATGACTTTGTTTCCATAATGAAAACACTATATTAAGTCATATACAACAGTATAGTCAACTTGCCAACAATCTCCCCCTTTGTCATTGATGGCAACAAAGGAATATGGAAAAGTTACTATCTGTCCTCTTATACAAAAACTCTAACTTGTATCTCCCTTAGTCTTATTACTATACATCTTCTTTACATATCTATAAATCCATATTCTATACACACTCCCCCTTTTACATTAATGAAAAAGGTGCTAAGAACTAAATCTCTACAAGTACTTACAGGGAAAGTACATCCAAATATGCTATCTGCAACTTTTGGATCTCTTGTTTCTAGAATGTAATTAGTGCATTGAATATTTGGAGATGGGCACATAATGCATAATTCAACTCCTCCATCTTCTCCAAATCTGAGATGGGACCTTGATCATATGTCACCATGGTGACATCGATCTCCTTGATATTTTGATTGAGCATATCTAGGGAGGGTGCAAGAGCATTCCTGGGCTATGTTTTCCTTGCCCTTATCTTGGACATCTCCTTCTCAGTTTTTTCAATCTTTTCTAAATGTCCTTGGTAGATATTATTACACATGTTTACATCAATGGAGGGGTCTTCTACTGATTTCCTTACTTGTTCTATCATTTCTTCTGCCTCTTGTATCTTCTTGAAATGATCATCATTCAACTTATCTTGGTCCATACAATCTGCAATGATCTTCCTGCCATTTTTTGTGAATAGTTTTAAGGATGCTTGACCAACCTTCAGTGAACTTAGGTCAAGTGCAAAGTTACTAACCAATTCACTGAGCCTCTTCTTCATATACTTTTATTCTGCAACTAGCAATGTAGATTCTTCCAAGCTAGAAAAGTTTGTCTTAAAATTTGAAAGAATTGTGCTCACATCATCTACTGAATGAACCTTAAACACTTTCTTGTTTGAAGGTAGTAGGTTGTTCAAGATGTTCACTGACTCAAAAAATAGGGGATTCCTCATTACTTTCTTCTCTTTTTCCTTCTCCATAGCTGAGACACTAATCTTGATTAGGTCTTCTTCTCCCCAAGAATCCAAACTAGTGGTGTCTGGTGTTAATCTTGATAACAATGATATAGGAGTGCTATCCACTACTTATTGCTTTACTATAATTTTCATTTCAATAGATGGCTCATCTATTGGCTCACTATCTTTCATCTCTACTTCTCCTTTCTCTTTTTCTGCTTCCTTTTCTTTTCCTTCTTCTTTCTTTTCTTCCTCTTTGTTTATCTCTTTTTTTGTTTCTTCTTCTCCTTTAACTTCTATCATATCCTCAATCAATACTTCTTGTTGATTAGGAGTGTTACCACATATATTCTCAGCCTCTTGAGTGCTTACAAAAGCTTCTTCAAACTTATTCAAATCAATATCTGAGGCCGCCATTGCAATCTCAACATTGTCAATAAAAATTGTATCATCCATATGTGCTTGTGCCATGGGTGCAGGCTTCTCTACCTTTGTGGGTGCTAAAACTATAGGTGCTGAATCCTAAGGACCTATATTCTATACATTGATGGTCTGTGACTCTTTTTCTACCTTTGTGGGAACTTGAGCTGTGGGCGCAGTAGGTGGGTACATGTCTCTGTTCATGAAAATATTCTCAAAGGCTTTTTTTGTCTCTTTGGCTGTCAACTCAAAATTCTTGTCCATTATGTGTAGTGTTCTTAGCTTTGTTTGTAGATGTGGCTTTACCAAATCTAGCAATAGTGATTTATCTTCTAAGGAACACACCGGTAGGCTTTCATCTAGAATCTTCTCTCTTATCCTAAGATCTTCTTCAATAGCTTGTTTCTTCAAGGATTCGAGGATGTTCCAAACATTATCTAGAATGACTGTTTCCAATTCCAAGATTGTCTTTTTGAACTTGATCATATGTTTTATGATCATGCCATGACTATCTGACTTGTCAATTTCACTATATCTATCATAAAAATTTCCTATCTGATCTAATCTTCCTTCATCAAAAATCCTTGTACTCAACACTTTAAGACTAGGTTTGAAACCTACCTCTGGAGGTGCTTGAGTATTCTTCCTGCTTTTTGTTTCTCATGTGGATGGATGATTAGTCTTGATCTCTTTCTTTTTCTTAGGCATTGACTTTTACTCAGGAGGAGCAGTAAGGTCAATTATTTCTATGGGTGCATGAGGGGTAACATCTATTTTACCCTTCGAATCATCAAACTTCTCCACTTTTATCTTCTTCAATTTTGGATCATTAGACTCTGTCTCTACTGCAAATGCACTCTCAATTCCCAAAGCAATATTTTCTTATCTTTCTTTATCTAGGTTTTCTTGAGTTACTCTATGAATTTTTAATATCTCAGAAGTAACCTTGGTTACTTTTCTTTTAGTTGCTACACTATTCAAAATAGCATCAACTTCTCTTGTTTTCTCTTCATAAGTCCCCCAACTTGGCTCATTAGGGTCCTTAGGTGCTAATAATAGTACTTGAGCATATGCCTTTAGGATTGGCTCCTCAACCTCATATCCAAGTGGATGAATCCACTTTTTCCTTGGTTCCACTACTTCCATACAAGTTGTATTAGTTTCTACCATGAAACAAATACTATCTTTGTACTTTTCAACAATGCTTTCTGGAATCCTGTATCTCATCTGCATTTTGGCCCTAAATGTCTTCAATTCCAGTGTCATGTAGTCCTTTAGTGTACTCTTAGTAGTTTCCTTAAATGATATCTATGGCATTGTAGGCATACTCTTGTCCAAATAGAAATCTGACACCTTTCCAAGAATGTGGAAGTACATGTATATGATCAAAGACCCAAACCTGAATATTTTGGTCTTGTCATGTTTAATGGCTTTGATGTTGTCTATCAGTTGTGCGTGTAGGATCTTGCATAGATTAAATTCTCCATTTTATCTTACAAGTCTTATTGCTACAATAATTGTGGCCCCTGACACATTGTTCACTCTATTGGTATGTTGAAACCTATACACTAGTATCATAGACATTAATTTGATGTCATTTTCCTCTATAGGCTCTATAGTCATTCTGCACCTATCACTTATTGATTTACATGTTTTCTCAACAAGTTTTCTCACATCCTTGCTTGCTGGAAGAATGACACCTTTCTTAGAGAGACCCATCATCTCATGGATTAGGTCTTCTATAATCCTGACCGACACTTCACCTATCCAAAATAGGTCATCATGAATCTTGCTAAGTAGAATCTTTCGGACTCATAGAACTCATATGCACTAGCATATTCAATTATCAAGTGGTTTTCAAACTACGCATACTCATCCAGGAAGGTTTTATCTAGTTTCAACATGGTTTCTAAGTGCGCTCTTATCCTATCAAGTCCTATTGGCTCCTTTTTACAATATATGTATCCATAGATGTCTTCGACATGCATAACACCCATATGAGTGTAGGAGAATTCCCCTTCTAGGTCATCCAATGTAAATTTGAATAGGTGCCTTTTAAACACATATCTTTTCTTCTCTGCAACATCAAATACAATAGGATTAGCCATCACTTACTTGTATATCACTTTCCTAATGGTTTCCAAGAACTTCTAAATCAACATGATGGATTAGGGCTTCCGCAACCAATCAAACACATTGCTTTACTGGTGAATCAATTGGAATCCTTCACAATCAACTGCTAGGGCTTTTGTGCTCTTCAATCACTTTGAGCTTGAATGAAATGAGTGATCTACAAGCTTCTATGTACTTTAAAGTAAAAATTCCACCATTAATGCTTGCTGCATAAACCATACTTTCATTGAAAATCTCCAACTTTCATTCTGCTATCAATCAGTTAGTGCGCTCTTTCACATAGGTTCTGGTAGTCTCCAAAAGGTTAAATCCAAAGGTGCATACTCTGAGGGTGAGTATACTGACCACGCAGGGGTTTAGAGATAAATTAGCTCCCCTTGTGACCCTGAGGACCATTCATAAAGATGTAGAGGGTGCATCCACTATGGATGCATCCAATACATTCTCATCAACCTTATCCTTCTTTGCCTTTGACCAAATCAAGCTCACATCTTCTAAAGCTTTCAAAAACTTGACTTATCCTTCAGTATTCAGTATTAATTCTTCTGGCTTTTTAGGGCTTTCCTAACTTTGCATTCTTGATCTATAGAACTTTGAGATGTGTCTAGCCTTGTTACATGAGTGACAAACAGCTGGAGGCCTTAAATTCCTCGGTGCATTGACATGGGTTACCATTTTGCACTATCTAGCTGAGTGACCATTATAGTTACATATCTGACATGTAACATTTTGAGAAATTCTTACATTTGGCTGATTTTGATTTCTCTAATTATGCTAAGTCTTGTTCTTCTGACTTGTCTTACAATTCATAGCTCTATGACCAAATTTATTACATGAATAACAGTAACCATTGAAAGGTCTTACCTCTTTACAATTCCTTTCTATTTGTCCATGCTTGTTACATGCATAACAATTTTGGTATACTGGCTTGTGCTCATCTTTGGATGGTTCAACATTATCTTTAGTCTGACTTCCAGTCTCCTTAGCATCGGTGGTGTCTTTTGGTACTTTCATCCTTGCTCGCATGTCATCAATCTGATTTTGTGCTTCATTGAATCCAATGCCGCTGGTATCTCCTTTAAGCTTCCAAGCATACAACTGAGATTCAATCATATCCTTTCTTGTGTGTAATTTATCAATCTGATTCTTAGCCTCTTTTAATTCAGATTTCAAGCTTTCTTTGTTGTTTCTTAGCTCCAAGATTTCCATGTTTGCTTGCCTCAATTCTTCATTCAGATGAAGGTTTTCTTTGATTTGTTCATCAAAGACTTCCTGATTGTTAGTTAGCTTGTCATCCAATTCTTCAATATGGTCTTTTAGAGATGTGTTCTCTTCATTTAGATTTTTTATCATGACCCCTAAATCACTGGTAGAAAATTCTTTTAAGTCTTTCCTTAGTCTTTTGATGACTTCTTGAGCATCACTGACTTTTTCTTTTAGCTCTTCAATTTCTTTTTCAGATCTGTCTAGGTCTTCAAGATTTCTTTTTAGATGTTTCATTTCTATCTTTTCCATGATCTGATCAAGTGGTTAAACTTATTTGTTGAGGACTAGAGCTCTGATAACGATTGTTAGGAATGGAAACATTGAAAGGGGGGGGTGAATCAGTGTTCACTATATTTAATCTTTTTCACTTTACTCTTTAAACTTAACTTGAATGCTTAAGTACTGAAATGAACATTAACATAAACAAGATAGATGAATCATAACACATAACATCAATATGGTTATGGGGAAACCCAAATAGGTAAAAACCCCAGTGGGAATGACACCCACTAATAATTTGTACTAGTGTCTTATGATCCTTGTTAGAAGATCCTTAACCTTGTTAGGAGTTGTCTTTACAATGTATTTAGTACAACAACCTTGTCAAGGGTCGGAACCTATTAGGAGTCTTTTACAATTAACCCTATTAGGGGTGGGGACACACTGTCCTAGAGCTCATTGCTCAAGTGGTGATAGCTACAACCTTCTGATCTCAGATACACACTATATCTGTTGAATGAACTAGCACTGTGAAACTGCTTATCTGATTAGTTCCTTTGATGCACTGATGCTTTGACCCCTTGCAAAGCTCTAATACATCTTATTAACTCTTCAGACACTTCTTCTCTTCTTATCTCAACTCTATATCAACTCTCATATAAATTAAAAAGGGCGCATCACATATTTATATGCGCTACCAAAACAATTAACTAGGTCGGCCTATAACCGATTACATACAATGCTTCCAATTGAATTGTCTCAAGTGTGTTTACAAAAAAATTTAATTACATGTCTACAACCTAATTACCATAGGCACATAGCCTTTACAAAACAATATTATAGTCGCTAATCAAATTACCAACAGTCAGCTGCATACACTGATCTGTTCTGGCATTCACTATCTGTGTAACTTCAATTGTCTGTATCTTTGTCATACTGAATTGTCTGATCATGCGCTCTTAGACTAAGCATGAATATACTCTTACCATATTATCTTCTAGGGTGCATACCATAACTTGGTCATATGCATGTGCACTGATGCTCTGATCTACTAGTGCTCTGTTAACTATCCAATCTTCTATACTTAGCCAAATACTGATCTTCTGATGATGTGCGCTGACTCCAAAACTCTATATGACTTTTTTTCCATAATGAAAACACTATATTAAGTCATATACAATAGTATAGTCAACTTTCCATCAATAGCTACACCGATAGGCCCTTCAATATAACCTTTCCTAATGCATACATTTTATATCAGCCTTAGTATCCCTAATCAATATTCTCTCCACACCCTCATTCACTTCTATTTCCATATGTGTCCTTGATGAGTTCATTGGGTATCAAAAAAATGCAAAATCACTCATTTTGATTTTATTAGCTATAATGATGACCACCATTGGAAAAACCTTTACTAATAAGCTACCCTTGTTTTTGTCTTTATTGAGATAGGTCTTTTCAATAGCCTCATCAGCTATCAACAAGACAATATTTATCCTTTGTCACTGGTGTATGTTTCACCAATGGGCCTTATCGATATATATTATACCAACTTATCATGCTTCTTATACATTTTTCTATGATTGGTTTAACTTTTTCTGATGTACATCTTCAATGGCTTCTCCATTGGTAGGCCCTTTGATATAAGATTTCCTGATGCATATATTTTCTATCATCCTTTTCTCCCCTATCAATATGTTCTCTGCAACCTCGATCACTTCTATTTCCATATGTGCATGTTGGTATAGGAAAGATATAGTACTGAGAGGGGAGGGGTGAATCAGTACCCTCAAAAAATTTTACTAAATAAAAATTTGCAATAGTAGTGCTTAACTAATCAACTGAATTCATTGTTTGCAACATACATGCAAATAACTTGTAAATATAAAGTGCATGAAAATAAACAATAAAACATTCATGAAAATGCTAACTCATGACTCAAGTATTTTGGTTACGTAGAAACCCTTGTTAGAAGGTAAAAAATGTGGTGGGGATGACACCCACAAATTCTTCACTACTATAGTAAATAAATTATGCCGGTTAAGGCTACAATTGTGATCACTTTTGATGATCTTACCCTATTAGGAGTAACATAAGATCAATTGGATCTACCTTTTGAAAGGATTTTAGCAACACCAAATAAGTGTGCACTCAGTTAGGAGATTTACAACAAATGGTTAAGTCTACTCTGTTAAGAGATTTACAATCCTGCTATAATGGTTAAATTGATAACAAAAAATATCTGTAAATGACAAATTGTACTTGTCTAAATCAGATCTATGAAATACCAAATAGATTTCATCTTGATGTGTACTATAGTACTCTCTATCCTGCTTGGTAGCCTTGTATGTTTCTGATAACCTAAATACTATCTATGATAACTGCTTATTCAAGTAAGCCATTGTCTGATCTCTGATATCATGTATGCGGCTACTACTTCATGATCTCCTTGTCATGTATATGTCAAAATGACATCTATTACAATTATATAGAAATTTTATTTGACCTAATTAGGTTTACAACATCTTAGAAAACCTAAGATCTATGATGTACAAAAATAACCTATATCTAACTATTACATAAGAATAATCACAACATTAAATGATTAAATCCATAATAAATGTGTCTTGATCTTGGTAAAACATTTATAGATTTGTGTAAATCATTTACATAGAGATATGTGCCATTATTGATTACTATGTCATTTCTTGAACAACTCGGTAAACAATACATTCCCATTTTGATGAATTAATTGATGCTCAGTGTGAAGAATGCTTGGTGATTATTGAATTGGTGCTCGGTAAAATATGATGCTCGGTAATCATGCTCGATTAAACCTATATTATTTTAGATTTAGGTTGTGCCTTGTAACTTCTGGGTATGAAGACTTTGTAAGTTCAACTGACTAACTTATATTTCTCCTTATTCCATCTTTTACCGACTTGAATAGCTTAGATTACCACCTGATCTTATTTGATACTAATGACAACACTTAATTCTCAAATAGAGATAAAAATTTCCCCCTTTGGCATTAGTATCAAAACCTTTATATATATATCGAATCTAAAAAATGTTTTAACTCCATATGAGTACAAAATATACATACTCCAAAATCTACTAACTCTATACAAAACTCCCCCTTGGTGCATGCTCTCAGTGTATAGTGAAGTACATAGGCATATAAATGATTTCTCCCTTTTTGAAATTAATGTGAAAACAAAATGTACTTACAACTTGTCAAATATGTGCTGGTGGGTTTTCTGCAATGAAGCTAAGAGGTTTTCCCATTCCTCTTTCAAGTTGTCAATAGAAATGTGCTCAAGATCAACTTGTGCATGCATATCAAAAATATTTTCCAAAATTGAAATTTATGGGGTGGCTACTAATACCTTAGCCTTCTAAATATGTCTCTCAATTATCTTCAAATGTGGTAGCAGCTCGGCTTGCAACTCGGTGACCTGGTCACTTATGATTTCTTCTTGCTTCCTTAAGTCTTCTCTCAACCACCTCAATTTTTGTACTTTTAGTATATGCTTATGAAAAGCATTGGGCTCGGTTAGAGAAGAATTTTCACTGGCCAAGATATCTACATCTAGCTTCTTGATCTTTTCACTGACCTTGGCAGTGAAGGTATCCACAGTGCATAACTTAAACAAAATTTGTATGATTTTCTAAGTTATAGATTGTAGCTCAGTGATTACCTCAAAAAATTTTACCTTGTTTATAGCCACTTCTTGGCTGATTTTCTCTGCAAGTTTTTGTTGGATTTTAGCTTCTTCTGTTTCTTCAATCCTTTTCTCTACATCTATATCAGGGGAATTTATCTAGTTTGTAAGAGATGAAAGTTGGTCCACAATTGGAGTATCCTCATTTATTGTTACATCAGGAACAACCTGCTGAAGAATGTCTCTTACATCTTCTAATATTTGCTTTCTTTTTATTTCTTTTCTTAGTTTTTTCTATGAAGCCTTCCTCGTACACAATTCTCCATAATTACTCATCTCCTTAGGGTCCAAAGTCCTTGGGTCACATTCGGTAATATTAATTATTTCATCCAAAGTGAATAGCCCTTTTCCATGTTTCTTCTTCTTCTTGTTGGTCTCTTGTGGATATGTCTTGACAAAAGGTACTATAGCTTTTACCTTTGTGTTTGTCTTATCTTTCTCGATTGACACAATATCATCCTTCTTCTGCTTCTTGGTGACCTGAGTCTCGATTGATTGAGTAGGGGACTCTAATGTTGGTGGTTGTCTCGGTGGTGTCTTCCGGCTTAGGATCTTCTGGTGCTTGATTTTAAACCTCTTTCTCCTTAGGCTCATTTGACTCGGTGGTGCCTTATTTACTTTTCCCTTTCTCCCCAGTTGTGGCCTTCTACTTCTTGAGGGTTGATCCTTTGGGTTCCTTTTTCAGAAATAATCTCAAGTTCTTGTACTAGAATTGGAAGGTCACCTAGTATTGTGCTTAATGCTGGCTTGGTGGGTGATTTTTCATCAATTTGTGCTTCAGCAACGATGATGTCCTCATCATCCTTAATATCATCAGGATCACCATTAGTGATGTCATCAATAACAAAATCATTTGTACATGTTATAATTAATTGATCAGGTGGATCTTGGTATACTTCCTAATAACCAGCTGGATGAAAATCAATGAGAATGGAAGTATCAGGCACCTTGGTGCTTGATAGCTCTATAGGGTCCTTTGTGGCCAGATCTTCATCATCTAAATTGATGCCTTTTCCTTTTCTCTTATTCTTCCTCTTAGGTATTATTGCCAATTCCATCTTGTCTGCTTCAGCTTGAGCTTGGAGAATAGAAGTCCATAACAACTGACTATTCTCATCAACCTCTTCCAGATTTCCATCAAGTATTTGTAATGCTCTACTTTTTACTAGAAATCTCTTAGAATATTGCTTCATCAACTCTTCGATCTCGGGGACTGTTAGTGTTGGTATTTCCAATATTAGGGAATGTTCCCTCATTTTCTTCTTAGTGCTTAAATCATACATCCATCTAGCTTATACCTTATCATATAAACTTTTAGGTACATATTTTGAAAATTCTATTGGTACCTTTTTATATTTTATCATTTTTTGAATTAATGCCTCCTCTATCTTATTCTATTCCTCAGTTGTCATATGTACAAACCAACTCAATTGAGGTGTACTGAGGCCTCCTATTTCTATTATTGTTTTTGCTAACTCATCAATTGATCGATCTTTATTCACAACTACCTTAAATTAGTTTATGTCATCCTCTTCTTCATCATCAACGTCATCTTTACCTCTTATTAGCTTTCTTCTCTTCTTTGGTGCCTCAAAGGTAGC
Source organism: Chamaecyparis obtusa (assembly GCA_027943335.1). Taxonomy (NCBI): domain Eukaryota; kingdom Viridiplantae; phylum Streptophyta; class Pinopsida; order Cupressales; family Cupressaceae; genus Chamaecyparis; species Chamaecyparis obtusa. The sequence goes on along the minus strand of BSBK01002654.1, from coordinate 357,023 downwards.
TTGAGTACCTCTCTTCTTCTGATAGGTCTTGGTTGGTGTAGGCATAGAAATCTTGACAACTCCTTTCTTTGGTGGTGGCAAAGCTATAGTGGTAGACCTTGTTCATGCCCTAGTTTTCACTTCTTCGTGCTTCTTCTTGGGAGTGGGCTTAAGTAGTGTAGATTCTGCATCTTTTTCAGACTCGGTTGTCTCTTCATCATATGTAGTGTTAGCAAGAAGTAACTAAACCTTGGTTTCCACCTCAACCATAATGTCCTTATATGCCTTTGCATCATTTGCATCTTCTCCAAACCTTTTTACCAATTTGTCCATCATTTTCCTTGATTTCTTTGTTGCCTTCCCAATAACTAGATCCATATTAATTATTCACTTTTCTTCCTCATAGGTTCCAAACCTTGAAGATTTTGGATCCTTAGGCTCTATCAGTAAATCCTTAACTAACCTTGAAGCTCGGTTAATATAAATCTTGTATCCCAATGGGGCTAACCATTTTGTTCTCAGTTCAATTGCTTTTATCAGTGTATAATTTGTGTCCACTAGGAAACAAATGTCATGTTCATATTATTCAACCAACTGACTCAATATCCTACTTCTGGCATTCATTGTATCTTTGAATTTCTCAAAGTAAACATCCAATACACACAAAATTTTCACCCAATTTTTGTATCAAATCATTTATTTGTAGTGTCATTGGCTTGTTGGTAGTCCAGTCAATATTACTGATTGAAGGGAAAAAGTTTTGCGCATAAAAGAATATGCAAAGAAAAAATCATCCAAACTTACACGTATTTGACTTTGTTGACCAAATTTTTTTCATGTTTTCTTCAACTTGTTTCAACAACAACTCGGTGAGGTCCAGTTGAAATCCCTTTTTCACCATCTTAAATGCAATATCTACTGCTCCACACGGTACACTGTTGGGTCTACTTGATTGAAATATTTTGTACCCAATAACATATGCAACAAACTTGGTTTTAGGATCTACAATTGTGTTTACTTTCAATCCTCTACCATCCTATTCTGATCTAGTGACTTTCTCCAACTCAGCTCTCGGTGCACTCCTCGATGCTTTCACTTTGTCAGTGGTGGGGTAACCTATTATTGCATGTATGATATCCTTCATGATTTTCATAGGCTCATCTAGCCATAATTTTCCATCATGAAAATGACTTAGAACAATTCTGATCCATTCATTTCTAAATACCTTTAGGAAATGTAGGGCATTTATCAAACCCTCGACTCTCAAATGCTCATGATCATTATTAAGGCCTTGAAATATCACCCTAACTCAAGCATTAGGGTACACTAATATTTCATGGTAACAATGGAAACCTTCTCGAGTTGTGGATGGACTCTGATTGAGAAGGAATCTCTAGATTCTAGGCCGGTTCCTATTGGATTTGGAATATCACCTTTGACTGAAACTTTGATTGGAAAAGGGAAGAGAGATAACTTAAAAACTGAATGGGAAAGGGAGGTGATACACCAAACTGGATTTAGACTTATAAGAAACTTCAAACCAGCATCCACAATACATAAACTATTGAGATTTACCTTAAACATTGACTATTCAACATATAGGTTGACTTAAGCTCACTATTAGGGTATGCACCACTAACAATGAAAAATCTGACAACAAACATACAGATTCTGCAAAAGGTTTGATTTTGATAACTTAGAAAAGGAATTAAAATAACTCACTTATCATTGTTACACAAAATATACAACACTAAAATATAGAAAAGATGAATAGGATTGATGACAAAACTCAGAAAAATATATGAAATATGGAGAACTTTCTTTATTTCCTTCAAAATCTAAAAAATGGTTACAAAACATATGTAAAAGGGCACAATGGAACCAATATGGTCACAAAGTCACCTTCTCCTCAATTTTGAACCCTTAAATCTGATTATGAAACTTAGATATATACCCTCCTAAGGCCAAATTCGAAAATCTAAGCCCCTCTAAATCAGCTCCAAATCATCTAAGAAACCCTAAGTCATAAGCACAATTCATGCCTCTAATCATGACCTAAATGTTGGTATTTTAAAATAGACATCCTTTAAACATAATACCAACATATAACAATAAACCTCACTAACAAACTCCACTAAGCCTATACATAATTGAAACTTAAATTTTAAAAACCTAAGTCTCAATATTATTGTAGATTACATAAAATAAGGTCAAAAAGACCAACTTCATGCAATCAACAATCCGTTATGAAATATCTATATGTCATAGGCTAGGTGGAACTTGGGAAATTGAGGCCCCTGCTATCATTCATTGCAAACATTAATGACATTAACTCCTCCTCTATTAGGGACTTCAAAGTTTATCACAACTTAGCATTTTGTTGGTCTTCAAGCTGCATTTTCTTTTGGGGAAAACATGAAATTCCTAATCCATGGTGAGACTTCCTACAATGATCTTGAACTTGGATTCATCCTTCTCTGTGTTTGGGTTCTTGATTTGGAAGTGTTGATACTAAGGAAACAAAGACTCTTGGTCTAGAAATGTTTTTATTTTTCTCTACTTTCTCATTTACATGTAAATGAAGCTCAAATTTTGGATCTAGAACTCAAGCTCCATAGTTTGAGGTTGTGACAATGAACTCGGGCTCCACAGTTTGTTGTCATTGTGTTAAAGAGCTCAAGCTCTATACAACTAGAACTTGTTTATTGCTTTGCTGAAGCTTCTCTTGGCATGTATTTCAAGCTATCTCTATGGTTTTTAATATATCTTTGGCTATGAATGTGACTTGAGCATGAAGCTCAGGCTCAAACTGGAAGTTGGGATTTGTTTGTTGAAGCTTAGCTTTGACTGTTGAAGCATCTAGCACTCCTGTAATATCTTTTCCTATGACTACAAGATAAGTAACACCATTCCCTTTTAATTTGCTTAACTTATTGATAAATGGCTGAGCTATTTAGCTATATTCTCCTTTATATTTCCATGATCTCGAGGCCTTCTCTTTGTTGGTTTAAGTGGTATTAGACACTGTTGTTACTCGCTCCTTCTTTGTGGCATGGAAGGTTTAGCTAGTGTTAAATGATGCTTTCATTAATTTTTTTCCACTCTTCTATAGTTCATTACTATTATCTTGAGCTATTATTTGATACTCCATTATTGTCATCAGTCATCTATAGTTTAGTTTTTTTGTTGTCTTCAGCTATCAACTTTGGGTTTCATTGTGTCTAACTGTCCAAAGTCAACAGTGACCATTATTGTGCTTTCTTTACTTTGCTATCCTATCATGACTGATAGTAGCCACCATGTTTTGATTTTCTCTATTGGGCTATGACTTCAAAATGTACTTGACTCCATTACAAGACTTTGTCTATATCTTCATGCTGCCTGGCTTGAACTGTGCTAGAATAACAATGACAAGCTCTCAAATGATTTCTCTTTAAATGTGAAATGAAACCATGTTTGAATGCTAGTTCGTGGGGTTTGAGCACATGCTTGTGACACCCAAGAACATAAGAATGTTTATTCATGAAGTTTGAACTAGGGCTCGTGACATCCATAAACACACTTTGTGAACTTGAACTTGATACTTTGCATATCTTTCCTTTGTATATAGTATTGTCACTAAACATGTATCTTTTGATTACACTGTCATTTGGATAATTTCCTATAGCATTCCTACTTATGAACACAACACGGTTGTCACTCTTTCTGTATATGCATATCACTAGCAAAGCATATTCATTTGGGATTATTGTTGTAGGTTCATGATTTATAAATGCATATCACTTTACATTGTTTGTAAGAGATAAAACCATCTTTACATTACTCATCAGAAATGAATACTCCCTTGTTTATTTTGCACAACTTGTATCATTTTTTTGGTGCACATCATACTGCATCTTCTTTTTTAACACAACATTGTTGTCACTATATATGCACAAATTGTAGAATCTTTTGAGTGTATTTGACACTGCATCTTCTTCTTCTTTGACTATGATATGGAATACACAGTTCATTTCTTGGAATGCATATGCACAACCTATTTAAAAACACTTGAACATGCATCTTGTTAGGTTAGTGAACATGACCAAATGGTCAATTTTTTGTGTGAGAGTGCCATATATGATGACATTCATGCATTAATGTTGGTCAATTGATGGTTCACTAACCTAATGCTATCTTGATGTTCTGAAAAAGGTTTCTCAACTATAAGAACTAAGTCCCTTTGATTCATATATTTGGTTTATATAAAAAACATGCATAATGATGAACATAAATAGTGAAAGGTTTCATGGAGTCATGTCCCTTTAATAATATTATCCAGTTTATGCAGATGCATATTTTTCTATTGCATTGATATCATGGATAGATGTGCAGCTCTAAAAGTTTTGGTTGTTGTATGATGTTTTAAGGTTTTATGCATTTCTTAGATCCAATTAGATCTAACACTTTTTCATCTATGATGCAGGATAGGACCCTAATACCTAGGACACAATACATGAGGACTTAGACAGTGGTCCTGAAGACCTGGACCAAAAATAGACAACCAACTCCTAAATGTAGATGACTCTTAAAAGGAAATGCATGGGCCTCTACTCATACTTCTATCATGCTTTCTATTTTGCCATTTGATCTCAATTTCAACATGAAAGATGAAATATGAAAGAGCATTTCTCTATTACATTCAGTTTAAATGCACAATGTAGTGATCAATTATGAATTTGAAAATTTAGATATGATCCATACTTAGAGTACAAAATAACTAATAATATGAATGCAATAGAAATGTATTTATCTTCATCACCTGAAAAATAATGTTGAATGGATGTACGTTAATGCAATCTTTTCCTATTTATGTTTATCATCCAACACGTAGAAAAATTAGGATAACAATTATCCTTCAATTTCCCATTAACACTTAGCTCTTGAAATGTGAAAATGAGCTCAAAATCACCAATCTCACCAATCTTATAGTGAATGTAGGCATGTATGTCTTCAACTAGCAAAACCCTAGGTGGTATGCTCGAAAAAGATCTACTTTTGTCAGTCTGCGAAGAAACTTTGGGGTGAAGTTTGTACTTTGGCTCATCACATGTAGCAAAAATTATCAACCTAACATCCTCCTTAGCTACATTATTAGATTTGTTAACATTTGATGCAGACACCATTGTTCTTTGATTTAGGGTTTTGAGAAAATATTAAAAAAAACAACTCGGTGATGACAACACTTAGTCGTAACAGTGATGATTCTGCTTGGAATTAATATTCCAAATATTTGTTCAATCGCTTTGAAAATATTTTTCTCAAATTCACTCTGAAAACTCTTAACTCTTCTTGATCGCAATGAGAAAAATTGGCTAAGTCCTTCATGTATTTATAGAAACTTTCAACTTCCCGCTTAAACTTTTTGCAATAAATACTCAACCTAACATGACTCGGTAATAACAGTCACTCTCAGTGTATACCATGAAATGTCATAATCTTGGTTAACACATGAAATTCCCCATGGTTAATACTGGCACTGGGTTAACCTTGCTAATAGTTACTGAATAGAAACTTCTCACTCGGTCTAGCATATACCGACTGTAAATGCTTAAAGCTCAAAACATGTAAAACCATAGTGCATCTTGATTCATGTAGATTTTGTATGTGTACACTTGATATAGGGGACTGTATGATAGATATAACTAATTAGAATTAGTAGTTCCATACATATCTTTTTAGCTTGGGTGGAGGTGGCAGTGTCACCCAATCCAATGGACGAGGTGTCACCGACTGCATTAATTGACTCAACATTATCACCCGATGCTTTTCTCCACATAGTGTTTCTTGTCTTCATGATGTTGTTAATTGTATTTCCATTCTCATAAGTTTTTGTCTCTAGTGCTCGGTCTCTACAATCTTTACTTAAGTGACCGACCTTGTGAAAATGTAAACATGCCATACCAGTGCTTGTCTAGCTGCGAGATCTTCCTCTCCAGTTCTTCCTCATGCAGTTAGCTACAATATGTCCATATCTTCCACATGCTGTACAATTAACCCATGTGTTATAATCCCAAGTATAAGCATTACCTTTTCTTCTCAATTGATAGGTTTTGTTTTGTTCTTTCGGTGCCCAAACTTGTTTCATCTTTGTTCTGCACTCTTGTGATGTATGTTCATGCATGTTGCAAGTGCAGCAGTGTTTCTCCATGTAGGATATGTTAGAAGTCCTATTCAACTTACATCTACACTCATGTTCTTTATGTCCATACTTGTTACAATAACCATTAAACTTAAGAGTGGTTTTAGGATTACCTTTAGCTTTACTCCTGCAAACATTTGATGTGTGGCCCAGTTTACCACAATGATAGCATGAAAGTTTCTTAGGTCTTTGAATCTTGTATGCATTCATATGTTTATCTTTTTTAGATGATTATCCTTGCTCGGTATAGCCTAATCCAGTAGTACTTCCAAGTCCTCTTTGACTAATCAGAAATTCATCAATTTTCTTAGAACTATCTTCATCTTTCTTAATCATTTCATTGTGTTGTTGCTGCATCTTGACTTCATTTTTTAGTCTCTCCATTTTATTCTTTGAGTTCACAAATGTCTTCAAGTTTCCTTGTAAGCTCACTATTTACTCGGTTGATTTACTGACTTACAACAATCATCTGATTAGAGATTTCAAAATGATGCTCGGTAAGTCTTAGTATCTCAGATTCTTTCTCTTGTAGTTTCTCATTCATTTGTCTTTTGTCTTCAATAGCCAAGTTTATCTCTTGTTTAGCTTGTCTACCTTTATTCATCATGTCAATTATTCTTACCATTTGTGCTTCTTGACTAATCTACATGGCTTTAAATTGTTCAATTAGATGAAGATATTTCTTAGATAAATTAGATATAATTCCTTCAAATATGTCAGATATACTGCCTGAACTAGATCCAATACTCTCAAATGGGTAATCAATTTATTCTTCATTATAATTAGTTTAAGTGTTCTGAATAGCCATATCATTTCTCTGAATCAACAACTTCTTTAGTTCATCCTTTTCTTGCTTGTATTGCTCAATGAAGATTTGTATTTGAATCTTTTGATTCTCGATTGTCTTGTCCAACTTATATCTCTCCATCCTGAGATATTTCCTCTTCAATAGTTAAAATTCCAAATAAGAGAACCATCTCTGGTACCAATTGTTGGGATAAGAAAGATATAGTACTGAGAGGGGAGGGGTGAATTAGTACCCTAAAATTTTTTTACTGAATAACAATCTACAATAGTAGTGCTTAACTAACCAACTGAATTCATTATTTTCAACATACATTCAAATAAATTATAAATGTAAAGTGCATGAAAACAAATAATAAAACATTCATGAAAATACTAACTCATGACTCAAGTATTTTGGTTACGTAGAAACCCTTGTTAGAAGGTAAAAATTGTGGTGGGGATGACACCCACAAATTCTTCACTACTACAGTAAATAAACTATGCCAGTTATGGCTACAATTGTGATCACTTATAATGATCTTAACCTATTAGGAGTAACATAAGATTGATTAGATCTACCTTGTGGAAGGATTTTAGCAACACCAAATAAGTGTGCACTCGGTTAGAAGATTTACAACAGACAATTAAGTCTCCTATGTTAAGAGATTTACAATCCTGTTATAATGGTTAAATTGATAACAAAAAATATCTTTAAATGACAACTTGTACTTGTCTGAATCAGATCTATGAAATACTAAATAGATTTCACCTTGATGTGTAGTATAGTACTCTCTGTCCTACTTGGTAGCCTTGTATGTTTCTGATAAACTGGATAACTACTCATTCAAGTAAACCCTTGTCCGATCTCTGATATCCTGTTTGCGACTACTGCTTCATGATCTCCTTGTCATGTATATGTCAAAATGACATATATTACAATTATATAGAAAATTGCTTTGACCTAATTAGGTTTACAACATCTTAGAAAACCTAAGATCTACGATGTACAAAAATAACCTAGATCTAACTATTACATAAGAATCATCACAACATTAAATGATTACATCCATAATAAATATGTCTCAATCTTGGTAAAATGTTTATATATCTATGTAAACCATTTACATAGAGATATGTTCTATTGTTGATTATTATATCATTTCCTGAATAACTCGATAAACACTGCATTCCTAGTTCGGTGAATTAGCTGATGCTCAGTGTGTAGAATGCTCAGTGATTACTGACTTGGTGCTTAGTAAACTCTTATGCTCAATAAAAATGATTAGTTAAACCTATGTTCTTTTAGCTTTAGGTTCTGCCTTGTAACTTCTTGGTATGAAGGCTTTGTAAGTTCAACCAACTAACTTATATAGCTCCTTATTCTAGCTTTTACCAACTTGAATAACTTAGATTATCGACTGATCTTATTTGATACTAATGACACCACTTAATGCTTAAATAGTGATAACAGTGTCCTTGATGAGTTCATTGGGTGTTAGAAAAATGCAAAATTGCTCATTCCAATTTTCTTAGCTATACAGATGACCACCATCAAAACAAAATTTACCTGTAAGCTACCCTTGTTTTTGTCTTTACTAGGGTAGGTCTTTCCAATAACCTCATCGGCTATTGGCAAGACAAGATTTCTCCTCTGCCGCTAGTGTATGTTTCACTGATGAGCCTTATTGGTAAATGTTATACCGACTTGTCATGCTTCTTATACCTTTTTTCTATGATCGGTTTAACATTTTCCTATGTACATCCTCAATACCTTCTCCATCTATATGTATTTTCTTGAACCTATATTAAAAATTTTAAAACTTTATTTCCCTTTGATTTGAAGGTCTTCACTACATCTTCCCACTCGAAATGCCTAATTACTAACAACATTTACTCTTGTTTCTTTAGGCCTCTAGCGAAGGTGGAAGGAATGGTTCAAAGTCTAGATTAAGAAGTAGTAGAGTGCCTAGTTTTTTCTCTTGATCTAGTTGTTTAAGACCATTGATTTCTTCTTCTTTTAGAGAATATGTAGTCCCAGATCCATATCCAAGAGTTTGTTTGAGAGATATAAGGAGAATTTGTAGCCAAAGTACCAGTAATCATAAAAGGCTATAAGATATTCTAATAATTCAATGGAAATAGAATACAATGTGACCACTAGTGATGCTTAGAACCAACCAAGAGAGATGATTTTCATCAAAGAAATGGTCATGGAGAATTTCAAGTGATACACATGAGAACAGAGCATGGGCCCCCTTTCACAAGGTATGTAATCTTTGATTAAAATTTTTTTTGAATGAATAAATTTTGATAAATTTCACTAATTGATTACCTCGTTATTTTTTGTTCCGACAGTTCCACTGAGAAAAAAGCCCCACATCACTAGGAGATCACTCCATTAACCTTTCAATTCATAGGATATCGATAAATCATTTGAAAACCCATGAATTTAATCTATGAAGGTTGTCATAGGATGAGGGTGGAATATGAAACTTAAATCTATTGGCTCATCCCTATGTGTTAATCTAAAAACATTAATTAATTTTGCACATTGTTTTGATCAACCATGTTGCTCCTTTTATGCATATGTTTCCAATGAGCTACCCCATCTTTGAGGGTAGTGGCTATCTAGAAAACTAAAATGCAAAATATATAAAGAAAGTTTGAAAAAAATTCAAGTATCCCCCTTGGTAAAATATGCATTTTAGTTTGTTGTTTAGACATTTTCCTCTTTGAGGCCAATATTTAAACAACAAACTAAAACATATTTCTTAACAAGGGGGACACTTATATTTTTTTTAAAACTTTCTTTATATATTTTACATTTTAGTTTGGTGGATAGCCACTACCACCTTTGATCACCAAGGAAACTTACATTGTTTTTTTAGTACTTTTTAATACCCTCTATAAAAAAATTAAAATTTATTTCCCTTTCATTTGAAAGTATTCATTGGATATTCCCACTTAAAAGGCCAAATTCTTGACAACATTTACTCTAGTTTCTTTAGGCCTCTAGCGAATGTGGAAGGAATGGTTCAAAGTCCACATTAAGTAGTAGTAGAGTGCCTAGTTTTTTTTCTTGGTCTAGTTGTTTAAGATCAATGATTTATTCTTTGGTTTGAGCATATGCAGTCCCCAATCCATATCCAAGAGTTTGTTCAAGAGCTATAAGGAGTCTTTGTAGCCAAAGTAACAACAATCATAAAAGGTTGTAAGATCTTTTAATAATTCAACTAAAATGGACTGTAATGGGACCACCAATGTGTTGGCATAATTGATGAATGAGAGATTGTTGAAGTATTGGTAAGTGAGTTATGGAATTGTTATGATATAGGTTTTATTGAAGATTGGTCAATTATTGTGTTGTCATTGTGATGAAGGGTGCTCCCCTTAATACCACAAACACATAACAGAAATAGAGAAACAACAACAATATGCAAGAACAAAAAATTGGCTTCTTATTATCTCCACAAATGTGGAATTACAAACTTTCAGAATCACAATATGCAAAGCCACATGGACATTCCCTTACAATATTCTGTAGGACAAAGCCTCGAGCTATTACCCAGAACTATTCTGAACTGCCTAAGACAATAATACAGCCTTCCTTATATAGGCAATTATCCACCGCCTGGGAAGGTTCCAGAATTTTAGCCAATAAGGCCGACCAAACTTAGAATTATTTTATTTTACATTTTATTACATCATAGTCGGCTCAAGATAACCTTTGAAACCCGGACAGAAATTTTGAAGAAAATTATTTTTCGCCATTTCAGGTGGCCCAACTTCCGAAGACCATAAGTCATCACCAGTTGACCCGCTCGGCTATTATAACCCCATTTCAGAAATGCCACAAAGCGCTCTACAGGCTTGACCCGCGCAAGCACCCGTCACCCAAATTTTTGACCTCATCCGGGGCCTCTAAAGCCTTCAAAACTAAGTTCCAAGTTTTTGTACCCTGCTGCCAATACCGAAAATCTTCAATATCTTCCAATATACACTTGATCTGGCAATGAAACTTTACTGGCAGACTTATATGACCAAAATGAACCTCCAAGAAAGAAATTAGATCATTCTGAGCACATACAAAAATTACCAAAAATAGTAACTTTCCATAAATAGTAGCTCTGCACAAAGTAGCCCTTATTGAAAAAAATAAAAACAAAAATATTTTTGGGTGATGCAAGATTGCTCTTACACCCAGGATGCTCCTGCATCAGACACCCAGGGTAATTTGAGAAGTGACCCTGTCACGACTCAGGTGTGCAGAGGAAAACCAAGATGGCTAACCTCCTCCTTTGTCAGCCATGATGAATCTTCAATAGGCCGTCCTTTCCACTTGACCAGATATTCTTCATATGTCCTGTTCCTTGTGCTTCTGCCAACACGACTGTCCAGTATATCTTCGATCTCCTTAGTGTCTTAACTAGTTGCTGGAATACTCCACTGTGCTGCTGTGATCTCATCTTCAACACCTCCTTCATGATACTCTGTCAGATCTGAAATGTTAAACATTGGTGAAATATTTAGCTCAGTAGGTAATTCTACCTCATATGCGTTTCCTGAATCATGTTTCTTCAATATCCTGCATGGTCCAAACTTCTTCATTTTCAGCTTGTTATATGTACCAATTGGAAACCGCTCCTTCCGCAAATGAACCATGACTTCATCACCAACCTGAAATTTCTTATACCTCCTTTTCTCATCTGCCTTAGCCTTATACTATGCGTTCATCTTGGTAATATGCTTCCTCACCTCCCCATGGATGTTCTTCAAGTGTTCTGCAAAATCTTCAGCTTCAGCACTACTTATTTCTCCTTTATCTATCTTCCTCAATTCAGATGCATTTCTTGGACTACTTCCATATACAATCTGAAATGGTGATTTACCAGTGCTCCTGTTGACAGAATTATTGTATGCAAATTCCACCTGTGGTAAAATCAAATCCCATCCTGTTGGCTTATCTCCAACCAAACATCTCAGCAAATTTCCCAAACTCCTATTCACCACCTCTGTCTGTCCATCAGTCTGTGGATGATGTGATAAACTAAACTTCAAATCTATCTTCAACTTCTTCCACAACGTACGCCAGAAATATCCAACAAACTTAGTGTCCCGATCTGAAACTATGGTCTTTGGCAAACCATGAAGTCTCACTACTTCTCTGAAAAACAATTCTGCTACATGAACAACATCATTAGTCTTCTTGTAGGGAATGAAATGTGCCATCTTTGAAAATCTGTCAACCACCACAAAAATTAAATCATGTCCCCGCTGAGTCCTCGGTAAACCAAGAACAAAGTCCATGCTGATATCCTCCCAAGGCTTCTCTGGTACGGGTAATGGCTGATACAACCCTGTATTCTACTTCACTCCTTTCACCATCTAACATACTCTACAACTTTGTACAAACTTCTTCACATCTTGCTGCAATTGTGGCCAATAATAATTTTCACTAACCAAAGAAAGGGTTTTGTCACGACCAAAATGTCCAGCCAATCCTCCGCTATGCTTCTCCTTGATGAGATTCTCCCTCATAGAACTTCATGGAATACACAACTGACTCCCTCTGAATAGCAGATCATCCTGGATGATGAAATCCAACCATTTCATCCTGTCTAGAGTAACAGGTTCTGTACAAGCTTTCCAAGCTTCACCCAAATCAGGATCCTCTGGATACAAATTCTTGAGTTCCTTGAACCCAACCACTTCAATCTACATTTCTGTCAGCAATAGTTGCCTTCTGCTAAGAGCATCTGCAACCCTATTAGACTTTCCACTCCTGTGTTTCAAAACAAATGTATAACTCTGCAAAAACTCAACCCATTTCAAATGCCTTTGATTCAATTTTCCTTGACTATTCAAATATTGCAAAGCTTGATGATCAGTATACAAAACAAACTCCTTAGGAAGCAGATAATGTCTCCACTTCTTTAATGCCTGAACTATAGCATAAAATTCTTGATCATAAACAGAATATTTCCTCTTGGCATCATTTAACTTCTCACTGAAATAAGCAATAGGTTTACCTTCTTGGCTCATAACAGCTCCTATTGCAGTACCACTAGCATCACAATCTACTTGAAACACCTTATTAAAATCTAGAAGTGCTAAAATAGGTTGTTCTGTAACTTTTTGTTTCAATAATTGAAAACTCTTTTCTGCCCCATTAGTCCACTTAAACTCTTTTCTATCCCCTCTCATTGTTTCAGTCAAGGGTCCACAAATACTGCTAAAATTTTTGATAAACTTTCTGTAAAAGCTAGCCAAACCATGAAAAGATCTTACCTCAGTAGCACTCCTTGGAGTAGGCCATTCAAGGATAGCCTGTACCTTCTCTGGGTCCATTTTTAGACCTTCTGCTGAAACTACAAATCCCAAATACACTAACTCTTTCTTCACAAAACTGCACTTCTTCAAATTAATCAACAATTTCTCTTCTCTCAACTTCTCAAATACCATACGAATATGCATCATATGCTCATCCAATGTCTTACTAAAGATCAAAATATCATCTAGGTAAACAATGACAAACTTACCCAGAAATTCTTTCAGAACCTCGTTCATGAGCCGCATGAAAGTGCTCGGTGCATTGGTTAGCCCAAAAGGCATGACTAACCACTCATATAGTCCTTCCTTTGTCTTGAAGGTAGTCTTCCATTCATCTCCTTCTCTGATCCGAATCTGATGATATCCACTTTTCAGATCTATCTTTGAAAAATACACAGCTCCACTCAAACAGTCCATAATATCATCCATTCATGGAAATGGAAACCTGTACTTGATTGTGATCTTGTTTATTGCCCTAGAATCTGTACACATCCTCCATTCTCCATTCTTCTTTGGTGCTAATACCGCTGGTACAGCACAGGGACTTAGACTCTCTCGAATCAATCCTTTCTATAACAACTCATGTACTTGTTTGTTCAACTCCTCACTTTCTGCAGGTGTCATTCTGTGTGCTACCTTATTCGGTAAACTCGCTCCTGGGATCAAGTCCATCTGATGACTGATCTTCCTGACTGGTGGTAATCCATCAGGCACGTTATCAGATACAATATCCTAAAACTCGTTCAACAAATCTACAACTTCTACAGGAACATCTTCTACTTCCTCTTTACCAGCTTTTGGAATTAAAGTAAAACATACATGCTCATGCCTCATACCATCTAGGAAATTTCTTCCATCAACAAAAGTTATCCTTGCATTACCACATACCTTTTCTCCAGTCTCCTTCAATGGTTTTAGCTTATGTCGCACTCCATCCTTTGTCAGGGAATAGGTATTCGCATGACCATCATGTACAGCACATCTGTCAAACTGCCATGGTCTACCCAACAACATATGACATGCATCCATAGATATGATATCACACAATACCTCATCTTGGTATCCGCCAATCTTGAACTTCACCAGGCATTGTTCATTGACCATGACCTTTTGGTCATCCTGTACCCAGGCAATCCGATATGGATGTGGGTGTTTCTGTCTCTTGAGCTTCAACTTTGTCACCATCTCTTCTGACACCAAATTGTCAGTGCTTCCACTATCAATAATCACATCACAACATTTACCTTCACACTTGCACCTGGTGCGAAACAGGCTCCTTCTTTGCTTAGGTTCATTCTCACTACTCAACAGGACTCTTCTGTTAATCAACGTTTCTCCTCTTTCAGCATCTTCAAAATTTGATGATCTGGCATCTTCATCTACATGTGCAACTCTGGCCTGGCCTTCATTTCTCCTGTCTGTTCTTCCTTGGCGCTGAGGACATTCAAATGCCCTATGACCTTCTTCTCCACAATGAAAACATGTTCCACGGAAGCCACCTCTTCTAGATCCTTGTCCTCTTCCTCTTCCTCTCTGATCTCTATTATTCTGATCCTGGAAGCGATTGGAATTATTTCCTCGCTGATTCTGACTGCTACTGGCCTCATCCTTCTTTTTCGGATCTTCATTTCAGCCACCATATGACCGTCCACCAGATCGTCCACCGTGACCTCTTCCGTTTTGTCTGCTCTCAAACTTCTTGTTCAGCTTTTCCTCTACTTTTAGGGCAAACTGGTATGCCTCTTCAATACTGTTCATTCGAACCAGATTCAGCTCCTCCTGAATGCTTGGCCTTAACCCATTAAGGTATCGGGCAACTTTCTCCTTATCAGCTTCTGCATGGCCTGTTCTGATGAGAAGTCGATAGAACTCCTCTGTATACTCCTGAACAGATCTTCCTGCTTGCTTCAAACTCTGCATTTTCTTCAATAGGTCAAGCTCATAATCAATAGGAATGAACTGTCACTTCAATTTATCCACCATCCGATCCCATCTTGTGATTTTATCTTTCCCTCTTCTATTTCGCTCCAACTAAATTTCTTGCCACCAGATCTTCGCATGACCTTTCAATCTGGCCTTCGCAAATTTGACCCTATCAGGATCGTCAACATCTTCGTACTCAAAATATTCCTCACATTCATTGATCCAGTCAATCAATTCCTCTGGGTTAAGATTTCCAAAAAATGTAGGAACCTCAATCTTAGGTCTTTTCCCAATCTTGGAAATGGCCCGAAAAAGTCTTTCTTCCTCCTGGTTCACAATTTCGGCTTCTCCTTCTTGATATTCTTCTTCGGCTTCATCCTCGCTTTCATCTCTGACATTGAGATTCATTCCTCTATGAATCTCTTCTTGCAATGCTCGCACTTGTCTCTGCAGCTCTCTAACCTCAGGTGTCACAGCACCAACTCATCCGCCACGTTCTCATCATGGAGGCATTTTCGCGATGCGCGCTGAAACCCTAGCCATGATCCTGGTGCAAACTGCCTCACAGTCGGTGATCTATTTACACACTCAAGAACTCCTGCTCTGATACCACTTGATGAAGGGTGCTCCCCTTAATACCACAAACACATAACAGAAATAGAGAAACAACAACAATATGCAAGAATAGAAAATTGGCTTCTTATTATCTCCACAAATGTGGAATTACAAACTTTCAGAATTACAATATGCAAAGCCACATGGGCATTCCCTTACAATATTCTGTAGGACAAAGCCTCGAGCTATTACCCAGATCTACTACCCAGAACTATTCTGAACTGCCTAAGATAATAATACAGCCTTCCTTATATAGGCAATTATCCACCGCCTGGGAAGGTTCCAGAATTTTAGCCAATAAGGCTAACCAAACTTAGAATTATTTTATTTTACATTTTATTACATCATAGTCGGCTCAAGATAACCTTTGAAACCCGAACAGAAATTTTGAAGAAAATTATTTTTCGCCATTTCAGGTGGCCCAACTTTGGAAGACCATAAGTCATCACCAGTTGACCCGCTCGGCTATTATAACCCCATTTCAGAAATGCCACGAAGTGCTCTACAGGCTTGACCCGCGCAAGCGCCCGTCACCCAAATTTTTGACCTCATCCGGGGCCTCTAAAGCCTTCAAAACTAAGTTCAAAGTTTTTGTACCCTACTGCCAATACCGAAAATCTTCAATATCTTCCAATATACACTTGATCTGGCAATGAAACTTTACTGGCAGACTTATATGACCAAAATGAACCTCCAAGAAAGAAATTAGATCATTCTGAGCACATACGAAAATTACCAAAAATAGTAACTTTCCATAAATAGTAGCTCTGCACAAAGTAGCCCTTATTGAAAAAAATAAAAACAAAAATATTTTTGGGTGATGCAAGATTGCTCTTACACCCAGGATGCTCCTGCATCACATTGATGTCAACTATTGACTAAGTGTTCTTTGCATGTTGCTAAGTACAAGAATCATGGATAAAGTGTTTTAGTAAGTTTTAGTTAATGCGATCATGTAGTTTTGGTCTATAGAGGTATTTTATGTTGTATTTATCATTGCATCTCATTACAACATGGATTGAGATAGTTATGACAATTTGAAGGTAAACAGTGCAAGTGCTAGAACAATTAGTGATAGACGATAGATGATTTGATCACTTTGTCAAATCAGTATTGATTAAGGTGATGCAATCAGAAGATAAGTATATTAATAGGATACATAAGGAATGGTTGCAATCACAACACATTTGAAAGATCAGTGAGGTTCTATATTAGTTATAGAAGTATTCTCAGGATGAACAGTTTATGTTCCTGAGTTATCGATGACAGATCTTGTATCTATGATCGGTTTTGTTGTTCTGATGATTATGGGAAAGATGATTACACTATATGGACACATGTTAACATATGGAGGAAAAGATCTAATGTTTATAAGTTCAAGGTTAGCATGGATTGAGGATCTAAGTGAATGCTTTGGAACAATAAAAAAATGTGTTTTTTTTTTCATAATGATCGAGTAATCAAATCTTTGTTTTGGTTGACATGATAACATAAAAATATATTACGAAATAAGGATTTGTGTATTTGACAATTGTAATTAAATTGTAAGATTGTATGAAAAAGATAAATCATTTTAGGGCTTGATCAAAGTGGTGGAACATAACAATATATATGTTATGAAGTTAATTATTTTAGTGTATTGATCGAGTGATTTCATATGTGCGATTGAGAAGTGGAAGTTGCGATCAAACCAAGGTGAAGGTGAATGTGTTGATAAGATATTATGAACATAAAAGTATTTGATCAAGTAGGAGGAGTGCTATTCTATAGATCATTCCATTTTCTATCCCCTAACAGTGAAAACATTCAAATCCCTTGACTGGGTGGACTCTAACAAGTTATTATTGTAAATCCTTTAACTGGGTGGCAAATAAATTTGTGTTCAAAGTCCTCTAAAAAGGGTACTCTTAAAAGGGTAAAGGTTTTAATAGATTTAGAGGTAAATCCCCTAATCGGGTAGCACCTAACAGTTCTTGTTATAAAATCCTAACAGGGTTAAGATCCTAATAGGGTGTACTTTAGAGGAGTAAATATTTTAGTGGGTAATAATCCCCACTGTGGTTTTCTCTTGATTTGGGTTTCCATGAGATAAATTTATGTGTCAAAGTTGTGGATGTGTTTATATGCTTTGAATTTGCATTTGATTATGTTTCGGTTAACTTGTGAATGTTGATTTAAGTTCAAGGACTGAAAAAGTGTTTGAAATTTCTGATTACTAATTCATCCCTCTCCTCTTAGTAATCAGATCTAAGATCCAAAAATTGTTATCACATCTTTGGTTCTCTATTGTGGTGAAGCTTAACAACTTGAGGTAAAATATCCAACATGATGAGAAAGGAAGGTCCTAAATTCACAAGAGAAAACTACTCAGTGTGGTGTGGAAGAATGAAACTACATTTGAAAGGAATGAGAGATTAGTATTGGGAACATGTGGTCACTAAGTATGTTGTTACTTCAAGAGTCATTAATGCAGATTAGTTGAGAATCAGACAAGAACACACTACTATAATGGAAGCTATAGCCAGTACTCTTTCCAATGCAAAATTTATTAATGTCAAAGATCTAGATACAACCTTTGAGATGTGGGAAAAGTTGAAGACTATCTATGGTGGAGATCCACATGTGCAAATGGAAAAGGTGGATATCTTGAGAGGAAAATCTGATGAAATGAGGATGTAGGAAAATGAGAACATTGAACACTATAGCTAAAGAATCAAAGATGTAGTTGCAACCATTCAAGTTGTTGGAGGAAAAATTCCTGAGGAGGATGTGGTAAGTAAAATGTTGAGAAATTTGTCTCCATAATATGCTATTAGAGTTTTAGCTATACAAGAACTTAGATATCTAAGTACCACTAATGTTATCCTCGAGATATTAAAGGAAATTAAAGTTAACTGCATTTGAATTAAGTAACTATGATAATAGTATGCCTAAGATTGAAGCAACCTTCAAGTCATCTCTAACTCTTGCACCATCAAGGAGAGGAAAGGAAATATGTAAAAAATCTTTATTATGTTTTTCTAATGATTATGAATCTATCTTATTTGAAGAAAGAGAACAAGAAGAATTTGAAGCCTTGTTTGCTAAAAGAATGCCTAGAGGAAAAGGTAAATATAAAGGTAAGCTACCTTTGAATTGTTTTGCATGTAACAAGATTGGTCATATTGCATCTAGATGTCTAGACAAAGACAAGTAGGATAAACAATGTAAAATCAAGGAGAAAAACAATAAATCTTGTTATCTAGTTGAAGGTGTCACCGATGAAGAATTTGATGGAAGAGAAGAAGAAGAGATTGTATTTGTTGCAGTAAAAGAAGAATCCATAGAAGAAGGTGAAAATTCATTAGTTTCAAGCATGAATCACTATAGTGATTGGATCATTGACAATGGATGTACTCATCATATGACTAGTGATATAAAAAAATTCATCAAAATGGAGGAATGTGAGGATCGGTAAAATTTGGTAACAATGCCCCTTGTTCAGTAAAAGGTAAAGGAACTATTGTTTTGAATGATAAAACCAACTATGATGATGTCTACTAGGTTGATGGTTTGAGATATAATTTATTAAGTGTTTCTTAATTAAATAACAAAGGTTATAGATTAGAGTTGAATGGAGGCTTATGCAGGATCATTGGTAAATCAAGAGAATTAATTTCTACTAGTCAAAAAAGAAAAGGTAACTTGTTTCATTTGAATTCTCCTATTAATAATTGTCTATTGGCTAAGGTAGATGATTGTTGGTTATGGCATAAAAGGTTTTGTCATGTTAATTTTGACAACTTAATCAAAGTATGAAAGAAGAAAGATGTAAGAGGATTTCCATATCTAATCAAACTAGGCAATGCAATGTGTAAGGAATGCCACCTTGGAAAGTTATCAAGCTCTAGTTTTACTACTAAAACCTATTCTTCTAAGAATATATTAGATTTGGTGCATACTAATTTGTGTGTTCCTATGAGAACTAAAAGTTACTATGGTGATAGATACTTCATGTTATTTGTTGATGATTTTTCAAGAATGATGTGGGTTATATTCCTTAAGGAAAAATCATAAACTTTCCATATGTTCAAGATATATAAGGCTTGAGTTGAAAAGGAAACTGGTAAGATGCTAAAGTCTTTGAGATCTGACAGACGAGGTGAGTTCACTTCACAAGAGTTTATTGTTTATTGTGAATAATAGGGAATTAAAAGGTAGATGTCATCTCCTAGGACACCTCAAAAAAATGGAATTATAGAAAGAAGAAATTGGTCTATTATAGATTGTGCAAGGACATTAATGATTCAGAAAGGTGTTGCACAAACATTTTAGAGAGAAGAAATAAGTATTGCTATCTATACATTGAATTGGGTACAGATGATGAAAGGTACAAACAAAAATCCTTACAAATTATGGCATGGTCATACACCAAATGCAAGTTATTTCAAAATATTTGGTACTAGATGCTATATCAAAAGAGATGAATATTCAGGAAAGTTTGATCCTAAAAGTGATGATGGAATATTTTTAGGATAAAAAGAGAAAGGTCTACAAGTATTTAAACAAAAGAACCAACAAGATAATAGAAAGTGAAAATGTGAGAGTTGATGAATTCTCCAAACAAAATGATAAATCAAGAAATAAGGAACTAGAAGACTATCATGGACTTGTATATGTGCAACCGGTGGAGCAGATTACTAAAAAATAGAATAGACAAGCCAGTGAAGAAGAAATTGCTAAATTGATTGAAGAAGCCCATAGATCTGAACCGGTGTTACCAAAGTATGTCAAATTGAATCAATCTATTGATCAAATTATTGGTGAAAAAAATGATGGTGTTTTAACAAGATGAAAGGCAAGGGAAATTACTTATTTTCTTTCAAAATTTGAACCTAAAATAGTAAAAGATGCACTAAAAGATGAAGATTGGGTAAAAGCTATGGAAGAAGAGCTAGAACAGATTGAAAATAAGAAGACATGGACATTAGTGCCCAGACTAGAAGATAAGAATGTAATCGGTACCAAATGGATATACAACAACAAGATGAATGAAGCAGGTGAAGGAATAAGAAACAAAGCAAGATTAGTGTACAAAGGCTCTACACAAGAGGAAGGTTTGGACTATGGTGAAATTTTTTCACCTGTAGCCAGACTAGAAGGTGTGAGAATATCACTTGCATATGCTTCTTACAAAGATGTTAAGGTATATCAAATGAATATTAAGTCTACATTTTTAAATGGAATTTTGGAAGAAGAAGTATACATTGAACAACCATAAGCTTTTGGCTCATCGAAAGGAAAGGACTTGGTGTGTAAATTGCTTAAAGCTTTGTATGGATTAAAGAAGGAACCGAGAGCATGGTATGAGAGATTACACTCTTACTTTATCATTCTTGGTTTCATTAGGACAAGTGATAGTAAAAATATTTACTTGAGAACAAAACATGATGATAATGTACTAATTGCAGAAATATTTATGGATGATATCATATTTGGAGGAGATGATAGAATGAGTATGGAATTTGCAGATGAAATGAAGATAGAATTTGAGATGTCTATGATTGGGCAATAAATTTTTTCATTAGATTATAGATTTTACAACACAAAGATGGTATCTACATAACCCAATCTAAGTATGTGAGAGAAATATTGAAGACATTTGGACTAGAAGATTCAAAACCACTTGGAAACCCTATGGTGAAAGGTTGTAAACTATCTAAGGAGGATGAGTCTAAGAATGTGGATGAGACACTATATAGATCAATGATTGGTAACCTACAATATGTGGTACATAACAGACTGAACATAGCACAAGAAATTGGATTAGTTGCTAGATTTTCTTCTAATACTAAGGAATCACATTTGAGTGTGGTGATGAGGATATTTAGATACTTAAAGGGAACTACAAATTATGGTCTTTTGTATAAATACAAAGACAATTTCTCTTTAAATTTTTTCATTGATGCAGATTGGGTAGGAAATATGGATGATAGGAAAAGAACAAGTGGTGGAGAATTTTTTCTTGGTTATAGGCTAGCGTAATGGACAAAAAAGTAATATAATTGCATATAAAAATCAACATCATTGTTGGAAACAATTGTCTGAAGGAAATTTCTACTCAATTATGCATTGTCTTTGATGTCACACTATGTCATAGTCCGCAGCAATCAGTTCCTACTGAGCTCAGTCGGTCTGCCAGATAGGAATATTAGTGCTTACCGAGTCCACTCGGTTATCGAAGAAAAGTAGTGTCTACCGAGTTCACTCAGTTGCCAAAGAAAGTTTAGTGTTTATCGAGTTCAGTCGGTCATCGAGAAAAGATAGTGTTTACCGAGTTCAGTCGGTCATCGAAGAAAAGATAGTGTTTACCGAGTTCAGTCGGTCATCGAGAAAAGATAGTGTTTACCGAGTTTAGTCGGTTATCAAAGGTAAAGGATTGTCGGTGTTTACTGAGTTCCCTCGGTCACCAAAAGATTATAGAAAGTTATGGTCACCGAGCACTATCGGCCCTTGAAGGATTTTTACAAATAGAGTTTGCTTAATTCAGCCGACTGTTATACTAAATAATGTCGATTTGACAAATCCAAAGTCATATAAATAAAAGGTCAAATGTGAAAAATAAATATATACAGCAGAAAATCTACAGAAGAAAAGAAGGAAAGGTATATGCGAATTTGTGAAGGATGTTCAGATATCCTTGAGGTGCAGCAGAGATTTATTCGATCTGAAAGGATCAGAATTATGCAGAACAGAGATCTGTAATCAGCAAGACAGTTGCATTATTATACAGGTCATTTTTCATTGTTACCTTCTTATCATTGTAACAGTGAATTCTAAATCTCTTAACCGAGTTGGTTTAACAACCATATTGTAAATCCTCTAACAAGGTGACAATTCCATTGAATTGTTTTCAAGACCTCTTACCAGGCCACTCCTTGCAGGGTGTTTTTAAATCCTCTAACAAGGTCACACCTAACAGTGTGTTTTGTAACCTTTTACCGGGTTGGCTTCTAACCGGGCATCACTTCAGAAAAGTGAAAATCAGTATCTAGATACATTGGTGGTTTTTCCCATATTGGGTTTCCACGTTAAATCTTGTGTCTCTTGTGTTCTTAATTGCTTTCTCAATCATATACATGTGCTGATGAATATCTAAAGATAATATTGCTAATACTTTCTGCATCTTCAAAGTTACTGCAATCTATTTACCGAGTGCTAAAATAGATAACAGTGTTAAGATATCCTACGGGATCTACAAAGAGTTAATTGTGAAGTGTTTTTATGGTTGACTGATTCACCCCCCCTCTTAGTCACTTCATCCATATTCCATCAATTGGTATCAGAGCATTTGGTGCTTGCAGGAAGGGTTTCAAGGACCTAAGCTAAAGATCAGGATGTCTTACAAGAGGGAAATTCCAAAGCTCAACAGAGATAACTTTTCAGCATGGCAAGGTCTCATGCGACTTCATCTGGCTTCCATTGGTGATTCAGGATGCAAATACATTGATGAAGAATACACAATTCCTAATGGCACATTAACTGTTGAAGACATTGCAGATAAAAAGACTCACAACACCATGATGATAGACATTGCATCTGCTCTCAGCTATGAAGAATTTGATGATATTAAAGACTGCACTACTGCATATGAAATGTGGGTGGCACTGAAGAATATATATGGTGGTGATGCAAATGTGAAAAGAGCCAAAGCAGAAAGCCTAAGAGGACAATTTGACAAGATGAATATGAAGGAAGATGAAAACATTGCAAAATATGTTGAAAGAATCAAAGCAAGTGTAAGTGCAATTAGAGCTTCTGGAGGAACAATCTCAGATGAGACTGTTATAAGTAAGGTACTCAGAACACTACTCCCTATCTATGCAATAAGAGTATCAGCTATTCAAGAAAGAAGATGTGAAACAAACCACAATATAACTTTGGATGCTTTAGTTGGAAGATTGACAGCTTTTGAATTAGACAACTATGATAACTATGTTCCTAGTTCCAAAAATATTGAATCAGCATTTGAGGCCAAGGTTTCACTAAAGAAGAACAAGAAAATTAAAGAAGTTCAGTCAGAAAGTGAAGAAGAATCAGAAGAAAGTTCTGATAGTGATCTTGAAATTGTAGAAGCATTACTTGCAAAGAAGTACTCTAGAGGGAAAGGTAAATATAAAGGTAAAACTCCTTTAATCTATTTTTCATGTGAAGAAATTGGACATATTGCAGCTAGGTGCCCAAATAAGCAAGTCAAAGAAGAAAAGAGAAGTCACAAGTACTATGGCAAAAAGAATTTCAAATCATACAAGGATAAAGGTAAGAAATCATGTTTTATGGCTAAAGATTCTGATGATAGTGAAGAAGAAATTGTCTTTATTGCTATAAAAGATGAATCTGATGATGATGAAGATAAGATGGCACTTATTTCTCATATAAGCAAAGATGATATATGGATAATAGACAGCGGATGTTCACACCACATGACTGGTGACAAGACAAAATTTGAATATCTAGAAGACTGTGACAATGGTAATGTAAGATTTGGAAACAATGAACCTTGTTGTATAAAAGGAAAAGGAAGAATCTCATTAACCAAAGAACTCATATGTGATAATGCTTACTGGGTTGAAGGACTAAAACATAATCTTTTAAGTGTAGCACAGCTAATCAACACTGGTTTCAAGGTTGAATTCATGAATGGTCAAGCAAGACTGCTGGATGGAAAAGGAAAACTCATTGGATCAGGCAAACAAACAAAAGGTAACTTATTTTATCTTGATCTCAATGAATACTCATGCTTTATTGCTCAAATAGAAGAAAGTTGGCTATGGCACAAAAGGTTATGTCATGTGAATTTTGATAACATGATAAAAATAAGCAAATTCAAGAAGGTTAGAGGCATTCCTACTTTGAAGAAACCTGACATTGGTCTATGTAAGAATTGTCAGATTGGCAAAATGAGTAAAACTAGTTTCAAGAGTAAGAACTATCAGTCTAAAGAAATTTTGGAAATTGTGCATACTGATTTATGTGGACCTATTGGAATACAAAGCTATACTGGAGATAAATTCTTTATTCTTTTCATTGATGATTATTCTAGAATGATGACTATTATGTATTTAAGAGAAAAATCAGAAGCATTTGAAAAGTTCAAATGGTACTTAGCAAGAGTAGAAAAAGAAACAGGGAAAAGATTGAAATGCTTAAGATCAGACAGAGGTGGTGAATTCATCTCCCATGATTTTAACAACTTCTGCATTGAAAGAGGAATCAAAAGACAGGTATCAGCTCCTAGAACTCCTGAGCAGAATGGAATAGCAGAAAGAAGAAACAAATCTATTATGGATTGTGCAAGGACTCTAATGATAGAAAAGAACATTGCTATAAAGTACTGGAAGGAAGCTATCAGCACTGCAGTTCATACCTTGAACCGAGTACAACTGAAGAAAGACACATTCAAAACTCCTTATGAATTATGGTATGGCTATAAACCTAATGTAAGTTACATGAAAATATTTGGTAGCAAGTGTTATATCTTAAAAGAATCCAGAAGAAATAAATTTGATGTGAAGAGTGATGAAGGAATATTCCTAGGATATTCTAGCAAAAGCAAGGCATACAAATGTCTGAACTTATCTACTTACAAAGTCATAGAAAGTATACATGTAAAATTTGATGAGTTTGCAGAAAAGACTGAGGAAGAAAGAAAAAGGGAACCTGAGAACTACAGAAGATTCATTCACATTGAACCTGAAACATTGACAGACACAACTATCAATAAGGAAGCTATATCTACCGAGCTGAGCACAGTTACCAAATCACAAACCGAGTCATAGGAAGAAGTTCAAACCGAGTCACAAGAAGAAATTCAGACCGAGTCTCAGCCTGAAGTTACCGAGAAAATATCTACCGAGCCCGAGCAACCTGAAGAAGAGATCCTAGAAGACAACAGCATGAATCATTCAAGAGGCAAGGAACCTATATTAGCCAAATATGTCAGAAGACATCATACACCAGACCAAATCATTGGAAACAAATCAGATGGTACTATGACAAGAAGCAAGCTAAAAGGTACATGTCTGCTTACTGATTTTGAACCTAGAAATATCAAAGATGCATTGGAGAATGAAAGTTGGATTGAAGCAATGAATGAAGAATTAGAAAAAATACAAAAGAAAAAAACTTGGACTCTTGTACCTAGACCTAAAGATAAGAATGTAATTGGAACAAAATGGATATTCAGAAATAAAATGAATGAAGATGGTCAAGCATCTAGAAACAAAGCTAGACCGGTATGTAAAGGTTATTCTCAAGAAGAAGGTATAGATTATGGAGAAACTTTTGCTCCTGTTGCAAGATTAGAAGGTGTAAGAACTCTACTTGCTTATGCAGCACACAAAGGATTTAAGGTATATCAGATGGATATAAAATCTGCATTTCTCAATGGAATTCTTGATGAAGAAGTCTACATTGAACAACCTGAAGGTTTTGTTGATCTAGATAAAAGGGACATGGTCTGCAGGTTACACAAAGCATTGTATGGTTTAAAACAAGCTCCTAGAGCATGGTATGAAAGACTCCATAACTATTTGATTCAGATTAATTTCAAAAGAGCTAATGAGAACAACAATCTATATATTAAAGAAGGACCAAATGACAAAATTGTATTGGCAGAAATATTTGTGGATGATACTATATTTACAAGGAATGAGGATCAGTGCAAAGAATTTTCAGAGCAAATGAACAGAGAATTTGAAATGTCTATGTTTGGTTTAATAAAATTCTTTGTTGGTCTTCAAATTCAGCAAAGCAAGAATGGTATATACATTACTCAATCCAAATACATTAAGGAGATACTTAAGAAGTTTGGTATGGAAGATTCAAAACCAGTTGGTACACCCATGTGTACTGGACTGAAACTTACCAAAAATGATGATTCAAAAGAAGTTGATCAGACCCTATACCGATCTATGATTGGAAAATTGCAGTATGTAGTACATACAAGACCTGATATTGCCGTAGCAGTCGGTATAGTAGCTAGATTCTTAGCAAAACCTAAGGAAAATCACATGATGGCAATCAAAAGAATCTTAAGATACTTAAGAGGAACTGAAGAATATGGTTTGTGGTATAAATTTGGAGGCAATCTAGACTTGAAAGTGTTTACTGATGCTGATTGGGCAGGAAACATTGATGACAGAAAAAGTACAAGTGGTGGAGCATTTTTTCTTGGAAAAAGACTGGTATCCTGGACTAGTAAAAAGCAGAATTGCACATCTCAATCCACAGCTGAAGTAGAATATGTTGCTGCTGTAGTAAACTGTTCAAATATTGTTTGGTTTAAACAACTATTAGAAGGTATGAAGGTTGAAATCAAAGAACCAGTTGTTATATTTTGTGACAATACCAGTGCAATAAACATCTCTAAGAATCCAGTGATGCATTCCAAAACCAAGCACATTGCTATTAAATATCACTTTGTCAGAGAATTGGTGCAGGACAAGGAAATCAGATTAGAATATATTCATACAAAAGAACAGATTGCAGACATTTTCACCAAACCATTACCTAAGGATGCATTTATGTATCTAAGAGGTAAGTTAGGGGTCATTCCCCTATCCGAGGCTCACTAAATACAGTTTTAGTGATGCATCAACCAGAACATGATTGAAAATCAACTTGTTGATGCAGCATATTAAAGGAATCATTGCATATGAATCAGTACTTGAGGTACATTAACTTTCACCGGTAATATGAGAATTGTCTTTGGCATGTGTTGTCAAAGAGGGAGTGTTTGCTATGTCTTTGCTATTACTTCAAGAAATTTTCAATAGTCAGAAGGAAGAATTTTCAGGATACAGGAAGTTTGCTGATAGAGGGAGATTTGAATCTAAACTGAGCTAACTCTTTCAAATTTCTTATGATATGACATATTGTGTTGCCATCAATGCCAAAGAGGGATATTGTTGGAAACAATTGTCTGAAGGAAATTGCTACTCAATTATGTATTGTCTTTGATGTCACACTATGTCATAGTCCGCAGCAATCAGTTCCTACCGAGCTCAGTCGGTCTGCCAGACAGGAATATTAGTGCTTACCGAGTCCACTCGGTTATCGAAGAAAAGCAGTGTCTACTGAGTTCACTCGGTTGCCAAAGAAAGTTTAGTGTTTACCGAGTTCAGTTGGTCATCGAGAAAAGATAGTGTTTACTGAGTTCAGTCGGTCATCGAAGAAAAGATAGTGTTTACCGAGTTCAGTCGGTCATCGAGAAAAGATAGTGTTTACCGAGTTCAGTCGGTTATCAAAGGTAAAGGATTGTCGGTGTTTACCGAGTTCCCTCGGTCACCGAAAGATTATAGAAAGTTATGGTCACCGAGCACTGTCGGCCCTTGAAGGATTTTTGCAAATAGAGTTTTCTTAATTCAGCCGACTGTTATACTAAATAATGTTGATTTGACAAATCCAAAGTCATATAAATAAAAGGTCAAATGTGAAAAATAAATATATACAGCAGAAAATCTACAGAAGAAAAGAAGGAAAGGTATATGCGAATTTGTGAAGGATGTTCAGATATCCTTGAGGTGCAGCAGAGATTTATTCGATCTGAAAGGATCAGAATTATGCAGAACAAAGATCTGTAATCAGCAAGACAGTTGCATTATTATACAGGTCATTTTTCATTGTTACCTTCTTATCATTGTAACAGTGAATTTTAAATCTCTTAACCGAGTTGGTTTAACAACCATATTGTAAATCCTCTAACAAGGTGACAATTCCATTGAATTGTTTTCAAGACCTCTTACCAGGCCACTCCTTGCAGGGTGTTTTTAAATCCTCTAACAAGGTCACACCTAACAGTGTGTTTTGTAACCTTTTACCGGGTTGGCTTCTAACCGGGCATCACTTCAGAAAAGTGAAAATCAGTATCTAGATACATTGGTGGTTTTTCCCATATTGGGTTTCCATGTTAAATCTTGTGTCTCTTGTGTTCTTAATTGCTTTCTCAATCATATACATGTGCTGATGAATATCTAAAGATAATATTGCTAATACTTTCTGCATCTTCAAAGTTACTGCAATCTATTTACCGAGTGCTAAAACAGATAACAGTGTTAAGATATCCTAAGGGATCTGCAAAGAATTAATTGTGAAGTGTTTTTATGGTTGACTGATTCACCCCCCCTCTCAGTCACTTCATCCATATTCCATCACATCATAAGCTGAATATCTTCTTATTGCAATCAATTGAACACAGGTAATCTAGATTAAGAAGATTTTTGAAGGTATTCAAGAAAAGGTCACTGAACCAGTGGTTATACATTTTGACAACACTAGTGTTATTTAAATCTCAAAGAATCCTGTGATGCATTCTAAGACTAGGAATATTTCTACCAAGTATCATTTTCTCAAAGAGAAGGTACAATAAAAGGAATTGAGGTTGGGGTATGTGTTAACTAAGGAATAGGTTGCAAATATTTTCACAAAGCCATTACCTAAAGATGCTTTTGTGTATCTGAAAGGTAAATTAAGGGTCCTTCCCCTACTTGAAATGAACTAGAAAAGATGATTTTGAAGCAATCCATAGTATTCATTAAAAATATTATTATTGGATTGATGTTGTATGACTACTCCTTGAGG
Organism: Chamaecyparis obtusa; assembly: GCA_027943335.1. NCBI lineage: Eukaryota > Viridiplantae > Streptophyta > Pinopsida > Cupressales > Cupressaceae > Chamaecyparis > Chamaecyparis obtusa. Next base: position 327,589 of record BSBK01002654.1, on the reverse strand, counting down.
GAGAGGTCTATTTTGTTACAAGTTTGAGTGAGTCAAGAACTACAAATAAGATTTTTGAGGTAATTGATAACTTTGGTATTTTTGTCAAAGGAACAAAAGTAAGGAGATAAGTAAAGAGAAAGAGTGGAGAGAACAAAAAAGGGAGAGGAGTTCAGAGAAGGAGAGAAGTATAGATAAAGGGAGAGTAGATGTACAAATCAAAGGAAAGTCAAGATAAAAGTGGAAACATTTTGGTTCATTATGATATTTATTTAAGTGTTGCCATCAATTCTAAAGGGAGAGATTGTTGGCATAAATAATGTAGGAGATATTGTTTAAGTATTGGTAAGTGAGTTATGGAATTGTTATGATACAAGTTTGATTGAAGATTGGTCCATTATTGTGTTGTCCTTGATGTCAACTATTGACTAAGTGTTCTTTGCATGTTGTTAAGTATAATAATGATGGATAAGGTGTTGCAGTAAGTTTTAGTTGATGTGACCATGTAGTTATAGTATAAAGAGGTATTTTATGTTGTATTTATCATCACATCTCATTAAAACAAGGATTGAGATAGTTATGTTAGTTTGAAGGTAAATAGTGCAAGTGCTAGAATAGTCAGTGACAAGCGATAGGTGATTTGATCGATTTGCCAAATCAGTATTGATTTAGGTGATGCACTCAAAAGAGAAGTATATTAATAGGATATAGAAGGCATGGTTACAATTGAAACTCATTTGAACTATCGGTGAGGATCTATCTTAGTTATAGAAGTATTCTTAGGATGAACAATTTATGTTCCTAAGTTACCGATGACAGATATTGTATCGGTGATCGGTTTTGTTGTTGTGATGATTTTGGGAAAGATGATTACAATGTATGGACATGTTAATATATGGAGACAAATATTTTATGTTTATAAGTTCAAGGTTAGCATGGATTGAGGATCTAAGTGGATGCCTTGGAACAATCAAAAACTTGTTTGATTCTTCTTGGAGATTGAGTAATCAAATCTTTGTTTTGGTTGATATGAGAATAAAAAAATGCATTACAAAATAAGGATTTGTGTATTTGAAAATTATAATCAAGTTGGAAGATTGGATAAAAAAACAAATCATTTTAGGGCTTGATCAAGGCAGTGGAATAGAATACTATATATGTTATAAAGTTAATTATTTTAGTGTGTTGATCGAGTGATTGTAGATGTGCAATTGAGAAGTAAAATTTGTAATCAAACCAAGGTGAAGGTGAATGTGTTGAGAAGAGATTGTGCACATTAGAGGATCTGATCAAGAAGGAGTGCTATTCTATAGATCATTCCATTTTTTGTCCCCTAACAATCAAAACATTGAAATCTCTTGACTGAGTGGACTCTAACAAGTCATTATTGTAAATCCTTTAATAGGGTGGCACCTTAATTTATGTTCAAAGTCTTCTAACAAGGATAATATTAATAGGGTAAAGGTTTTAATAGACCAAGACCAAGAGGTAAATCCCCTAATCAGGTAGCAACTAACAATGCTTATTGTAAAATCTTAGCAGGGTTAAGATCCTAATAGGGCATACTTCAGAAGAGTGCATATTTTAGTGGGTACTAATCCCCACCATAGTTAAGCTCCTAATTGATTGCCTCATTATTTTTCTTTTGATGGTTCCACTAAGAAAAAAACCACATCACCAGGAGATCACTCTATTAACCTTTTAATTCATAGGATACTAATAAATCATTTAAAAATTCATGAATTTAATCTATGAAGATTGTCAAAGGATGAGGGCAGAGTATAAAACTTAAATCTATTGATTGATCCCTATGTGTTTATCTAAAACCAATACTTAATGTTAGAGTAATAAGTTGTTTGCTTATTAATTGAATCAAATTGATTTAGTTATTAAGTTACTTATTATCTCTTTCTACTTAAGCTAAAATTTAGGCATATAATAATTAATTATTTTATTAATTATTATCATGCATCCTAGGTTCTCCACCCTTTTAGGGTTTCATATCTCCTTTATAAGGATTGATCTGTACTATAAATTTAACACATTCACATTTTATTTGATTGCAACTTTTGTTTTTTCACATCAAGAATGTCTCCTCTTTCATGTATCTTTGCATTCAGTCCTCCATAGATTATTCTTCTCTCTTTCTATGAGAGGTGTTTTCATGCAGGTGTTCTTGGGAGTTGTGGGTTGTTTTCTCATCAACTCCAACATGGTTTCAAAGCTTCAAATCTTCATTCCCCTATTCTCTTTGATCTCTTTTTATAATGGCTCAGAAACTAGGCATAATCCCGAACCCAAGGATTGGACATCTGACCGAGCAGTTTACCCTCATAAAAATTCATTTAATATGTCAACCCATGGATGTGTTACTTGAAACAAGTGAGAAAGATGTATGCACCAAGTACCACTCAACCACACATTCTACAGTTGCTAGAGGAAATAAATACTAGAAGGAAACTATTTTATGATTCAAGGAAGCAAATACTAGAATGGAAATTAAACTATAGTTGAAAAAAAGCAAGTGCTGGAATGGAAATTTCAGAAGTGAAGATGCTAACAAAACATAAAAACTCTTGCAAACTAAACTACAATGCTTCAAATTCTCTGTCACTTTGGTTGTAGGAACAATTTAACACTTAATACTTGAAACTACCGAAATGCAAGAAAATGAGTTTAACTAAAATGAATATAACTAACTATGGATTTCTCACCAAGTGGCCTGCCTTGGATGATTTTCAAACACACAACTACAAAAAGTTAAATCTCAACACTTCATTTTCTCATTGATTGAATAATTGATTACAAAGATGTATATGAACAAGAAACAACAAAATGAAACTATATTGCAAATAAACTGATAATGCCCTTCCTTCTCATGTAAGAGAAAGGATTTATTTAAAAGGAAAGCTTCTAACAACTAACTAATCATGCCACAAGAATAGGTGAAGCTTTTATTACAACACTACTGACATAAAGGAACAAAGCTATAAAATTGGAAACATGATAGATCTAGAAAAGGGGAAAGAGCTGCTACAACAACGGATCTAACTTCTCACTCTCTCCTAGATTTCTTTAGGGAATTCATTATGTTATCTCAGTATTTTCTTGATGATTTCCACCTTGATCTTCTAGAAACCTCTTAGTGGTGTCACATTAATGTTTCTCCATTGGATTCTATTGAAGGACTGGGTCAAACATCCAATGTATAAGTGCGCTTTACCTGGTCAAGACTACGGTTGCTATATTGATGTGCTACACTTCAAATGTTAGGATAAAAACATTCATGGTAATAAACACCAAGACACGCATGCAGTGTTTATGTTCAAATAGCTATTTTACTTATAAAAACATAATCATAACTTCAATGTAAGTAATATAGTATATGCATCCAAGGATAGCATATTTAAGTGTGTTTAAACCATAGTAGCAGTCTAGTAGTAGCATGCCACATAATAATAGAACTGAGTATAAAAGTCTTTGAGAAAATATAATAGAACAAGGAAAAAGACCTAATAGAAACTATCCTAGGGTGTCTAAAGTATGGCATTAAAATGCCTCATCATTCTGCCCCCTATGAAGACTAGTGCCAGTCCTCAGGCACTGAAACATTTTTGATATTCGAAAGCACCCTGAGACCTCCTTACTAAGTTTCACCAGTCATGGAACTACCCACTCGCCAGTAGAATCCATTTTTCCATGCTATCTTAATGTGTCGACTCATCTCCAATTACTCATTTATCTCATTATCCACATAGCTAGATAGTGGCCATAAAAGTAGAGGTGGATGGAAGGTGAGGGGTAACCATCTCTCTGGTTGTGGTTGTCATCCCAACTATATATACCATTGGATCCACTGCATTGAAACTCAAAAGTTAATGAGATTGTGGGGCTTTTCCTTCTTTAAGGCCATTTTTAATCTAGCCCACTTGTAATCCTTCTATTTCCCTGTGACCTTATGCTAATGAGAGCCTTTCAAATTATACAAAGATTTGTTCCTAGTTATCCAGAATTATCCTTCTATGTTTTGAATCATTGAACCACTCTCTGTACGTAGGGGAAGTGTGATTGATCATTCACTTTACCTATATTTGTTCATCTTTTCCCTATAGTTAATATCATTTCTTACCCAAGGGAGAAGAGAAGATAGGTGAATATCACTAACAAATAGTAAAGGGTTCCAATAAGTATTGGAGGGAATGACATGATTATGCATGTAAAGTTTACACAAGAGATTCTTAATACAATCTGGTGATGCTTCATATGTAGCCACAAATTCCCAAGGAGAACTTATATCTATGTTCAAATCTCTAAGAACCCTCATTAGTTTGAACATTAAGAACTACTCCTTTAAACATAGGGCATAAACCCTAGGAGGTGGCCTACATTCAATTAAATTAGGAATTAACTATGTGATTGAATCCAATTTACCTTGTAGCAACTAAATTTATTTATGTTTTATTCCTATTTCCTTCTTTAATTTTTCCCTTTCCAATTCCCACATTGATTTTTCATATTGCATTTGTGTAAAGTAATCAATGGATAGGGAGTGGACTATTACCTTTCCCTGGTTTCTTGGTGGAACTAGCACAGATGCTGCCAATTCTTCTCGATTTTCCTATTGAAATTGTTTTGGTACTATTTCTTCCTAGTTTTCTAGTGGAATTGGTGCAGATGCTGCCAAAACATCATCCTCTTGAATGTTTCCTAGATGAGAAGAAGAAACATTAGAGATTTATTTTTTCTCTACTTCTTTTTATTCTATTTCCTTGCCCAAAATCATGGGTGTAGGATCTTGCTCCATCGTATCATGACACCCTATGAACAAATTGCCTGCTTGTGGTTTTTCTTCCATTGGTTCCTCAATAGGAACATAATAGGTAGAACTAGTCATTGCAGGTGAGTCCCTCTCTATTTTTTTGTGTTCAAACGAACATTGTGTCGTAGTGGGGTGTCGACTGATGCTGCAGGACATTTTTTGTGGGGTCTTTTTCTTTGTAGCAGACATGGATGCAAGAGAAATAGGGGTGTCATCCATAACATATTGAACCTTTTTTTCTTTTCCTTTTCTTTATTCTAGGTATTTTGTTCTTCCTGTGGATTATGGGAACTTGTAGGAACCTCGGTTTTACTACCCTCCAAGTTAGGGTTTGGGTTATCTGTTGCCACATTTTCTTTGTCAATTCCTGAAGTAGAAGGTTTTTATTGAGCCTTCTCTGGAATAGAAGACTCCATATTTTCAAGAATGACCTCATTAGGGATATTTTCCTTCTCTTCTTGAATTTTTGGTTGTGGCCCTTCACCATGCAATTGCACATGAGGTGTTGTGATAAACTTGTCCTAGGTCATGGGAGAGGTATCATGCAGAGACCTTTCCACCAGGAGTTTTATCAAACTATGGTGGGTGAAAACATTTTTACTTCCCTTCCTAACTTCCTCAAAACTAGAGTTTAACAGAGAATATAGAAAATTTGTAATATTTACCAGGAAACCATGCCTCAAATGACTCAAAAGATTGAAATGTATGGTATGCAAGGAAGAAAAGAGTCCCTCACAGGTAATGTACCTTATAATATGGACTACTAAGTAAGGGTACTCTCCTAGAAGATATGTTCTTCTGGTGCCTTGCTTGTTGCATTCCAATCTGGTGTCTATTGAAGAAGAAAATTCATCTTGGGTTGTTCACACATCATGTCCATGAGGAAAGGCTTCTCCTGTGTTAGGAAGTTTGAAAATTTTTGTAATTCGCACATCTCAAGCCTCTACTCTCAATGCTTTTACATAAGCAACCCCATTGTTATATGTCTGCATGAATTCCAATGTTATGGCCTCATCATAACCACTTAACCTTACAAAATATGTGAGCCAACCTACCCAGCTAAAAATTTGAATGCTAGCTTGATCTTGCAATAGAGATGCATGATTATTTGGCTCATGTCGTATAGGTTGTCCATCCATTCTTCTTGCTAAGAGGTTCTACAACCTTAATCCCTTTAATTCCAATGGTCTTCCTAACAATTTCTCCTTCACCCTGTTCTACCCAGTATTATAATGAACTAGGTCTTGATGATCAACTTAGCAAAGACCATCCTAGGTAGTTTAGTCAAATGACAGAGGGATTCTAAAAATTTAAAAAACTAAACCTAGAATTTCAAATTTTAAAACACAAAGGTTAACAAAGGTTATAGGGAATTTCATATGCATGGGCTATTAAATCAATGACTGCGTAGTAAAGCCTTGAAAATTAATAATGGTGAATAATGGTGAACTTAAGAAAGGATATTTATTACAATACACAGCTAAACCAACTGCCCCTTATAAAAAATGAGGTAGGTGTCCTCACATGCCTGGTTTAGAAGTACACTGATACTTGGATAAATGACTAAATTAAGTACAATGTGAGTGATAATAATGTCAAATTAATTAAATAGCATTTGAAACAATAAATGAAGGTGTATTTGGAATATAATAACCTTTAAATGCCCAAATCCAAAAAGATCGAGTGATTTGTGCCAAAAAAAAGTAATTCATGGCGTAATGATGATGTGACAAATGAATGAGTATGGTAGATAAAGGTGATGGAATATGATGTGATGGTTGCTTTATTATGAAAAAGATATTTTTGTGGGAAATGAAAATTTTATTATGACTACATGCCTACAAAGTCAAAGCAATGACCAGAGGAAGTTATTGGGTGCAGGAGAGTCTTTAGCTGGAGGAGGTCCATCAGTTGCAGGAAAATCTTCAACTGGAGGAGGTCCATCAGTTGTAGGAGGTTCAATTGCGATAGGAGAAATCTCAAAATCCCATAGGAATTCAATGTTTGTTTGTGGCTTATGGTACAGATGAATTCTATGTCCATTTACCAGCAACTTGAAATGTACAGGGTCGATTGTGGATAACTGAACTAAACCATTAGCATATATGCATTCAATTTCATAGGGGCCAAGGCATCCTTTAGTGATCTTACCTTGTGTCTCTTGAAATTGGGAGTCATACAAAAGAGCCTAGTCACCAGGAATAAACCGTCTATTGAGAATGTGTGAATCATGCCACTTTTTGCATTGTGTCTGGACCATCTCAGTTTGCTGCAGGGCTACCTTTCTTATTTTATCTAGATGGTTGAGCTATAGGATCCTATTGCATTGTGCTAGTGGAAGATTGATGTTCAGCTATAATGCGGTTCGTAGGGTTTTGTGCTCAAATTCTATAGGCATTACAATGTTCTTTCCATAAACCAATTCAAAAGGAGTGAAACCAGTTGCTATCTTCTATTTTGTCCTATATGCCCAAACTACTTCTTGTAATCTTGTGCTCTAGTCCTTTTTATGTATTTGCACTATTTTTGTCAAGATTAATTCTATTTGCCTTTTTGTGATTTCTACCTGACCATTCGCTTGTGGAAGATATGGACTTGATTTCTTATGGTGAATATTGTATTCAGTCATGAGGGTAGTGATCAATGTTGATGTAAATTTCTACTCTAATCAGTGACCAATTCTATGGGTACACCATATCATGTAAAATTTCCTCATATAGAAACTCAACTACCTTGTTATCCCAAGCATGCTTCATGGCTCGCACCTCCACCCTCTTTGCCACATAGTCAATACACACAAGAATATATGAATTATTGTTGGATGAAGGACTGATGGGTCTGACAAAATAAAGTCCCTATTTATCAAATGGAGTGACTACCACTTGAGGAAAGAGAGAAATTTTGTCAAACTTCACTGGTTGCCCCATTTGTTGGCATTAATTACATTTTTTGTGTGTAGTTGACTGCATCTTTATGTACGGTTGGACAGTAATATCCAGTGTTCAATATCTTCATTTCTATTCTTTTGGCTACAAAATGCCCTCCACAAGGCTCATCGTGACAAGCATGAAGGATGTCATAAGTCTCATCTTCCCTAAAAAATCTCCTCAATATTTGATCAGGGTTAGTGTAGAATTGACAATAAAAAATTCATGAGTTGAAAATCTTTTCTATTAGGAGTCTCTTTTCTTTTGAGGAGAAATATGGAGGTACCTTTTGAGAAACCAAATAGTTTTCAATATCGACATACTAGGGTGTTTGAGCTAAAATGCAGAATAGGTGATCACTGGGGAAGTTTTCATCGATTATGTGTGGTTCATCTATATTCTGTAATCTTGAGAGGAAGTCAGCAACTATGTTTGACTTTTCAGGCTTATCCACTATTGTGATATCAAATTCCTACAACAATGGAAGCCATTGAGATAACCTTCTTGTGATAGCATGTTTGTTAGCTAGATATTTTATAGTTGCATGATCAGTATGTACAAATATTTGGTAGCCTGTAATGTAGTGGTAGAATTTATTCAGAGTATAAATAACATCTAGAAGCTCCTTCTCTATGACTGTGTAGTTCAACTTTTCTCCTTGTGGGTTTTTGTTGATAAAATATATGACATGTTCTACCACACCTTTTTGTCTAAGTACAACTCCTATTGCATGATCTAAGGCATCAGTATGTATGTGGAATGACAGTGCCTAATTAGGACCCCATAGAACACGAGCCTAAGTAAGGACTGACTTTGGTTGTAGGAAGGCTTTATCACAATTTGGTATCCATAAAAATTTTGAATCCTTGATGAGTAGAGAATATAGGGGAGTGGCCATTTTGTGGAAGTCTTTAATGAATCTTCTATAGTAGCTAGCATGTCCAAGAAAAATTCTTATATCTTTCAGATTGGTTGGTGTAGACAGATTCTGAATGACTTCAATTTTGGCAGGGTCCACTTGGATTCCAACAACAGATATATAATCACCCAGCACTACCACTTCTGGCATCATCATGAAGCACTTTTCACTATACAGAGATAGGTTGTGTTCTTCACACCATTTAAGAACTTTGTCTAGGTTTCTCAAAGCCTCCTCATAAGTTTCTCCATATGTTGTAAAGTCATCCATATAGATTTTCATACAATCATGAGAGATATTAGAAAAATATTGATAACCGCCCTTTGGAATGTTGCTGGAGTATTACAAAGGCCAAAAGGAAAAATTGAATAGGAAAAGGTTCCCCATGGGCAAGTGAATGTAGCCTTTTCCTGATCCTCGGGAAAAATTCTTATTTGATTGTATCCATTGTACGCATCTAGGAAGGAAAAATACTTCTTGCCTACTAAGGATGTTCGCAAGTGGTGTTTTGGGGCACTAGGGATCACTTGAGGGTTGTCATTCATGGAAAAAATTATGCTGGAGTGACTGCATGCTGACAATTTTAGTACTGGAGTCACAGTCATAAAAATGACTAAGTCTAGAATCAGGGTAACAGGGTACACTGTTACAGTTTTGGTTAGCGATGGAAATGTATGAGGTATTATGGCTTGTTAAGTTAGAAAAGGGTATTTTGGGATATGTATATGCTTTAGCTAAGAGTGCATGATTTTTGGTGATCAAATTAGTAAGATACAATGTTCGGAAGGTATACAAAGACAGTGAAATAGTATAATAGGGCATATGAGCAGTTGCAGTGATTATAGTAAGGTTACCCGGTATGGTAACATGCTAAGTCAAATGAATGAAGTATATTTCCAACACTTGGGTAATATAAGATCGCTGACTCCATACTTATCATTTACATAATTAATTATTATGTTTTGTATGGTATTTATGAAGCCGACTAGATGGAAGATTTTTTATAAGTATAGAGTTCTTTTATGAAAGTGATAGGTATTGTGATTATGATAATGAAGCAAGGTTGTGAATCTAAGAGTAGAGATCAGATGCAAGATCAGTAATAAATAGAGCTATAACCAGAACTATCTAAGAAAGATAAGTGCTTGTATTTTTTACTTTTGTAGAACTCTTTGTAACAGTTTTTTATTGTAAGAGCAGTTTGCTCACCATCCTTAACCTGGTATTTTGTATACCCCTAATAGGGTTTTGTATTCCTCTAACAATGAAATGTACTATGTAACAATTAGCTCCTAACAAGGCTAGATCTCCTAACAGGGATATAATATTTTAGTGCATAGTTGTGGGTACCATCTCCACTAGGGTTTCCCTGAGAACAAATCATGGTGTCATGAGTTATGTGTTATGCTTTAAAGTTTTTTTCATTTCTGTATTATTATGATTTATTTATAATTATTTGAAGTTTAAATTAAAGTGTAGTAATATTGATTCACCCCCTCTCTCAGTATTACCTAATCCTAACAATTGGTATCAGAGCTATTGGCCCTTGGAGAGAAAGCCTAAACAGCTTAAGGGAGATGATAATGGATTTGGAAAGTTTGCAAGAGAACTTTGATGTAGCACTTGAAGATCTAGACAAAGAGAAGGCTGAGAATGGAATATTTATATTCAAATTGAGAAGAGAAAAAGGTTTCATTAGGAAACTAAAGGAGCATCTTGAAACTTCAAGATGTGAGAAATAAGATCTTATGGACAAAATCAGTGAAGAATCAGTCAATGATACATTAGATCAAGTAAAGAGGCTAGAGCAAGAAAAAGAAGAAATCAATCTTTTGATGATAATAGAGATTCAAAATGAAAAGGATGCAAGGAACAAAGTTGAAGAATCACTGAAAGAAGAAAATGAGCAGATAGGAAAAATAAAGATTGAACTTGACCATTACAAGGATTAATATCAAGAATTGGATAAATATAATTGGATCATTAAAGGTGAACTCACTCAAGCCAAATTAAACATTGAGAAGTTGCACATGAGCAGTGACAAAATTGAAGAGAAAAGAGCAAGATAAAAACCTAAAGGAGATATGACTAGAGTTGGATTCAATGAAGCATAAAGTTCTAGAACCAATGAAGAAGCAAGTAAAGAAAAGAATGAAGAAATACCTACACATGAAGAAAGACCTACTCTTGAAGAACCTAAAGAATAGATTAGACATTTCATAGGTAGATGCTTTGGATGCAACAAATTTGGACATATGAGAAGAGATTACATAAGTAAAGGGACCTCTAAACCCTTTACCAGCTATTGTTTTAACTGTTATGATTATGGAATCAAGAAAGTAGATTGCAGAAAACTAGATCAGTCTAGGTATAAGCAAGATTATGTTAGAGAAGAATCAACAGCCAAGGTCACATGTTAAAAATGCAATAACTTTGGACATACTACAAGATACTGCAATCTACAAGTAAATCAGGAAAGAAGGAGACCACCTACATGTTACAAATGCAACAACCTTGGACACATTGTGAAGTTTTGTAGATATAATAGAGATGACAACAGAAGAGGACCAAGAAGATCAAGTGAACCGAGAGGACCACCTCCTATGGTTTTAAGAAAGAATGTTGGTGATAGTGGTAAGAGTCTTAATGAGTACATGAATGAGTTTGAAAATCATTCCAAGAAATTAGAGAGCAAGGAGGATGACAAGATATGGAAGGTGAAAGTATTAAATAAGCTATCAGTTCATAGAGGGCTAATAGATGATACTGTGTTTTCGCATGATGAGTTCTTTGAGGCATCAACCTAGAAGGTCACATGGTGTTAAGGGGAGCATTGGATGCATATAACAAAATATATCCAGCCCCTATATATGTTGAGTAAGCTCATGCAAGCTTAGGTATGGTGTGTGCAAACACTATTGGAGTCTATGGATGAGAGCACAACACTTGGAGACTCTTTTTCCATGTTCACTAGTTTTATGTTGACTGGACAGGATGCAAAGTTGAGCTACTTGTGTTTAATGCACTCACTCAACTTGTGAAGGATAAAAAAGGTTTGGAAGATATCATTTCTACACCATTTGTTGATCATCGACTAAGGAAAGGTATAGAATACCCAAGAACATTGTTGAGAAGTATGAGGACACTCTGTTTCATGGTTGAAACTGATTGTGTTTGTTTTAAGGCTATGGAACCAAGAATGAAATGGTGTTACCCTATGGGGTATGAAGTCAGTGCTAAGATCTTAACTATGTAGGTTGAGCATGTTCTAGCAGCAGAAATAGACCCTACCCAAGAAAGATGGGGAACCTATAGGGAGAAGTCAAGGAATATATGAGAAGAAAAAGAAAAAGTAGAAGTGAAGAGGAAGAAGAAAGAGGAAAAGGTAGTTGAAAAAGTAGAAGAGAAAGCAACTCAAAAGGATCCACAAAATTTGTGGAAACTAGACCTTAAATCATTGCAGAAGAGAGTGATAAAAGATGGGAACCTAAAGACAGTGGACATGTACTATGATAGGTATGATGTTGAAAACCAAGTTATCATTGAAGATACTATCATTGAGCATCTATTGATTTTCAAAAAAACTTGTTAGAAATTGATGGAGTATCCCTAAAGAACTGTATAGAAAATTGGAAATCAAGAAGTAGTTGGCACAATCATACAATGAAAACATAAGGAATAAATCCATTGAGGACATATTACTAGTTGTCTCGATATAAGAAAGGGAGAGGATAATAAATGCATTAAAACCCCTATTGAGGACAAAGGCCAGACTAGTGAAAGTAATGGCTAGGAAATATGATGAGGTGATTGAGGACACTCAAAGGGCATTATATCAAATTCTAATGAATGATATGCCAAAGAAGAACTCACCTCCCAAGGTTAATAAGTCTACATCTTTGGTATTGGGAGAAAGTTCCAAAGCAGTGGATGAAAGTGTACAAGACAACATGCAACCAGATTTCTTTGTCTTAGGTGTGCCTGTGACCCTTGACACTTCACATGATGTAAATGATCCATTTATGGAGAATTTGGATAGTGTGATGGAATTTGGATAACAAGAATGGATAGAGGAAAATAAAATGGAGGAGGAAGTATAGGAGAAGGAAGTGCAGGAGGAAGAAAAGAAGGAAGAAGAAACTAGAACATAAAAAGTTGTTGAGGTTAATATGGACACCTCTTTATTGTTGGAAAGTATGGCCAAACCAACAAGTTTTGATGTAGATAGTCTGGATGAGGATGATCTTATGAGGCTATCCTTCATGGCCTTCACCAAGGCTAAAGAAAGGTCAGTACATAAAGGGGACAAAAGAATAAAGGTAATGGATAGGGCTATTGAAATAGTAAATAAGCTACTTCCCTCACCGATTATCTTTCAAGAAAAGGATGAAGCTGAGAACATTGGTATGGTATTGGATAGATTTGATAGTCACGTTGACTCATTGCTAAAAACTACAGAAGATAAGGAAGAGAAGAAATTTTTGGAGAAGAAGAAGACAGAAGTATGTCAATCCATTTCATGGGGCTTAGACATTCTCAAGGATACTACTCTTAAGGCCAAGAGTTGTGTAGCACAAGGAAGGAAGATTTACAGCTACTGCATAAATCCTTGCAGGCATCTAAAGAATATTGAGGGGATTGTACACAAGGATAGGGCTACTCTTGATAGTCTGATGGATAGTTGTGAATCATCTTCACTAACTATGGGAAAATGGATAAAGAGACATCCAGGCTATTGGACAAGATCAGTGTATTGGAAATGGAGAAAGGGAGAGTTGTAGACAAATTTGGCTTGTTAAGAAGCCTATTGACCTCTAAGCTTTCAATGCTTGAGACTAATCTTTCAGAGATGGAAAAGGTTGAAGGATCAATGAATTTGTTGGAAATTTGGCTAAGTAGGTTATCAGATTGTTGTCATTATGAGTTCATTTACTTTATTTCTATTCTTGTTATTTATTTTCCTTAGTTTAATTTGTTATGCAAGCTTCAAGTTAATTTGTTATATCCATAATTGGGAAAAAGTAAAAGTTTCTGAAATACTGATTCACCCTCCTCTCAATATTTCCTATTTCTAACAATTAGTATAAGATATTAGTTACGCAAAACAAAGTTATTCGGAGAAAGCCTAACAACTTGAGTAAGATCACTATGGATATGGATCAATTGTAGAAGGATCTTGAAGAAGCCCTTGAATAGATTGATATTCTTACTGAAGAAAGAGACACTCTGAAAGGGAAATATGATTATGCAAAAAACTACATTGAGAAACTAAAAGAAAAGATGGAAGATCTGAAATCAAAGAAAGAACCTACAATTCAAGTCAAGGACTATGATGAAGTTTCAAAACTAAATAAAGAAAATGAGATCCTTAAACATGAGTTAAAGATTGTAGATTTGAAGTTAAGTTTGAAAGATGAAAGTAGCAAAGATGAATCAAATTTGAAATCTGAGAATGCAGATCTTAAGTCTAAACTTAGTAAAGTGACATCTAAACTTGAGAAAGCAAATTTACAGTATGCTAAACTTGAGAAGTACAATATAATTATGAAAGGAGAATTGACTCAGTCTAAACAACACCTTGAGAAACTACATTATAGTAGTGAAAAGATTGATGAACAAATGCCTTATCAGTAACGTCATATGATAAAACTGGTCTTGGATATCTTGAAGAAAAGTTCCCTAAGAAGATTGAGGAATTTAAAGAACAAAATCCAGAACACTCTGAGAGCAAAGATGAAAAGAATTTTGATGAAGCTAACAAATCTAAATATATAACTAATCCACCCAAACAAGATGAACCACCTAAAGATATGTGAAGAGAATTCAAAGTTAGATGTTTTTTATGCAATTCTTTTGGACACATGAAAAGAGATTGTACTGGTTGTAATGTAAGGAAAATGTGGTCTCCCTAAATGTAGATGACCAAATTGTGTTAAATTAAAAATTAAATGTTGTGTGTGATAATATAATGAAAATGGGAATATAAGATGTACTTCTTAACCTCAAATTCCCAAAGGAAGATCCAAATTGATTAGCCACAAGAGGATAGTCAATACATAGATAAATCAATTGATGGAGAATATGAAGAAAGAGGATAACCTTGTATTTTGTTATAGAAAGTGTGTATTGAGATATTAATTGAATTGAAAACAAATACTAAACTCAAGTAGGACAGATTTTAAAAATGCTATTTTCTGATGTCTGTGTATAGTTTCGGGGAATTCTGCAACTGGATTTGGACTGGAAATGCAAAAATAGAGAAAACCCAAAAACATTTTTCTTTTCTAAGTGAGGTCATCCTTGACCCAAGGTAGGGGTAAGATCTTACCCTAGGGTAAAATCTTACCCCACAAGGTCATCCTTGACCTGAACTATTCCAACGAAAATTCTGTTCATGAATCCTGAAAGTTCGCCAAAAAGGGTACTCAGATATGCACTGATATTCATTGTCCCACACCTAGATCTGCAAGAAAAATGGTTTTGTTTGTTGGATGAGGGTTTTTCCTTGGTCAAACCATGGTTTGGAATCAACCTTAAAATGTAATTGAAATTGCAATATATAAACAAAGCAAATGGAACTATTCACCTTGCATATGTTGAAATCCTTGTGGAGGATTCAAATCCTTGAATCCACAAGTATGGATGCTCCAAATGAATGTGGAATTGAATATAGGATGTCTCAAATCAATTTCATTAGATCTTCAACACAAATCTTGAATGGATCTTGGAATAGGAAGAAGCTTGGATGAATGTGGATGGAGAAATCTTCAACAAGAGGGCTCCAAAGAGATTGAATCCTTCAATGACTATCAATGGATCTCCTTGATGAATTAGATCTTGAATGCTTGAATGCTTGAGGATGAATGAATGCTTGAATGATATCCTTCTTCTTCTTTCTTTCTTGAAGATTTCTTGATCACTTTATTTCACTTGAGAGAGATATATGGCTTGATCATGGATTTATGAGATATGTGGATATGAAAATGAGAGAGGAAGACCTCCTTTTATACTAGTTTAGGGCACAAACTTCTAGAGAGGCTGGCATAGGGGAATTAAATTAAAATTAAGCCTTAACCCCTAGAAATGGACATATATTAAATACAATTTAAGATTTTACCATTCTGAAATTTGAAATAGTTGACCCGGAAGTGGGAAATAAAATTTTCCAAAGCCTAACATCCAAAAACCTTCAAAATCTGAAATGTGGACCTAGGGTCAAGGTTGAGGTTGAATTTGACCTAGTTCAAAGTCAAGGTCATCCTTGACCTAGGTCAAAGTCAAGGTCAACCTTGACCCAAAAGGTCATCCTTGACCTTGAAGTCAAAGATCTCAGTTTCTCAAGATAGAGTGCCAGAAAGAGGCTGGAAATAGGTGGAGAGAGAAGCAAAACATGGGGAAAAATCTAGATCCGGTCAAAGACCCACTCAAAGGTGCTTGACATAACCCAAGACCACTTACTCAGAGGGATAAACCTATCCTAAATGGAAGTGCTTCCATTTTTTGATGATACATTTAGCCCCCACTTTAGCAAGAGAATGGACTCGATGCAAACTCTTGGTAAAGGAGATCATAATGAAAAGATAATCTTATTGAAATCAAAGGGACAAAGAATCCTCAAGCCCCTAGGGACTCAAGTCTTCATCAACTCCAAGATCACAATAAGAGAGACATCTCTAGAGAGAGAGAGAGATTATCTTTCCCAATGAGAACTTATGTCTCATTGTGAACCACACAAGGAAAAAACACAACTAGAAAGATGGAATTGAACCACCTAGTGAATGTGGCTACTCACTAGTCAACCCATCAAAGACTCACCCCTAGGAATATTCTATTCCACGGGAGTAAACTAAAAGCAAAAAGAGATCTAGTCTTAAAAACACCTTTGACCTTAAGGGATCAAAATTTTGAAACTAGAGGGATCAAGAGATCCTATAAAATGAAAATCCATGCTTTAGGGATTAGTTACTAATCCATAAAGGGAGAGAAGAGCTT
The DNA here is from genome assembly GCA_027943335.1 of Chamaecyparis obtusa. Taxonomy (NCBI): domain Eukaryota; kingdom Viridiplantae; phylum Streptophyta; class Pinopsida; order Cupressales; family Cupressaceae; genus Chamaecyparis; species Chamaecyparis obtusa. The sequence continues at coordinate 310,953 of BSBK01002654.1, read as the reverse complement.
TGAAAAATATATGTGTATATTGAAAGTGCATGTGTGCAATAGGTGAGAAGAGCATATGCCCCCATGTTAAAGTCATTTCTAACACTTTAACAGGAACAAAGACTTTAACGGAAACATAAACAACTCCACTGATTACGTTTCCACTATGATATTCCCCCAAACAAAGAAAAATCAAGGGAAATACCACATAAACATATAGAGAACACAGAAGGGATCTACTTGTCATGGGGTTAGTATGATCATAATAATATATGATATTATTGAAAATTAATTGACATCATTCCCCAAAGAAAGTAGAACTACAATCACAATGGAGGAAAGATCACATAAGAGATACAAAGAATAATCTTTTCGGGCCATGACATGGAGACCAAAAAGAATTAGTGCTACCACATCATGAATCCAAGCAGATTACTCAAGGAAACATTTAAAAACAATAGCATAGGTACAACATAACATGAAACAACATATAGAAGAGTAAAGATACATATAGAGAAATAGTACAACAAGTTTGATTCCTTTATCACTTTGCACCAACAAAGTAACAAGGGTTGTATAAAAGAATCTAACAACATTTAGCAAATACATAATAGGAGAAGCACATTACAACAAACAAACACATGAAAAGATACCATGAAGGACTAGCCAATCAAGTGCCCCAACTACTCTCCCCATCTTGTTCTATATCATTTAGGGAAGGTGGGTAAGTTGCAAGAGGGACTATATCCAACAATGTAGGAATGATAGCCAGTTCCAAACAAGGATCCTCTTGAGAATCATAATGTTCAATACTAGGTGTAAGTGTATTAGAATTTAATATTTCCTTGGTAATTTATGTATTTAAAAGGATAAACCAAGGTATCCTAATGTATTTTTCCTCTAGTCCAAGTGGTAGGACATGTAATATTTGTAATTTCCTTTATTAAGGAAAATAAATATTCCTCCTTATGAGGAATCCTACACTTGTCTCACACACTAGTGAAATGTGGCATACACAAAAATGGGAGTTACAATGTAACTCCTTTCTCACATCTCTATTAAGAGATGGCTCTCCTTCTCTCATTTTATAAGATTCTTCTTCTTCTTCTTGATTATCATTGTATGAGCATTGCTCTCACTCTCTCTCTCTCTCATTCTTAGGCATTTGTTGCCACTTTCATTAATTTCACAGGGGTTTTTTTATGCTTTTCCCCTTCAAAATCTTGTCTCCTTATTTCATTGTGCTTTGGTGAATGCTCCTAGCTTTGTGTTTATTCATGGTAAACTTGCTTTCCCTTGCTCATTGATTGAACAATTTCCTCTCTATATTTTGTTATTATTATTATTTTAACAAAGTGTCAATTGTGATGAAAGAATATTAGGTAAATCAATGTCAATGTCAATAGTCTCATATTCATCATTAATGTCATTAGTATCATCAAGAGTATCTTCTTCATCCAAATTAATCAAAATAGGATCTAGGATACAAATAGAATCATCATAATCTTGCATCTTAACATCATTATTAACAGTAACTTCTTCTAACACCTCATCCATAGATTGATTAAAAGAAGGTAAAGAACTTTGAATAACAGAAGTATAGGCTTTAGCTTGAGCATGACGCTTCTTACGGCATTCATTAGCAGATTGATTACATTTTGTCTTGTTTGAAATATGTTGAGAACTAGGAGGAACAACTATCAGATCCTTCATAGATTATATAGGAGGATTAGTAGGATTCTTAGCAGACTAACAAGCAACACTAGGAGCTTGATTAAAAAAACTAGAAGCCATAGATAAAGGAGGTATGGAAGGTGTATGCAAAAGTCTACAATTAAGATTCATTAAGGGAATGCTTAACTCAAGAATCTTGTGGTGTTTATATGCTTGTTATGAGAGAAAAAGATTATCAGGTTGAGAAGGACAAGAATTAGGTATTGAAGGTCAAAAGAAGTCAAGTGTAGCACAATCCTTGGGCCTAGAAGGTTGATATAAACTATGATCAAGTGTAGAAACATCATGCATGGCATTCAACCAAGGAAAACCAAGCTTAACTTGAAATTGATCAGAAGTAGGAAAAACAACAAAGGTAGTGTTCATAATTTTACCACAAAGTTCAACCGGAAAGTTAATAGAACCAAATGATGGATAAAGAGAACCATTAAAAGTTTAAATGCATACATCAGATGTATCATAAGAATCATGTTGCAAGTTTTTCATAAAAAGATTTTCTTCAGTGATAACATTGACTAAAGATGTAGGATCAACAAGACAACCACATGTAGGTATCTGAGAAATCCTAGCATAAATGTAAAGGGGACCATCGGGAGATTTAATAGTCTCAGAATCATCAAAGGTAATCAAGAGTTCCCGAGGTCTCTTATTCTTAGGTTGTTTTCAAGGTTTTGGTTGAGATTTCATTTTAGGCTATGGTTTTGGTTTAGGTTGAGGTGGAATTTGAGTTTGAGTTTGAGGTTGAGGTAGAGACACATATTGAGACAATTCAACATGCTCCACGTGGTTAACAATGTGATTAAGATCATCCATCTTTGAATCATAAACAATATCCATAGAAGATGGCTGAGAAATGGTATTAGTATCATGTGTAGGTAAAGGATTCATATAGATTTGAAGATTTTCATTAGGAGGAGAGATAGACTTGTTCCCACTACCATCAAAATTATCAACAGATAAGGCATTAGAATCAATTAAATTTTGAACCTTATGCTTTAAAGAATAACAACTCTCAGTATCATGGCCATTTTGACTATGGTATTGACAAAAATCTTTAGGATCAAAGGATTTGGATGCCATCGTAGCAGGTAAAAGAGGTCGAATAGGAGGTAAACTAATCAAATTAGTAGTTAACAACCTATTCATAATAGAATGTAAAGACTTAGAGAAAGGAGTAAACGTACGATTCAAATGAAAATCAATGTATGCAGAAGTGGAATTGTGAGATGCAACGACAACTTGATCAACAATTGTATTCACTTGTTTAGTTATCTTGACATAGTTGTTGAGTTTTTTAAATTTTTTTGGATTAGGAGCAACATCACTCTTATCAACTAGAATAGGAGCCATTGGAGTGTTACTCTCAAATTGACTCACTTGTAATTAATAATGATGAAGCACTGCACAAAGTTGTTGAAAAGAGGTGAATTCAATAAGAAAAATCTTATCTCTAATATCCTTTTTTAAATTTGAAATAAACATACATTGAATATCCATATCAAGAATAGGATAAGAAATCTGAGCATGCAAATGCTTAAATCTACCAATGAATTCGGTCAATTTTTCCTTATTTTTTTGTTTACAATGCATCAAATCAATTAAAGACACTTGCAGACCAATGTTATTTTGAAATTGTTGAATAAAAGCATTAGAAAGTTTTGGAAAAGAGTCAATAGAATAAGGAGGCAAGGAACAATACCATTGTAAGGCCTTGTCATGAAAAGTTCTAGCAAACGACTTGGCTAAAATCCTATGGTCATGAGCATAATCACTACAAAGGATTTGAAATGTTTTAACATGAGTAATAGGGTCTCCCTTACCATTATAATTCTCAAGATGAGGCATATCGGCTTGCTGAGGAATGGGAGTATGAATGATGTCTAGGGATAAAGGACTTCCCATATCACATGTAGGAATGCTAAACTTGTTTTGAGTTAAGGATGCAAGTTTTTGTTGTAAAGATGAAACAGTTTGAGCTAAACTAATAATTGTTGAATCATTAGAGGAAATAGGAGGCATAGAAACATTAGAAACACTAGGTAAAGTGTATGAAGCAACAAGAATGGAAGACACAACTGGAGAAGCACTTGGAACCATAGTTGGAAGAGGATTAGAATAAGTAAAAGGAACATTATGGTAAGAAGGTTGTGATGTAGGAAGGGATACAAGAGGAAAACTCATAGTAAGAGAGGGAACCATTGTAGTAACCAAATGAGGGGTATAAGTAGGAATACTAGGTAAGGGAACGGAAGAAGGTTCCACACTAGTAACAAGAGGAATCAATCCTAAATCTTGAGCTTCTTGAACTAAAGGTTTAACATTTGAATGCAAAAGGTGAGTGATACCACGGAGTAGATTAACACCTTGATCATTATCATGGAGAACTTTCTTAAGAGCCTCTATGGCTTGAATAGAATATTGATTATGTTTTTCTTGAATAAGCCAATTACCCATTTTATCAAGTTCAGTTGAAAGTTTTTGGACTTGTTCAGGAGGAACTCTTAAAGCATCATCCTCATCATGATATGAGTGAGAAGAGTTTTTCTCCATGGTAGGGTTAGAATCATGAAGAATCAAATTGTCATCCAGAATCCTAAGAAAAGGAGAGGAAGATTCAAGATCAAAGGCACCCATAAGTCTATGACTCCATCTAACTAGAATATTATAGGTAGGACTAGAGGTAGTAAAGCTCATATACTAATGCAATGAAAATGAACTAAAATAAGAAAACACAAAGTAAGAACAAATAAATGTTTTTGTATTTTATATGAGATGAAAACACATAAAATAAATCTAATACATGCAATATCTAACACCATAAAAGAAAGAGTTGTCTATCTTGGGTTCACCAAAATGTAATGTGAAGGTGAACACACAAGGTAATACAAAGGGAGATCTAACACCATAAAAGAAAGAGTTGTCTATCGCGGGTTCACCAAAATGTAATGTAAGGAAAATGTGGTCTCCCTAAATGTAGATGACCAAATTGTGTTACATTACAAATGAAATGTTGTGTGTGATAATATGATAAAAATGGGAATCTAAGATGTACTTCTTAACCTAAAATTCCCAAAGGAAGATCCAAATTGATTAACCACAAGAGGATGGTCATAACATAGATGAATCAATCGATGGAGAATATGAAGAAAGAGGATAACCTTGTATTCTGTTATAGCAAGTGTGTATTGAGATCTTAATTGAATTGAAAGAAATACTAACCTCAAGTAGGAAAGATTTGGAAAATGTTGTTTTCTGATGTCTGTGTATAGTTTCAGGGAATTCTGCAACTGGATCTAGGCTGGAAATGCAAAAATAGAGAAAACCTAAAAACTTTTTTCTTTTTTGAGTGAGATCATCCTTGACCTAAGATAGGGGTAAGATCTTACCCCGAGGTACAATCTTACCCCACAAGGTCATCCTTGACCTCCACTGTTCCGATGGAAATTTTGTTTGCAGATCTCAGAAGTTCGCCGAAAAGGGTACTTAGGTCTACACTGATATTCACTATCCCGCACCTAGATTTGCAAGAAAAAGGGTTTTTTTTTGTTAGATGAGAGGTTTTCCTTGCTCAAACCCTAGTTTGGAATCAAACTTAAAATGTAACTGAAATTGCAATATATAAACAAAGTAAATGGAACTATTCACCTTGCATATGTTGAAATCCTTATGGAGGATTTGAATCCTTGAATCCACAAGTTGGATGCTCCGAATGAATGTAGAATTAAATTTAGGATGTCTCAAATCAATTGCATTAGATCTTCAACACCAATCTTGAGTGGATCTTGGAATAGGAAGAAGCTTGGATGAATGTGGATGGAGAAATATTCAACAAGAGGGCTCCAAAGAGATTGAATCCTTCAATGGCTATCAATGGATCTCCTTGATGAATTGGATCTTGAATTCTTCAGGATGAATGAAAGCTTGAATTCTTTCCTTCTCCTTCTTTCTTGCTTGAAGATTTCTTGATCACTTGATTGCACTTGAAAGAGATAGATGAATTGATTGTGGATTTATGAGATATGTGGATGTGAAAATGAGAGAGGAAGACCTCCTTTTATACTAGTCTAGAGCACAAATGTCTAGAGAGGATGACATAGGGGAATTAAATTCCAATTAAGCTTTAACCCATAGAAATGGACCTAGATTAAATACAATTTAAGATTTTACCGCTCCAAAATCCAAAATAGCTGACCCGGAAACGGGAAATAAAACTTTCTGAAGCTTGACACCCCAAAACCTCTGGAATCTGCAATTTGGACCTAGGGTCAAGGTCAAGGTTGAATTTGACCTAGGTCAAAGTTAAGGTTGTCCTTGACCTAGGTCAAAGTTGAGGTCATCCTAGACCTTGAAGTCAAAGATCTTAGTTTCTCGGGATGGAGTGCCAGAAAGAGGTTGGAAATAGGTGGAAAGAGAAGCAAAACAGGGGGAAAAATCCAGGTCCAGTTAAAAACCCACTCAAAGGCACTTGACATGACCCCAGAGCACTTAATCGAAGGGCTAAACATGTCCTAAATGGAAGTGCTTACATTTTACTACAATACACTTGTAAGCCATTTAAACCTATCTCTAGTTATTGTTATAATTGTCATGGTTTTGGACATAGAGCTATTAATTGTAAGAAACCTAGATCTTATGATAACAATGGTAGTAGAATGTTTAGAGATACTAACCCTGTAGATAAGAGACCTATTGGAGACATGAAAAAAAGGAATGGAGTTGTGTGTTATAGATGTAACAAGATTGGACATATTTCAAGAAATTGTAGATCACAAATCAGTCAGACAGGACTGAGATATGGAAACAATGGAGTAGTTTGTCAGATATGCAACAATTTTGGTCACACAACAAGATTTTGCAGAATGAACAACATGAGAAACACTAATCCTAGAAACTATACAAGGAGAAATGTGAGCACAAACAACAGTTAGAGAGGATGTTGTAGTAACTTGGAAGAAGTTGAATTTTTTAAAGCCATAGATCAAGCGAGCACACTCAGTATACTAGGAAACCAGACAGGTGAAGTATTTGATAGTAAGTGTGAATCATTTCCTAATTCATCTCGAAGTACTTAAGTAATTATTTCATGAATTATGTATTAGAGTAAAGCATTAGAATAGTGTAGAAGTTAGAATAGAATGAATTGAGTCTTGCAAAGTTAATATATGCTAGTATATGATGAAATGAAGCTATGGTTAAGAGAGCATGCATTTATATGAATGCATGCGAGTACATGAAAAGAATGAAGTTTTGCAGGTAACCAGGAACAACTTTATGGTATGAATTAGCAAAGAAATTTAATGCGATGTCAGAATGTTGAAAGAATTGAAGGATAAAAGCATATGATTGGTATTAGTTGATAATTCAAGTGACTATAAGTGATAATGAGAGCTAGTCAATGGAGATTAAGAGTAGTTTGCAGGATTTGGAGATGAGTTTCTTTCTGGATCTACGCAAAGCCCTAAATCATGAATTATGAGGTATTTTGCTAAGTAATCACTATCAAGCAGTTGTATTTTTATAGAATCATGGATGCATCACTTGTTCACCACATCAAGGATTCAGTCAGACCTAGAATGAAAAAGGAACCTATAGAGCCTTTAGAAGAAGACCCTAGTTTATCCTTGTCATCCATTCCAGATGGAGTTTTGCATTTGGAAGACATAAGAAGTTATCTAAAATGTAAGTTTGAGACCATAGGAAATGGTAACATAATCATGGAGTATGAAAAGATCTATAAACAGGACATGTCATGTAGAGAAGGGTTTGGACATTTGAGTGAGATTGATATTATCAAGTATACACTTCATTATGAATTTTAAGATGATGAATGGACTAAGATTATTTTGAGCAGAATTCACAATGGTAAGTTTTGGTTAGATGATAGAGCCATTGACATCACCGCAAACCTTATTCATGAGGTAATTGTCTTATCTAAATTTGGAGTGATTCCATTTAATGAGAAAAATGTTAAGAAAATAGTGTTAGAAAACACCAAGTCATCATACAATGGAAGAGGAATCATTATTAGTAAGATTGTACAGGATGATGTTAGATATGTATGCAGAATTTTGACTTCAAAGTTTTGTGCAAATTCTAGAGAAGATGATATGGTAGCTGGCATGGTACATGAAACTTATCTTATGTGTGTTGAGAAAGTATAGGTATACATGTGTGAAATCTTAAGAATTCAGTTGACAAAGAACCTTGAGAAGATTAGAAAAACTAGGAACTCACAGTTTAGATTTTCATCTTTGATCACATAAATGTTTTTTCATTTGCTGAGAAGGCATCCATACACTATAGGAGAGGATTGGAATGATAACATAAATTCTATGGACATAATCAATAAGGTGTACCTAAGACACCCTATAGACAAAGTAAATGAAATTGCTACTTTGGTAATTAAGACCTTTCAAAATCAAATGAGGAAAAGATCAAGGATTCCACCATCTATTGTGGACAAATACAAGGATGAGTATGGTTTTTGGTTGATACTGACTTTACCTACATTGAAGCAGTTGAGCCTAGAGTGGAATTTGTAGATCCACTTGAGTATGAAGTTTCTAAAGTTGAGATTGAAGGATATGTAAGTAGATTGCTTAAGAGAAATTTGGATGCTAAGAGTCCTAGATTTGGGACACATGAGGATAACTTTGAATCTTCACAATCATTACAGACACATAAGATGGCTAAGAAAAGAGTTGGTAGTACTATAAAGAAAATATTGAAAGACACTAGCATCACAAAACATGAATTTGTAATTGCAAAGTAGAAAGCAACAACAATAAGGGATATTGGATAGAAAGAGATACTATCAGTTCCACTCTTGACATCTCTTATATCCCATATTGAACAAATTCAAGAAATAGATGAAGAAATTGAAGAAGTGGAAGTGTAGGAAGTAAGGAAGTCTATAGATCCTACACCACACCAACTAAAAGAGTTAAGGAAATGGTAAGAGGACCAGGTAAAAGACATAAAACTATCTTTACCCCAGCTCAAAAGAAAGCATCAGCAGTTAAGGTAGATGAAGAGGAAGGAATAAATAAAAAGAAATGGAAATTGAAGATAGATAAAGTGAATCCCTTAATCATTAATGAAGGTGATTTCACTAATCTGAATAAGTATTATGAGTTATATGAAAATTTTGAGAAGTTGAACTTAGAGAATGCAGTTGTCAGACATATGATCCTTGCAGATAAGAAGTTTGATGATATAAAAGGAAAGATCCTTGACAGTCTTTTTGAGAAATTAGTTAATAGAAAGAAGAGAGCAATAGAAGAGGATAACAAAATAAAAGAGAGATATGTGAGGAAGTTGTGTGTAATAAAAGATGAAGAAAATTTCAAGGAAATCATGAAAAGTCTAAGCACCCATCTAAGGAAGAAAAGGAGAACTATACTAATAATGGGAGGTAATTATGAGGAAATTAACAGAGAAACAAAGAAAGTGGTTGTGAAGATTATGACCTCTAGACCAGAAAGCACATCAATGAATCTGATCAAGTGATTGATGTAGAGTATCAGACAGATCCATCACCAACACCGCCACCCTCCATTAACATTGAAGATGAATCTATGAATGTTGAAGGAACAAATATCACCTTGGACAGTGAAGAAAATCCCTTCAATGAAAATGAAGCCGATGTTGGCAATTTTTTGGATGAGCAACAAGACACAATAGAGAATAAGGAACAAAAGTTTGAAACATAGAAGGAAGAAGAAAAAGAAGGAACACAAACTAATACAACAATAGAAGAGGATGCAGTTCTACAAGAGCAATCAGTAGTCATTCCTACACATAAGGACACACAAAAAAAATCACAAAAACCATTGATTAAATCTATGTTTGCAAGCCTTGGATAGGAAGTTGATGATGATGATCAAATAGAGTTGATCTCATCTCTAAATAAGATCATTAGAAAGAACAAGAGAGTGAAAAGCTTGGAAGGAACACTACTTGAGGTAGCAGGTAAATTACAAAGCATAATATCAAGTCAAGTCACTAAGGTAGATCCACAAGGAAAAGAAAAAGAGGTAATGAAAGCCTTTGATACAGAATTCATAAATTTATCTAATGTAGAAATAGTAAAATCCCAAGCAGCTCATGATGCTCATATATTTCAAGTTATATGTTAGAATATTAGAAATGATATAGATAATTTAGATATGTGTATAAAAGAGTTGAGAAGATGCATGCAAAAAGGGAAAGCTTTGTACATTCAGTGTACACAATTAGAGAACCACACATATGAGATATCAGAGAAGATAAAGATAAAAGAGGTAGAACTACAAATGGCAATAAAACTTTTGCAAATCCCTAATGCGAAGATCTCAAAAATTGAGAGGAATACAAGTATGATTTTTGATGATATGAGACTTCTAAATGATGAGAAGGAAAATAAATTCAAAATATTCTCTCTACTAAGAGAGCATGTATCAATGAAAATAATTATTCTTGAGAATCAATTGGAAGAATGTCTTTCTTTGAAGATATCTTATGGAAAATTTTCTTATGCAAACTTAAGGAATGTGAAATTGCATCCTTTGGCCTATGCGCATTGCTTAGTGTTTCTGATGTAGTGAAGAAGTCATGGGAAAAGGAGATGGAGAGCCTGAAGATCAATTTTGTAGATTGTATTGCAAGCCTTCCACCCTTGCAATATTAAAATCTTGAGGTAAAACAGTTTTTGACACCTTTGTCATTGTTGTCAAAGGGGGAGTAGTATAAGCAAAAAAATTTAAGTATAGATATGATATATAGAAAATGAAGTATACTCTTAGGGGGACTATAAATATTTTGGAGATATAAGTAGTTATGTAAGATCCACAAATTTTTGTATGGCCATAATTTTGTATCTTAAGTTTTTGGGACTTAGCCAATTTTCCCATATGTTGCCACCAATGAAAAAGGGGGAGATTGTTGGGAATTTGGCTAAGTAGGTTATCATATTGTTGTCATTATGGAAACATATAATCACTATGGTGATAACATAATAGAAGAAAGCAGTCTTGTATGAGCGCACTAGAAAATTTTCTAAGTACAACAGTATTTTCCAATCTAATCAGAGGCAATTTTGATTAGGGATGTTCATAGAAGTAGGTTCAGTGCATGTGCACTTGAACATGGATAATTTTATGTATATCAAAGCCACATATGAAAGCGCAAGTCTGTACGACATGTACGGAAGAAGATATTAAAGAATTACAAAGACCACGTTGAGCCAACCTGAACATAGCAGAAGACAAAGTATAATCATATTAAGTTAAGGGATTATTTTGTTTATCCAAATAATGACTTAACCATGTAGGGAAAAAATCCTAGATGTTAACCCTAAGCCAACATAAATTGGTTTTATATTTTGAGAAGAGTTTATGTATTGTAAGCCGACTAGAAGTTATTAATTGTAATAACTTGTATAAATGTAAGAACTATGTAATGCGAAATGTACATATAACACATATAGAAATTGTAATGAGAATAGTATGATGTGAAGTTGTAAATTTTAAGAAGGAAAGAAATTAAACTATGTATATGAAAGCGAAGAGCCTAGAAAGCTAAATCAGAACAAGAAATCTATTCGGCAACAGTATAAGGTTATGTACTTTACCTTTGTATTTGAAGATATCATTATATATTGCATGTTTGGGTAGTGAGCTCATCTTGCAATCAGTCTATTTTGTACTAGAAAATCCTAACAGGGTTGAGGCTTCTAACAAGGCCTAGAGTCCTTTAATTGGGATAGAGACACTATATGTATGTAATAGACTCTTAATAGGGTCAACATCCTTAACCGGATATTGTGAAGCCTCACCTCGTGCCATCATTTAATAGTAGTTTATTTTCCATCTTACGACTCATTTTGACACTTTATGTTATCATGTTGGACTATTTGGACATAGATATTATATTTTGATACTATGTGATGCCCTATGATTATGTGATTATGATTTAGGATTTTACTTCCATGCTTGATTATTAGGTCCTGATCATAGTATTTGATGAATCTTTGTTTTGAATATGATAATTTAATTTTACATTTATGTTAGAAAATTTTATGACAAATGATCATGATTATTATGTTAGGTGAATTAACATATATCATTGTATTCTTAATTTAATTGCTTTAAAATTTTGAAATGCAATGTTGAAATTTATGAGAATTATCATGAGATGCAGTTATAAATTTATGATGATAGGAATGTGATTATTGAGATGTATTCTACTTACATACATATGTTATTGACATTTAATGAGCTACTGATACTTTTTCAAGTGTGCAGGCAAGTCCGTGGTTATATCAGGGTAAATTAAAGATGGATACTTGTTAAGCCAAGATTATCTCCAAGGGGAGAAATTAACCTCGTTGTAATGTTTATTGTTGTGAAGTGATGCATGGTTGTATTATTTGAATATGTTTATTATTATATTAATATATGTCCACTTGGCATGCCATGTGTATTGTGATGTGTTGTTCTTTATTTGTGGTGTCAATTGACACATGTATTGTGAGTTGGCATGGCCAAGTGCTTTATGTGTGAGTGGTCTTCTATTTTTGGAGCCTTGAGTGAGAATCTTATTCATTTTCATGAGTTATCTTTAGGTGGACTTTTGAGAGGAATTTAGTGAACCTATAGGTTAGTGGAGGTTAAAAATAGACTACCCCATAGGTGTGCCATGGGATGGGGATCAAATTTTGACTAGTAAGATGAATTTTGGCTATTTTTGCCCTTCCAAAAGATGCCCTATTGAAAAGTGGAGAATTTGGAGATGCATGCCAAGTCCTCTCTTCATTTTGACTTTCAAATTTTCTCACTTGTTGAAGGAATTAGAATTTTTCTTTATATGGGTTGGGAGGGAAAAATTGGTAGGTGATTGCCCACTCAACAATTTTTGGAGACTTGTGAGATTGTAACAGGTTTTGGTTTTTGCTTAGCAAGGGAGGAGGCTTGTAGGAAGGAAGCTCATTTCAACCTACATTTCCATTAGCTTGGATTGAGGTTGGTGATCTTGAAACCCCTTGTTTTCTTATTTTATTATGTAGATTTTGTTTTCTATGTGTTGGAATAAGTTGCATGGCTTCATGTGCATTCTTATGGTTTCTTAGTAAATGTCAAATTGCTAGTTTTCTTTTCATTTTAGTATTGCATTTTCCTTTGGGGTGTGCAAGGCCAAACTCACCCTTGGGAGGGAAGAGAGCCTTGATGGGTGAAGGACTAGAGTTGGGATTACCCATCTAGTGTAGAGTCCTTCCTCAAGGAGGAAGGGGATGAGGCATGGATGTATGGGCATCCATGTTGCCATTCTTTTGGACTTTAATTGGGGGTCATAAGGGTGTTGATTCTTGTGTAAATTTGTGAAGGATTAATGGTTGATTCTTTGGCCCTGTGAAGGCATTATGTGCAGATTATTGGCCTTGTTGAAGGCATGTTATTTCTTGTAAGATTGCATTCTCCTATTTGGGTAGATTCCACCTTCACCCCTATTATGGGTCCAAGGTGACCCATTATGTGAATAACAATGGGAAGGGAATTTTGTGTTCTTGTCATGTTGCTAGTTTTTTTTTAGTATGTGCATTGTAGTGTGAATGTAAACCCCTATCCATCTTTGTTTTCCCCTAGCTCGGGGGTGGCCATGTAATGGCCTAGGTTGGGAGGTGAGCCTCCATGGTCTATTGGCTTTTATTTTTGCAGATTTGTCATATGATGGCTTGCTGGTTTTCATGGAGTTGAGAGAGTTTTGGACTAGATTCATTCATATTATTGGAGTTTGAATGGTTTCAATACCTTATGTTAAAGTTTGTTTTAAAGGGCTATGTAAAATGCCTAGCATATGAGATGCTTGTAATAGTTTATTGTAGGTCATTTATTTTCCTTTAATCTACTTGTATTATGAAGTAAGAGAAAGAGATGTAATGCCATTCTATATGTTAGTAGAGTAATGTTAGTTGCTGCTCTATAAATTCTTGATGTAGAAAAAAAGGAATTTGTATCTCTCTAAGTGTGAAAATCTACTTCTTGTGTTCCTTACTTTCAAATAAAATAAATAGCGTATTTGATCCCTCAAAAAGGGGAAAATTGTTGTATGTGAGCATGGTTCCAAAATAATAATATATTTTATGAGTATATATCCATGTATATATACATCAAGAATATATGTTTAGGTATATTAAGGTGGGACTAATATCTATGTTTCCTACTTAGAAAGAGAATTTTCTATGCATTCCATGTTTTAAGAAGAAAGTAATTTCCTTACCAAATTTACATATGCAATGTCATGATACATTCTTATACATATATCATGTGCATTGATTTGGACATGATTTTTATGACCTATCACTTAAGGTTACAAACAAATGCAATGTATATAAATGTATTTACACATTTGACTGTATTAATATATTTGTAATACATTCATATATCTGTACTAAAAAAAATATGGGTATATATTTCTGTAAGATTTATTCACTTATGCATATATATAACATTATATATATATATATATATATATATATATATATATATAGATATATATATATATACATATATATATATATATATATATATATATATATATATACATATATATATATATACATATATATATATATACATATATACATATATATATATATATATATATATATATATATATATATATATATATATATATATATATATATATATATATATATATATAGCTATATCATATATTATAATATATATAAATATAAATCTATTTATATTCATAAAAAAATTATATTTAAAAAAAAATTACTCCCTTTTTATCTTGTAGGTTTTGTTCCAGATCTCTACCTGTGAATCTACATTTATTATAGTATATAATTATATTAATATATATATATACTATAATATATATACATTAATATATATTATATACTATAATAACATAGTTCACTTCCATAAGATGGAGTGGGAGCTGGAAGGAGGAGGAGGAGAAAGAGCGGGAGAAAAAAATTTGAATTCAAAGCAAGATGGGGATCTGGTTGCTCCTGGTTTTGCTATGGATTTTTTGCCTAAATCTAGAAATGTTGCAGTTTCTAAGAAGATTTCAGCTGTTAATGCTGAAAGGCTTTTTTCAGATAAGGGGGAAAGCACTGGTGGGTCAAGCCTAGCCTAGTCCAGCAAAGACAGCGGTCCTATCTTGGCCAGAGGTGGGAAAGGTGAATACCACTGAGAAAGGTGAAGGGTCAACAAAACAACAAGAAGATTCCTCACATGGTGGGAACTCGAACAGAGGTAAGCATAAATGGTCGGGCCTTTTTGGGGTCAAACCAACTGGAAAATCTTCTTTCCCTAAGGTCGATATTGTTTTAGATCTGTTAAAAGGGGAGATATGTATAAACATTCTGGATCAAATCATAGACCACACCATTTTTATAATGGCCATGACTTTGATAGGAAATTTTATGGGTCCTAGACCGAATATTTATCTAGTGAGATCCTTTACCTCCCAGAAGTGGAAACTCAAAGGACAGGTGGATGTTGCGGCTATGCCTAAAGGGTTTTTTTCCTTTCTATTCTCTAATGGAGAAGATCTTTCTAAAGTGTTGTGTGATGGCCCTTGGATGATGGGTAAATCCTCTTTATCATTGTAGAAATGGTCAATGAACTTGGATTATAATGAAAGTTTCTTTATCTCTGCACCTATCTGGGTAAGGCTACCTAGATTACCCTTGGAATATTGGCATGAGGAAATTCTAGTGGCTATAGCTAGTTCCTTTGGTGAACTTCTAATGATAGACCCGATGATAGTGGCCCAATCTAGACAAGTTTTTGCTAGGATCTATGTCAATATCCAGCAAGATACTGAACTACCCCAAGTAATAACCCTGAACTCAAAAGTTGGCAAGTGGAGACAAGAAATAGATATGAGTCAACACCTTTTGTGTGCTTTACCTATAAAAAGGCTAGCCACTGGGCTAAGCACTGTCTCCTGAAGCTTTCAATAGAGAAGAAAGATCAGGAGTCAAAGACCTCAAAGAAATGTGAGTGGAGGAAAAAAAGAGGGGAAACTCAAAAACCCCTTGCTGACCAGATCCCCTGTTCTAATTTGGAGGAGAAGCAAGCCTCCCCTAAAATGGAGATGGAAGGAACAGAAGAACAAAAGGAAACAAAACCTCTTAACAATAATAAAAAACTATAGGAACAAACTTGTTCGATCAATTCTTTTGAGGAGACCCTTGATCTTTCAAATGATTCAGACCCTCTACTGATCTCTAGTATTGAAGATAGTCTGGATTCTACAAAAGGGAGGGATTCCCAACTAGGTCTTTAGGGGACTGTTGAAGACATGAAAGTGCTAGATCAAAATAGTAGTGAAGCCTTGAATGCTATTCTTTTAGAGTCTGAATCAAGGCAAGACCAACCCAAAGGATAGAATGATGACTCTGAAATAGTGGAAGTTGAGCAAAACAAGAATCCCTGGATACAAGTTATAAAAAAATCTCCAGTAGGTAAAGGATCTAGTCCCCAGCCTAGAATAGAAAACAATAAAGAACAGACTCCTCTATCAAGAAAAAATAGTTCAAGAGTTTCAATAAGATGCTCGGCATCTAAATCAAGCAAAAAGGGGGGACAAATCAAACATGGAGGAGTCCAAACAAGAGGAAAACAACAAAAGGTGGATATTGGAACTCCCAAAAGAGATATAGGAAGAGTTTCTGAAAAGGAACAAAGAGAGCTGGAAGCTAAACAAAACATAGCGGATGGAAGATAGCTCACCATTGATCAGGTCTACTCCCCAAACCTTAAATGAAGATATTATCTTAGAACATTAGAGGTCTAAATAGTCCTCACAAACAAGATATTTTTAGGAATTTAGTTAGAGATTCTAATCCTGACATTTTGCTTATTGAAGAAACTAAAATGGTTAAAGACAAGATAGCTAAAATCAATCTACTTAAGAATGGTGAGAAGTTTCATAGTGACTCAGAAGGGGCCTTCAGAGGCTTGGCTATTTACTGGAACTCTAAGTGCTTTAACTGTAACCTGCTAAGAGAGGATAAGGACTTCCTAGCAATCAAAGTAAGCAACATTAAGGAAAACTTCTCTTGGACTCTGATTAATGTGTATGCTCCTAATATTAAATTAGGTAGACTCAAACTTTGGAAAAGGATTCATGATCTTAGGAATGTTTATCTAGATGAGAACTGGATGTTGATGGGAGATTTTAATACTCCTCTGAAAGAAGTTGAAAAAAGAGGAAGAAACAACATACAAGTGGAAAGCAGGGTTGACCTTATGGAATTTATTAGCAATGAAGGCCTGTTGGATGTTGATCTTGAAGGTATTGATTACACATGGTCTAACAGGAGAGTGGTGCTGAACTTATCCAGGTTAAGCTTGACAAGGCCCTCCTTTCTCATGACTGGTTTGCTAAATTTTCTTGCACCCTCTCTTCTCTCAACCATATTAGCTCGGATCACTACCCCATTTCCTTTCTTGCTAATCCCTTCAATGGGAAAGGAAATCCCCCATTTAGACTAGAAAAAATGTGGCTAGCTCACCCAGATTTTGAAAATAGAATCAGGGAATGGTGGAATATTAAAATGGAAGGAATAGCAATGTACCAAGTGGCTAAAAAAATGGAAAATGTTAAATAAAAAGTAAGACAATGGAATAAGGATGTCTTTGGAGATATATTCCAAACCAAAAGTAATATTCAAATTGACTTAAAAGAAATTCAAGATAAAATTCAAAGTACTGGATTGACTGAAGAAATTAGAAAGGAGGAAAATCAAGCTCTTGTAGACTATCACAATATCATAAAAAAAGAGGAGACCTACTGGAGACAGAGATCTGGATCCCTTTGGTTGAAAGTGGGAGACAAGAACACTAGATTTTTTCACCTTATAATGATGAAGCATAAAGAAATGAACATAATTAATTCTCTTGTTACTACTAGGGCTACTTTATCTAAAGAGGAGGAAATAAGGAGAGAAATGATGGGCTATTTCTCTTCTCTTCTTTCCAAAGAGAAAGATCTAAATCAAGAGAATCAATTCTCCTTATTGAGCTCCGTTCCCTCACTACTAGACTCTAAGGATAATGATTTTTTTAAGTCCATTCCTAATGATGAAGAAATTAAAAGGGCTATTCACTCTTTTGAAGGAGAAAAATCTCCTGGTCTGGATGGGTTCCAAATGTTCTTCTTTCAATCTTTATGGAGTATCATTGGGAAAGATGTGTGCAGTGCTATAAAAGATTTCTTTGACTCTAAATAAATTCTTAAAGAACTAAACTCTACTTTTATAGCTCTTATTTTGAAAAGACTGGGAGCTAATGTTGTTGATTGCTTTAGACCTATCAGTCTTTGTAACTCTTTGTATAAGATTATGTCAAAGGTCCTCACTACCAAGATTTTAAAGCTTCTCCCTCATCTCATCTCTCCTCAACAAAATGGATTTGTCCCAGGGAGACAAATTTTGGATTCAATTATGGTGGTTCATGAGAATATCCACTCTTTGGAGAAATCAAGGAAACTGGGCTTCCTAATGAAGCTTGATTTATCCAAAGCCTACAATAGAGTGGATTGGAAGCTGCTGTCCAAAATTCTTTAGGCTTTTGGTTTTGATAATGGAGGGATCAAATTGATTATGCAATTGGTTTCTATATTGTCCTCTTCTATGATTGTGAATGGTGGTTCCTCTCCCTTCCTTAGACCTTCTAGGGGGTTGAGGCAAGGAGATCCTATCTCCCCTATCCTTTTCACCATAATGGTTGAAAGCCTTGGGAGATTCATTAAAAACCAAGTTAGTCAAGGGCAGATTTCTGGCCTGCAACCTTCTTCAACAGAGATTAAATGTTCTCACAAAAAAATTGTTGATGATACAATTCTTATGGGGGAATCTACTGTCAAAGAGGCAAGGAATCTTAAAAAAGCTCTCAATGTTTACTCTAATGCTACTGGTCAACTCATAAATTGGGAGAAAAGTTTCCTATATTTATTTAACACACTTAAAGCTAGAATGAACAAAATCTCTTCCATTCTTGGGTGCAAGATAGGGAGGCTTCCCACCCCTTACTTAGGCTTGCCGCTATGTTTGAAATTGGAGGCAAATTTTTGGAATGAAATTCTTGATATAATCCATAATAAGCTGGTGGGCTAGAGGGGCGATTCTTAGCCAAGCTGGAAAAATTCAACTACTGAAATCTACTCTTCAAAACCTTCCTGTTTATGCTCCAAGTCTATTCAAAATACCTCTGAAGTATGTTGAACTTATTGAAAAAATTCAAAAAAGGCTCCTCTAGACTGAAGTTGAAGAGAAAAAGAGACTTAGCTTGGTGGCATGGGAGAAGGTTTGTAAACCTAAGAAGCTGGGGGGGCTAGGCATCAGAAACATCACTAATACTAATAAAGCCCTTTTAGCTAAATAATGTTGGAGGATATTTGAAGATGAAAAAGAATGGAATATAATAATTAAAAGAAAATACCATCTCACTTCTCTAGAAGGAATTCTTCAATCTCAAAATGACATCCAGGGGTCGTTTGTTTGGAACAATATAAGAAAGGGTAAGAACTTGATCAATAAAGGGGCTAGATGGAAGTTGGGAAATGGTAGGAAGATTCAATTCTAGAATGACAAATGGTTCTCAGATAAGCCTCTTATAGAGAATGAGGAGTGGAATTTTGAGATCCAGGAATGTAAAGAGACCATTGGGGAATATGTGAGTGACTATTGGATTAATGAATATTGGATTGACTTGGGATTAAGGGATATCAGATTTAAAGAGGTGAATAAACAACTTAACAACTGGTTTATTAGAGATAATGAGCTTGATGAACTGATTTGGGTTCCTTCTATCTCTAGAAAGTTCTCAGTTTCCTTTGCCTCGGCTCTTCTCATCCCCTCTAGGGATCAACCTTTTTGTGCTCATGTATGGAATAAAGATCTAATCCCTAAAATTAACATGTTTTTTTGGTTGCTTGTCCAAAACAAAATCCTCACTCTGGATAACCTCATGAGAAGAGGGTTCCAAATGCCTAATAGATGCATCATGTGCTGTGAAGAAGCTGAGACTTCTAATCACTTAATGATCCATTACTCCTGTACTAGAGAGGTTTGGGACTCCATCATGTTGTCTCTAAACTTGAAGTGGGTTAAACCTTAAAATATCCAAGCCTTTGTTCAGTAATGACAGAGCCCTTTTTATGACAAAAATGCCAAGGATCTCTGGAAACTTGTTTTCCCTCATTTTACCTGGCAGATATGGAAGGAGAGGAACAAAAAAAATTTTAGAGATAAAAAAGCTCCCTCCCCCTTGGTTGCTAACTCTGTTTCTAGAATTATTATGGAGAACTACAGAAGTATTGGTAATAAGGATACCAACTCTTGGAACCCTAATCCTAAAAAGGACAGTACTATTTCCTGGGAGAATTTGAAGAGTAGAAATGATCTAAATCCTAGAGATAATGTTATGTGGTCTGCTCCTCCCTCGGGATGGTTAAAAGGGAACTTTGATGGTTCTGCTAGAGGAAACCCTGGAAGAGCTAGAGGGGGAGGCCTCATAAGAGACTAGGCTGGTAATTACCTTGGTGCTATTGATGTTCTATTGGGGATTCAAACTAACCATGTGGAGGAGGCTGAGGTGGCGCTCTATGTGGTGAAGTTGGCCAAAGATATGGGTTGTCTAAAACTTTGGATTGAAGGTGACTCCCTCAACATAATAAATTTTATTAGAGGGAATTCCATGAGCTCTTGGACTATAGCCCATATATTAAACAAAATCAAAATGATAATAAACTCATTTGAGGAATGCCACATCACCCATATTTACCATGAAGGTAATAAGCCGGCGGACAGGTTAGCTAATGAAGGTACCTAGAGTGATGTCATCAAAATGTGGAGAGGTGAAGCAAATCTTAACACTGATATCATAAGTCTAATCATTTATGATAAAATTAATCAAAATAAAGGGAAAATCACTTAAAATCATGATGACAAGGACAAAACATTTTCCAAGGAGGGCTGCATGTAATGCGAAGTGTAGGATAATTATTTTGGTGTTAATGATATACGGTCTCTGGGCTTTTTTAAGTAATTAGGAAAACAATAGAAAGAAAAACAATAAGAAGAAGATTACTAGTAAGAAGCCAAGACAAAATAGTAGCAGAAAGAAAAATATGGGAGGAGGTCTGAGGAGAGAGGAGCCCTCTAACTGTGAGAAATGGAGACAAGAGAGGAAAGTCTGGAAGAAGCTGAGAAAAGGAGGGGTCTCTAAGTGCATGGAAAAGCTTCATGGCTATGACAAATAGGTAACTTCCTTGTTCATTGATGGTTGAGTTAGAGGTAAAGTCAATATATGGGGCAAATCTTCCCCCTTACTCTTTCCCTTATGGCTAAGATAATTGGTTTACCCCTGGAGGGAACTCATTTTCATAGAGACAAGCATCAGCTTGGTACTGAAGATTTTAATATCTTCACAAAGACTGCTGATGAAAAATCTCTCATGACAAAAGGAAAAGGGGATTATGTAGATATTACAAATATTAAGGATTTTTGGGCTAAAATGTTGAAGGTTATGATCGAGTACTTTACGCTCGACGGGCACTATTCCAAAATCTACAACCTGCATTTTGTTATGGCTAACCACTTTAGGCATAATAAGAGGATTTATTTTCTGTACTTTCTTTTGAGCTCTCTAAATAGTAGCATAACGGAGCATAGGAAGAAAGCTAGTAATCTTGTGTTGCATGAGGGTTTGATCCTCCTAATTTTTGACTATGCTAGAGATATTCTCCCGGACCCTATCCCTAAGAGGGTCATTGGAAAAAGAAAAGATACCAAAGAGGTTGATAGAAAGGCTGAATCTAGAAAAAGAGGAAGAAAAATAAGAAAAAAATCTCTATCAGTAGTGAGGAAGATGGTAATAAAAATGATAAGGAGAAAGAAAGGATCAGCGGAGATGCCGCTAATGAAAATAACCCTCTTTCTCAGGGAAAGGGAAGTGCTAAGGAAGATAATGTGGAGGTGGATTCTGGTAATGAGAAGAGAGCCTAGGAAAAAGAGGATAGGAATTTTGAAGAGAAAGAGCAGGAAGAGGACATGAATGATATTATGGAAGATGATAAGGAGAAAGAAGGAGGAAAATAAGAGGACAATCAAGAGGAAGAAAAAGAAGAGGAAGGAGCTGAAGAGGAGGAAGTGTTAGGAATAGTCCCAAGAGATAACTGAGAGGGGGGGGGGGGTGAATTAGTTATCTACAAGTTTCAATTCTTTATCCAATTAAGTATACTTAAACATAAAGCATAAAAATAATGAAATAACACATGAACACAACACCAATATTTTGGTTACGGGGAAACTCAAATAGGTAAAAACCCTAGTGGGTATTGACACCCATTAATAATCTGCACTAGTGTTTTATGATCCTTGTTAGAAGATCCTTAACCCTATTAGGAGTTTCTTTAAAATATATTTAGTACAATGACTTGGTCAAGGGTCGGACCCTGTTAGGAGTCTTTTACAATTAACCCTATTAGGGGTGAGGATGCATTTTCTGAGAGCACACTAATCAAATGGATGAAGGCTACAACCTTTTGAATAATAGATACACACTATATCTGGATCTTGATGAACTGCACTTTGACCTGTTGTCTGGATTAGTTCCAATGTATAGCACAAATACTTTATTTGGTCACATAGACCTTCTTCTGATGGCTCAACACTTCGAACACTTAGAACTATTCTTCACTATCAAATCTGAACCACACTTTAGTAATCACAAATGAATCCCTATAAATATCTTTCCTCTAAATGATATAAGCAAGTCAGCCTATTAGAACCACCTTGAAATCATATTAGAGAAACCATAACATACTCCAATAATAATTATGTCAGCTCTACTAAGCATGCAACACAAATTGAGACTTGTCCAATATTAATAAGTGTAGATGCATGCTACACACTGTCAACTCTACCAAAGTAACTAAAACTTTCTCCACAAGTTGAATTACATCATGCACTCTTAACTAAACATTGATAACTCTTCTCCAAGTACTAATCCAAGGGCATATACTGAAATGATAGGCATAACTCCAGAACCAATATAATCTCTGTCGGCTCTTTTGAATAAACATAGGAAACTACTAATGTTGAATAGCGACTGCATAACTTCACTTCTATTGATCATCAAACTCTGCATCCATGAATATAACATCACTAACATGTCTCCATCACATATCCAAATGCGCAAGGCTCCATGATAACTATACAGACAATCATTCACAGAACACTGCCTATAACTCTGTCAGGAACACTACTGACACAAGCTTCTATATAACTGTCTGTATTAATAGTTAACCTCTACATCCATGATATCATGCTGATAACATGTCCATGCAACATATACTCAAATCTTACTACATAAGTCTTCAATGCATGCTACTTACCATATGTTTTCATCAATGACAAACATACAGTCAGCACTAGCTTGCTGGCAAATCTCCAACAATCTCCCTCTTTGGCATTGATGGCAACATATGGAATGAAAAACACCACCAACCCAAATGAACATTTCTTTTATAACATTCTCCATTTCCTCTTCAAAACTCCCCCAAGGATGAATCCTCCATCTGCTGTAATATTCTTCAACATTCTCCATTTCTTCAAATGAACTGCTTCCATAATTGAATACTACTCCCTCTTAGTATATTACTCCTTTTACTTATGTTTTTCATGACTATATATTACTCCCCCTTTGACATCAATGGAAAAGGGTGCCAAATAGTTTAAGCATGGGTACTACTCCTAAGGTAGAGTAGTCAACCATCCATCAGTCCCTGAGGACTGATGCTCTTTCTTCTTTTTTCTACGCAGAATTAGGGAAGGGAATTAGTCCCAACTTCTCCCTAAGATACTCAAAAGTATCCTTTGGCAAGGGCTTTGTGAATATCTCTACTAGTTAATCTTTAGTAATCACATAGTCCAACTTAACTTCTTTCTCTGCTACTTTCTCTCTTAGGAAGTGATACTTGATCCCAATGTGCTTTGTCTTTGCATGCATCAAAGGGTTCTTTGACATATTGATAGTGCTAGTGTTATCACAATGTATAACAATAGGATAGTCAATATGAATTCCAAAATCCTTTATCATTTTCTTGATCCAAACAATTTTAGAACAATTTAGGGTTGCTGTAATATACTCCACTTCTTCTGCTAACTAAGAGATACAATTTTGCTTCTTGCTTGTCGAAGTGACAAGTCTGTCACCAAGAAACACTACTCCTCCTGATGTACTCTTTCTATCATCAATGCATCCTACCCAATCTACATCATTATTTTTATATCTACTACTGGTGAATCATCTTCTATTGTAAGCTAGCATCCAATTATCATAGGTGTCCCTACTGGCTTGCAATCATCCATCTTGAATTTCTTTAATATCTCTTTCACATACTTGGACTGATTAATGAAAATACCTTTCTCTGTTTGCTACACATTCAATACCAAAAATTATTTGATAGGTCCAATCATGCTCATCTTAAATTCACTCTGCATCTCCTTAGAAAATTCAGCACTAAGTTTGTCATTACCTCCAAAGATAATGTCATCAACAAATATAGCTACAAGTAGTAAACCTTCAGATGTTTCTCTTATGAATAGATTATAGTCTGCTGCTCCTTTCTTGAATCCAATCTTTGTTAGATATCCATCTAGTCTCTCATACCATGCTCTAGGGGCTTACTTAAGTCCATAGAGGGCCTTCTTCAATATACATACCATATCAGGTCTATCTGATAAGGTTAATCCTTTTGGCTACTCGATGTATACTTCCTCTTTCAAATCTCCATTCAAGAATATTGACTTGACATCCATCTGATAGACTTTGAAGTTTTTGACTATTGCATAAGCTAGAAATAACTTAATAGATTCTAATCTGCTCATAGGTGCAAATGTGTTTGAATAGTCAATGCCTTCTCTTTGTGCATATCCCTTACATACTAACCTTTCTTTATTTCTTACTATTGTATCATCTTCATTCATCTTGTTTCTGAATATCCATTTTGTTCCAATCACATTATTATCACTAGGTCTTGGGACCAGTTCCCAAGTATCATTCTTGATAATTTGATCTAGTTCTTCTTTCATAGCATCATGCCAATCTGAATCATTACATGCATCTTCAACACTTAAAGGTTCAATCTGATATAGTAAACATACCGCCTCATTGCTAGCTGAATTCTTTGCTTGTGATCTTGTTAATACTTTGCCGCTCTGATCTCCAATGATGTCATTCTTGGATTGGTTTCTAGATGTAAACTTTGGAACTTTAGGTGATACTGACTCATCTTCCCTCTAAGTTTCTTCTTCACTTGTTTTAGGGTTATTGAACAATACATTGATACTGTCAAACATCTCTTCAACAACTATCTCACTAGTGGAAGGTCTAGGTTCTTCTTCAATCATAGGTGAGTAATCATGATATCTTTCTTGAACCATAAACTTTTCATCAATCTTAACATGAGAACTTTCAATGATCTTCTTCAATTTTAAGTTAAAACATCTATAAGCTTTACTTTTAGTAGAGTAACCAAGAAAAATACCTTCATCAATTCTTGCATCAAACTTGCCTATTGCTTCATCTCTCTTGATGTAGCACTTGCTTCCAAAGATTCTAAAGTATATCACTATGGGAACATTACCAAACCTTAGCGCATAAGATGTCTTGTTAGCACCAGGCCTTAATTATATTCTATTGACTGTATAGACTATTTTATTGACCGCATCTCTCCAATAGGTATGTGTAACTTTTCCTTCAATCATGATGGTGCGTGCTATGTCAAGGATAATCATATTTCTTCTCTCTACAATCCCATTCTGGTGAGGTGTTCTAGGTGTACTTAATTATCTCTTTATGCCATGCTCTTCACAGTACTCATAGAATCTATTAGAGGTAAATTCTCCTCCTCTATCCAACCTTAGACATTTTATCTCAAGTCCAGATTCATTCTCAGCCTTGGCTTTGAATATTTTGAACTTCTCAAATGCTTCTGAATTATCTTTCAAGAATGCAACCCACATCATTCTAGAATAATCATCTACAAACAAAATGAAATACCTTTCACCATAGTATGATCTTGTTTGAGTTGGTCAACATAGGTTTGTATGAATCAGATCCAGCTTGTTCTCTACTAAATTATGCTTTCTCTTCAATGAATTCCTCACATGCTTTCCCATTAAACATTCCCTGCATATAGTATCAACTAGCTTTTCTATGCTAGGTAGATCTATTATTGCCTTAACATTACTAATCTTTACTATGTTATCAAAATTGATATGACATAGTCTTTTGTGCCATAGCCAACTATCATCTACTTTAGCAATAAAACAACTTGCTTCTAGATTAAGCTGAAAAAAATTACCTTTAGTCTTTGATCCTAATGCAATTATTTCTCCTTCCTTGTTGTTAATGATACACTTGTTTCCATTGAACTCCAATCTGTATCCTTTGTCAAGCAACTGCCCAGCACTACGTAGGCTATGTTTCAAATCATCAACATAAAGAACATCATCAGTGCTATTCTTTCCATCCAGGATGATGGCTCCTCTACCAATGTAGGTTTAGGAGTGTTATCTCCAAATCTAACCATGCCTCCTTTGTATTTTTCCAAATGAACAAATCTATCTTTGTCACCTATCATGTGATGTGAGCAACCATTATCAATGATCCAATCTATCCTAATGTCTGCTTGTGAAATCAATGCTAACTCTCATGAATTCTTTTCATCTTCAGGAGAAATGAATCCAATCTCTTCTTCTCCTAATTCTTCATTTGATACTCCATCTCCAGCATAGTAGCATTCCTTTGTATACTTAGGCTTGTAGTTATTGTTGAACTTTTTAACTCTTGTAGGACACTTAGATGTAAAGTGACCAATCTTATTACATGAAAAGCATTTGAATGGTAATTGACCTTCATATTTTCCTTTTCCTTTCTTTTTTATTTTATAGCAATCATAGAAATGAAATCATCTAGTATTTTCTCTTCATCATCATCATCAAAATTACCAGAGGTGTTTGCATATTTCTTACCATGGATTGATGCTTTGAAGGTTGTTTCACTTTTAGGTTCTGTCTTCAATCTTGAAATCTCAAAAGCTGAAATTTTGTTGATCAAGGTCTCTCTTTTGAAATTTGATGTAAGTTGCATGGTCTCATCAAGTATGTTGATCTTGTTTTCATACTCTACTATGAGAGTGGTCATCAATTTATCCATAATGTCTTCTTCCGAGATCTCTCCACCATTGTTCCTGATTCTTGCAATTGCTTCATTAATCCTTTGGTTGTAATCTCTAATGTTCTCTTCAGGTAGCATCTCTAATGCATTGTATCTTTTCTTCCAATTTTTTCTATGCGCATACTTTGCTTGTTTATCTCCTTCAAACATGTCTTCTAGGTGCTTCCATATCTTGTAGGTTGTGTCTATTTTCTTTATTTCTAAAAACTCACTATCAGATAGGGTGCTGATAAGGGCTTCTTTTGCTATTGCATTCTCATGGAACAAATCCTTCTGCTTTCTTGTAGCATCATCCTTTGCAAGATCTGCTAGAGAGGGGATCTCAACTTCCTTGATAGCCACTTCAAAAACTTCAAAATAAATGCATTGCAAATGTGTCATCATCTTGTTCTTCCAATCAAGATAATTATCTCCATCAAACTTAGGACTATTTTTTCTAAAGAATTCCATCTGATCAACCTCAAGCTATCAAAATTTCTCTCCAAGGCACTTGGCTCTGATACCAATTGTTAGGAATAGTCCCAAAAGATAACTGAGAGGGGGGGGTGAATCAGTTATCTACAAGTTTCAATTCTTTATCCAATTAAGTATACTTAAATATAAAGCATAAACAAAATGAAAGAACACATGAACACAACACCAACATTTTGGTTATGGGGAAACCCAAATAGGTAAAAATCCCAGTGGGAATTGACACCCACTAATAATCTGCACTAGTATTTTATGATCCTTGTTAGAAGATCCTTAACCCTGTTAGGAGTTGCTTTACAATATATTTAGTATAGTGACCTAGTCAAGGGTTAGACCCTGTTAGGAGTCTTTTACAATTAACCCTATTAGGGGTGAGGACGCATTGTCTGAGAGCACACTACTCAAATGGATGAAGGCTACAACCTTCTGAATAACAGATACACACTATATCTGGATCTTGGTGAACTGCGCTTTGACCTGCTATCTAGATCAGTTCCAATGTATAGCACAAATACTTTATTTGGTCACATAGACCTTCTTCTAATGGCTCAACACTTCACACACTCTGCTCTATTCTTCACTATCAACTCTGAACCACACTTTAGCACAATCACAAATGACTGCCTATAAATACCTTTCCTCTAAATCATATAAGCAAGTCAGCTTGTTAGAACCACCTCAAAATCATATTAGAGAAACCATAACATACTCCAATAATAATTCTATCAGCTCTACTAAGCACACAACACAAACTGGGACCTGTCCAATATTAATAAGTGTAGACGCACGCTACACACTGTCAGCTCTACCAAAGTAACTGAAACTTTCTCCACAAGCTGAATTACATCCATGCACTCTTAACCGAACATTGATAACTCTTCTCCAAGTACTAATCTAGGGCACATACTGAAATCATAGGTGCAACTCCAGAACCAATATAATCTCTATCGACTCTTCTGAATAAACACAGGAAACTGCTAATGCTGAATAGTGACTGCATAACTTCACTTCTACTGATCATTAGACTCTATGTCCATGAATGTAACATCACTAACATGTCTCCATCACATATCCAAACATGCAAGGCTCCATGATAACGGTATGGACAATCATTCATAGAACACTACCTGTAACTCTGTTAGAAACACTGCTGACACAAGCTTCTATATAACTATCTATACTAACAGTTAACCTTTGCATCCATGATATCATCTTGATAACATGTCCATGCAACATATACTCAAATCTTACTACACAAGTCTTCAACACATGCTACTAACCATAAGTTGTCATCAATGACAAACATACAGTCAGCACTAGCTTGCTAGAAAATCTCCAATAGGAAGATGAGGCCCAAGACTCCCCTACTGAAGATGACAAGGAAGCCGTTCCGGATTTCCCTGTTGAAGAAGAAAAAGTTGAAGTTCATTCTGATACTAAGGATGGTGTTGACCTGGCTAGAAAAGAGGATGGTAACTACTAAAAGGAGGACACCTTGGGCCTCTTGGTGGGTCAGGCTGAAGAGGAAAAGGAGGTTGGTTAGTACCCCCCTCCTGCTGATGAAAAAGAAGAGGAATAGAATGAACTAATGATGGTATGGACCAGGCTAGCATTGAGGAAGGAAATAGCCATAAGGAGGACATGTTAGACCTCCTGAAGGGTGATACTAATCTGGATGAGGTTAACAAAGCTAACGCTCAGGGTACTACTCTGGATTGGATTAAGCGGGAGATGCAGGAGATGAAGCTCCACTTTCAGGCCATGGAAAAAACTACGAATACCATGACTACTAAGCTGGAGAAGCTAGAGAATAAGGTTTTGGATAAGGTAAATAATAAAAACTAGAAAGAGGATATAGCTATTGAAATCAATAAGATAGTTGACAACAAGGTTAAAGATATTAAGACTAAAGTCAGCAACAATGGGAACATGATTAACAAGGTCCTGAGTCACAACAATGAGGGACTTAGTGCTGCTATTATGAGCCTGAATATGTTGCACAACTACTTGGAAAAAAGCCAGCTAGAAAAAAGGACAATTACAATTGATGAGGATGCTGGGAATGCTGGTCCAGGAATGAGAACCATAGGGTGCACTCAGAGGAAGATCCTTGATAAGCCAAAGGAACTGAAGGACCAAAAAGATGCCATCCAGAAGATGGAGGACCTATAGGTGAAGGCGGAGAAAAGGATAAAAAACAAATAGTTTGGTCTTGTTCGTTGATGGGTGTTGCTAGTAGTGTTGCTAGTAACTATTTTTCTTTTCTTTGGTTGTCATTTCTAGGGGTTTTTTGGGTCCTACTTTTGTCTTTCTAGCAGGCATCTCTTTTTGAAAAACTTTATTGCTATATCTTTATGATTTAATGTAAATGGTTTCGGGTTCCATTCAAAACCTATTTTTACCTTAATCAAAAACATAGTTCACTATCTTTTTTTATATATATTAATCACAAATTTTAATAAAAATATTGATATGTCTTTGTGTTTAAAATTGCAGCTAGTAACCCCCCCCCCCTCAAATAATTTTTTGATTGTTATTTAAAAAAAAAAATTATTAATGGTTATCTTATTGCATGAAAACGTTGCAACGTTTATAAGAAGATCTAACAATGAATAAGATAAAATTTGAAAGGAAGATGAAACTTATGCATTCGATAAAACATTTATGAATGTCAATGATTAATTTTTAAAAGCCTGCTGCTTAGTAAATAGGACTGTAAACAAAAAAAAATCAAAATGGATTAAAATAATTTCCTATGTTTTGAAGCAAACTTTTTAACAATAAATCTGATAGAAATAAATGCTATCCAGAGAGGAGACTACTGATTTTCAACAGAAGTGCATCTCTGTGAGAGCAGAAAATCCCTCAGCCTGGAAACAAAAAGAAATGTGTATATATACATCCAAATCTGGCTATAATAAAAATATCCTTAAACAAATATCTCCTCTGTTAGGGATTTACAACGAACTTGTTATGTGCCCTAATAGAGAGAATAAATCTAAACAAAGAAAATAGGAAAGGATATTGCACTAAATCTAAAGATAAATAACATAGATGGATAAATGATAAATATAAACAAGATCCTCGAATGAGGGTTTTGTTGAAAACCCTTGTAGATTCCATTGGTTGCTTGTAATCCTTGATGATTTTGATTAAATCATATATACATAAGTATTCATGAGTGAATATACACACCATTGGTGTGTATATTCATTTAAAAATGCTCATGAGTATACAAAAAACACTCCATCTTCTTCACCCTTGCCTTTGGCTCAACTTGCACACACAAAAATGACCAAATTAGGTTTTAGATGAGTTTTATATTTTGGCCTAACCCTACATTCAAATTAGGGTTAGGGTTGACCACTTATGGCCCATTTCAATTTTTAATTGAAAAATCATGTTCCATTAAGTTTCTCTTAAACTTTATTTTCTAATTAAATCATTTATTAAAAGATGACTATGAAAGTCACTTTAATTTAGAACCTTTTCTTTAGTTAGTGCTTTGTTGATTTATTTAGACATTTTGATTTTTAAAATTTTGAAATTGGTAATGCTTTATTCTTTTTAGAAATTAGATAGTGGGAATTCTTAAATATTATTTTAATTTTGTGAGTGGAATTTTAACATTTATTATTTAATGCCATTTGAATTATTTTAGAAATGTTAATGTATTATTAGTACTTGCTGATAGGCTAAGCAAGTACTATTGCATCCGTTTTTGGATTTCTTCATTAACTAGTGATTAAATGAACTGTTCTACACCAATGAAAATAAATTCAATTTTATATTTCATTATTAGTTTTTTCATTTGTAAAATATAGATGCAAAATATTTAACTTTATAATATCTAGAAATTAATTTTTGCTCAACTCATTGGATGAATGCGTTTGAAGTCTTATTACAAGAGTGAACCAATTAAAATTTACCATATTTTTTATTTATTGTCGATAATATATATTTATTCTCATCCATAAATTTTGTTCCATTCTGGCAATCATGTTTATACTATTAATTTTTACAATATATTATAATTTAAATAACAACCTATGATATTATAATATATATTTATTTTTATTCATATTTTAAAAGTTTTTTAATTTTTATTTTTATTATATACTAATTATACATTAACAACTATTTATGTAAAAAAATTATGTGATTTTATTTGCTTATAATTTTTATTTTTTCTTTACAAAATATTAATATTTAAATTAAACTACATTAAATTAATATTTAATATTATTATAATAGTTTTATTTTGAAAAACCTATAAAAATTTAGTTTAAAAGATCAATTTATTTAAATTTATTTATTTATAATAGTTTTAATAAAAATTCTTTTATAAAAATTTATTACTTCTATTGTAACTATATAAAACATAATAATTAAAAAATTAATATACTATTATTTCTAGTATAACTTAAAAATTTATAAAAATTTATTATTTCTACTATTACTATATAAAACATAAAACATAGTAATTAAAAAATTAATATACTATTATATTTTCTACTATAATTAAAGGCAAGTACTTAGCCACTACGTGGCACTTGTTATTATTAAATTGACTTTGAATTTTATATTTGATTTAATATGAATGTAATTACTTCTATCTCGAATTTATGAATTATTGATTATTATTACCGTTTTAAGTCAGAAACTTAGTTAGCCTTAGAGTTAAATTATTATTAACATTTTGTTAAGGTTACGATACCCTTTTTAATCAACTAATAAACTTGATGACGTTATTATTTAAATTAAAATATAATATTTAAAATATTAAAATATTAATAATTGAAAGAGGAAAATTAATAGAGTAACCCTAGGTAATGAATAGAGTTATTAACATGACCCTATTTTATAATAATAATAAAATAAATTTTACCCTATTAATTTATTCCTTTTTAATTAACGTTTGGATGAAATCTGTTAGGGTTTTTTTTTTATATTAACAATAATTTATATTAACTTAAGAGAAGGATTACATCATGTTCAAGGATTACATCATCATTACTTTACAAAAATACACTGTCCCATATATACGCAGGGAATAAGATCAATATTAAACATCTTTCCTACAAAAAAGGAACTTTTAGAGAATCAGTAGCCATAAAATCAGTGAGGAGATCTATTTGGGGAACCGAGCTGTCCATGGCCTCTGGTGATCAGCCCATTTGAGGCACAGGTCTCCATGAAATATGAGGTTGTAGGGGTTGGAGAAATACACCTCCCACGAAAGTGGAGGAAGCATTGCAACAAGAGGGACATACAAGGAGTCAACCCTGGAAGGTTGGTTGACTGGAGGTTGAAGATCTGGGAAAGACCCTGCCGAGCCACTGCTGGAGATCACCTGTTCTACCACAACAACTATCTCCTTCTCTGTTGTAGGGACACTATCTTGGTTGCTTCCTCTTCCTGCCTGTTGGATCTGTACTATTGCCTCTTCTGTACCTCCTGCAACAATTTGTGAGCCTGTTACTTTTCTCTGGCTTTGTATCTACTGGAGCAACTGTCCAATGGTTATGTCAAAGTCAAACTCAGTGTTCGATCTGGTATTCATATTGCATGGGACTTGCTCCTTGTCCAAGACTTCTCTAATGCCTCTCACCACCCTTAGAGCTTTGTGTTCTTTCACCTGCATAACCAAAGTGACCTGTGAAGAAGCATTAAGGGTGATGAGCCTCCATAGAGACTTAGTGAGTGAACTAATCCTACTATTGAATATACTATCATTCCTCATTTTCTAGATATTCCAAAGAACATGAAAATAAAGTGATGCCCAGAAACAATTGAAAGCACTATTGAGACCCAAAAAGGATCAATAAATAATATTGAACACTAGAAAGTTGTGGTTCAGTCTCAGTCCATAAAGGTTCCAGAATTCTAGAGCAAAGTGACAGTCAAAGAAGATGTGAGAGATGGTCTTAGGAGCATTGCAGAAGGAGCAGGGGAGGGGTAAACCAGAGGAAGACTTAATGGGCAACCTATGCAGAAGGAAACACCACACAAAGTAGAGGCCTTTGGGTTCCACAGGGGTGCACCAAAGCTTGGTCAGTATTTTACTCCAAGAGTTGGTGTCCAGGTTTAACTGCCATTTGGTATTAAGGTGGTCAATTATGTTTTTAGTGTAAGAAAGCATTTGGTAGATAGGTTTAGCTTTAGTTTGAACCAATGGGATTCCATCCTTCCACTTAATTAAATCCATCCTATCTGAATCCATAGAAGTGTATCTGGGGAGGTTAAGGTTGGAGCATGCATCTCTGATAGTGGTGTAGGTTCTCCATTGGGCTGAGGGCAAGTCATATCTAGAGGCCAGAGTATCCCATGGGATTAGGATATCATTTTCAATGATTTCCAAGAAATAGCTAATTCCTAGGGTATTCCACTTTTTTGTTGAGCATCCCTGAAGTTGAGAAAGAGGCTTACCTCCCTTAATGAGATTCCACCAAATGGATCTTTCCCCATAGATATTTAGAGACTGATCAAGTAGGTTGGTGTCTACCAAGAAGGGTTTAGTCTCATCCCAACCTTTCTAGATAGATTGGAATACCTCAAATCCTGAAACCGTGACTCTAAACTTCCCTGTCATGATATCAATAAGTGGTAGATTCTTCCATTGCCTAGCCCAGGTAGGGAAGCCTTTGCTGATGTTATGCCTCACCAAAATCTTCCAAGGCTCACTGCCATGAACTGCTTTAGCTACCCACTTCATAGCAAGAGCATTACCTTGCCACCTTAAATCTTTTAGCCCTAGGCCCCCTTACTCTATGGATCTAGTGCTCTAGTCCCACCTCATAGCACGAGCCTTCTTATTTCCTTTACCATCTGACCAAAGATAGTTCCAGATTGCTTTGTGGATGAAATCTATCTGACCATGGTTAAACAACTAGGTCAAGGAGTAATAAATGGGGTATGCAGCAATAATCTTTTGGCACACCTGAACCCTTCCTGCCAATGACAAATACCTATTATTCCACTTCTTTAGCTTCACTTCAATCTTGCTCTTCACGCATTCCCACATATTCTTCAAATCTAATTTAATAGAGAATGGTATTCCCAGGTATCTAATCTGGTGGAGAGGGCCTCCCCAGGCAAACCCAAATTTATTGCATCACCCCGGAGAAGCTTCATCCCAACCCAATAGGGTTGACTTAGCTATGGACACTTTGCTGCCTAAGGCTAGACATAATATATACAATTTGTCCATGAGGCACTTGAAGTTATCTTCACACATTTCCACCATGAGCGAGGTGTCATCAGCAAACTGGATGTTTACGAGTTCCTCATAATTAGGTAAAATGACCCCTCTAACTTTTGGAGAGATGGAGTTATCCCTTAAAATATGATACATGGAATCTGTTGCTAAAATGAACAGGGCTGGGGCTAGAGGGCATCCTTGCCTTATGGATCTAGTTAGAAGGAAAGGTTCTGACTTCTCACCATTCACTTTAACCACCGCAATAGCCCCAATCAATAATTTCCATACCATTGTGATAAACTCTTCAAGGAATCCCAAAGCTTCCAACATAGTAGCAATAAACTACAATTCTATCCTGTCATATGCCTTCTCATAGTCAATTAACAGCATGCTGACCTATTGTCCAGTGCACTTTTCCCATTCCATAGTCTCCCAGCAAGTGATGAGGTTCTCCAAGATATACCTACCTTTAACAAAGCCAGTCTGGGTGGGGTTGATAACTTTGGGTAGGATGTCAACCAGCTTTCTAGCTAGGACTTTGGCCAAAATTTTGTATGACACATTCAATAGGGTTATGGGCCTCTAGTTCTTAATCAGGGTTTTGTCACCCTCTTTCGGGATAAGCTTAATGCAACCAATGTTTATTTTTGTTCCCAAGGAGCCAATCAAGATAGCCTCATTGTAGATCATCAAAAGGTCCTAGGTGATCTAGTCTATGTTACTTTTGTAGAACTCAATAGGAAGCCCATCAGGACCAGGGGCTTTGTCATTACTCATATGTCTAATGGCCTCTACTATCTCTTCAACATATAGGGGTCTACTAAGGGTAACTACATCTTCTAGCTTGAGA
The DNA here is from genome assembly GCA_027943335.1 of Chamaecyparis obtusa. Classification (NCBI taxonomy): domain Eukaryota; kingdom Viridiplantae; phylum Streptophyta; class Pinopsida; order Cupressales; family Cupressaceae; genus Chamaecyparis; species Chamaecyparis obtusa. Next base: position 275,456 of record BSBK01002654.1, on the reverse strand, counting down.
GAGGGAGGGGTAATGTTTTTGATCTTATTCCTCATTTCCCTCATCTCTATTCCTAAATCTTTTGAGGTGAAGAGGTTGGAATAGTATCCTAAAAAAGCCTAGAGGATGTCCTCTTGAGATGAGAGTTCATCCCCTTCTTGAAAGATGCAACTAATATTGATCTTGCCCTCCTTAGATTTTAACAGATGGAAAAAGAACTTGGAGCCTATGTCCCCTTCCTTAATCCAATTGTCTCTGGATCTAACCTTAGCTCCATTGATTTTATATTGTTGTAGCTTCCTGAGTGAGTCCCTATTCCAAGCTAGGTAATTGGTTTCCTCTTCATCTGCAGGGTTTTCCTAACTCCTCATCTTTTCTTGGCAGAGTTTCCTCTACAACTCTGGTTCAGCTCTTCTAGAATCCTTAGCCCATTTCCTTCCCACTACTTAGAACATTGTTCTCCAACTAATGGTACACTAGTTCCAACTCTCTATGATGATCTATTTCTTAGCCATGCCAAAGTTGAACCACCTGATCAGGAGAATGGCATCTCTTATATCTTCATTATTCAGCAATGAGGTGTTAAGGGAAAATGATTATTTACCCTTCCTAGGGGATGGGCAACTCCCCAGTTGATACAATGAAGAGACTACATGGTGATAATCCAAGAGGGAATATGGTACCACCTTACTGCTTTCACCACCTACCTCTTTCTTGAAGCTAAAAATGTCTTTATTTTCATATATCATATCTAGCCTATAGTAGATTCTCCTATTGCCCTTTTGGTAGTTGGACCAGGTATGCCAAATACTCTTATGGTATTTCTTCTGACCTGCTAATGGGTCAAAAAGTATAAGCTTACTAATCATCTTGGACTAGAAGAACTTTTCATTACCTTTCCATTCCATCCTAGAACCTCCTCCCTTATCCTAAGGGGATTCAACCATGTTGAAATCCCCAGCAACAACCCATGGAATATCTTTCAACTGGCACATTCGATCCCACAGTTGCATCCTATCATTATGGTCATTTGGGGCATAAACTAAACAAATCCCAAAATCATAATTACCACCCTTACAAATCATCCAAACAACTCTATTGCATGGGGAATATCCCCATTCAAAGATTTTGTTGGCCCATCTAGGGTGGATGAGGATGGCACTCCCCCCTTTACCTCTTAGGTGATGGATGAAAATACTCCTAGCATCAAGCCAAATGCATCTTAAGGAAACCTCTAGGGAGAATCCAATTTCTTTAATCTCCTACAATAGGAAGAAATCAAATCCTTTCTGCATCCTGATGAATGTTTTAACCACATACTTTCTGTCAGGGGACTCAAGGCCCCTCACATTCTAAGTTGCTAGCTTAAACTCCATGACCAAATTAGGAATCTTGTTCCATAGGAGCATGAAAGCTCTTAAAATAATTAGGGAGGGTCCTCTTTTGGATTTTCAAGGGCTTGATACTAGAAGCATGGTTGGGAGGTCTACCTCTCTTCTTCTTGGCCAGGGGGGACACTCCTTCATCTTGGGACATTCCCAGACCAACCTTAACCTTTGGAACAGTCTCCTTGGAGGGGTATCCTGATCTTCTTCTTGGCTTTGAATGTAAATTCTAGGGGATCCTCTTTCCTTGAATCTAGTATGGCAAGTTCCAATCCTACAACCTCACCTTCTTCCAAGCTTTTCGTCGAGACATAGGGGATGGGAGTAGGATGGGGGTTGAGACTGGATATATCCTCCTTAACCAAGTGGGGTGATTTTTGGGGGGATAAATTTGGGGGGGCTGGAATCACTATGAGGGAGAAATTTTTTATCCTCTCTTCCTTATCATATTCCTCTCTGATGGCCTCCAAGGCACCAAAAGGGCTATTCTCTTGGGGTCTCTCTACAAACTACTTGGGAGAGAGCTCACTGACATAATTATCTACAACATTGGGATTTCTTCTCCTGAGGGATGCTATCCTCTTGATTTTATTGAGAATAATTTGTTATGCATTTGGCTTGTGGGAGTTTGAACTTGAGTCTTTCAGTTTCAAGCCAAAGTCCAAGTTATCTACGATAGGTGGTTCGAGCACATCTTCGAAACAGGTATCAGTTGGGGCTTTATGGCTAGATTCAACATAAAAGGAATTTTTAAGAGAATCCAGTGACTCTACAAGGGCTTCAGAGGTCTTGGGAATGTCAAAAGAAAGACTCTTAGTGGGGTTTGATTTATCAGCTGAATCCTTATATTCCTATCTTTGTTATTCTTAGAATCTAGATTTTTACCACCTTTGGATCTCAGATTAGGGTTCTTTTTCAATAATAGGGGACAGTCATGTCTCTGGTGGCCTTCCCTTCTATAGAGGAAGCATGAGTTAGGTCCTCCTAAAAAGGAGATAGGGAAAAAATGGGAATGGTTTCCAAGGTCAAACCGAATTCCCCCAGGGAGATTGATTCCTGAGTTAATAGTAATAAGGATTCTAGCATTAGTGTGAGGAAGGAGAACATTAGTTTTATCAACCTGGAGCACCAAGCTGAATGGTTCCATGGATTGAGGAATCATGTTCCACAAGTAAGGTGGGATGCTACCTAGGGTTATCCAGTGTGGGCTTGAAAGAGCCAGGACTTCATTATACATTGCAATGGGTGACCAGGGGAGGGCCCTAAAATTAGTAGTACCAATTTGCCAAAATTATTTATCGATAATATCCTTTTGGGAGCTAGGGTTCTTAAGGAAAATGATGAAAAGCCCTCTCTAGATCATTTGCAGAAAGGAAAAGTGATAACCATATTTTTTTCCCCAAACTTTGTGCAACCAATCATTAAGAAAGGATCTAGAAGGAAGCTTACTCAAGTCTTGGGCAACAAGAAAAACAACATAGTTTCTAAGAGAATTCTTTTCCTTTTCAATAAATAAGGACATCTATTTATTCAATTTTATAAAAAAAACATTATAAGGAACATAACCCTCACCTCTAGTGTTGGCTCCATCCCCTCCTTTCACAGGTTGGTCCCCATCGATCACAAACTTGGCATTCGGTGGGATAACTGATTCTTCTCGGAGCGCTTGCTTAAATGATTTTCCTTGCAAAGTCGACTCCAGTCCAACATAATGAGTTTCCATATGCATGGGTAGAGGGAAAAATAAAGGGGGCACATTGAATGATAGTTAGTACAGCTGAGGGCTGAGGATGTCAGCAATCACCTAGTTGTAGAGCCATTGTTAGGGGTTTCTAGAAGCCTATTTGATTTTTAGAGGTAACTAATGCATACATCATTTAAGGGATGTTGGAAAGCCAACGCTTGTCATGATACCTCTTAAGTGTTCATCTGCGTAGGGTTACATGTAATGTTCTAGTTAAACGTTACTAGTTTGTTATCCTAGTAGACTTTTGTGCTTTTAGAAAAAAATTGTTGGTGTGTTTTTCCCTTAGATTTTGGGCATGACAGATACTTTTGATTAGTGGATCAATTGTGGGTATCATCCCCACAAGGGTTTTCCCTTGGCCAGGGTTTCCTCAAGAACAAACATAGTGTTATGAGTTCATTTACTTTATTGCTATGCTTTTTATTCAGTTTCCTTAGTTTACTTTGTTATGCAAGCTTCAAGTTAATTTGTTATATCCATATTTGGGAAAAAGTAAAAGTTTTTGAAATACTAATTCACCCCCCCTCCCTGTCAGTATTTCCTATATCTAATAAACTTTATCTACACCTACTGAGCTTAAGGAAGTAGAGACAACATCATATTCACTGAATGGATTGATCCATGTCAGTGAGCTTCTGATAAAATCATGGGCTGAGGAAGTGAAGACCTTGGAAAACTCTTTCCAAGATGTCTTAAAATTGGTGAGTAAGAACTAAGTCCTTTTGCACTTAGTAGTTTTTGAAATTTTGAATACACATTTGCCATCAATGCCAAAGGGAGAGGAAGAGAAAGAGGAAAAATGTAAGGAGTAAAAGGAATAGAAGAAAAATAATAAGTAGAAATAAAAAGATGTAAATAATAAAAAATATAGAAAAGAGCAAAAGAGAAAAAGAGATATGTATAGTTAGTGCTTTAACACTTAGTCATTTTTCTAAGTGTTTCCATAAATGCCAAAGGGAGAAATTGTTGGCAAGTGGTATTTTGGGGCACTAGGGATCACTTGAGGGTTTTCATTCATGGAAACACTTATGCTGGAGTGATCGCATGTTGACAGTTTTAGTACTGGAGTCACAATCATAAAAATGACTAAGTTCAGAATCAGGGTAACAGGGTACAATGTTATAGTTTTGGTTAGCGATGGAAATGTATGAGGTATATAGCATGTTAAGTTAGTAGAAGGTATTTTGGGATATGTATATGCTTCAGTTAAGAGCGCATGAGTTTTGGTGATCAGATCAGTAAGCTAAAGTGTTTAGAATGTATGTGAAGATAGTAAAACAATATAACAGGGCATATGAGTAGTTGTGGTGATTGTGGTAAGGTTACTTGGTATGGTAACATGCTAAGCCAGATGAATGAAGTATATTGTTGAAACTTGGGTAATATAAGATAACCAAATCCATACTTAACATTTACATAATTAATTATAATGTTTTGTATGGTATTGGTGAAGCTGACTAGATGGCAGATTTTGTATAAGTATAGAGTTCTTTTATGAAAGTGATAGATATTGTGATTATGATGATGAAGCAAGGTTGTGAATCTAAGAGTAGAGATTGGATGCAAGATCAGTAATAGATAGAGCTATAACTAGAACTATCTAAGTAAGATAATTCATTGTATTATTCACTTTTGGAGAACTCTTTGTAACAATTTTTTATTGTAAGTCATTTTTCTCACCACCTTTAACTAGGTGTTTTGTATACCCCTAATAGGGTTTTGTATTCCTCTAATAAGGAAATATACTATGTAACAATCAACTCCTAATAGGTTTAGATCTCCTAATAGGGATATAATATTTTAGTGCATAGTTGTGGGTACCACCTCCACCGAGGTTTTCCCTTGGCCAGGGTTTCCTTGAGAACAAATCATGGTGTCATGAGTTATGTGTTATGCTTTAATGTTCTTTTCATTTCTACATTATTATGGTTTATTTATAATTGGTTGAATTTTAAATTAAAGTACAGTAATATTGATTCACCCCCCCTCTTAGTATTACCTATTCCTAACAAAGGAGTCTAAGACCTGATCAATAAATGGAAGGAGAAAGTGATCCTTCTTTGTGGCATTGTTAAGTTTTCTATAGTCAACACACACCCTCCACTTACCTCCTTTTTTGAGAACTATTACTACTGGAGAAACCCACTAGCTATCAGATATTGGATATATGAATCCAGCATTGAGTAATTTTTACAGTTCAACCTTCACTACTTCTCTTAATGTAGGGTTAATAGGCCTTTCAAACTACCTAACAAGGGGTTTATCTTCTTTTAAGTATATCCTATGGGTACACAAATTTGGGTCTAGGCATTTCATGTCAGCATAATCCCATGTAAATGCTACAGTATTATCCTTAAGTGACGTAAGGGAGGATGGGGAGAGGGGCCAAAGGCACACCCTAACCAGATCCACCTTGTAGAGATCACACACAGAAGAAACAAATACACAAGTGAGAGAGAAAATGCAGATATCTTTCATATATTTATTTCAATTGATTCATACATGCCGAGCTGTAAGGCCTTCCCATTTTAGGCCAGATAGTACAATTAAAGTACAAAAGTCCTCCAACATGCGAGGATCTAAAATAATCTTCTATCTCCTAGCTTCTATCTCTAATGTCCTAATTGATGTCTTAAAACTAAAAACATATATTACATTATATACAAGAGGCTACCAAACAAGTTGGCCTTCAGATCCACCATCAACAGAAGGAATGACCAAATCTAGGTCCACACACTTCCCAATGATAGATACCAACATTAAATCAGTGACCATAATTAATTGCACAAGTCAACCTCAACAGTAAACAAAAGAAACAACTCAGTAAGCAAGGGTAACCGAGCGCTAGATAAGCATCACCGAGTGCCAGGGAAATTTGTCAAGTGCCAGATAGATAACTGACCAACCCTGGTAAACAAAGGAAACCAATAAAAATAGGAACAACACAAATATGTTTTTGGTGACACGGGATTGCCAAGGATCTAAGATGCTCCTACATCAGACACCTGGGGTTATTTGAAAATTATTCTCTAAATCATGAAGTAGGTATGATCCGAGCTGAATCCAACTTAGATTGTGAAATCCATGAACTATCTTCAATTGGTTTATTCTTCCACTTTACCAAATATTCCATACATTGTTCTCCTCTTGTACTTCTTCCAATTCTTTGCTCCAAAATATACTCAACTTATTTTATTTGTCTCTTAGGATAATGATTCGATATTGTCATTTCTTCATCCAACTCATGATACTCATACAAATCAGCAATGTTGAAAATAGGTGATATATCCATGTCATCAGGTAACTCAATCTCATAAGTATTTCCACTGTCTAATCTCTTCAAAATATTGCAAGGGCCAAATTTCATCATTTTCAGCTTCCCATATGTTCCAACAGGAAATCTGCCTTTCTTCAAATGAACCATTACTTCATCAACGACTGCAAAAGTCTTATGTCTTCTTGATCTATCAACTTTGTCTTTGTATTTCTGATTAATTTTCTCCAACTTATGTTTCACATCTTCATATACTCAGAAAACTTTACTCCTTCAACACTTCTCTTTCCTTCATCAGCAATATCTCTCAAATCTGATATACCTCTTGGTTTTATGCCATTTACAATCTCAAAAGGTGACTTTCCAGTACTCATATTCACTAAATTATTATATGAAAATTCTTCTTGTGCCAATGTAGAATTCCAATTACTTGGTGTGTCTCCAACTAAACATCTCAAAAGATTACCCAAGCTTATATTCACAACCTCTATCTATCCATCGGTCTGTGGGTGAAATGTAGAACTATATTTCAACTCGGTGCCAAACTTTCTCCAAAGAGTCTTCCAAAAATATCCAACAAATTTATTGTCCCAGTTCGAGATAATACTTGTCGGTAATCCATGCAATCTGATAATTTCCTTAAAGAAAAGATCTACTATATGTATTGCATCTGATGTATTTCTACAGGGTATAAAATGTGCCATCTTAGAAAATCTATCCACAACAACATATATAGAATCATTACCTCTCACTATCCTCGGTAATCCATACTGATGTCAATCTAAGGTTTCTTAGGAACAAAAATCAGTGTACACAATCACATATTCTAACTTACTCCTTTTGCAACTTGACAAATTCCACAACTTTTCACAAATTTCTAAACATCCTTATACAACTGTGGCCAAAATTATTTCTCCTTAAGAAAATTCAATGTTTTATCAACACCAAAATGTCTAGCCAAACCACTACTATGTTTCTCCTTTATCAAATTATTTCTCATTCATCCTCTTGGTATACACAACTGAATACCTTTAAACAACATACCTTCTTGAATGAAACAATCTTCCTATTTTGTACTTGGTTGATCTTGAATAGGTGCTCTGTGCTTTCTCCACTACTCAAAAAAATCAAGATCAAATTCATAAGAATCTCTCATGTCATCAAAACCAAGAACTTCAATTCTCATCTCGGTCATCAAAGATCTCCTTCTAATTAATGCATCAACAACTCGGTTAGTGACTCCACTCTTATGTTTTATAACAAATGTATAACTCTGCAAATACTCAACCCATTTCATATGTCTCTGATTCAACTTATTTTGACTACCCAAATACTGTAAAGCTTTATGATTTCTATACAATACAAATTTACTCAGTATCAAATAATGTCTCTGTTTCTTCAGGGATTTAACAATAGCATAGATTCTTGATCATACATAGAATATTTTCTTTTTGCATCATTCAACTTTTCACTAAAGAAAGAAACAAGTTTACCTTCTTGACTCAACACAACACCTATTGCACTTCCACTTGCATCACATTCCACTTGAAATACCTTATTGAAATCAGACAATGCTAACATAGGAAATCCAGCAACCTTCTACTTGAGAGTCTAAAAAATTTTATCAGCTCCATGTGTCCACTTGAGTTCTCTTTTATCTCCTGTCACAATCTTAGTCATAGCATTACAAATTGAACTAAAATTCCTAATGAAATTTTGGTAAAAACTTTCCAAACCATGAAATGATCTTACCTCACTAGCATTCTCAAGTCTAGGCCAATTCACAATAGCTTCAACCTTTTCAGGGTCCATCTTCAAACCATTAGCTGAAATCACAAATCCCAAATACACAATCTCCTCTTTCATGAAAGAACAATTTTTCAAATTTATCAGCAACTTTTCTTCTTTCAACCTCTACAATACTTGTTTAACATGTTACAAATGTTCTTCTCTGGTCTTACTGAATATTAGAATATCATCTAGGTTTACAATCACAAATTTACCCAAGAATTTCTTCAAAACCTCATTCATCAACCTCATAAAAGTAATTAGTGCATTAGTTAAACCAAAAGGAATAACCAACCACTCATACAAACCTTCATTTGTCTTAAAAGAAGTTTTCCATTCATCACCTTCTTTGATTCTGATATGATGATACCCACTTTTCAAATCAATTTTGGTAAAATACTTTGCTCCAGTCAAACTATCCATTATATCATCCATTCTCAGTATAGGAAACCTATATTTCACTATTCTCCTATTTATTGCTCTGGAATCTACACACATTCTCCATTCTTCATTCTTCTTAGGTGCCAATATAGAAGGTACTACACAAGGACTCAAACTTTCTTGGATTAAACCTTTCTGCAACAATTCTTGAATATATTGGTTCAATTCCTGATTCTTAATAGGTGTCAACCGATGTGGTGCCTTATTCGGTAAACTAGCTCCATGGATTAGATCCATGCAATGATCAATGCTTCTCTTCGATGGAAAACCATCAGGTACATTATCAAAAATGATTTCATTGTACTCGGTGAGTAACTCATCAATCTCCTTAGGGATACTATCCTCTGTTTTCTTACTCAGTTTGTTAGGAATCACAACAAAACATATATCATTATTTTTCAAATCCTTAACAAATTTTATTGCTTCCATCAAGAAAACTTTCACAGATGTACAAACATTACTAATAGGTTCTTCAATCAAAGGTAACAAGATATATCTTCTCCATTAGCCCAAATAGTATATTTATGCAATCTCCCATCATATATAGCATGTCTATCATATTACCAAGGTCTACCCAGCAAAATATGACAACAATCCATAGGCATGATATCACATTACACCTTATCATAGTACTTTCAAATTTTCAAATTCACATAACATTGTTCACTTACCAAGAGCGTATTCTCATCCTTGATCCATGAAATTTGATAGGGCTTCGGATGTTCCAACCTTTTCAACTACAACTTTGTAACCATTTCCTCAGATGCCAAGTTCTCTGAGCTACCACTGTCAATGATTACCTTCCATACTTCATCAAAAACTCTACATTTGGCCTTGAACAAACTTTTCCTTACCGAGTCTTCCTTATTACTTTCACTCCAAAGTGCTCTCCTTACCATCAAGTTATTTTCCTTCTCAAGTTCATTTGGTGATTCTTCTTGAACCAAAGCATTTCTACTGCTACCGACCTTCTTACTTACATCTGTACACTCAAATGATATATGTCCTTCTCCACAATTGTAAAAATTTCCTCGGAAACCATATCTATTATAACCACCTCAGTAGTTATTGCCTCTGCCTCTAGGTGAACTTTCACCTTTCCACTTGGTCATGCCTTTATCTAGATTTGTCTTTTCAGGTTCAGATCTACTATTTTCACCATAAGATCTACCTCTTCCTCTAGGGAATCTACCACCTCTACCTCTTTGTATTTTCTCATGTCTCTTTTTCAATTTCTCCTTAGCTTTCAATGCAAATTGATAAGCCTCTTCAATGTTCTCCAATTTGACCAAACTTATTTCTTCTTGGATGGAAACTCTCAAACCATTCGAGTACCTAGAAATTATTTCCACATCATCTTCATCATGTCCAGATCTAATATCTAATCTATATAATTCCTCAGTATAATCCTTTACCAAGTTATTTTTCTACCTCAAACTTTGCATTCTCCTAACTAGGTTAATCTGATAATCACAAGGTAAAAACTTTCGTTTCAACTCATTTACCATTTTGTTCCATACCTTAATTTTGTCTTTGCCTTTCCTCTTTCTATCCAACTATAGATGTTCCCACCACTAGGATGCATGAATTTTCAACTTTGTGCTTGAAATTTTCACCTTCTTTTCCTCAGGTACATTTTCATACTCAAAGTACTTTTCCATCTCGGTGATACAGTCCACCAATTCGTCAGAATCCAATTTTCCACTATACTCAGGAGGATTAAAGTGTGGTGTAGACTTCAGATTTTTCAAAGCCTTAAAAAATCTTTCCTTAGCTTGATCCATCACAGGTGTAGCTTCAACTTCACCTTGTTCTTCCTCAATTTCATCATCACTAACATCTTCAATATGTCTTCCTCTTCTCTGGGCTGTCTCAATAGCTTCTAATGTACCAGCAAGTTGTCTCAACACATCTTCCAATCCTACATCTACATCTCACCTCCCATGAACCATCTTGAAACCCTCTTTAATTATAGGCTAGATCACAATCTACTACCCCACAACAAATCAACTAGGGTTTGACAAGAAGGAACCCTGAAACCTAGATTCACAAACCTAGAGCCAGATCTCACCTCGCTCTGATACCACCTGATGCAAGGGAGGATGGGGAAAGGGGCCAAAGGCACACCCTAGCCAAACCCACCTTGCAAAGATCACACATAGAAGCAAAAAACACATAATTGAGAGAGAATGCATATATCTTTCATATATTTATTTCAATTGATTCATACATGTTGGGCTATAAGGCCTTCCTAGTTTAGGCTAGATATTATAATTCAAGTACAAAATTCCTCCAACATGCCAAGACATGAAAAAATCTTCTGTCTCCTAACTTCTATCTATGGTGTCCTAATTGATGTCCTAAAACTACAAACAAAGATTACATTATATACAAGAGGATACCGAACAAGTCGGCCTTTAGATCCACCATCAATAGAAGGAATAACTAGATCTAGGTCCACACGCTTCCTAATGATAGATACCAACATTAAATCCATGACCATAATTAATTGCACAAGTCAGCCTCAGTAGGACACAAAAGAAACAACTCAGTAACCAAGGGTAACCAAGCACCAGACAAGCATCACTGAGCGCTTGGGAAATTCACCGAGTGCTAGAGAGATAACCGACCAACCCCGGTAAACAAAGGAAACAACTCAGTCAAAGAAGGAACTAAGAAGCATGGGAATAACACAAATATTTTTTTGGTGACACAGGATTTCCAAGGACCCAAGATGCTCCTGCATCACTGAGTATCTTAGTCAACAATGTTTGTTGCTTAGGATTTATCTGGCTATTAATATTCAATAGATACATAGTCAGTTCTATCATAGATGCATCTGTTAGTGAGGGCACTTGTATCTCATGGGGAAGAAAATGGTGGTAGAGTTATTTGGCTATAGGAGAAGCCCATTGGTAATCATTGTTTAAAGCCAGCAGGGAATAGTCATTGGATGAACAATCCATGGAATCTGAAGTTGATCCATATTGATTATGTAGGATATTGGTGATTACTTTATCTTCTTCCTGGAGGTGTAGGAAAGGATATCTTTTTAACATCATTAACTGAGACACTGAGTTGATAACTTTAGCTTATTCTCCTATGTCAGGCCATATTGGTGAGGCTAATTATATCTGAGGTTGGGCAGGTGGATACAAGACTAAAGTCTTGGTATGCTAACCATCAGAGATGGTCATATCCCCTGAGTGACATCTGATGTAAGCATCAACAGTTGCTAGCCAAGGCCTACCAAGAATAATTAGATAACCACCTACTTTATCTTTGGGTGATAGGATCATGAAATCAGTAGGATAAGACCAAGATTCAAAGTCAATAACTATGTCATCCACCATCCCATCATGCTTCACAATGAAACTGTCTGCAAGCTACAGGACAGTGGGTGTAGTTTTGAGGTTGGTGATGCCAAGTTTTTGTATTATATCACTAGTCATGATGTTTATAGAGGTTCCAAGATCTATCAACACATTTTTAATAGTTGTCCCATTGATAATGACCTCAACAATAGGGCTACCAGGGTCGGAGTATTTTGGGATGGTAAGCTTTCCTAACATAATGTCAACTAGTTTACCCAAAACATGGATAGTTTTGGGATCCCTTTTCTTGTGGCCAGGATTCTTGAAATAAACTTCTTTAATGGCTTTTACATATGTGGGAACATCTTTGATTTCCTGAAAAAGGGGAATTTGAACACTGATGTTCTTTAATTGCTCAAGGATGTTGAAGACTGCTTCTTTAGTAGGCTTTGGATTTTTATGTTGCAATCTTTGTGGAAAAGGAGGTTCATTATGCTGATTTATTTTAGGTTTAGGCTTAGAGACTACTGTAATATGAGAGATTTCAACTTGGATAGGCTCCTCAGGGGGTACTTTAGTGATAATTGGATTCTTAGGAGTAGGTAGAGTAGTTTCAGACTGTAAGTGAATATCATCAAGTGTGATGGCATAGGTAGGATATTGCATGGGGTATTGCATTGGGTCAGTAGCATACATACTTTTTTGGGGAGTAGGAGGTATATTGTTTGGGTTAAGCTGTGGCTATTTCAGTAGTTGAGTAAGCTTGGGAGGTTGATTATTGGCTGCTAGAGGTGGAAAAAGTGCCCGCTGTTGTGGAGGATAAGAAGGTGGAAACAAAAATCCTTGTGGCTGATTTGGCCATTGCTAACCACCTCACCACTACGAGTTCTACTGCTAGTTACCCTATGGTGGCTGCCATGCCCCTTGGGGTTTTTGCCAATTCCCTTGAGGGTTTTGCCACTGTGGACTAGGGTAATTTTTTCATTGATTTTGGAAATTGTTCTAGGGAGGAGTTTGATAATTCATGGGAGGCTGCCATTGATTATTATAAAATGGATTACTGAATGTAAGTGGGTCCTGAGGCATACCTTGTCTTTTCACCCATTGTCAGTGTTGAGTGACAAAGAAAAATTGCTCATTTGCTGGTTTAATTAGTTTTTAATCAGCTGGCGTCTGTGTAGTCTTCAAATTAGTAACCAGTTTGCATCGATAGTCTCTCTTCTTCTATCTACAGTGGGGATAAAATTCAGCCAACATGGCCTTGACTTCCTCATGTTTCTTCTTAGCCTCCATGGTATCCAATGGTGTGGCCATGTTGTTAATGATGTCTTTCTAGAAGTCATACAAGAGAAGTTTTATCTCCATCCTAGAAGCACCCGCACCATTTGAATTTCCCAAGGTGGACCTATATCCCCTTCATTTCTTACCAGCAGCTCTAGATTGCTTAAGAAATATAATTTTAATATCATCCCATGTAGCCTGGGTGATATCACCTCCAACCATCAAGTCCAGTGCCTCTGTGCATCCATCTTGAAGACCACACAGAAAGAGAAGCTTTTGGGACTCCTCATTAAGCTTTTATTGTGTGCTCTTTTGTAAGTTGAACATGAACCTTGAGATATAATCCTCAAGACTCTCATCTTCTTTCTGTGTCATCTCAAAAATTTCATCTCCTTGCATGTCATTTCCTCTGCAATATTCTTTATATTTTAACAAGAAAACACTCTTCATTTCATCCCAACTATGAATAATATCCTGTCATAAGCCCATGAACCATCTTAGTGAAGACTCTTTAAGAGTTGCAGGAAATAATTTAAGCCTATGGGCATCAGTGGTGTATTCATAGCTCCTAAAAAGGATATCAAACTCAAAAAGGAAGGTATCCAGGTCTTTTGTCACAAGACCATAGAATTTTGGAAGATAAGAAGAGGGTATGTTGTTGAGATTGTTATTATCACACTGGTCTAAAAAAGGAAAAGGAAATGTAGCAGGATTTTCCATCCTTAGTGGATTTTGAGGATGAGGTTGAGGTGGATATTGAGGATGGTAGATGACCAATTTTAAAGGGTTCTCTTCTTTAATAGGGTTTTTAGGATAACGAGATCTTAAATTGGCGAAGGCTTCAACAAATGAATTGATTTTAGGTTGCTCTTGAAAGGAACCAATTATTTCTCCTTCAGAAGATGAGGATGATGATGTGGTTTCAGGAAGTTCAATAGTAGCATCAATAGACATGCCTTCTTCTTCTAATGGGTTATTGGATTGATTTAGAAAGTACCTTCCTCGAGCATCTCTTCTTCTGTTATGCATGCAACCAGTGTAAAGTGATGTAGATTGTTGTGTTTCTCAAGATGAAATTTACTCTACTCAAAGTGGGAAATGAAAGCATAAATGAAAGAAAATCCTAGGAATTTCTTAGTGAGAACTAGGTTCGGCACCGTCTCCAGCAATGATGCCAAAAATGATCACTTTTTATAAAGGTTCAAAAACTAGGCAAAATCCAGAACTCAGGGATTGGACATCTGACCAAGCAGTTTATCCTCATAAAAATTCATTTAATATTTCAACCCAGGGATGTGTTACTTGAAACAGACCAACAAGATATATGCACCAAGTACCACTCAGCCACACATTCTATAGTTTCTATAGGAAATAAATACTAGAAGGAAACTATTTTATGATTGCAGGAAGAAAATACTAGAATGGAAATTAAACTATAGTTGTAGAAAAGAAAGTGTTGGAATGGAAATTGTAGAAGTGAAGATGCTAACAAAACATGAAAACTCTTGCAAACTAAACTATAATGCTTAAGTTTCTCTGTCACTTTTGCTGCAGGAAGTGTTAGCTAGCTTGTGGCTTTAGCTACAGGAACAGTTTAACACTTAATACTTGAAACAACAGAAATGCAAGAAAATGAGTTTAACTAAAATGAATCTAACTAACTATGGAATTCTCACCAAGTGGGCCCCCTTGGATGAGTTCCAAACACACAATTAAACAAAGTTAAATCTCAACACTTCATTTTCTCATTGATTGAATAATTGAGTAGAAAGTTGTATATGAACCAGAAACAACATAATGAAACTGTATTGCAAATAAACTGATAACTCCCTTCCTTCTCACATAGGAGCGGGGCTTTATTTAAAAGGAAAGCTTATAACAACTAACTAATCACATGACAAAAATAGGTAGATATTTTATTACAACACCACTAATAGAAAGGAAGAAAGCTATAAAACTAGAAACAAAATAGATATAGAAAAGAGGAAAGAGCTGCTGCAATAGTGGATCTAACTTCCCACTCTGTCCTAGATTTCTTTAGTGAATTCATTATGTTGCCTCAGTCTTTTCTTGATGACTGCCACCTTGATCTTCTAGAAACCTCTTGCTGGTACTGCATTAATTTTTCTCCATTGGAGTTTGCTAAAGGACCAGGTCGAACATCCAGTGTACGAGTGCACTTTACCTGGTCAAGACTACGGTTGCTATATTTATGTGTTGTACTTCAGATGTTAGGATAAAAACAATCATTGTAATAAACACCAAAACATGCATGCATTATTTATGTTCAAATAGCTACTTTACTTATAAAAACATAATCATAACTTCAAAGTAAGTAATATAGTATATTCATCCAAGTATAGCATATTTAAGTGTTCTTAAACCATAGTAGTAGTCTCGTGGTAGCATGCCACATAATAATAGAATTGCGTATAAAATTATTTGAGAAAATATAATAGAACAAGGAAAAAAGACCTAATAGAAACTATCGTAGAGTGTCTAAAGTATGGCATTAAAATGCCTCATCACTCTTCTTGAGAGATTTGGCTTTATTTTTCACATCTGCAATTTTTAGAAGATTTTTTGTTGGATCTGGAGGAGACCTCTTTTCCTAGTCAGTTTGGGCTCAAATGGACCTCACCATTGCGTTCAAAGTCCCCAAGAACCTCTATTTTCATATAAAATTTGTCCAATTTGGACAACTTTGCATTTTAAGGCAGAATAAAATTGTACTAGGGTTGTACAACCTTGACATGCTTCTCGAGGCACATGAGAAATTTTTTTATTAAAAAACCAGCAAAAAAGGTTTTTTAATAAAAATTTTATTTGTTTATCTTTTTTTTACAAAATTTTTTATGAAAACTTTTTTTTAAAAAAGCATGCAAACTTTTTTAAAAAATCATGCCTACCTTTTTTGGAAGTACACTACATGTGTAGGTTGGTACGCCTGCATGTACATGTGCTGATTTCATCATCCGCTAGGCAAAATGTGATGACCACCAAGCCATCAACCCTTTTTTATTCTTTTGTTATAAAGAGTAGCTTATGGTTTTTTGCTCATAACTTGAGCATACGGTGTTGAAATCAGGAAAATGAGATATCATCGAAAAGCTATTTTCAATTATCTAGATATAAAGGTTTTAATTTATGATTTTATTTTTTGATGATGTTTTTTTCTTTTAAATCTAAAGTTCTTTTTCGCACTTTGGGAGCCATATCTTGCACACCCAAAATTTGTTTTGGGAAAATGATATGTCATTGGAAAGCTTGTTCTGAGACCTTTCTAGTGCTATGAGTCATTTTTCTAAATTATTCTTCAAGTATATTTTATTCTTTTTTTTGCATTTCTACACTCTGGTGAATATCTTGGATGTTTCAGGTCCTAGGATCTCTCCCCTTTTAGGGATGGCTCTTCTTAGGCTATTCTTTTGTTTTAGTAGCCTTCACTCTTCTTTGAGTAGTGTACACTTCACTTTTTTATCATTCGTTTATGCACATACATTGAGATAAAGTGTCATTCTATTACATGTATGGGATCTTGCACATGTTTGTGCTCTTTGTACTTGCACTCAATTATAAATTTTCATGAGAGGTCTGATGTTTACCTTTGTTTTCCATCTACTTTTGTCATCTGAGTGTTCCTCCAATGACATTAGCCTCACATATCTCTATTTTTGTTTTTACTCTCTTTACACCTTCGATGTTCTTGGTTCTTCATCACATAGTTTGTATTGGACATTATTTTAAGTCTACCTATCATTACTCCCTTGTCAAAATTATAGGGGGGTTTTTACTGATCATTCTTCTTCTTCCTTGGTTCAATAGTGTGAGTTATGTATTCAGTATTTGTTCCTATGTACTAGGTGGATGTAGTGGCTGGGTACCTATGCATTTTGGTGAGATAAATCATTTACCATATGGACACTCTTTCTTTCCTATTTTTGGAGGCACTCTTCCATGTTTGATTGATCAACTCTTTAGACTTTGGTGTTTTTATGCCATCTGTATCTTCGAGTTTAGGTGTTTGCCTCCTAATTCATGTAGTGTCATTTGAGGGAACTCATGCAGATTACAGTCTTCTCTACCTGGTCATGTTCTATTTCAGTGGAGGATCTTTAGATCAACAATTACTTCTTGACAGATTTTTCAACTTCTTTCTTTAGTGATGTTCTAAATGTTCATCCTTGTTCCTATTTTCTAGAACATTCCCTAGTTTTGGAGGCTTCTTCAGTCCTTTAGACTAGTCTTTGTCTCTTTTTGGAGTAGAGTTTTTCTCATGTGCTTTTATTTATTTCTTCATTTTATAGAGACTCTCTTTTGTACTTGGGTACCTGATCAGGCCTTTTGTTGTTGGGACCCATTTACTTTTAGTAGTTCTTTCTAGGTTTTTAGCTTCTCCCAAAGTTTATCTTAAGGGAGGTGTTAGAGTAATAAGTAGTTTTCTTATTAATTGAATCATATTGATTTAATTACTAAGTCACTTATTATCTCTTTCTACTTAAGCTAAGCTTTAGGCATATAATAATGAATTATTTTATTAATTATTATCATGCAACCTAGGTTTCTCCACCCTTTTAGGGTTTTAGATCTCCTTTATAAGGATTGATATCTATTGTAAATTTAACACATTCATTTTTTATTTGATTGTAAATTTTGTTTTTACACATCAAGAATGTATCCTCTTTTATAGATCCTTGTGTTTAGGCCTCCATAGCTTTTTCTTCTATTTCTGTGACAGGTGTTTGCATGCAGGTGTTCTTGGGAGCTGGGGGTTGTTTTCTCATCAACTCCAACACTTAACTTTGCACTTTTTTTTGATCGACCATATTTCTCCTTTTATGCCTACATTTCCAATGAGCTACCCCGTCTTTAAGAGTAGTGGCTATCAAAAAAACTAAAATGTAAAATATATAAAGTAAGTTTGAAAAAAAATCTAAGTGTCCCCCTTGGTAAGATGTACATTTTAGTTTACTATTTAGATGTTGCAATCAATCTTATTGACTTTAACTTTTCTTAGAAAGGTCAACAAGACAGAATAAATTTGATAACCAATTTTTATCCTAATGATCCAACTATAACATATTCAAAATACTATTCCATAATACTACACATTTGGCATCTATTTTTATGAAACAAATATCATAAGGAACTAATCAGTAAAGACAAAAACATCACACCTTTGAAAAAATAACTCCTGATTTGTATTAATCTTTAGAATATGATTGCATAGAGTTGGACATATTTTTTGAAGAAAACATCAACTGTGCATTGTAAAAAATATTATGATAGATGTCCCTTTTCTTTTTTTTTGGTTTCGGTCTTGGTACCCCTTCTTATAAATAATGAAAGGGTGCAAAATTAGCTTTAGACCATTACAAAATAGCTTTTCAAAATAACAATCCCAAATACCTAATCACAAACTAAATGATAAAATAAAATGGCCTCATGGGACAAAAGGGACTCCATTAATTGGAATAAGACCAATTAACTCTAGTAGCTTGTCCTAGAAGTCAACTGGAACCCACCCTCTTTTGTTCTCTTGTAAGCTCATGTATTTCAACTTTGTACTACTCCACTTTGAATTCTAGCACATCACTCTAGTATGTAACATAAGTTTTCCTCAGATCCCAAGCGACAATGAGGAGGCCAATAATAATACCTAATTGATCTTCTTCTACCTCATTCAGATTAGGCTGTTGGATAGGTCTCGGTTCTTCATTTTATGGGGAAATGATTATTGGAAGTCCCATCTTAGCAACTATATGACATAGTTAATCTTCTCATACTTGTTGTAAAACCACTAAACATTCGATATCTTATAAAATAGGAAGAATGTACTAAATCTTCACAATCTACAAGGGCATCTCCAATGAATTTTCCTCATGTGACGTATTACTTCATCTGATTTGGACATTAATAACATTCTTTCATTTGGATTTTTGAAAGCTGAATTGATGTGACAATGACATTTCATTGATATAGGTTCCACCGAAACATGAATTCTCTTAGCGCCATCAACACAATTTCCTTCTTACTTTTCTGAAAAACTTCATGTTGTTTTTTAATCGGTATAGGTAATACCAATAATTTTATCTGGGGTTGGTCAACCTGTTGAAGCACTATACCAATGATGATAGTTATATTGATGTCAGTTTATCAGGATAAATCCTATCGATCTATCATAGGAAACATTGATAAAAGATAAACCAATTAGTAAAAAAGTTTAAGAAGCATGACAAGTTGGTATAACATATACCGATAAGGCCCATCAATGAAACACACACTAGCGATAGATGATAAATCTTGTTTTGATAATAGCTGATGAGGAAATCAGAAAGACTTATCCCAATAAGGAAAAACATAAGGGTAGCTTATTAGTAAAGGTTGTGTCAATGGTGGTCATCAGTATAGCTAAGAAAATTAGAATGAGTGATTTTGCATTTTTCTGACACTAGATGAACTCATCGGGGACACATATGGTGATAGAAGTGATCAAGGCTATGGAGAGCACATTGACCAAGGATACTAAGGTCGATAGAAACTGTATGCATAGAGAAAGATTATATTGAAGGGCCCATCGATGTGGCTATGTCCATTGCTAGAAGACAAAAAGAGCTATCTTGACCAAAGGAATTTGGTTACCATACTTATGATGACACAAATTCCATAGGTATGGTATCATAGTCGTTGATGTTCTCATCATAATTATGACAAACAATAGAAGAGAACTGATGAAAAGGTAGTCAGAATTATGATGAGCCTTCATTAGAAAATTGCCCCATGTCCAAATTATTTTGGGAGTACCTACAATAGATTTTTGATTGAATTTGAACAAAGAGTCATCATAAATCTGATAGAAACATATCAGGCATGTCAACATAGTCATCATTATTTGCGTCAAAATTTTGACAAACAACAAAAGAAAACTGATGACAAGGTAGGTGGATTTCCAATGTGCCTTCATTAGAATAATGACCTGTGTTTGAATTATTAGGAATACCTACAACACATTGTTGTCTAAATTCTGACAAAGACTCGTTAGAAATTTGATAGAAACATCACAGGTATGGCAACATAGTCATCGTCGTTTATGTCAGATTTTTGAGGAATGACAAAATAGAACCAACAAGATAGTAGTTGGACATCCGATTAGCCTTCGTCAACAAACTAACCTATGTTATTAATATATTTATGACATGGTTTTGGAAAAATCCTAATGTGTACTTAGTTGTCAAAAGTCTTAACAAAAAAGTTTTGATGAGGATTCTCCTTGATGTTTGTTGGAATGCTGACGTATTATTGTCCATATTATGATTAAGATTCATCAAAAATATGACCCAAATGTATTAGTGATATAAGGATTGATATATCAAGAGGTAATAGAGATCTAAAGGGAGAGATGGAAGAAAAAATACATAAATTTATGTGTAGGATTTGAGCAACACAAATCCACAGAAACCCGAAGATCACCTGCATACAAAAACCTATCACAAGAAGTCAAGAGAAGAAGAGGGCAAGGGTTTGACTCAGAAGATGAAGAAGAAAATATCCTCAAATAATTGAATGAATAATAATGTGCAATGGATCATCCTTATAAAGGAGATCAAAAGCCTTGAAAGGCAAAGTCAAGTGCATGCAATAATCAGTTTGACTATTACATGACTAATGCATGAGTTTAGACCAACTAATGCATGTGCTTTTAACTAAAGCAAAAGGAATTTGACATCTTAAGAAGGGAGTAAAGATTAATTAACATAATTAATACTTTACTCTAACACCCCCCCTTAAGATGAGAAATGATACATCTACAAACAATGCAAGAAGAAAGAAAATGGGTCCTGGCAACAAAGGCTTGATCAGGTACATGAGTACAAAAGAGAGTCTCTGAAAAGCAGAGAAATAGAGAAAACCACATGGGAAAAACTCTACCCCAAAAGGAGACAAAGACTAGTTTGAAGGACTGAAAAAGCCTCCAAAACTAGGAATGTTCCAGAAAATAGGAACAAAGATGAACATGTACAACATCACTGAAGCATGAAACTGAAAACTCTGTCAATATGACCAGGTAGAGAAGACTGTAATATGCATGAGTGCCCTCAAATAACACTACTCGAATCAGGAGGCAAACAAAGGCAAAGACTCGAACTCAAAGATACAGATGGCATAAACACCAAAAGCCTGAAGAGATTATCAATCAAAGCTGGAAGAGTGCATCCAAAATAGGAAAGAAAAGAGTGTCCATATGGTAAATGATCCATCTCACCGGAATGCATAGGTACCCAGCCACTGCAACCGCCTAATACATATGATCAAATACTAAATACATGGCTCACACAATCAAACCAAGGAAGTAGCAAAACCAATAGTAGAAACCCCCCCATACTACTGACAAGGGAGTAATGATAGGTACACTGAGAAGATCATCCAATATGAACTACATGATGAAGAAGAATCTGGAACATCGAATGTGCAGAAAGAGTACAAACACATATAGAGATACCTGAGGCTAATGTCATGGAAGGAACACTCACTTGACAAAAGAAGATGGAAAACATCAAACCCCTCCAGCACTTTATAATGGAGTGCGAGTACAAATATCATGAACATGTGTTAGATCCCATCAAAGCAATAGAATGGCACTTTATCTCAGTGCGTGTGCATAAAAGAATGCTACAAAAAATGAAGTATACACTACTCAAAGAAGATCAAAGGAGTCTAGAGCATAATCTAGAAAAATGACTCATAGCACTAAAAAACTCTCTGAACAAGCTTTCCAACGATATATCGCTTTCCAAAAATGGAGTCCGGATGTGCAAGATAGAGCTCCCGGAGTGCAAACTTGAAGATCTAGCTTTGACAGAGAAAAAAACTATCAAAAAAATAATACTAGATAAAATAACCTCCATATCTAGAAAGATCTCAGAATCAACTTTTCGACGATATCTCGTTTGCCAAATTTTGACACTGTATGCTCAAGATATGAGCAAAAAACTAACAGCTACACTAGAGGGCCCAAAGAAGGTGTCTGCAAGGATCTGAGGATGGGTGACATCAAAAAAAGGACAAAAAACCACATGAAACCATCAGATCTGATAAAAGCTCAGAAAGAGCTTTTCGACAATATCTTGTTTGCCAAAAAAAGATCCCGGATGCAAGATAAATGGATCCCAGAATGCAAGAGGCCTGAAAATGCCACTATCATAGAAAACATCTGACTTGGACAGAAAAAAATAGCATCAAAATGGCAAAATCACAAAACCATACTAGAAAATTTGGATCAGGCTTGGAACTAGCTTTCCGATGATATATTGTATGCCCAATTACGATCCCATATGCTCGAGATATCACAAAAAAACACCCAATGACCCCTAAAACAGAGCCCTTTTGTTTTAAAAAAAATCATGCAAATAAAAAAAATTTGCATGCGCTGACATCATGTTGACATCAGCGGGGGCCTGGGGGCAAAAAAATGTGTGCCCCTAGTCACCCACGTGACCAGGGGTAGGGCGGTGGGGGCCGGCGGAGCCACTGGAGGGCGGAGCAGGCGGCGAGGGCATGGGCGGCGGGCACGGTGGCGCAGAGCCCGGGCGGCGGTGGCAGGGGCCGGCGGAGGCTCCGACGGAGTGGCGAGCGGTGGGTAGTGGGCGGCAGTGGGGCAGGTTACTGCGGAGGCCGCTGATAGTAGTGGTGCGGTGGCCGCTGCATGGTGCGGGGGTGGCCACTGGGCAGCACCACCAATAAAAGATTTTTTAAATTATTTTTTTGAAAAATCACCGTACAGACCTACCTTGGAGTGCGTGCCAGGGCCGTATGGCCCTGGTACGCAAAATTTTTTTGCCTCCGAAGGCAACTCATCATAATTAGACAAGTTTTATATGCTTTTTGACTATCTCAGGCCTTCCAGACACAACTGATGGTCCATTTGGGTGAGAAGTGTGCCAGAAAATACTGATTGCCTCGGGATCCATGCCGGGGCCGATTGCAAAATTTTTTTCTCACAAATTCCAACTTTGTCCAAATTGGACAAATTTTATATGGATCTTGGGGTTCTTGGATGCTCTGAACGCAACCGTGAGGTCCGTTTGAAGCTAAGATGACTAGAAAAATAGGTCCCCCTAGATTCAATAAAAAACCCCAAAAAGGCCCTCATCTAATATAGATGAATTTCATCTCTTTGAATTCTTCAAACACGAACAAGCTATAGTAGATTAGGCTTTGATACCATGTAGGATTTGAGCAACACAAATCTATAGAAACCCGAAGATCACCTGCATACAAAAACCTGTCACAAGAAGTCAAGAGAAGAAGAGGGCAAGGGTTTGACTCAGAAGATGAAGAAGAAAATATCCTCAAATAACTGAATGAATAATAATGTACAATGGATCATCCTTATAAAGGAGATAAAAAGCCTTGAAAGGCAAAATCAAGTGCATGCAATAATCAGTTTGACTGTTACATGACTAATACATGAGTTTAGACCAACTAATGCATGTGCTTTTAACTAAAGCAAAAGGAAGTTGACATCTTAAGAAGGGAGTAAAGATTAATTAATATAATTAATACTTTACTCTAATAGTATGGATAGAGATGAAAAGAGATATAGATATATAGGTCTAGAAAGAGGGAGGTATAGATAATGACATAGATGGATGGATGGAGAGAGGGAGACATGTCTAGAGATAAAGGAGAGAGGAAGATAGAACAAGAGAGGAAGAGGGAGAGATGGAGTGAGGTGAAGGGAGAGATAGGGAGATAGAGAGATAGATATGGTGAGATAGATTGATAGAGAAAAAGAGATATAAGGAGGTATAGAGAGGGGGATAGGGAGAGGGAAAGAGAGACAAAAAAATAGAGATGGTGATAGGGAGAAATAGAGGAAGAGCTAGAGATATATTAGAAGAGAAAGAGAGAGATATATAAGAAGAGAAAGGATGAGAGATATAGGAGGGGGATAGGGATGGAGTGAGTCAAAGAGAGATATAGAGAGGGAGGAGCATATATAAGAGAGGGGGATATGAATATAGGTAGATAAAAAAGATGAAGACATATAGATATAGGGTAATATAGAGAGATGGAGAAGGATAGGGAAAGAGAAACAGAGATAGGGAGATATAGACATGGAAAGATGTTGATATAAAGAGATAGACATGATTGAGATAGATGCATGAAAAGTGATAGAAATTATATATATATATATATATATAGAGAGAGAGAGAGAGAGAGAGAGAGATTGTTATATATATGTGTGTGTAATTATATATGTATATATGTATAGATATGCATGCATATGCATAGGTATATATATAGGTATGTGTGTGTGTGTGTATGTCTTGTTGAGATGTTGATGTTGGTATTGTTATCAAAACCTATGTATGAGATGGTTGTTCTCTAGGTGATGTACAAAATTAATCTATTGCAATGTACTATAGTAATGAATTATGTGCATGGATGCCCCTACTTTGGTAATAGAAATATATATTTTTGGTACATCTATGATATTTGGTGAATCCAAAATTGTGTAGTTTTGGATGGATATCAAGATGCCATATTTTAGATTTCTTCTAGGTATATTTGTTATCTAGACATTCATGTAGTATATTAGAAGATCTTAGTATGATGTAGTTGTATTATATTTTGAATAAGTGATATCTTGTGCTATCCTTTGGTTGATGCTGAATTTTTGTAGATCAAGACATGGTGTTGGTTGTGGCATTCCCATCGGCCCAGAATATTTTTATCTTTTGGTGTTTATGTTATGTAATGTCCTTCTCTTATGTGCGACCTATCTTTGGGTCTCGTGGTAGTGTGGTATGAAGTTCTCATATGTGCTACCTATCTTTTAGGTTTGGTGCTAGTGTGTTGAACTATATTGAAATATCTTTTTTTCAAGCCAACATGTTTTGCTTGGCCAAAATATGTATTTTTGTTCAACATATATGTATATATAGAACATCTATTTGAATATGAAGGTATGCGAGAGTAAGTATGTCGATGTTGATATAATGAGAGCATGGTTGTAAGTACTTGGTAGTGAAGTGCACGAGAAGAAACAAGAAGTCCAAAGGATAATTATGAATGTAGATAAAAATATTGTAATATAAAGAAAATTCAATTTTGTAGAAGGTTGGTGAAGGCTGGTAGAAGATCTCTAATTGGGTCTACTATAGATAGTTGTTGTTGTGCTATTAACTAGAAATTTATCATGCGTATATAGATGTAACATCATCAGTGCAATTTTTTTATGTAAGATCTTTTTATTTTTTGTAATAGGGTAGTTATCCTAACTATCAGTGAGCCTTACCTGCTATGAGTGAATCGACAGTGAGCCTTACCTATAGTGATTAAATCGATAGTGATCTCTTGTAAAATTAACCTTAATTGGTGCCACCTTAACTATTTCTTATATTCATGAGAATTAGTTTCTCCATGGTTTTTCCCCATCCTTGGATTCCACATTAATTCTGGTGGTATGGTATCTATTTTAATTATCTAAATGGTCTAAGTTTGTACTAGATTAATTAAGTTTGAGAAAAATGTTTTGGAATAACTAATTCACCACCCCCTCTCAAATATTCCACCTATTCAACAATTGGTATCAAATCATAGTCCATTGCAAATAGAGCTTAACCACTTGAGGGTGATCTTGGTAGTTTAAACATGTGGTAGGAGATTTCTATTATGATGAGAATTCACAGATAATGTTGGAAAACATGGAAATAATTGAACCAGAGAAAAAAGAATTGAAAGAAAAGATCAAGGAATAAAATAATTGTTTCTCAAAGCTAAGGGAGAAGATCAGGAAATTCAAGGCAAGACATAAAGAGGTTAGCTAGGAGCTCAAAGAGTCAAAGGAGAATCTGGAAAATATGAAACAACGACTAGATGATTGAAAAAATAATGAAGATTTTCGCAAGGAGAACATCAAGTAGAAAATGGAAGAATGGAAGAAGACCAAAGGAGATCTAAAAAAATTATCAAGTAGAAAATGGAGTAATGGAAGAAAAATGAAAAAAATATCAAAGATATTATCAAGAAGAAGACTAATGAAAATGAGAAGTTGGATAAGGAAATAAGGAAGCTAAAATTTGAAGTAAAAGTTTATAAAAGTAGCATTATTTTGGATCAACTTTTGGCCTTGTAGAAATTTCACAAGGACAAGGAAGGATTAGGTTTCATTAGTGAAATTTTAGATCATAAGGTCAAGAATAAAGACAAGGGAGTTGAAGATGAAACAAAGTATGAAGTAAAAAGAAAGGGCAATTTTTTTAGAACATATATAAGAAGGCCTTTGATCAGGAAACTAAATTCTCAAAGGTACTTATCTTTAGTGGTTATTATTTCATATGCAAAAATTTTGGTCATAATTGTCAATTAGGATTATGCCTATAGAGAGCTACAAGATATAGCTATCTTGTCGAAACATGGAAAGACTCTCATGTATGTGGGTTTACCTATAATGAAAGCTAATCTCCACGATTACAAGATCAGTTCCTTAATGTTACTCACGTATACTAAAAGATCATGGGAAAATGGATAAAATGGCTTTCTTGTAAAATTGATAGCTAAACTTAATGGGTGATGCACAAAAGTAATATGTTCAATTTTTTGTTGATAAACTTCACCAAAACTTTCTAAAGACACCAATAACTCACAATCTCAAACAATTTTGTTATGCAAAAGTTATTCTAATGATGGGTCCTAGTACTTTCATACCTTGAAAGGAAAATAAGATTGTATTCTCAATTTCTAGCCTAAAAATGAATAACACAATCATAGACTTGCACACACATATATCAAACCCTGCATCTAACAATAAAATAACTTTCTTAAATGAAGATGTGAACACAACACTTAAAAAATACCCACAATAGTGCTCAATACAAAATAGATGAGAAGGAAATCTGTATCGCTATAAATTGATGATAAAAGAACTCTGCTACAATATGCTTAATACAATCTACCAAAATCTATAATGTACAAAAAATTGGCTAAAAGAGAGAACCCCTAAGAAGAAAAAGGCTTTAGTCTTTATAGAAAATACAATAAAAAAAGGTAACTGGAGCTACAATAAACTCTCAAAATGTCAAAAATAGAATCCATCCTCGGATACAAGCTAAAATCATGCATAAAATGTTGTAAAAGTGAAAGAATCTTTATGGATTAGTAAACATTAATCCATCGAATATGATAGGATAAACACAATACTTAATTTCTTTCCACATATGCTATTATTTACTTGAGAAATAAATCCCATGAAAAATACAAGGTAGGAGTATATCCAATATGCCCTAAAAGGCTCAAAACCCTAAAACTCCTCACTCTTGCATTTGTCTTCAAGAAGTTTGTCTCTTGTAGCACGACACCTCTATGAATGTTAGGGTTTGAACAAAGGACTGAGAGAGACTGATAATTTTTTATGGGTGTTTGAATTAGACCCATGGCTCTCCTTCATGACTTCTTATCATATACATGTACTTAAGCTCTATGACCTCTATAAAAATAATAACAGTTATTTCATTTTTTTAAAAGAAAAACACGGTTTTACCTCTCTGCTCAGGGTTTAAAATCTTTGCAATTTATTTTTTCCTAGCACGTGATTCTTAGGGTTTGAAAGAGTCATGAAGTTTGAAGATTTTGATTCCTCCTAACTTTATCTTCTTTGAACAAGGATATTTTTTCTTTTCATAAAAGAAATGAGGGCTTTGTTCTTGTTGTGGCTTATCTGCATCTCTCTGTTGCACTTGTAACTAAAACCCATGAGGGTTTCAGGGATTGAAATTTTTATTATTATTTTTTCTATATTATTTGAAACAAAAACCCTTTTTTTAAGTAGTGCTGGGAAAAGAGAAGTTCATGCTATGACAATATTCCAGAGAAATGACAAATGCTTCTATGTATTTTCTTGTTTCTGGGCTTTGTGGAACGATGATTTCTGAATATGGGTTTCCTTCAAGTCAATACCATGAACAATGTTCTAAAACTTCATTTGTAAAACATAACAAAGAAAACAAAATATTTGATATTTCTGTGTATGTGCCACCTAGTGTATGATGAATTAATATTCTATTATTTCACTCATGGGTTTTCTTCTATCACACAAAACCATGGCTTCATGCACAGAGGTCATGATTTGTTGTATACTTTTTAATGCTTTTCTAGGTTGATCAATCTTCAAACTATAAATATTTTAGTCAAACATTTCACTCTTTGAAAAAGTGATTGAAATAGTGATTGTATATTTCTATATCATGTTAAAGTATTTCTAAATTTATGTTGTTACAATGTGTTTTGCTTTATGTTTGATCATATTATCCTTATGCTAGTTGATATCTCTATGAATTTGCAAGAATGAGATCTTCCTTTGTACATATTTGGTACCAAGATGCTTACAAAAAAAACACAAGAACTATGACCTTTTCCCTTATTTATGGAAAGAATGAACTCCTCAAAAACTGTTTATATCCATATAAAACTATGATCAAATTATGCAAAAATTGTTGTGAATCTTGACATTTCTGCACCATACTATAGTTGTACCTTGGATAGCTTTGTCTCTCAAATAATTTGATGATAACTACTCATGTGTACCTATCCTATACAAGAGAATTCTACCATTGTTTATATATGACTGACCACTGAGTGCTGAATTTTCTTTGAGGCTGCTCCATTTTTTTTTTGATGTGTACTTGATTGATAATTGCCCAATAATTTACAGTTGATCCTTTGTCGACTTGATGCTTCAAATATCTCCAAATCACTTTTTTTTTCACACTTTCACTTCACATATGTACCTTTGACTTTGAGTATCTCTATTATGAAATCTAAATATTATCCTTATTCATATTTCCTTAACATTCTTAGATTTCCTTTATGTATGTTATGTATTCTCAAATAGAAAATATGATCTTGAATTGTACTATGCTCTAGTATATTGTGCTATCTAATACAAGGTCATGAGTCACCTTTGAAATATTCCCTATACTTTTTTCACGACTGTACTACTTGTCATTCCCCTTATTCATTTAGCATGGTTTTGTTTAGCATATTTTTTAGGATTTGAATTACTTGTCTTTAGCATGAGAATATCACCTCTTTTAATATTGAATGACTTCTAAATTTGTCTCTCTTCTTGAGTATAACATATTCTATGCACCTGCTATATTTAAATAACCCTTTATATTTGCACCTTCTGATATTGATATTCTTCATGCATTTTTTATTATGATGTATCTGATTATCAATCTGTGACATGTGCTCATTTATTTGTTGTCTTGATACATAACATCATTCATTTACTATTCTAATCACCTTGATGCATAAAACTAGACCTCTTATACTTTTGAGGTGTTGATCTATCCACACTAGGCTCTACTATGTCATTATGTAGCTGATTTTGACACCATCATGCAACTCTATAGCTGGATGCTGGTTATTGTGTAATAGCACTGTGTGAGATTGGTTAATTTTTTTTAATTTAGCTTTTGATCTGATTTTAATTACTTCATTTTACTAAATCCTTTCCATTTTGTCATTAATGCCTCATGTTATCCACCTTACTAACATCCTTATACACAACAACATTAAATCTTATGGATTTAAAGATAACTATTATTTATTTCTAATCTTCTTGATTTGGACATAATACCTTGAGAGCTTTCTTGATGTATTATTTCTTTTCTTCTCATGTAATAATCTTTTTATGAACCTAATTGCATTATGTCATGTTTTTACATAATTGCTAAAAGTTTTCATTCTTACCATGAATGTCTCTTTGATAACATGTTGTCTTTATTTCATTTGGATCTACATGTGATAAATGTTAAGTTAAAAAGTTATATTCTAATTATGAATGTCCCTTTGATAAATTATTCTTCTTAATACATGTACCTGCATATGACATAAAATCATTAGTTCAAAACATCTTCTTGATTCTATTTTCCTTCTTGGTTGATTTGATATTTATTTTGATATACTACTGAATATATAAAAATCAAGACTAGGAGTAAGCTTGTGATTCTCCATTTCTTAGTCGAAGGACTGACCATTCTTTTCTATTTTTCCTTGCAAGTACAATTTGAGAACGTGAGACTTGAGCCTTGTTAGAGTAATAAGTGTTTACTTATTAATTAAATCATATTGATTTAATTATTAAAGTGACTTATTATCTCTTTCTACTAAAGCTAAACTTTAGGCATTGTTGGAAATATATTATGGGAAAGTGAGATACTGAGAGGGGTGGCGCAGGGGGGGGCGGTGAATCAAATATCTACCAATAATTCCATTTTGACATAAACTTGCTTGCATAACATAAACATCAAATTCAATACTAAAATAGATCTAACATCCTAATCATCATCCATGAAAATAAAACATAGCACAATGATTTTAGTTACCCAGAAACTCTTGAAAGGTTAAATTTGGGTGGGGATGACATCCACAAATCTTCACTACTGCAGTATTAAAGTTTACCTGTTAGGGCTACAAAGTTTTATCACAAAATAATGATCTACCCTGTGAGGGGTCTGCCCTTCTAAGAGATTTAAGACTTATACAATCTACCTTGCAAAAGGATTTAAACTTACAATAAAGTAAGAAATCGGTTAAGAGATTTACTTAGGTCTATTAGGACCACTCTGTTAAGAGATTTACCTTGATTCGCCTGTTAAAATGTCTTAGTATCTGATCCTTCAGCTTGCACTATGTTGCTGATAATAGATCTTCTCCTTCCAACATAGATTTGATCTCCTCTATCATATATATCTCTATTCTGTCCTTCACTATTTTTCTGAGTCATTGATCTCTATCTCTAATAATCAAAACACTTCTCTATTCTCCATGTATGAAATCCCCTTCATACTCTTCTCACATATATTATGTTTTAGGCTTTGGATCTCATCTTAAATATAAACAATAGATCAACTCCATGAATCAAGATCTATGATCTAGATTGTCTTCTTATGCCACTTAACCATTCCCTAATTCTTATTGGTTCCATGGATTACATAGGGATTAATGATTACAATTCTAAAGCATAATCACCTCTGGGATTTCCTAAAAAACAATAAATATAATGTAGATGTCAACCAAAATAGTTTACGTAAGTGTTTTTTCCATTACAAACACATATATCAAATTTGGCTTACTCGGCATTTGAAATCTCTGGCACTTGACATTCATTTTTCTTCATACCCAAGTGCTTGACACTGACATATCTATACAACTTGACATAAACTAGCTCAGCTATTACTGAAGTACTCGATGACTTCTGACTTTCTTGAGAGTAACTACTACTCAGTAAATGTATAATATACAAGTCTATACTTAATTCGGCCTATACATGATGAATCGGTCGCAGTGAAGACTGACCAACATTTCCTAGAAAATGACTAAGTGTAAGACACTAATAGACAACCAAACTTAGGAATCAACAATCTCCCCCTTTTCCATTAGTGGAAAAAACACTTTGTCATGACATTTACATTACATTACATGAGTACTTAGTAATATGAAAGAGCTTTTGTATGAATACTCCCCCTAAGACTTTGACTTGGTCTTCAAAAATATTCTACTACACATATATGTACAAAAGACTCCTTTTTGACATAAACCAAATATATATACATTTACACAAATAGTATGTCAGAACTCTGTCATTTCCCCTTTAACCTTTAACATTTCCCCTTTTTGTATTATGTCATGTCATTTCCCCCTTGTTTTTGTCACTTGAAGTTTGTGGGGTGTAGGGGTTTGAAAAATTTGTCCAAAAATGGTTTCTGAAGTTGCATTACCATAGCTAATGCATTGTCCCAATCGGACCTTACAGACTCCAAAACCTGTGACTTTATTTCTAGCTCGACAACTAGCTCAACTAGGCTCTCAAAAATAGGAAGATGAAGGTCTTTCTTTACTAACTCCTTTGCTGTGACTAACTCCTGCATAACCTCAAGATGAGGTGTCAACATTGTTTGTATAGAAATTAGTCTAGCCCTTATTTTACCATCACTAGCCACCAACTTGGCTAATCTACCTTGAACAACTTGGTAAAATGGATGGAGTTGGAACTTGTATCCATGCTCAGTGAGTGACTTGTAGATTTTAAATCTAACTATAATTTATCTATCAAATCCTAATTATCCTTAGTAAACTCTTCAACATTGCATAACATTTTGTATAGAGAATGTGCATTCTGTACAACTTCTTCTAAATTTGTGACTAAGGTAGAAAATTCTACCTGTTTGAATGCTATGTCAGCTAAGACCTTGTTTAATACTTGTTGGCAAGTTGACTATACTATTGTATATGACTAGATATAGTGTTTTCATTATGACAACAAAGCCATATAGAGTTTTGGAGTCAGCACATATTTTCATAAGGTCAGAATATGGCTAAGTGTAGAAAACTGAACAGTTAGCAGAGCACCAAAAGTCAGAGCTTCAGTGCATGTGCATATGACCAAGTTATGGTATGTGCCCTTGAAGTTAAGATGGTAAGTGTGTATTCATGCTAAGTCTAGCACATGATCAGATAAGATAGTATGACAAAGATACAAACAGTTGAAGAGGTACAACCAGTGAACACCAGAATATAACAGAGTATGTAGCCGACTGTTAGTATTTTGATTAGTGGTTATAATATTGTTTTGTAAAGGCTATGTGCCTATTTTAATTAGGTTGTATACATGTAAACATATTTATTTGTAAACACGCTTGAGCCAATTCACTTGGAAGCATTGTATGTAATCAGTTATAGGCCGACCTAGTTAATTGTTTTGGTAGTGCATATAAATATTAGATGTGCCTTTGTAATAAAGCATAGAAGTGGATATAGAGATAAGATAAGTAGAGTAGAAGTATGTGAAGAGTAGTTAGAATGTATTAGAGCTTTGCAAGAGGTCAAAGCATCAGTGCATCAAAGGAACTGATCAGACAAGTAGTGTCACAACACCAATTCATCCAGCAGCTATAGTGTGTATCTGAGATCAGAAGGTTTTAGCCTTCACCCACTTGAGTAGTGAACTCTAGGACAGTGTGTTCCCACCCCTAATAAGGTTATTGTAAAAGACTCTTAATAGGGTTTGACCCTTAACAAGGTCACTATACTAAAAGCATTGTAAAGAAAAACTCCTAACAGGGTTGTAGATCTTCTAACAAGGATCATAAGACACTAGTGCAGCTCTTAGTGGGTGTCAATTCCCATTGGGGTTTTTACCTATTTTGGTTTCCCCATAACCATATTGGTGTTATGTGTTGTGTTTATGTTAATGTTCAATTCAGTACTTAAGCATTCAAATTAAGTTTCAAGAGTAAAGTAAAAAGATTAAATATAGTGAACACTGATTCAACCCCCCCCCCCCCCCCTCTCAGTGTTCCTATTCCTAACAATTGGTATTAGAGCTATGATCCTCTGAAGAGAAGTTTAACCACTTGAGGAGATCAATAGGTTTGGAAGAAGAAAAACATCTGAAGAAGAATCTTATAGAAACTCTTGAAGACCTTGATATATCTGAGAAAGAAGTTGAAGAACTAAAATTGAAAGTCAGTAACGCACAAGTATTCATCAAGAAATTGAGACAAGATTTGAAGGATTGTACAAACAATGATTTGGGAAAAATGGTTAAGAAGCTGAATGAGGAGAACACATCCTTACAAGATCAGATTGAATAGTTGGATGAAAAGCTAACTAACAATCAAAAATTTTATCATGAATAGATCAAAGAGAACCTTCAACTGAATGAAGAATTAAGGCAAGAAAACATGGAAATCTTGGAGCTAAGAAATAGCAAAGAAAAGATAGATTCTGAATTGATTGAAGCAAAGAATCACATTGATAAATTACACAAAAGAAAGGATCTGATTGAATCTTAGTTATATGCTTGGAAGCTTAAAGGAGATACCAACGACATTGGATTCAATGAAGTACAAAATCAGATTGATAAAATGCGAGCAAGAATGAAAGCACCAGAAGACACCACATATGCTAAGAAGACTAAAAATTAAACTAAAGACAATATTAAACCATCTAAAGATGAGTGCAAGCTAGTAGACTAAACTTGTTATGCATGTAACAAGCATGGACATATAGCAAGGAATTGTAAAGAGGTAAGACCTTTCAATGGTTATTGTTATTCATGCAATAAAATTGGTCATAGAGCTATGAATTGTAGAACAAGTCAGAAGAAAAAGACTCGGCATAATTAGAGAAATCATAATCAAACAAATGTAAGAATTTCTCAGATTATTACATGTCAAATATGTATTTATAATAGTCACTCGGCTAGATAGTGTAAAATGGTAACCCATATCAATGTGCTGAGGAATTTAAGGCCTCCACTTATTTGTCACTCTTGTAACAAGGCTAGACACATCTCAAAGTTTTGTAGATCATGAACACAAAGTCAGGAAAGCCCTAAAAAGCTAGAAGAATCAATATTAGATACCGAAGAAGTCAAGTTTGTGAAAGCTATAAAAGATGTGAGCTTGATTTGGTCAGAGGCAAAGAAGGATAAGGTTGATGAGTATGTATTGGATGCATCCATAGTGGACACACCCTCTACTGATAGGATTAACAGTCCATAATACAACTGAGAGGGGGGGGGGGCTGAATCAGTTGTATGATAGAATATTAAACTTTAAACTTTAAGCTTATCAATATCAGATCCAATGAATACAATGAATGCCAACACAATAACACAATATTTTGGTTACGGGGAAACCCTGTTAAAGGTAAAAACCCCGGTGGGAATTAGCACCCACTAATGATGTACTGAGAGTATAGTAATCCTTGTTAGAAGATATAGCCCTATTAGGAGCTTATTGAAACATTACAGTACATAGTCCTTGTTAGACGATAGACCCTATTAGGAGTCAAGAATAAAAGAGGGCTCACTAGCCAAAGAAGGTTAAGTCCACCTTTTGAACTCACTAGTTTGCAACAAGTGTATATGAAAAAATACACAATCTTTTGAATTGGTTGCCAGTAATTGTCTTTGCTTGATCAGTTCCAATGAAGTCCACCAATAATCCTCTGCTCTACATACAACAGACACAAGTTTGCAACCTCCTTATATCACGCATATCTCATCCATGTCTCTTCCAAAGAAAAGACCTTTTATTTATACCTTATTACATTTTACCAAGAATAGGTTGGCCCATAAGGCTTTCCTAATTAAAAATAATTACATAGGCCCTTGCTAAGATATACATGGTATCAAAAAAAAGTTTACAATGATTACATTACAAGAATTAAGGACCGACATCCTTGAATTATGCTTGCCAAACAAAACACATGCTTCATTCTTGAGTCAGCTTCATAATAAGCCATCGCCAGAGCACACACCATAGATGTCATCATCAATCATTCCATACCTTGCACTGACCAATGAAAATCTATTAGTACCTCTTCCATCATCCTTCAAGATCACATAACTTGAATTCAATCCCTCTGAAATCTATACCAAAAACTCAGAGACTAACTCTGTCAATTCTCACTATCACAGTCCAGTGACCAGTCTTTACCAAAATAGTTGTATGTTCCTTAATATGCATCCATTAATGATGCAATATTAGATATAAGATCACAACATCCATCTGAACTCTCTTCTGACTTCGCAGCATCTGAAACATCTGTACACATTTCGTACACTGTGATTACCAGTCTGGTTCCTTCATAGAAGCATATGTTGACATCAGTGAAAAAACACAAATGACAACAATATGAGTGCCCATTTAGTAACGTAGTGATTAAAAATATTAAATGTCTCAAACACCACCCATGCATTATCAATAACCAACATCCACATCTAGATGAATGACCCTCAAGGTCATAGGGGGAGCCAATTTAACTCTAGACCCCTACGCGGCTGATATACTCACCCTTAGAGTATGCGCCTTTGGATTTAACCTTTTGGAGATTATTTGAGGCTATGTGAAAAAAGTGCACTACCTGATCGATTGCAGAATGGAAGTTGGAAATTCTTAGTAAAATTTTGATTTACACGGCAAGCATTAATGATGAAATTTTCACTTTAAAGTACACAAAGACTTGCAGATCACTCATTGCATTCAAGTT
The DNA here is from genome assembly GCA_027943335.1 of Chamaecyparis obtusa. Classification (NCBI taxonomy): domain Eukaryota; kingdom Viridiplantae; phylum Streptophyta; class Pinopsida; order Cupressales; family Cupressaceae; genus Chamaecyparis; species Chamaecyparis obtusa. The sequence continues at coordinate 239,180 of BSBK01002654.1, read as the reverse complement.
AGAGAGATTGAAGATCATAGAAGCCCTAGCAGTTGATTGTGAAGTATTGAAGTTTGATTCACTAGTGAAAGAGTGTGATTGATCAGTTGTAAAGCCCTAATCTATCATGATGATTTAGAAGTTCTTGAAAACTGATTTGAAGTGATAAAATAAGTAAGTTATGGCTACACCTGTTATGTTTGATATTGCAGAGAGGAAAAGATATGTTTTCAAGAGGCACCCTTTTAAGTCTACCCTAGATGACCTAGAAGACACATTGTCAAGAACCCCTATTGGTGTCATGCATGTTGAAGACATTTGTGCATACATTTACTACAAGAAAGAACTAGTTGGACTTGATAGGATTAGAGTGCACATTGAAACTATGATAAAGCTAGACAAAACCTTCCTAGATGAGTTTGCACAACTAGAAAACCATCCCATAGTTGAATATGCTATGGTGTATGAGTTTTATGAGTCTGAATGGATCAAGATATTGCTTAGTAGGATTTTGGATAGGTGAAGTTCCAATGAGAATCATAGGAGACCTTATTCATGAAATGATAGGCCTTTCAAGGATAGGCATTGTTCTTCTAGCAGGCAAGGATGTGAGAAAACTATTAGAACAGGCATATAAGTCAAGAAGTGATAGGCATAGAATGACAATTGAGCCTATAGAGGAGAAAGACATCAAATTGATGTCTATGATATTAGGTTATAGGTTTCAGCACACCAGGGTGAATAGTGTGTCCACAGCCACTATTCTTGCAACAATAAGACTTGTCAGAGAAAATGGTGAGTTCAATCTATGTGAGATCTTGCATGCACAATTGTTAGATAATATTAGAGCCATCAACCATGATAAGACCAAAATATTAGGTTTGGGTCTTTGATTATCTACATGTACTTCCACATACTTGGAAAGATCTTAGACTTGTATTTAGACAAGAGTTTACCTACAATGCCACAAATATCTCTTAAGGCATCTACTAAGAGTACATTGAAAGAATACATGGAGTTGGAATTAAAGACATTTAGGATTAGAATGTAGATGAGATACAGAATACCAGAGAGTATAGTTGAAAAATATAAAGATAATATTTTCTTTATGGTAGAAACTGATATAACATGTATGGAAGCAGTTGAACCTAGAACAAAGTGGATCCATCCACTTGGTTATGAGGTAGAGGAACCAATTTTGGAAGAATATGCATAGGTAGTACTTTTAGCACCTAAGGACCCTAATGAACCTAGGTGGGGTACTTATGAAGAAAAGACAAGAGAAGTTGATGTAGTTCTAAACAGGGCAACAACTAAGAGGAAAGTCTCAAAGATTATATTTGAAATACTCATAATTCATGGTGTAACACATGAAGATCTTGATAAAGTAAGAGAAAAAAAGATAGCATTGGAGATTAAGAGCACATCCTTGGTGGAAGCTAAGAAAGATGATCCCAAACTAAAGAAAGTCAAGATAGAGAAAATTGAAGATCCAAATAATAAAATAGATACTATCCCTTCTGCGCCCAAAGTGACAATTGATCTAACATCGCCTCCTGAGTATAAGGTAATGTCCAAGAGGAAGAAGGAAACCAGCACAAGTCACCCATCCTCGTGGGCAACTAGAAGTAAGAAAAATTCTCAAGCACCTCCAGAGGTAGGTTTCAGACCTAGTCTTCAAGTCTTGAGAACAAGGATTGTTGATGAAGGCAGATTAGATCAGATAGGAAAGTTTTATGAGATGTATAGTGAAATTGATAAATTAGAGATTCATGGCATAATCATAAAACATATTATTAAGTTCAAGAAGATAGTCTTGGAACTTAAGACAGTCATCCCAGATAGTGTTTGTAATATCTTGTAATCCTTGAAGAAATAGGCTATTGAAGAAGATCTTAGAATAAGTGAAAAGATTCTAGATGAAAGCCTACCAGTGTGTTCCTTATAAGAGAAAAACACTATTGTTAGATTTGGTAAAGCTGCATCTAAGAACAAAGCTAAGAACACTACACATAATGGACAAGAACTTTGAGTTGACAACCAAAGAGACAGAGAAATCTTTTGAGAAATTTTTCTTGAATAGGCACATGTATCCACCTACTGTGCCCACAACACAAGTGCCCTCCAAGGAAGACAAGATGGAAAAGACCATAAATATACCGTAATAGGTCCTCAGGATCCAATGCCTATAGTGATAACACCTACAAAGGCAGTAAAGTTTGCACCCATGACTAAGACACAAAAATACAATACTATCATTATTGATAATGTAGAGATTGCAATGGTGGCCACAGACACTAACTTGGATAAGTTTGAGGAATCCTTTGTGAGCACACAAGAGGTTGAAACTCTGTGTGGTAACAATTCACCCAAGCTACAAGAAGAAGTACTAATAAAAGATCTAACAGGTGAAGACGAAGAGGAGACAAAAAAAGAGGAAGAAAAGGAAGAAGAGAAGGAGACAGAAAAATAAATAGAAAAAGAGGAAGAAAAGGTAGAAGAGGAGGAAGGAGAAGAAGAGGTAAAAGGAAGTAAACCAATAGATGATCCATCTATTGAAATACCTATGAAGATAAAACAAGAAGTGATAGATAGCACTCCTATCACACCCTTACCCTCAACATCATTGTTGACAAGTTTGACACCAGACACCTCAAACTTAGACTCTTGGGGAGAAGAAGACTTGATTAAGATAAGTGTCCTAGCCATGGAGAAAGCTAAAGAGAAGCAAGTGATGAGGAACCCTTTGTTTGTTGAATCAGTCAACATTCTGAACAACTTGCTACCTTCAAAAAAGAAAGTGTCCAAGGTTCATTCAATTGATGATGTCAGTACTATATTGACAAACTTCAAAGTAAACTTTTCTAGCTTGGAAGAATCTGCATCCCAAGTTGTAGAAGAGAAATACATGAAGAAAAGATTGAGTGGACTAACTGGAAACTTTACACTTGACCTAAGTTCATTGAAGATTGGTCAAGAATCCTTGAAGGAGTTCATAGCTAAGGGAAGGAAGATCATTGCTGATTGTATGAACAGGGATAAGTTGATTGGTGATCATTACAAGAAAATTTAGGAGGCAGAAGCAATGCTAGACAATGTAAGGAAATCAACATAAGATCCCTTCACTAATGTGAACATGTGCAATAATGTGTACTAGGGGTAGGTAGACAAAATAGAAAAGGCTGAAAATGAGATGTCTAAAATAAGGGCAAGGCAAACACAGCTCTGGAATGCTCTTGCGCCCTCTCTAGATATACTCAATCAGAACATCAAGGAGATCAATGCAACTATGGTGACATATGATCATGGTCCTAGTATAGACTTGGAGAAGATGGAGAAGTTTCAATATGCCTTATGCGCCCATTTATAGATTGTTAATGCACTAATAGCTTTTTGGAAACAAGAGATAAAAATTTTTACAAATAGCATATCCGGATGTCCTAACATTGTAAGTACTTGTAGATACACTTTTTGAGAACCTTTTCCATTAATGTCAAAGGGGGAGTATTGTATATAGAATATGGACTATCACATATGATGTATAGAAGAAGTATAGTATAGAGTATAAAGGGAGATATAAGTTAGAAAGAATTTTGTATAAGGTTACAGTTAGTAACTTCACCATATTCCTTTGTTTCCATTAATGACAAAGGGGGAGATTGTTGGAAAGTTGAATATACTATTATATATGACTAGATATAGTGTTTTTATTATGGCAACAAAGTCATATAGAGTTTTGGAGTCAGCGCACATTTTCATAAGGTTAGAATATGGCTAAGTGTAGAAGACTGGGCAGTTAGCAGAGCACTAGAAGGTCAGAGCATCAATGCATGTGCATATGACTGAGTTATGGTATGTTCCCTTGAAGTTAAGATGGTAAATGTGTATTCATGCTAAGTCTAAGAGTGCATGATCATATAATATAGTATGACGAAGATACAGACAGTTGAAGAGGTACAACCAGTAAACGCCAGAATAGAACAGAGTATGCAACCAAATATTACTATTTTGATTAGCGGTTATAATAATGTTTTGTAAAGGGTATGTGCCTATTGTAATTAGGTTGTAGACATGTAAAAATATTTGTTTGTAAACATTCTTGAGTCAATTCATTTGGAAGCATTGTATGTAATTGATTATAGGCCGACCTAGTTAATTATTTTGGTAGCGCATATAAATATTAGACATGCCTTTGTAATAAAGCATGGAAGTGGATATAGAGATAAGATAAGAAGAGAAAAAATATGTGAAGAGAAGTTAGAATGTATTAGATCTTTTCAAGAGGTCAAAGCATCAATGCATCAAAGTAACTGATCAGACAAGCAGTGTCACAGCACCAACTCATCTAGCATATATAGTGTGTATTTGAGATCAGAAGGTTGTAGCCTTCACCCACTTGACCAGTGAGCTCTAGGATAGTGTGTCCCCACCCCTAATAGGGTCTGACCCTTGACAAGGTCACTGTACTAAAAGCATTGTAAAAAAAAACTCCTAACAGGGTTGTGTATCTTCTAACAAGGATCATAAGACACTAGTGCAGTTCTTAGTGGGTGTCAATTCCCACTAGGGTTTTAACCTATTTGGGTTTCCTCATAACCATATTCATGTTGTGTTGTTTTTATGTTGATGTTCAATTCAGTACTTAAGTATTCAAGTTAATTTTCAAGAGTAAAGTAAAAAGATTAAATATAGTGAACATTGATTCACGCCCCCCCTCTCAGTGTTCCCATTCCTAACAATACCTTGGTTTCAAATTTCCTTTTAGACCATTGTAACAACTTATCATTTGCCTCACTATCATCATCATTCACCTTCTTAAAAATGTGTACAAGTTTCTCTAAGATAGGTGTGGATTCATTGATATCATCCATCTCAAAAGTATCAATGAAAATTCCTTTGATATCATGTAATACCTTCTTTTGTTGATGTTCTCTTCTCAGCTCTTCCTGTTTACTCTTCTTCTTCAAAAGATCCTGCAAGATTTTCATCTATTCATAGGTCAACTTATTAGTGTCCCACTTTGGAATCATTATAAATTCATCGAGTGTCACCTATGTGGTAGGAGATTTCTCCTTCTTCTTTTGTGTTTTCTTCCTCGATGTGTTCCCACTCGACATCTATATAAGAGATTTGATTGCCTCTTGCTCCTTGGACTCTTGTTTCTCCTATTCTTTCTCTTCCTCAATATTTTTCTTTTACATGCCTTCCACATGAGGACTTATCAAAACTAATGCAGATTGCTCTACTTGCTCTTTCTATTTCTCCTTGGCAAGTATAATCTTTGGTGTGATTTCTGACTTGTCCTGTTTCTCAGCACTAACACTTTGTGAGGCTTGTAGATCAACTGTCACCATGTGTGGGATGGCTTGTGTAGTCTCAATAGTTGAAGTACTCTCAATCTATGGATAGTCTTGTACTTGTATTAGTATCAGATTGGTGGTTGGTAGAAATTTGTCTAAGGCTGCATCGACTTGTATATGCTATTGAATTTCCTCCTTAGTCAATACATTTGTTTTCACTGGAGTGTCCTTGGTAATATCAAAAATAGTGATCACATCCTGTGACTCACTTATTCCATCCTTATGATTGCCTTCCTTCTCTTCATTTAGTGGTTCGGTAATGTCCTCCTTATTGTCTAATTCTACTTTACTGGAAGTACCCACACTTTGTTGTGAACTCTTGTAAACTATAAGTCCAAAAATTATTTTCCACAACCTTGTGATCTGTTGCACAATATCTTCAACCTTGTGTTGTAGAATGGAGTATGCTCGGAGCTTGGGAACAAATTTGTTTCGGTACTGATACATGTACTGCTTGATGTAATCAAGGGATATGTCTAGCATGACTTGAGCTAGAGTGCTCTCCCTTATTTGTTTCTCGATCATCAATGCATACTCCCATTTCTAAGCTATCCTATTATACAATTCTTCAGGTATAAGGTTCCCCATATGTAATGGTGTCATCTTGAATGTACAAAGCATATCAATTTTAGCTTCCTCTACTCTTTCTTTATCATCAATGCTCAATTTCTCAAACTTGATTTGTTTGAAGCCTACTAAGCCGATAGTTCTCTTGATGTTGTGGCATATCTCATCCACAGTCAGTTGTTTCCTTTGAGATAGTGCCTTCTTAATATTCTCATCAGAATCAGTTTCCTCATCATCTATTTCTAAGATCAACTTTCTTCTTGGTTTCTTCCTTAAATTTATCAGCACAACCTTAGCTTGAACTAGTTTTTTCTTTCCTGATGTAGGGGTCTTCTTTTGTGGCTCGATAGTTGGAATAGTAGAAGTTGACCTAGTTCTAGGTCTAACTACTGCAGGAGGAGTGGGATTTAATTTCTTCATTTGTTTCTTACTAGGATTGACAACTGATTCCTTCTTGCCTTTCTTAATGATTACAGTCTCCTCCTCTTCACTTTCTTCTAACTCACTAGACTTGTCTTTTCCTAATCCTTGAGTCAATGCAAGAGGTGCATCTTCCTCTTCACCTTATCCTAGCATCTTCTCTAGGTTTTTCACTATCTTCTTTCTTTTTCTTTCCATGGTTGCAAATTTTAGTCCCATGATTACTTTGGACTTTTCCTCCTCATATGTCCCAAAAGACTTATCCTTTTTGTCAATTTCCTTAGCTAATAGGGTTGTTATTGCTATTGTTGTTTCATCTATGTTAACTTCATAAGGTAATGGCCTTAGCCATGATACCCTCAGTTCAATTGCTTGTGCATATGTGAAGTCGGTATCAACTAGGAAACATATGTCATTATAATACTTCTCTACTAGTGATACTGGGATCCTACTCCTTTTCCTCATTTTCTTCTTAAACTCCACAAAGTAGCTATCCATTACACTCTCAAAGTTTGCACCTATCTGATCAATAAATTCACTTATTTGTAGAGTGATAGGTCGCTTCTTTTCCCATACAACATCCCCAATAGTAGGAAAACTATTCTGTATATAGAAAAATAGACAGATGAGCAGAGAACCAAACTTACACATTGAATTCTTCGCTTTCCTGATGGATGTGAGGTTCTTGACAAGCTGTGTCAGTTGTAGCTCGGCAAGATCATAGGTATGATCCTTCTTTACCATCTTCCAAGCTTAATCTATAGCTACACACATAACACTTTCTAGCCTACTGGATTTGTAAAACTTATGTACAATCACCCTCACTGCAAAGTTAATTTGTGGATCCATGATTGTTGAAATGGTCATCCCTCTTTTATTACATACCACTTGGGTATTGGCTTGAATAATCTCTTTTCTTTGACATCTCATAGTCTTCTTCCCTGTAAGACTAGGATAACCACTCACTCGGTGTATCATCTCCTTAGTGATCTTAATTAGTCCATCCTCTAGCCAAATTTTCATATCATGTACTCAACTCAGTACTATCTTGATCCATTCTACCTTGAAATTATGTGGGAAGTCAAGGGTAGGCACCAAACCTCGCTTGGCAACCTTCTGGTGTTCTACCTTCAACACCTTGTTGCTACATAATTTTTCATATGCTTTTGTAAGCTCATAGTCTCATATCTCTCCAATCTTGCACATATAGCATGTGCATATATCATTGATCATCAAAACCTTTGGATAGATAGATGATAGGGCACCTGTGAGATCTCCCATAATTGCACTCTCAGGAATGGCTTAGAATTTTTGTGGCTTACACGCATCGTTCCTTACAAGTTGTACATTGAACACTTCCTTCCCTTGCTTCTTAACTCTAGCTAATGATAAAGATGCCATTTCTTCAGATTCTAGGGTTCAATTAAGAAATAAGTAACTCGGCAAATACCTTGCTCGATAGTTCTCAAATATTTTCTGACGACATGCTGTGAATGATCTCTGTAAATCACACTTAACACAAAAGCTCTTGATAATCGCTCTTGAATGTTCTCAAATCACTGGTAAAATGAGAATAAATAGTAACTTCTTGCTTTATAGACTTTAAATAGTCAGATTAGGGCTTCATTAATGATCCTTACACTTTCTAGGTAAGATACAATTGTCTCAGCAATCTCATGTCTACTAGGTAAACATAAGCTCAGTCAATACTACCATTCAGTTTCAGATCGGTACATATTGCATCGTAGCTACCACAGGAGCTCAACATATACTAGTGACTCGGTCACTATGGGCTAAAATACTGATGCTCGACATCAAATATATAATATTTATTATTTCTCAAATCTGTCCTAATGCATCTTAATCTATGTAGATATGGAATTTAACTTATCAAATGTTAGGAATTATGTAAAATGAAACATTATAAGATTCAGTTCCATACATACCTTCTTTGCTTAGTTTGAAGTAGTGTGATCACCTGATCCATTGTATTGGGTGAGCTCAGGTTTTGTTGGTGCCCAAAAATGATGGATCATATTTTCTATGGATCTGTCATATCCAATGCTGGGAAATCCAATTGTTTTTTCCAACTAACGAATTCAACTTCAGTAATGGTTTGAATCCCTGCAATTCTGACTTTGCAAAAATGAGGCCGGCAGACCTATACCTCAACCTATATGAGGTTTTTGTAGAGCAAATAACTAAATATAAAACTTGCAGATTCTCTCAAAGTGGCAAATGGGCTTGAAAGACAATCAAATTGAAATTAATATGAACTGCGAATGCTAAATGCTTCTGTTAATTGTAATAATGCTTGATAAAAGGTGTATAAATGAAAGGAACAGATGAGTAGAATATCACAAAACTTTAAACAATGAACCAGAAGATTATAATCCAATAATCAATAAGATCGGTGCTTTGATCCCACTTGGGCAATGGAGTCAATCCAATCCTCAATCCTATGTACACCTCAGAGACAATTTTTCTTATAAAAATAAGACTATCACTTCAGGGGCTTCTACATGAAATATAATTGAAATAAGATTGTACAGTTAGTTCTACTGAATTTAACTCTTCTTGAGAGACCAATAGAACACAACTTTCAACTGTTAATCAAACTATATATCTATTTGAAAATATAATAACATGAGAATTCAACACAATGAAGCAAATCCTTACTGCAGATTTATCCAAGGGACTAATTGAGGGAAATGAAAACCAATACACGAGAGAATAGAAAACACATATCTTTTATTGATTTTGAAAGAATAATACATCTGAGTCCATGTTGCAGTTGTTGATCCTTTTATCCTATCTATAAAATTTGTATGTCTGTGTCCCCCACAATGGTCCTGGTATCCTGTTTATATAAAATTCAAGGGATGCGACAAGCCTTAGACCAATGCACCCATTCAAAACTAATACCCAATTTTAACAACTACAACTTTATAATTATTTACAATGTAAAATAGAACTGTCTTATTGGTTAATATATTTAATAAATTTATCCATTCAATAATGCTCCCGTTGAAACAATATTCATCCTTTATCCCACAAAGCATGTTGTCGTCACATATTTGATAAATAAGAATTCTTGCAATACCATCCTCTGTGATGATCCATATCATTACTCAAAAGATCCTACATAGAATTTAATTAATTAAATATTTAAATAAAAGCCTAATTCTATACTAGGGTTATTAGGAAAGCAATATGATATAAATTTTACATATTTTCCAAAATATTTCTCTTAAAACATATCATATCATTAGGAGATATATTTGTGAGAACTTAATTAAAATATATATTTATCATATGTTCTAAAAAATGTACCCTCGTAATCAATTTTTTTCAAAATATTCACTATAGGGTAAAAGTATTATAAATAAAGAGAATATATCTCTTAAAGTAACCCTAAAATTATACAATTTGCCTTAATAAATATTTTCAAGAAGAATCATAGGATGAAAAGAATATATTTTAAAATAAAAATATCCTTTTACAATTTCATTCTATGAGAGATATATTTCACTTTTTAGGGTAAATTAATTTCCTTTGAAAAATTACTTTAAGTGAAACCCATCACCTTTTATAAAAAAACAAATATTACTCCAAAGATCAACAAATATAAGGTAAAAAAGAAAATACTTCATTATCTCAAACATTCAACGTGAAAGACCAATCACAATATTATCCTTTTTTATTTACTTATAGGACAAAAGCATTATAATTATATATTTTCACCCTAACAATTATTTTTATGGAATATAATAGAGAAATTGGTTAGGGTAGGATGGGTAGTTAGGATAGAAAAAATGGTAGGGTCAAGAGGTTAAGTGTTCAACTCCTTGTCCCCACCCTTTGGTAAAAATATTTTTATTTAAAACTATTTTTTGTTTTCAAATATGGAATATTTAATTATTCGAGTATGTATTTTGAAACTTTTCAATATTAATATTTACTCTAAACAATTATTAATATTTTCAAAAGAATATACATTTCCCTTTTTGAAAAATATATTTTACCCTAATGATAGATTTCATTTGTTTGACAAGGGTAAACATATTTTATTTTAAAAAAATGAGTATAGTTTCTTTAAATACACTACTAAATAATCAAGTATTTTAGCTATAAAGAATACTTCACCGTCAAATTTTGAGCCTGCAAACTTAGGTGTCAACAGTGGCTCCAACTAGGGACATGTATCCATACCTGGGCACAGCAAGAATCCAGCTTTCTCTGTAGACCACTAGGAAAAAAGAAACATAAAAGAAATAAGTGTAGAATTAAAAATACTCCCTGAGTTTCTTCTATATGATGACTCTGCTTTTGTACTTGTTTCATGTCATAGGGAACACTGACACAATGTGTGAAACCAGACCTTCTCCATGATGATCATGTTGCTAAGAATATTTAAATCTTGACTCGAACATATACTGCAATGTTCAATGATTTGAAAGCTTTTGCAGATGCTTTTAATGAGTGCATTAATAATGCTCCATGCTTCAATCTCTTTTATTTCCATGGGGACATGCTATTTCGATATTCCTATTGATTCTCATAGACATCCTTATATTTTTAGCCAATGATCCGCTTGATCACTATTCTTTCATTTCAATTCAGAGGATATGAACTAGATTTCTCACGCACATATGAAAAGACATCCTCACATATTGCAGTTGAAATGGAGAGAGATGCAGTTGTAAATCTTATTCTGATCATCTCGATATAAAGCAGCTTCTACGTTACTCTATACAGGATGGGTCTGTCCATATTGTTGAAAATCTACTTGTGGAGGGAACAAAACTACCAATTGGTGAATGTGATGATAAGGGGAAAACAATTCTGCATTTGACAATTACATTTTCTTGAAAGTTTGAGACTTCTTTAAATTTATGACTGATAATAACACTCAAGTCCACTAACAAAAACTTCATTTGTTGTTACAGAATCTGCTGGCCGTTTTTGAGATGTTTGGGCGTTTTTGAGGTTGTTGACATCTCAAAAACATATGAGATTGCAAGAAAATCATTTCCCATATATGGGAAAATGTCTAGGGGTCATTTGGGATATATAGATGATCATTTGCAGCCCAAAAATGGCCCCCAAATTATGCTTTGATATCAAAAACGTGATTCAGATTTTTGAACAGCATCTATAAAATTTTGTTCTTCTTCAATCAAATGCATGGATTCACAAAAATTTCATATCTAGTATGACTCCACACATCACCGATCGATAATAAAATATTATGGTTGCTATATGTGTCACGTTCAAAATATGGTTAATGAATGTTATTATTTTGCAATTGGACAGATTTCAATAAAGTGCATATGAAAAATGTCTAAAATATTTAAATATAAGAATAATAATTGACATAAGAATACTTGAGCATGAAGAAATTAAGGTCCAAAAATGCGTATCTCAAACAATTTAGCATTTGTGAATATATTCATATCTCGAGCTTATCCATCCAAATCTACTAAAAGTTGAAAATAGAAGAACACAATTGTAATTGCTTGGAAAAAAATTGCCTTTTGGTTATGGATCTGGGACCTTTGAATTTGCAAAAAATTAAAGTTCTACCAGTGGCTCTTTCAGTGAAACTTATTCCTTTGCTGTGTCAAAAACTTTGTTTTGATCAATGAATCTTTAATTTTTATAATGAATCATCATATTATTAATCTGGATGTTCCCAAGAATTTTGTTATAAAAATTATTATCATAGTAATCCCTAAAAACATTAACAATACAAGTGACACTACAACATTTGGGGTCGAATTTCAACACCAATTTGTGACGCCACTACAATTTGTGTATGTTTTTTGTATTTTTTTTTGCAAGTGCCCCTGACGGTGTCGTAATAGCAATGATATTGTTGTAATTGCGACACCCATTTGGTTATAAACAAAAAAAAAGAAAAAGGAAGTGTCATTTGTAATATGTGAATTCGAAGAGCTGCCGCAAAGACAACACTGCATTTCTGCGTGGCGCGAAGAGGGCATTCACGTTTGGCGTGGGCAAAGAGGCCAACACCATTTGGGAAGAGGGCACTGGCACTTGACGTAGGCATTCGAGATTTGTCTTCTCATTAACTCAATTTCATTGGCATTGTTTACATCTTAATTAGCATTTGGAATGCTCGATGACCCACGAGCTTTGAGAGCTAGGGCATCGTTGCTATTACCTTCAAGGCATTGTGTGAAGTGTTTGATCTCTCTTTATTTGTTTTGTTATTGATATTCACTATGTGGTACTCCTTGTTTGTGATCATTTCATGAGGAAATGTCTTGATGGCTCACAGGCTGCAAGCTAGGGCATCATACATTGTTTATGAGCTCACTATTTAATACTTGCATTGTTTACATCTTATCATTTGGAATGCTTGATGACCCGCAAGTTTTGAGAGCTAGGGCATCAATTCTATTACCTTCAAGACATTGTGTGAAGTGTTTGATCTCTCTTTATTTGTTTTTCTGTTGATATTCACTATGTGGTACTCCTCGCTTATGATCATTTCACAAGGAAATGTCTTGATGGCTCGTGGGCTACAAGCTAGGGCATCATACATTTTTCATGAGCTCATTGTTTAATACTGACATTGTTTACATCTTTTCATTTGGAATGCTTGATGACCTGCGATCTTTGAGAGCTAGGGCATCGTTTCTATTACTTTCAAGGCATTGTGTGAAGTGTTTGATATCTCTTTATTTATTTTGTTGTTGATATTCATTATGTGGTACTCCCCGTTTATGATCATTTCATGAGGAAATGTCTTGATGGCTCGTGGGCTGCAAGCTAGGGCATCATACATTGTTCATGAGCTCATTGTTTAATACTAGCATTGTTCATGAGCACACTGTTTAATATCTATATCATGAAAATATACATTAATACACTTACTATTTTGAATTTGAGCTCGGGCATCATGCAATGTTATTGCTGTCATTGTATGCTTGTTGCTGTTGTGCACCATATATTATTTTATACATTGTTTATTTTATTGAGACCATGAGCTTGGCATTTGTAATGTATTTTCTGTTATTGGATCAATGCTACCATGTTGTTAAGTTTGTGTATGGATTGACTATGCACATGCATAATTGTAGATGAGGATCAGTAATATGGTGCCAGGCATTGCTTAGATCCTTTGGATCTAACCCTATCTTTTCCTTCCTTGCAAGTTTTGGATCATACAAGAGCATACTAGATTGAACCTCGGGTCAACACTTCATTACTTCAGGCAATGTCTGGTACCTTCATTATTTATGTTCATCCACATATGTATGTTTTCATTCATTCATATTCTTCTGAAAGTTGGCTATTAGTGACCATATAGGACCATTCTTGATGTTTTTGGGTCATTTGATGAAAAGATGTAAATAGGGACATCAATAATAAAATAAGGATATCTTCATAGGGATATATTAAGATTAATATCATAAGTAAAAATATTACATAGTGGCATTCATATTAAGTACAATATGAATTCACATGCCTTTAATTATGATACACTTTTGAAATTATCACTCATTGGTCATTTGACAATTCAAGATATAAGTATCAGAATATAAACTGTTGCAAAAGGAAGAAACCCATACGTATCTATCATCATTTAATACAATATATAAAAGTATCCCACAAACACACAGTTGCTATTATAACAACCATCCTCTAATCCCATGGTGTACTAGTCTCAATGTAAGAACAATTTACTTAAGCCATCATATAAGTATCATCTTAAAGTTTAAATAGACATTGACTATGGATATACAACACTGAGCCATAATAAATTACAGAGTTTCACTGCAATTTCTATGTTCACTGTCATTAAAATATATCACTTTTGTTATATAGGCATCCTTCTCATTAAGTGTTTCCATTAAAATATATCACTCTTGTTATATAATGTATATGCATACTTATTTAAAATGTCATACTTGTTGCTCTTAAATATTATTACCATTTCACTCAAATTTACATGACATTAAAACCAAGCCCAAAATGTATACATATGTGTAAGTATAGGAGAAGCTGGATTCTGCAACTATTGAAAAAAACAAAAACTATACCAATATTAGCTTACGAGAAACTATACTTGTGCTTACCACACCATACCTCAACATCATAATGCTTATCATTTTCAAGCTTGAGCGAAGCTTCGTACCATGCACCGTTCGCAGATTTGTATGCAACGTTGATTTAAGCTGGAGGTAAATTACATGTGTCATGTAAACAACATGGTTGAATGCAATCTCTTTTACACATTTTCGAGAGTTTTCCCACCAATACAAGAGTAAATAATACATTGAACGTAATATACGAACACTGCGTGGTATGAAGTCTCGCTAAAACTTGAAATATATCCACTCCTCATGTTATTGTCAAAATTAAATTCAAATACTTCTCAAAACATTTATTCTTGTAGAATTAAGATATCCTTATCTCAATAATAAAAAAATCTTCCATAATAGCTTTTGAATCACATTAACACACACCCATGTTCTATAGCATAGTTCATTTTAGAAGTGTATGGATGGTGTCCCTATTTTGAAGTGTTTGATCATTTCTATTACCTTCAAAGCATTGTGTGAAGTGTTTGATCTCTCTTTATTTGTTTTGTTGTGCATATACCTTCTCTAATCAACTCTGATATGCACAGGTGATGAACATTCATATTTTCCTAAGCAGTACTTTGAGCTTTCCTACATCACATGTACTATTGTGAAAATCATCACAAGTCCATTTGTTGTAGGAAAGCTCACATTACACATTTTTGGATGACATTGTTTACATCTTAGAATTTGGAATGCTCGATGACCTGCGAGATTTGAGAGCTAGGACATCGTTGCTATTACCTTCAAGGTATTGTGTGAAGTGTTTGATCTCTTTTTATTTGTTTTGCTCTTGATATTCACTATGTGGTACTCCTTGTTTATGATCATTTCATGAGGAAATATCTTGATGGCTCGCAGGCTGCAAGCTAGGGCATCATGCATTGTTTATGAGCTCACTGTTTGAGCAACTCATGTCCCTATTTGATTGGATGGTGCTCTGTTTGTTATATTGAGTTTACATCATATATTTAGTCTTAATAAATATCTTATAAAACAACATAAAACTAACCTAAAATACTTTGTCTTAATGAAATCTTAATAAAACAATATATTTAGTCTCAATAAAATCTTATAAAACAACATATATTGTGTGAAGTGTTTGATCTCTCTTTATTTGTTTTGCTGCTGATATTCACTAGCTATGTGGTACTCACCATTTATGATCATTTCATGAGGAAACATCTTGATGGCTCATGGGTTGCAAGCTAGGGCATCATACATTGTTCATGAGCTCACTGTTTAATACCAGCATTGTTTACATCTTTTCATTTGGAATGCTTGATGACCCATGAGCTTTGAGAGCTAGGGCATCATTGCTATTACCTTCAAGGCATTGTGTGAAGTGTTTGATCTCTCTTTATTTATTTTGCTATTGATATTCACTATGTGGTACTCCCCATTTATGATCATTTCATGAGGAAATGTCTTGATGGTTCATGGGTTGCAAGCTAGGGTATCATGCATTGTTTATGAGCTCACTATTTGAGCACTGACCAATCAAATAGGGACATGAGGTGGTCAAACAGTGAGCTCATAATGACATAAACAATGCATGATGCCCTAGCAAAATAAAAAAATAAATAAAAAAAGATCAAACACTTCACACAATATATGTTGTTCTATAAGATTTTATTAAGACTAAATATATTATTTTATTAAGATTTTATGAAGATAAAATATTTTGGGTTTGTTTTATGTTGTTTTATAAAATTTTATTAAGACTAAATATATGATGTAAACTCATAATTATACTTGATATATATACTTCAAAGGAGGAATTATGAAATATAGTTGTAGGTAGTTATCTCTTCTATAATGATGGAGGAGTGAAAGGTAATGATCAATGAGGTTGCTGCTATTAGATCATACATTAATACACTTATTGTTTTGAATTTGAGCTCGGGCATCATGCAATGTTATTGTTGTCATTGCATGCTTGCTGCTGTTGTGCACCATATATTGTTTTATACACTGTTTATTTCATTGAGACTGTGAGCTTGGCATTTGTAATGTATTTTTTGTTATTGGATAAATGTCACTATGTTGTTGAGGCTTTAGATGCATTGAATCACCACTGCCATTCTATTTTGATAGCAGCAATATAACAAACAGAGCACCCTCCAATCAAATAGAGACATCAGTATAGATGATGCAGATTTGTGTACCTCTTTGTTTTGATGTAGCTTACTCCTTGCATGCAATGGGGCCTCCTTGGGGCTGCCAACCATGTTGTGATGTTATGATCTTTACTTGAAATCACAATAGTGACTCACCAAGTGTTCATGTAGACATAAATGCAACAATTTACTCTATACAACATTCTTCTGAGTGCACATGTCCTATAGCATGGTTTTTCTTTCAGAATTGTATAGCTTGACTATGCACATGCATAATTGTAGATGAGAATCAGTAATAGGATGCCATTCATTGCTTAGATATTTTTTATCTAACCCCCATCTCTCTTTTCTTTGCAGGTTCTGGATCACACAGGGGCACACTAGATTCATACCCGAGTCAAAAATTCATCACTTCAGGCAATGTTTGGCACCCTTATTATTTATGTTCATCCTCTTATGTATGCTTGTACTCTTGCATTTTCTTCTGAAAGTTATTTTCCTTGTATAGTATATACAAGTTATTTTTCATATATATACATGTAATCTTTAGATGGAAATTTTTTTTTTCCTTTACAAGCATCTTTGCATGAAATAAACACAAATTAAACAAGATCATCTAATAATGCAAACTAGGGTACTTGATGTTACATAGACCTTGTTATAAATTTTCCCTAGGCCCTCCTAGAATCAAAGAGGCTAATCTCCTAGCCTTAAGGGTGCTATCCTAGTCCCCTTCTAAGAATTTTCAAACTCCTCCTTTCTCCATTCAGTCTATGACACCAAGAATATGATAAAGTTCACTATTCTAGGAACCTCTCCGTCCCTTCTAAAAAGTTTTTTCTGCTGTCTGGCCTAAAAAGGCTACTATTTTTCGTAGGCCTAATTGAACTTTTTCTACTAATAACTCCAAAATTCTTTGATCAAAGCATCCAACTAATTATGGATTCGAATACCCTTTTGGGAGGGCTTTAAGATTCTGTCGGTCTCCTTTTCCCATACTGTCCATACAAGGCTTGCTGAAAATGGGGCTATAAATGAGGGTTTGGTAACTCACTGTCTGTAACAGTGAGGGTTTAGTATTTTCCCTTGTATCCATAATCCCCTGATCTCTCTCTACATTGGAGATTCTTTATCATTCATCTGACGTCCCCTCCACATCATTTGAACTAGGCTTTGAGTGCCCTCAATCACTCCATCTTCTCTGCAATAGCACACTGACCCCTAACCAAACACTGATAGCTTTCCTAGGGCATCAATTTATAGATACATCCTAAACTTTCTAGGGCCCCTCCTTTGCACAACATATATTACATGGAGTCTAGACAAAAATCCCATAGACCTGTACAGATTGTATGGTGGGAGAGTGCTCTAGTACTCCATTATTCAAAGCTCTATCAGTAGTAACTCGAGACATGCCAAAATAAATAAAACTATAAAGACTAACTCAAAACTAAAATGAAATGCTAAATAAATATCCTAGGAATTCAAAAAAATTAAAAATCATCACATGCAAACATTACAATCATATATTCAATCCATTTCTTATCTCTGTCAACATAAAAATGTATATCTCTATCAAAGGAAAACTAGTTACACAGTCTAAATACAACCAAAATTTTTCTCTCCATAATGCACTCTTCCCTATGAATTGAATTATGGTTTTAAAATCTTAAATAGCTCCCTCCTTGGTGTTAGGGACCATGGATCGAGCTAGCTATCTCTTGAGCTGGTTACATGCTTTTGCAAGAAAAATTGTCATGACAGCTTTCAAAGTTGTCAAGAAAATTTTGGTGGATAGAAAAACCACCTACACACACCTCAAAATCACTTAATCCTTGATTGATTAAGGGTCATAAAGGCCATTTCCAAACCTCTAAAACATTAAAGAGGCCATTTGTTCAACTTTAGAACACTATCCTATGACAGGCAACCTAGAAAAGTTGGCTAAGACTGCTGCAACTAGGCTCCAAAAGACACCAAGGACTCAAAAGAACAAAGAAGAAAAAGCACTAGCTAGCACACCTAGAGAGACCAAATAGGCTTCTCCCTAACCTAGTGGCTTGGCTAAGGCCACTACAAGCCAAAATTTAGGAACACTAGGTACCAAATAGCCCTACCTAGGTGCCCTCACTAGTACTGTAGTCTTATTGAATCTTAGGATGACATCCCAATTGGGAAAGGCAAAACAAAACTTTTCATAGACCAATAATAACCAATGCATGTGGGTGCTCTTCTATTGTACAGTTATACTCATAAAATATATGTACGGTTATAAAATTTCATGCTTTGAAATTTTATAACATAGTTCCTCTTCATCAAAATAGAATGGGAGTGGTGATTCAATGCATCTATCCACATTCTATGTGCTTTGAGACAATGAAATTTTTATCATCATGATGAAGTAATAATGCATTAAATGTCTTACTGATGTCCCTATTTGATTGGATGGTGCTCTGTTTGTTATATTGCTGCTATCAAAATAGAATGCCAGTGGTGATTCAATGCATCTAAAACATCAACAAAATGGTAGCATTGATCCAATAACAAAAAATACATTACAAATGCCAAGCTCATGGTCTCAATGAAATAAATAGTGTATAAAATAATATATGGTGCAAAACAACAACAAGCATGCAATGACAGCAATAACATTGCATGATGTTCGAGCTCAAATTCAAAACAATAAGTGTATTAATGTATTATCATATATTTAGTCTTAATAAAATCTTATAAAACAACATAAAACTAACCCAAAATAATTTTTCTTAATAAAATCTTAATAAAATAATATATTTAGTCTTAATAAAATCTTATAGAACAACATATATTGTGTGAAGTGTTTGATCTCTCTTTATTTGTTTTGTTGTTTTGCTAGGGCATCATGCATTGTTTATGTCATTATGAGCTCACTATTTGAGCACCTCATGTCCTTATTTGATTGGCCGATGCTCAAATAGTGAGCTCATAAACAATGCATGATGCTCTAGCTTATAGCCCACAAACCATCAAGACATTTCCTCATGAAATGATCATAAACGAGGAGTACCACAAAGTGAATATCAACAACAAAACAAATAAAGAGAGATCAAACACATCACACAATTTTTTGAAGGAAATAACAACGATGCCCTAGCTCTCAAAGCTCGTGGGTCATCAAGCATTCCAAATTAAAAGATGTAAACAATGCCAGTATTAAATAGTGTGCTCATGAACAATGTATGATGCCCTAGCTTGCAGCCCGTGAGCCATCAAGACATTTCCTCATGAAATGATCATAAGAGGGGAGTACCACATAGTGAATATCAACAGAAAAACAAATAAATAGAGATCAAACACTTCACACAATATATGTTGTTTTATAAGATTATATTAAGACTAAATATATTGTTTTATCAAGGTTTTAGTTAGTGCTCAAATCTGCAGATTTTCAAATACTCATATAATCCCAATGGACATAATCTAGCAAAATGCAAACACTAAGGTATTAAGGTTAGAAAACCTTCTTCACTTCAAGTATAGATACTCAGGCGGGTATACCTATATCAATTCACTGTTTAACTAAGCTCTGAATTGTGAACTAGCTCCTTCACTGCTTTGTTATTGCTTTTGAACATCAACTTAGTAAGATGATAACACTCTAAGTACGGCCCAAATTATCCTGATACACAAAACTATGATGGAAATCATGAAAGCAGCAACATGAAACAATGGTTTAAGGATATTCATCCTTCTTCTTTTTAGAGTTAAACTCAAGGAAGGTTAACCTCATTCAGTGCTTCTACAAAGCATTATAAGACACATCCATGAACTTGTCATGGAATGATTTAGATTATGCCAATAAAGTAAAATGAAAGAATTATTTATATTTTGGGTGGCAAATAAATGTAAATGGATCTAGAACCAGTGCCTTATCCACTTGGGCATTAGAGTCAAACCCTACCTCCACATATATCTATCAAAACAAAAATACTGAAACTCAAATGACATGTCTAACATACCATCCTTTTAATTTCTACAACTATCATCAAATTCATACATGGATTATTAATTCCCAGAGACCTCCCTTGAGATTTTACTCTTTCCTTGAAAGAAACTTAAGCTTAACCCCTATATTCACCTTGTGAATAATGTATTCAAAATGCCTTGCAATCTAAATACATAAGAAAACTAAAACACTCCATACATAAAGACAATAAAATGGTAGTAACAGAGCTCCAATATTTTGTATTAATGGTCAAAATGTGTTGAGACAGTCTCTTCTCATTTAAAGAAAATAAGGTTTTGTATTTAGAACCTCTCTTACAGAGTATTTTTTCCACCTCTCTAATGAACAAAGACTTTCTACTTATACTAATCAGCCGTCTTGGAATCTTTGAAAGGATGCAACAAGCTTCAGATGGATGTTAAAAGATCTTGCACTAAAAACAAGATTACAAACTGACAAAGTTGTTTGTAATAAAAGATTACAAATATCTATTTCCAACAATCTTGCAGGTGGCACCTTTGTCTAAGGATATTTTAGAGCAGTTGCTAAATTTGTTGCATGAATGATGACCACCATCTGGCTAACTTACATCATCCTCTGTTTGAAACCGTTCTTCCTCAAATTCTGGATCAGGTTCCATGTGTACTCTATTCTTCTTCCTCCTTTTCTTGCTACAAATATTCAAAATGGATTGTTAGGAAGAGCGTCAAAATCTTGTAATAGCTCCCAGGGGTAATTCAACTTTGGCCAGGTGTCACATTCATGCCTATGATAACTTGCTTGACATCTTTGTCCTTTTTTACTTTGATCTTCAAGGGTTTGGAGTACTAACACTTGTTGCTTCTTCACCTGATGCCTTTTCTTCTGAATCTTCTGAAAGATATGTCGATTCCCAAGTCATGTAGGTTTCTTCACTTGGCCAATGAAAGGCAAGGACCTCATCTTTCTTTGGGGACAACTTGTCCCACTCAGCAACCAACTAGTGAACCTCTATTGTTACATTTGCAAAGTATATCCTAGCATCCTGAAGGAGTTCAATAAATTGTATGAATGGGGTATTATCATCAGTACATAAAATGGAATCTACTTTAGAGAGTACTTGTCTATCTATTTTCTCCATCCATTGATCTTTATCTTTGATTACCCCATCTGCCTTAATAAGACCAGGAAAAATTTGGAAATCATCCTGGAAATATCTTGCCCTTAGGATTTCTAACCTTCTTCTTATACTCTCCCTATTTACCTCAAAGTCAATAAGATCCTTGAAAAACCTGTAAGTATTTATTAGCTCTATATTTACAACACATTTATCCTTATTTTGATCAAACCATGACCTCGGATAATCTTTTCTTGCAGACCACCTTTCCAAAATTTTGTCCATAGTAGCGACCTCTTTCTAAAAAATTGCTAAGACATCTGCCAATTGTTTTGCAGATTTGTATATTTCTTTAGGCCTCACCTTTGCAACAAAATGTGACACAACATCTTTTATCTTCTCACCTAACCTATCCTTTACTTTTTGATCAATATCCACCTCATCTATGGAAGGAGGAAAAGGGGAAGGGGGAAGTTCAATAATAGGGCTTGATGAGGAAGGCCCAACAGGGGAGGAAGCTATCTGAATTTGCTCTGATAATTGTATTGGGCCATGTTCTCCCAATTTCTTTCTTAAGTCTGAAATCAGAATATCTCTCTCAAGAATCCCCTGTTTCATCTCACCATAAACCTTCAAAACTGTTTCCAATTTTGCAGTGAGCTCTTCCTTCTCTTTAGCTTCCTTTTCTGCCACTTTTGTTGTTAATTATGTTGTGGCCATTACCATACCTGATGCTTCCACCAAAGAAGTATCAGTAACTCTTCTTACAATTAGACTCCCTGAGAGGTCATCTTTGACAATTTATTTTCCCTTGTTACTTTCATTCTTTCTTAAAGACCACATTACCAACGCTTGATGATTATCACTGAAAGTGACTCCTTTAAGAGCCTGTTCTGCTTCCTCTAGAGTTCTATGGAGAGGAGTGGTCTATTTTCTGACTGCATCAAACACTACTGCATTAGCTATATCCCACTCTGGGAGGATTAGTACTCCTGACACCTTTACCATATCTCTTCCCTGTTCTAGAGTGATTTGTTTAAATTTTGCAGTCATCTCTATTTTCACTTCTTCCTTTATGACTTGTAAATCCTTCTCTGGATTCTCTTCATGTCTCTTCTCACAGATTTCTTGAAATTGTTTGATGTTTAATTTCCAAAGAAATTGCATAAAGGCCCTAGTTTTAACAAAAGTATCATCAACCAAAAACTCTTCACAAGCTTGCTTGATTACAGGGTCCAATTCCATACCTACTAATTCCCCTGCTGTTAAATCCAACTTGGGTTCTCTTGGTAGCTCTGGCACTCCCTCATTTACTTCTTCATAAGTCATAAAGATTTGACCTAGATCACCTACTTATTGTACTTGTTCTGCAATCTCTTGGTCATCAAAAATTCTTAGAGGAGACTGTGATGGGGAGTACTCCTTTTCAACATGAGCAAGTCTTTCTTCCAATCTTTGCCTTTTTGATGGGGGTGGAGAATCAATTATATCCTCAGAAGTTTGAGGATGAGGAGAATCGGGGATCTCCACAATCTCCTTTTATTTTCCAACCTGTTGTAAGGTTGATGGGATATCCCTTTTATCTATTTGCTTTTGCTGGCTTTGTTCTGGTATCACCACATTGTAACTAGTCTTCTTTTGCACCATGTACCTCCCCGAGGGTAACCCTTTTGCAAACATAGGCTTGCTCAACAATTGTCTAGCCTTTTCTGGATCATCCTTCATAACCTTTTCCTTCTTCTCATTTAGGGTCTGAAAAATATCTTGAAAACAATTCATAAGAGTATCTATTTTCTTCCCCATTGGATTTATGCTTTTCAGGGGATCCCATCCCGAATCAAATTACTGGATAAAATCTAGTGTCTTCCTGTATACCAACCATTTTTCTTTCATAACCTCTTGTTCCTGCATCTTTGCTACATTCTTGACAATATCTTTAGGGAAATTAAAAATATGGTTAATCATGGCACACTTGGCTCTCTTTTTAAACATTTCATTATAGAAACCTCTTGGATCTGTTGTTCTGGCAATTGTAGTAGCCATATGGTATGGAGCTAAAATTTTATCCATGTAAACCCATCCACCCTTGGTAATTATGAATTGATGGGAAATGGTAACATTTGGGAATAAAGTTCCCTTGCCTTTCCCAGTGAGGGCACACTCTTCAATATCTCTTAATTGCCTCAAGAACTCTACAATTCCAATCCTAAGGGGTACTTGATAGGGCAATATAAAAGGGGTCCCCCTGAAACCATACAACCTGATGACAGTTGATACATTGTAGAAAATAACATCTCCCCGATTGTGTATGATGTTCAGATTCTTAGCAAACTAGTTTGGCCTAATAAGCTGTGCCAATATTGTTGGGATTCTTAGGTTGTCTAAGACAAACAGCTTCCTGAGTCTAGCTGCAAAATGTTTATCAAAATTAATGAAACTATGATCCTTCTTATCCGAGGTCATTGTGAGGCTCCATAGTTGGACTGGCATATCTTCACTATCCTTCTTTCTCACTAATTCCATTTCCTGTTCAAAATAACTTGCTCCTTTAAACAGAAACATGTGCATTATGAAAGACTACCAGCAAAAGGGCCTGTCACCTTCATTCTTTTGAATCTTCACAAATCCATTATGGATTAATTCAGCAATAAAAGGAGAAAAATCAAAATTAATAGATACGTGTGCATGTAAAATTTAGATCATCATGCACATCAAGTGTATTGGCATCCTTTCACTAACATCGTCTCCAAAAATCTAACATAATGACCAATATGCACCCTTAGCTCTGAGATCAAAATATTCTATTTTAAAAGGCTCCTGAGTGTTCTGTCCCACAATAACCATTTTTCCAATTTTGGTGTAGAAATCCTTCAACAACTTGCCTCTGAAATAGTTCCTTTGTGCATTATACACTTGCCTTAGTTCTTCAAAATCAATGCTCTCCAAACTGTTTGAGGGTTCACTTAACCTGAACACCTTCCTGATTTCTTCAGCAGAAACTTTAATCAATAATACTCCCTTTGCATCCCTAACTTCGTTAGTGATTGGATCATAACTCTTTGCAACCTGGGTCATCAAATCTACATCTAAAAAGACATCGGGCACGACAAGTTTTCCTAGGTCAAACTATCATATATTGCTTGCAGGGTGAGGATCATTTCTCTGACTAAAACCTACTTTGAATAATTCCAATCCTATGATATCAAAGTCACCTCTTGTGTTGATTGTACCAATTTTGGCCTCTCTAATAAAACTTGCTATGTCATATAAACCCTCCGCTATTTTTACCCTAGGATCTTTGGGAATCAAACTCTTGGTTTTCACCGGGGTAGTGGAAGAGCCAGGAAGTAATTGAAATAAATCCTCGTGCAAACCTCTTTCACTATACTCAATTTTACCTGACAATTCTTTCCTTGGTGCCATTTTAAGGTTTATCTTTAAAAGAAATATTTGCAAGATAGACAAAATATAGAACTGTGATTCTTTTAGTAAGGAAGCAATTCGCACAAGTATTTCACCAACCTTTTTTCTGAAAACCACCGGGGAATAGTAGCCAGTCTTCGTAATTCTTCACGCCTGAGTCTCTACAAATTTTTGATCTCTTTGTGCTTCTAAGAGTGTGCAAAATTCTGATATATGATCCATTAAAGCAATCATGTCAATAATTAATTTAGCACGATTGAAACAATTACTCCTCCGGAAGAGCGAACTGTCACTTCTCAATGGGAAACTTCAAATTTGCATCACTTTATCTCCAGTTTAAATTAGAACCATCGATCCTCATTAGCAGATGATCTAACGGCCTGTTGCATGATCACATAGCGTGAAAATCACTCACACAAACATGCGACTAACCATCACATTACCTCTCTATTTTTGGTGGTCTCTTATAACTTCCATCGTTAAGACAAAATGTTATTCGCATGATCGCGTAGCTTAAAAGAAGCTTATGCGAACATGCAAAAACTCGTTAGCATTTATCACCATCATTTTCTTCCTTCAAATCATCGGTCCCACCTTGCCTTTGTCAATAAAGCAAATCCATGCTTGCAACACTTGGAAAATTGTCAGGTACTTTCTTTCTTTCCGAGCACTGGTGTCTGCTGATACTAGCCAATGAGAAAATATTATTCATGCACATCTGTCAAAAGTTCCACCTGAGAATTGCACTTGGTTTAATGCAAGATCAACATCTTGTCGCATGATCGCATATGCTTCTTAGATCCCATATGATTATATGACAACTGTCCCATCTTCCCCTTATTGCTTTTCAAACTTTGGAGATTCCTCTGTCACCGGCCCCATTGTCCTTTACAAATAAAAGGCCGCCACTTGTGAAATACTTGTCAATGGTCCCACCTTGTTTCTGCATCAAGCTTCATTATAAAATCAATAGTTATTTTGCATGTTCACATGGCTTGGAAATATTCCATGCAAACACACGACCACCGTTAGATCTTCTTTAAAGATTCACAGTTGAATGAAACTCGAAACATTAGAATACAAGGTAATTAAGACATAGGATATGTTATTTATATCACTGGGGTCCTAGACTTAGGAAAAGATATAACCCCCATGTGAAAAATAAATGCATGTGCTCTTTAATGAACTTAAGTGACTTAAAAAGTAATGCTCAAAAAGAAATGAGGAGAATGACTTAGGGTTTATTTGAAAATGGCAAACATTTTAGGGTTTCTGACATGAATTCAAAATTCTTCAAAGACAAGACCTAGGGTAAGGATTTTTGAACTGGGCTATGACAATTTTTTGAAGAAATTCTGACACCTAGACCTAGGAAAACTTCACAGACCAAAGGACTAAACCAACGTTTGGACAAAAACCTCAGAAAATTAAGAATATACCCAACAGTGGCTCTATCTGAGGATGCTTGATTGCAAAATCATAGCAAGAACTTACAAATCTCTGGGAGGCAGACTAGAAAACCTTAACCTAAAATAAGAAACAAACACACAACATAAACAAACACACCTATACATATATACAAGCCTACTGTGCATGGAAAAGAATTAGCTGAAGAAAAATTTCAGGAACTGTCCATGCACTGGAAATTCCTACTTTTCACCATCCAAATTTTTTAGAAAGTATGAATCCTTGCCATGGGTTTGATGAAAAATATAAGGTCCCATCCACAAAGACTCAATTTTTTTGTGTCTCCCTTTATCTTCAGCCCTAACATTCCATTGAAGAACCATATCACCAGGCTGGAATTTTCTCATAGTTGCTCTCTTATCAAAAAAGATACTTCATTTTTTGCTGCAACTTCACATTTTCTCTTTGTCCTTCCCTCCTAATCTCATCCAGTTCAATCAGCTAAACCATTCTATCCTATAGTGGATCACTGATTTCCATATCCTCTTCTTGCATAAACTTATAGATTGGAAGGAAATTATTTACTGGCAACCTTGATTTTGCACCATATAACATCTCAAAAGGGGACTTAACAGTAGCCCTCTTCTCAAAAATTCTATCAGCCCATAGTGCTAACTTTAATTTTACATGCCAACTTCTCTTATTCTTTTCCAGGGTTTTCTTCAGAATCTACAAACTACTCTTGTTGTTGGATTCAGCCTGTCCATTGGCCTGTGGATGATAAGGGGATGAGTAAGGCAATACTATGCCCATTTCTGAATAGAAATCAGTAATCTCATGTGACCTGAAACTCATAGCATTGTCAACAACCAATTTAATAGGGACACCAAATCTATTGATTATGTTGTTCATCAGAAACTCAATCACAACAGCACTAGTAGCCCTTTTTGTTGGAATGGCTTCAATCCATTTGGTGAAATAATCAGTAGCCACCAGAATGTGACTATGTCCTCCACTAGATTTCTCAGAGAACTCTCCAATAAAATCCATACCCCACATTGCAAAAGGAGCTTCTGCAACAACAGGATTCAATAATAGTGCACTTGAGAACTTCAATTTTTTAGAAAACCTTTGACAAGGTTCACATTTTCTCACATAAGAATGAGTGTCTTTGAACAATATAAGCCAATAGTATCCCGCCCTTAAGATTTTATGAGCTGTTGATCAGGCAGAACGATGTCCTCCACATAGTCCAGAGTGCATTTCCTTCAACACTTTCTCTAATTGGTACTTATCCAGACAAAAGAGTAAAATGCCATCATTATCCTTCCAGTACAAATCACCCTGGATCAGAACATATCTCTGAGCTTGCAATCTCAGACTCCTTCTTTGATTGCCATTTAATTTAGGTGGACACTTGGCATTTTTAATAAAATAAATGACATCCTTGTACCAAGGTTGCATTTCAATACTAGTAATTATATCAACATTAGCAGCAACATTATTTACCTGGACAAGGTCCATATTTTCCTCAGTCATTAACTTAGCAAGTCCCAATCCTCTTACAAACTTGGTAATGTGAATGTCAATGTCAAACTCTTGAATCCTATTTATCCATTTACACCTCTTTCCCATGACTTCACTCTATGTTAGGATATCCTTTACCGTAGTATGAGGCACATAAGCACTAACCTTTGCACATACCAAATATGGTCTGAAAGCTTTGACTGCCTTTACAAGGGCATAAGCTTGCTTCTCCATTAGTTCATAATTTAATTTAGTAGATTGTAATGATTTTCTGAAAAAGGCTATAGGATGCTCATATCCTTCTTGATCCTTTTGTAAAAGGATAGCTGCAATAGTATGAAAAGATGCAAAAGAAAATAGAGAAAATGGTTTCAAATAATCAGGTGATACCAAAACTGGGGCCTCCTGAATTTCTTTTTTGATTCTTACAAAAACTTGCTGAGCTTCAAGGTTCCATTCAAACTTCACTTCCTTCTTTAGGAACTTCACTATGGGCTTGACCAATTCTACAAAGTTAGCAATAGATCTTCTTACAAAATTAATTTGTCCCAAGAATGACTGCACACCTTTTATGTTCTTTGGTGGAGGGACCTTTTTAATTGCCTCTACTCTTTCAGGATCAATCCTGACTCCTTCTTTTGACACTATGTGTCCAAGTAACTTCCCTTCTATCACAACAAATTGACACTTTTTGGGATTCAAAGACACACCAAATTCTAAGGCTTTAAGAATGACCTTCTCCAAATGGGAACAATGATCATCAGCTTTCTTGGAATAAGCAGTGAGATCATCCTGATAAACAACCATTAAAACATTTATCAAATCCTCAAATGCAACATCCATGGCTCTCTGAAATGTTGCTCCAACATTTTTTAGACCAAAAGGCATGCAAACATATACATATGTTCCCCATGGGGTTGTGAAGGCTATCTTAAATTGCTCTAATTCTTTGACCAGCACTTGATTATACCCCAAGAAACCATCCATCATTGACAAGAGTTCACATCTAGTCACCCTATGCAGCATGGCCTCCATATTTGGCAATCCATAATTGTCCTTGAGTGAAGCCACATTCAGGTTCCTAAAATCAACACAGAGCCTAATGTCACCATTCTTTTTCCTTACTGGCACAAGATTAGAAACCCATGTAGAATGCCTACTTGGCTCAATGATACCAGCATCCCTCAATTTTGTCAACTCAACTTCCATCTTAGTGGCTAGTAAAGGGTTAATGGGCCTCTGCTTCTATCTAAAAGGCTTAGCTTCTTCTTTTAAAGGAATTTCATGCTGGAATAGATCAGCTCTATAAGCTTTAAGGTCATCATAGGACCAAGCAAATACATGCTTGTACTTTTTCAAAAGTCTTATCAAATTTCCTCTGATCTCTTTGCTCAGTTTCTTGCCAATGTATACCATTTGTGGGGATTTTTCTGAACCCAAGTTTATTTCCTCTAAGTCCTCCATTTTAGTGTTAGACTTCTAAGACAAAAAACCATCATTTATTTTGAACATTCCTTCCAATTCTACTAACCCTTTAGGTATGTGGTTGGATGTCAATTGCACTATCTCATTCCCCATGATGCATTCTTTTCCCTCAACACACTGTTGTATCTCATTGAAATCTATTTGCTGACCATCATATTGATCAAGGCCTTGAATAAACCTAAGGATATCAAGGTCATCCTCAAAAACTTGCCAATTGTATACATTATCAGTCACAACAGGCCTAGTTTTGACCTCTAACATAGACACACCAGTGAGGGTTATGTCTTCACTCTTAAGGGAAACATTTGCAAGAAAGTCTGCCATGATATTATTGGATCTTTCTACCCAAAGTAGATTGAAAGCAACAAAAAACTCTAGTCTATCCCGAACAGCATGTTTATATAGTTTCAACTTTTCATCTTTAGAAGCATACTGAGATCTCACTTGGGCTATAATCAACTGGGAATCACCATGAACTTTTAAAGATTTAATACCATGTTTTATGGCCACATCTAATCCTAGTATCAGAGCCTCATACTCGACAGTGTTATTTGTACACTCAAAAGTTAATAAGAAAGAGTATTTAAATGTAATACCTGATGGGGAAATGAATACAACACCAGCTCCTAATCCTTTCTTGGAGCATCCACCATCAAAGAACATTTTCCAAAGTGCATCTTGCTGCAAAATCAGCTCATCCACAATTAGATCTATGTTTTTCAATTGAGGTACTACTTCTTGAATCATAAAATTGCTCATGTCAATATCTACAAAATAGTTTAGATCCTCCGGAGCAACCACTTCAATCATGACTGAAGAACGGGGCTCCCTGTACAACTTTACCTCAGTTCCATTTATTGGGATGGTAGCATATGACAAATCTAGTTGCAACTTTCCACCCACTGCTGTAGCCCATTGTCTTGACAGTAACATGCCATAATGAGGTTTTGTATCAACAACAACCACATCCATTTTATATGTGGCTTCTGGGAATGCAGCAATCTTTACTTCAATTCCAATCAGGGTCCCTACAATAGGTATTTCCCTATTGTCCATGGCATAACACCTTCCACTAGATGTATTGACCTGCAACCCTAACTCCTTCATCACTTGATAAGGCATTACAGTTGTAGCAGCACTAGAGTCAATCATACAATTTTTCAGAAAAAAATTATTTACAAGAAAAGTAACATAGAATGGATTAATAGAGGATGGTTCTTGTGTTACAATAGTCCCTACACATACATCAGAAATATCATTAATTGCACTTGGCTTGTTCAGGGATTTCCCTTCCTCTTGTAGAACAGGAGTAGTTCTCTACTCACTTATAAGAGCCAGGGCTGTTGCTTTGTGCTCTTCTATTTTCAACATTTCAAGCAGAGGGATGAACACTTTCATTTGGGACAAGGCATGTCTCATATCAAAGGTATGGGAGTCAGTGTAAACATCAGGGTGATCCTTTGACCTACCAAATTTCTTCTTCACCTTATCAGCAATAACTTCTTGTTTCCCTTTCTTTTCAGCTTCAAACCCTTCGTCTTTACTATTTACAACATTGGGCTTTGGGGAATCCCTATCTTGAGGACTACTCTTAACAAACACTAATCTAGGAACTCCCTACTCATTATCCACCTTTCTGTTCCTCAAATTGTATGAGGATTTTTCTTGAGTAATAGCAGCCACAATTAAACTCTTGATCTCTTCTTCACTAGGCTTTCTCCATTGTCTTTCATCTGGCCTAGATTCTACCATATGAGTCTTACAATCATCATTATCAAACTCTTCCTGGTTAGATTGAGTAAAAATTTGTTGTTCATAGTTAGATAAAATCTTCCTCTGATGATCAACATCAGGGAAAATAAATTCATCATCTGAGGACTCAAGGTCCCCCATTAGTTCAATAGTGAACATGTAGCAGGCTTTTTAGATCCTTCATAATCTCCTACATATGAATCATTGGCCTTTTCTCCCAAGGCCTGAGCAACAACACATTGGAATGGTGAGTGGGGCATATTACAAGCCACACACCAAGGGGTACTTTCCACATTATGTGCTATGTTTTTCTTCAAAGGGTCTAGTGTATCTCTTCCCTTTTGGGGTTCATTATTATCAGGAACAGGCCTCCCATCTTTCCAATTTGTTTTGTAAGGCATATCTCTTAAGTTAGGGGCCTTGTCCTACCTTTGATAAGGAGGTCTGACATCTTGAAATTTTCTACCACCTTTATCAAACCTTGGTATGAAATCTTTAGTGTTACCAGGTCCTTTGTCCATTTTGTCCTCTTCTTTGGATGGCCTTGCTGGTTGTGGCCTGGTCTCTTTCCATAGTCTACCCTCATCCCTCTTGTACATTTGGCCAGATGCCTTTCGGTTACTCTCAATATTTATGACCAACTTAAAAGCATCTTTAAGGGTACAGGGATTCTTGCCTCTCAAAAGGTAAGACATCTTACCATCCATAGAATTGAAATAATTTATCATGCAGACTGCATCATCTAGCCTCAATACTTTGAACAATTTATACATAGCCTTTTGGAATCGGCTATTAAAATCTGACATGCTCTCATTGTAATGTTTCTTGATATTATTGAACTCATTGAGCATGTAGCTAGAGTTCACATGTTCTGCATATTGCTCTTTAAAACATCTGACAAATTCTTCCCAAGATGCAATACTGTTCTCAGGTAGACCCCTGTACCAATCTTAGGCATCCTCAATCAATGATTGAACAAAGAGCTTCATTATGACATCTTCATGTTTAATCTCATAATCATTTACCTTATCTATGAAAAACTTCAGATGCTCTTCATAGGTGATAACATTATTCCCAGTAAATAATGGGATCTTTTTTCTAATTTCGTTGGGGACAGCATTAGGTTGACCAGGAATACCATAAAAAAATAGAGGCCTATATCTATCCAAGTGAACTAGTCTTCTTTGGATATTTGGTTGATTCAGGGGGGTAGTTGCAACATCTTGATAGGGTACAGTTCCCATTGTACCACTAGCTATAAGGGGAACTTGATTAGGAACTGGTCTAGGTAATATTTGTCCAGGGTGATAGGCTTGAGCATTTAGAAGTGAAGTATTGGGCTGACTGAATGGAGTTGTTCCTATGGTGATAGGGATAGAAGTACTAGTGGATTTGTTCATGTTAGCATGTAGGAAGGCAATCTTCCTCTTCATTTCATCAGCAACAGCCTCCAACTCAAGTTTCTCCAGTTGAATAGCCAAATCTTCCTTTTCTTTTCTAGCCTTCTCCAAGTCTATACTTGTTTGAGAAGGTACATTAGGAGGAGCCATAATTTTCTTGGGCTCATTAATATTTATACCCACCAATTTTTGTTTTCCCTTATTAGGGATTTCTTTGGGAGTAGTTATAATCTCCTTGTTTCTCTGGATTTCATAGGGATTCAATTGCCTTAAGACATGACCTGTTCCCTCAAATTCACCTTGTTTAGGTTTAGTATCCTAAGCCTGCTTTCTCAAATCTTCCATGTCACCAAATAAGTCCTTATTTAAACCTTGAACATCTTGGTTTAAATCAAAAACTTGGGTCTCATTTTTCTTGGTTCTTTTGAGAAGTTCCTGCCTCTCTATGAGAAAATCAGAGATTTGCTGTTCCCTCACTTTTACCCTATTTGCAATCTAAGCAAGTTGTTCACTCTCTTTTTTTCTTAAAGCAATCACCTCTTCTCTCAACTTCTCAGAATCATAGGAGGTGGTCTCGGTAGTAGAGGTTTCTTATGGTTGTTCTAGAGTTTCTCTCGCAGGGAAATAACCTACTTCTGTGACCTCTGTGATTACTTCTTTCTGCATGTGCACACTTGGCGTAACCCTCTTGACATGTTCGGGATCATCAAAAGAGGATGAAGATTCATGAGGAAGTGGGACATGAGATCTTTCTCGAGAAGGGCCTTGGGAACTAGTAGTATTCTAACCTTTTCTAGACCATTGTTTCCTACTTGGTGTATGGAGCTCATCACCCATATTATCTTCTAGGTGATCCTTGTAGTAAGACCTAGTGTATCTTGGTCGACTCATGGTATAACATGACAATTTTAGCAAAATTTGCAACAATTAGCAACTGGTAACATAGATTTTAGAGTCGCCACCCACTATTAGGCAAGAAATAAAATTATTTTATGCTAGTCTACAAACGTGCAATAGACAGGATTTGCACTAACCTATTGCAAGCTATTCAGAAGTCCCCAGCAAAGTCGCCATTTTTGTTAGTGCTCAAATCTATAGATTATCAAATACTCATATAATCCCAATGGACATAATCTAGCAAAATGCAAACACTAAGGTATTAAGGTTAGAAAACCTTCTTCACTTTGAGTATGGATACTCAAGCGGGTATACCTATATCGATTCACTGTTTAACTAAGCTCTGAATTGTGAACTAGCTCCTTCACTGCTTTGTTATTGCTTTCGAACATCAACTTAGTAAGATGATAACACTCTGAGTATGGCCCAAATTATCCTGATACACAAAACTATGATGGAAATCATGAAAGCAACAACATGAAACAATGGTTTAAGGATATTCATCCTTCTTCTTTTTAGAGTTAAACTCAAGGAAGGTTAACCTCATTTAGTGCTTCTACAAAGCATTACAAAACACATCCATGAACTTTTCATGGAATGATTTAGATTATGATTGTGCTAGTAAAGTAAAATGAAAGAATTATTTATATTTTGGGTGGCAAATAAATGTAAATGGATCTAGAACCAGTGCCTTATCCACTTGGGCATCAGAGTCAAACCCTACCTCCACATATATCTATCAAAACAAAAATACTGAAACTCAAATGACATGTCTAACATACCATCCTTTTAATTTCTACAACTATCATCAAATTCATACATGGATTATTAATTCCCAGAGACCTCCCTTAAGATTTTACTCTTTCCTTGAAAGAAACTTAAGCTTAACCCCTATATTCACCTTGTGAATAATGTATTCAAAATGCCTTGCAATCTAAATACATAAGAAAACTAAAACACTCCATACATAAAGACAATAAAATGGTAGTAACAGAGCTCCAATATTTTGTATTAATGGTCAAAATGTGTTGATACAGTCTCTTCTCATTTAAAGAAAATAAGGTTTTGTATTCAGAACCTCTCTTACAGAGTATTTTTTCCATCTCTCTAATGAACAAAGACTTTCTACTTATACTAATCAGCCATCTTGGAATCCTCAAAAGGATGCAACAAGCTTCGGATGGCTGTTAAAAGATCTTGCACTAAAAACAAGATTACAAACTAACAAAGTTGTTTGTAACAACAGATTACAAATATCTATTTCCAACAATCTTGTAGGTGGCACCTTTGTCTAAGGATATTTTAGAGCAGTTGCTAAATTTGTTGCATGAATGATGACCGCCATCCGGCTAACTTACATCATCCTCTGTTTGAAATCATTCTTCCTCAAATTCTGGATTAGGTTCCATGTGTACTCTATTCTTCTTCCTCCTTTTCTTGCTACAAATATTTAAAATGGATTGTTAGGAAGAGCGTCAAAATCTTGTAACAGCTCCCAAGGGTAATTCAACTTTGGCCAGGTGTGACATTCGTGCCTATGATAACTTGCTTGACATCTTTGTCCTTTTTTACTTTGATCTTCAAGGGTTTGGAGTACTAACACCTGTTGCTTCTTCACCTGATGCCTTTTCTTCTGAATCTTCTGAAAGATATGTCGATTCCCAAGTCATGTAGGTTTCTTCACTTGGCCAATGAAAGGCAAGGACCTCATCTTTCTTTGGGGACAACTTGTCCCACTCAGCAACCAACTGGTGAACCTCTATTGTTACATTTGCAAAGTATATCCTAGCATCCTGAAGGAGTTCAATAAATTGTATGAATGGGGTATTATCATCAGTACATAAAATGGAATCTACTTTAGAGAGTACTTGTCTATCTATTTTCTCCATCCATTGATCTTTATCTTTGATTACCCCATTTGCCTTAATAAGACCAGGAAAAATTTGGAAATCATCCTAGAAATATCTTGCCCTTAGGATTTCTAACCTTCTTCTTATACTCTCCCTATTTACCTCAAAGTCAAAAAGATCCTTGAAAAACCTGTAATTATTTATTAGCTCTATATTTACAACACATTTATCCTTATTTTGATCAAACCATGACCTCAGACAATCTTTTCTTGCAGACCACCTTTCCAAAATTTTGTCCATAGTAGCGACCTCTTTCTAAAAAATTGCTAAGACATCTGCCAATTGTTTTGCAGATTTGTATATTTCTTTAGGCCTCACCTTTGCAACAAAATGTGACACAACATCTTTTATCTTCTCACCTAACCTATCCTTTACTTTTTGATCAATATCCTCCTCATCTATGGAAGGAGGAAAAGGGGAAGGGGGAAGTTCAATAATAGGGCTTCATGAGGAAGGCCCAGCAGGGGAGGAAGCTATCTGAATTTGCTTTGATAATTGTATTGGGCCATGTTCTCCCAATTTATTTCTTAATTCTGCAATCATAATATCTCTCTCAAGAATCCCCTGTTTCAT
The DNA here is from genome assembly GCA_027943335.1 of Chamaecyparis obtusa. Taxonomy (NCBI): domain Eukaryota; kingdom Viridiplantae; phylum Streptophyta; class Pinopsida; order Cupressales; family Cupressaceae; genus Chamaecyparis; species Chamaecyparis obtusa. The sequence goes on along the minus strand of BSBK01002654.1, from coordinate 203,165 downwards.
CTCACCATAAACCTTCAAAACTGTTTCCAATTTTTCAGTGAGCTCTTCCTTCTCTTTAGCTTCCTTTTCTACCACTTTTGTTGTTAATTGTGCCATGGCCATTACCATACCTGATGCTTCCACCAAAGAAGTATCAGTAACTCTTCTTACAATTAGACTCCCTGAGAGGTCATCTTTGACAATTTGTTTTCCCTTGTTACTTTCATTCTTTCTTAAAGACCACATTACCAATGCTTGATGATTATCACTGAAAGTGACTCCTTTAACAACCTATTTTGCTTCCTCTAGAGTTCTATGGAGAGGAGTGGTCTATTTTCTGACTACATCAAACACTACTGCATCAGCTATATCCCACTCTAGGAGGATTAGTACTCCTGACACGTTTACCATATCTCTTCCCTATTCTGGAGTGATTTGTTTAAATTTTGCAGTCATCTCTATTTTCACTTCTTCCTCTACGACTTGTAAATCCTTCTCCAGATTCCCTTCATGTCTCTTCTCACAGATTTCTTGAAATTGTTTGATGTTTAATTTCCAAAGAAATTGCATAAAGGCCCTAGTTTAAACAAAAGTATCATCAACCAAAAAATCTTCACAAGCTTGCTTGATTATAGGGTCCAATTCCATACCTACCAATTTCCCTATTGTTAAATCCAACTTGGGTTCTTCTGGTAGCTCTAGCACTCCCTCATTTACTTCTTCATAAGTCATAAAGATTTGACCTAGAGCAGCTACTTGCTGTACTTGTTCTGCAATCTCTTGGTCATCAAAAATTCTTAGAGGAGATTGTGATGGGGAGTACTCCTTTTCAACATGAGTAGGTCTTTCTTCCAATCTTTGCCTTTTTGTCATGTACTCTTCACAGTAGCTCTTCGAATTCACAAAAATGACAAATGACACTTTCTTTTTTTTTTTTTTTGTTTATAACCAAGCTAGTGTCGCAATTAAATCAACAAATGCCATCAGAATGAAATTGAGTTAATGAGAAGACAAAGCTTGAATGCCTACCTCAAGTCATGGCTTCAATATGAAGATCAAATGCTAAGGAACTATGTTATAAAATTTCAAGGCATGAAATTTTATAACTATACAAATATAAAATTTCAAGGAATGAAATTTGACCTCTGATTTGACCTTGATAATGTCCCCTCCATTGCTTATGCTTGATCATGTCTGCCTTGTGTTGATGGGCATGGTGGGTTACTATTGTGGATGCATCATTTGGAAATGATGCCATAGCAACACCAGATGGAACAACAACATTTGGTGTTTTTGTTGCACTATTTGGATGATGCAAGCACAATAGTGATTCACCAGGTGTTCATAGAGTCATAAATGCAACCACAATAGTGATTCACTAGGTGTTCATAGAGACATAAATGTAGGGCTTCATTTGGATTCCAGCACCTATACACTACACATGTTCCTAAGTGTACATGTTCTGTAGCATAGTTCCTTTTAGAAGTGTATGGCTTAACTATGCACATGCATAGTTGTAGATGAGGATCAATAATAGGGTTTCAGTCATTGCTTAGATTGTTTGGATCTAACCCCATCCTCTTTTTCCTTGTAGTTTCTGGATCATACATGAGCATACTAGATTGAACTCAGGGTCAACACTTCATTACTTCAGGCAATATCAGGTACCTTCATTATTTATGTTCATCCACTTATGTATGTTTTCATTCATTCTTATTCTTCTGAAAATTGGCTATACTCATATTCTTCTTGTGTTTGAGTCTTTTAACTATGATCAATTTAATACTGTAAATCTTGACATAGAATTCAATATAAATTGATCATATATGTTGGAATTAGGAGAGATAAGTACTGAGAGGGGAGGGGTGAATTAGTGCCTTCAAAACTTTACTTGTAACAACCTTTCTGATATATAACTGAATACTGTAATAACCGATCAAAATAACTTGAATCTAATTGCATAAATCAATCATCTAGTTAACTTAAGAAAGTAAACAACATGAAATCAATATGACAATCACATAACACAAGTATTTTGGTAACACAGAAACCCTTGTTAGAAGGTAAAAACTACAGTGGGGATGACACCCATAAATTCTTCACTACTGTAGATAGAAAAGGTTTGCCTATTAAGGCTACAAGTTTTGATCACTTCTAGTGATCTTACCCTGTTAGGAGTAACATATTAGATCAGCTAGATCTACCTAGTTATAGGATTTAACAACACTATATGAAGTTTGTACTCAGTTAAGAGATTTATACAAAGACTGTTAAGTCTACTCTATTAAGAGATTTATCAAAACTCTATCACAATTGTTAGAAAGTAATAGGTAAACTATCTGCTACTTGACAACTCAATTGTCTGAAACAAATCCATAAGTGCTTATAAAAATATCACCTTATCTATGATGGTTCTTTGCTTTGTTCTACTCGGTAGCCTTGTCTAATTCTGCTCAATTTGATAACCTCTATACTTTGTTCTGCTCGGTAAACTAATTGTCTTAAAGATAGGCAATTTCTTCAAGTGCTCCATGATTCATATATATCAGTTCAACAACCTCATGAAAATGGTGCGAACAAACAAAATATATAGTGTTCTATTTTTCCGCCTTAGCAAAAATTAGGTTTACAAAAATAATCATAACCCTAAGATCTACGGTGCAAAATAACCTAGATCAACTAATACAAATAAGATAATCATTGCATTTAATGAATATCTTTTACAATAAATGCTCCTCAATCTTGGTAAACCATTTTACAATCTTTTATAACCATTTGCATAGAATAATGTGTCATTTCTGATTACTATGCCATTTTCTATGATCATCAGTAAACACTGTATAATTTATTCGGTGTATACAACGATGCTCAGTGTTTACTGACCCTTGGTGTCAATGTCGCTGGTGCTTGATTAACTGTGTGATGCTCGGTGTAACAAGCTTTACCGACTCCTCTGTCTTACTTCCAGTTACTGATTGTCTCAATATAAGTAACCGACCAACTTGTTTACTATCCTTTGATGCTAATGACAACCTTAAATGCTCAATAGAGATTAATAATCTCCCCCTTTGGCATTAGTATCAAAACTTCAAAATGTATATAGACAAAAATGTTTCTATATATTCCTTATACCTCCCAAAGAACTTCTAAGTAAAAAAGTACTCCCCCTCGATGCATGCTCCCGGTAGTATGTAATATACTTATTTGGCATATACATGATTTCCCCCTTTTTGATAATAATGCCAAATACCAAAAATATAATGTATACTTACATCTTGTCAAAAATGTGTGAATGGGTTTTCTTCATAGACTCCAAGAGGTTTTCCCATTCCTCTTTCAAGTTGGTAAGAGAAAGATGCTCAAGACCGACTTGTGCATGCATGTCAAAGATATTATCCAACACCGAAATCTCCGATGTTGCAACAAGTTGCTTAGCTTTGACAATGTGTGTTTCAAAAATCTTCAAGTAAGGAGTGAGTTCTTTCTGTAACTCTGTAACCTGATCGGTGATGTGCACTTCTTGTTTCCTTAAATCTTCTATCAGCCGCTGAAGTTCCTGAACTCAGTTAATATGCTTTAAGAAAGTAGTTGGCTCGTTGATAGCTGCTTATGTACTTGACTTGATTTCTTCTTCTAAACCTTTTATCTTTTCACTGACTTCTATAATGAAGGTGTCTGTAGTACAAAGCTTTATTAGTAGTTGACAGATTATTTGGGTGATAGATTTTACCTCGGTAATGACCTTAGATAATTTTACTTTGTTTAGTGCCACTTCTGTGCTAATCCTTTCTGCTAATTTATTCTGAATCTTTGATTCTACCCTTTCTTCTATTCTTTTGTCTGCATCTGTATCAGGGGCATTGATTTTGTCAGCAAGTGTGGCAAGTTGATCTATGATGAGAGTATTTTCATCAATGTTTGTTTCCGGTACTATCTGTTGTAGAATATCCCATACATCATTTAACACTTTGCATTTGTGTTCTTGCCTCAACTTCTCTTGTGCCACTTTCCTTGAACATAACTCCCCATACTAACTTAGTTCCCTGGGGCTTAGGGTTCTCGGGTCACATTCAGGTATAATGATAACTTCATCAATGGTGACCAACCCTTTGGATTTCTTCTTCTTCTTCTTTGAGGCAAGAGATGACTTCTTCTCACTTACAACAATAGCTTTTTCTTCACTCCTTAGAGTATCCTTACCAGTTGACACTATATCATCCTTCTTCTGCTCCTTGATAGATTGAGTGGGAGTCTCGATTGTGGTGTCAGGTGGGTTCACCTAAGTTGACTTGGTTTCTTTAGGTTCCTTTGGTTCTGTAGACTGTGCCTTTGGCTAGTTATGCTCATTTTTATTTGTAGGTTGCTCAGGTGCTTGAATCTCAGGTGCATCTTTGGTTGGTTCAGGATGAGAGACATCAGGTTGTACTTGTGAAATAATTTCAACTGCTTCTACAAGTATAGGTAGTTCACCTAGTAGTGATGTGAGCACACTAGCTATGTCAAATGCTTCATCTTTGTATTATGTAATGGTCACATCTTCATCATCTGCATCATCAGGATCACCGTTAGTGATGTCCTCAATGAGTGCATCATCATCGGTTTTCTTTTGCAAGTGGATCTTGACTTGATCCGGTGCATCCTGTGAAATTTTGATTTCTTTCTTTTGTTCGGTGATATCAATTACCTCAGTAACTGATATAACGGTGTCTTCTATTTTCTTACCTTTGTTATTATCAATAAAAATACCTTTATCTTTTGAACTGTGTCTCTTTTTAGACAGTTTTAGGAATGCTTCCTGTTCAACTTTCTCTTCTACTTTCAAAATTGATGTCCATAGAGAGTCACATGTGACATCCATATCATCTACATTCTCATCCATGATTTGCATAGCTCTATTCTTGACTAAAAATCTAGGCTGATACCTTGTCATGTATTCACTTACCACATCATAGCTAAAGTGTATGGCTACACGACCTAGTGATTGTTCTCTTTTTCTTTTCTCTGTTTCTAGTGCAATAGCCCATCTCTCACTTATTTTGTCATCAAGTTCCTTCAGCAATTGACATGCAAATTCCATTGGTACTCACTTGAATTTAATCATCATTTGAACAATAGCATGTTCTATCTTTGTCTTGTCCTTAATTGACATGTTAAATTTGCCTATGCCTGGATCATTAAGATTTCCATTCTCAATAATGTCTTCAATTATTTCTTCTATAGTACTATCCCTATTATGAACTAGCTTAAATTGATCAGGGTCATTTTCAATGTCAGTCTCCTCTATATCTTCCTTACTCCTTATGTATTTCCTCTTTTTCTTAGGTGGCTCAGCTACCTTCTTGTTCTTTCTCTTTATGTATTTCTTTGTCGGTGTAGTTGCTCTTCTTTTTGCTACTTTTACTACTTCTTTCTCAGTAGGTTGTACTGTAGTTTTTGAATGTGTTCTCATTCCTTTAGGTTCTGGTAGCTGAATATCTTGTTCATTAGTTGTGGGTAGTTGAATTTCTTCTTCATCATTGGTGAGAGGAATCGGTGTATTATCCTTTTCTTTTTCTGACTCAGTCTCCTCCCTATCATAGGGTTTGTCAGCCAACTGTAATTGACGTTCGGTTGCTTCATCAACTAGTGACTCCTTAGGTGAGTCAGATGTAGTTCCATATCTTGCTAAGAGATCTTTTCTTTTTCTTTTCCCTTCTAGACATTTTACCAATCTCTATGTTCATTGTTATTCTAGACTTAGCTTCCTCATATACTCCAAACCTACTAGCAATAATGTCTATTAGTAATGCCAGTAATGCATTAATAGATCTCAAAGTGAAATCATGATTCATTTCATAACCCATCGATGCTAACCATTTTGTTCTCGGTTCTACTACCTTTATCATTGAGTGGTCTGAGCTTACCACAAAGCATATGTCATCTTCAAATTTACTTACTAATTCCTTTGGAATTCTACTTCTTTGTTGCATTCTTGTTTGAAATTCTTTGAAATATGCATTGAACTCCTTGTTCAGATTGTCTCCTAGACTTCTCATCATTTCATCAATTTGAGCAGTTATTGGTTTGTTTGATTGCTAGTTTACTTTTCCAATACCCGGTACATATTTTTGCAAATAGAGGAATGTATAGACAAGCAATGATCTGTACTTACATGTATTGGACTTCTTTGCCTTTATTGTCTTCATATTGTCATGCAGTTGGTGTAGAAGTAACTCAGAAAGATCAACCTGGTGATCTTTCTTCATAATTTTGTAAGCCATGTCCACGGCGTTGCAGGGTACACTATTCAGTCTACTTGATTGAAATATCTTGTACCTGATGACATGAGCTGCGAATTTTACCACTGGATCTTTGATAGTTGAGATTTTCTATGCCCTACCATCCCATTGAGCTCTAGTGTTCTTTTCTACATCAGGACATGATGAACTTTGAAAGGATTTGGCTTTGTCAGTTGTAGGGTAACGAATAACCCTACTGATAATCTTCTTGGTGATTTTGATATGTTTGTCTAACCAAAATTTGTTGTCATGAAATCTTCTTAGCAAGATTCTTATGCAGTCATTGTGAAATGATTACGGGAAGTATGTGAAACATCATAACCCTGACTCTTCAATCTTCTTATATTCAGATTTGATCTTACCATCTAGTCCACAAATTTGCTGATAAGCTGCTATGGTCTCAAAATCACATACTTCACCAATCTTGCAGTGAATGTAAGCCCTAACGTCTTCTGTTAACAAAACCTTATCAGGAATACTAGAAAATGTGCCCATATCATTTGTTTGTGCTACGACCTTGGGATGAGGTTTGAATTTCTCCTCAGCAAAGTGTGCCCTAACAATTAATTCCACTTCCTCCTCAATGTTCTGTGATTTTCTTGCGGTTGAAGACGATGCCATAAATTGTTTCTAGGGTTTCAAAAAACAATAGATAGCCAGTGTTTGGTAGGCATATGAACTTACTAGTTATCATCAAAGAATTTTTGTTGGTTCAATCTACGGTGGCTTTGAATCTTTTTTGAAAATCTTTAGCTCAAACTCTTCTCTGTAAAATCTCCTTTCTTTGAAATCGTAATGTAACAATGAACTTTGTTTCTGCGTATATATAGGGTTTTTCGATATTCCTGCTCAAACTTTGATGCATTAAATGCGTGACCTAACTTTCAGTATGAGATGGCTATTAGCTCGGTAATGTCTACAATATCTTTTTCTCAGTTAACATAGAGTTTCTTCATCAATTTGAACTGTTGTCAGTTAACCTTGTATAGTGATTACCGACGGGTAACCAACTCACGTTTCTTCTTTTACCGACTAGATAACATTTGAAAACTTGTAACATATAAACCATAGTGCATCTTCATTCATGTAGATTTGGTATTTGTACATCAGATATAAGGAACTGTATGTAAAATGTGATCATTTAAAATGTCAGTTCCATTCATACCTTGTCATCTTAAGTGGAGGTACTGATGTCACCCAATCCAGTGGATGAGGTTTCACTGATAGTGTTACTTGACTCAACATTCTCATTAGATTCTTTCTTCCACATTGTGTTCCTTAACTTTGTAATATCTGTAATGTTATATCCACTCTCAAATATATGGTTTTCATCAGGTGCTCGGTCTCTGCAGTTCTTGCTTACATGACCGACCTTGTGACAGTGCATACATGCCATTCCTACATTTGTCCAATTTCTTGATTGTCCAATCCAACTCTTTTTGTAACAGTTTGCTGCAATATGTCCATACCGACCACATGTGGTACAATTAGTCCATGTATTATAATCCCAAACATATGAGTTACCTTGTCTCTTCGGTTGATATGGCTTTCATTGTAGTTTCTCTTTAGGTGTCCAGACTTGTTTCATTTTTGCCTTGCAGTCCCTTGCAGTGTGTCCATATTTATTACAAGTATAGCATATTTTCTCCTCAGTAGTATTATTAGCAATGTCATTCTTCTTTTCTCTACATTCATAAGTTGGATGTCCAAACTTACCACAATAATAACAATATCCATTGAATTTAGGAATGATAGGAGGCTTACCTTGTGCTTTGCTTCTGCACATATTAGATGTATGTCCTATTTTTCCATAGTGGTAACATGTCAACACTTTAGGTTTTTGACTTTGATTGTTTTTGACTTCTTCAGCTTGTTGTGATGATTCTCCTTCACTGATGTAGCCTATACCGGCTCTACTTCTGAATCTCCTCTAATTAGTCAGAAAATCATCAATCTTTTTAGAGCTATCCTCAACTATCTTCATATCTCATTGTGTTGCTTTTGTGTTTTTATTTCATTTCTCAAATTTTCATTATCTTCTTTGAGTATTTCTATATCTTCAAGTTTTCTTGATAATTCTCCATTTACTCAGTTCATTTCTTGATTAACTATCATCATCTGATTTGATACTTGGAAGTGACGATCAGTGAGTCTCTGTATTTCATTTTATTTTTCTTGAAGTTGTTCAATCATCAGTCTTCGGTCTTCAATAGCCAAATTCTGATCTTGTTCAGCTTATCTACCATTGTTCATGATTTCCACCATTCTCACCATTTGAGATTCATGACAGATTTGAAGTGCTTTCACTTGCTCGGATAGATGCTGATTCTTTTCAAATAACTTAGAGATTATTCTTTTGGATCCGTCAGAGATGCTTCCAAAGCTTGATCTAATATGATCAAATATTTCATCAATAGGTTCTTCATGATAACTTATTTCATTTAGCTAAATTTCAAGGTTCTTCCTATCAACCAATAATTTCTTCAGTTCTTCCTTGGCTTGTTTATATTGTTCCACAAACATCTGCATTTGTATCTTCTAATTCTAAATAGTCTTGTCAAGCTTGTATCTCTCCATGACTTAGATATTTTCCCTTTAGTGGTTAAACTATTCAACAAGAGAACTATGCTCTGATACCAATTGTTGGAATTAGGAGAGATAAGTACTGAGAGGGGAGGGGTGAATTAGTGCCTTCAAAACTTTACTTGTAACAACCTTTCTGATATATAAATGAATACTATAATAACCGATCAAAATAACTTGAATCTAATTGCATAAATCAATCATCTAGTTAACTTAAGAAAGTAAACAACATGAAATCAATATGAAAATCACATAACACAAGTATTTTGGTAATGCATAAACCCTTGTTAGAAGGTAAAAACTACGATGGGGATGACTCCCACAAATTCTTCACTACTACAGATAGAAAAGGTTTTCCTGTTAAGGCTACAAGTTTTGATCACTTCTGGTGATCTTACCCTGTTAGGAGTAACATATTAGATCAGCTAGATCTACCTAGTTATAGGATTTAACAACACTATATGAAGTGTGTATTCAGTTAATAGATTTATACAAAGATTGTTAAGTCTACTCTGTTAAGAGATTTATCAAAACTCTATCACAATTGTCAGAAAGTAATAGGTAAACTATCTGCTACTTGACAACTCAATTGTCTGAAACAGATCCATAAGTGCTTATAAAAATATCACCTTATCTGTGATGGTTCTCTGCTGTGTTCTACTCGGTAGCCTTGTCTGATTCTGCTCAATCTGATAACCTCTGTACTTTGTTCTGCTCGGTAAATTGATTGTCTTGACGATAGGCAATTTCTTCAAGTGCTCTGTGATTCATATATATCAGTTCAACAACCTCATGAAAATGGTGCGAACAAACAAAATATATAGTGTTCTATTTTTCCACCTTAGAAAAAATTAGGTTTACAAAAATAATCATAACCCTAAGATCTACGGTGCAAAATAACCTAGATCAACTAATACAAATAAGATAATCATTGTATTTAATGAATATCTTTTACAATAAATTCTCCTCAATCTTGGTAAACCATTTTATGATCTGTTATAACCATTTGCATAGAATAATGTGCCATTTCTGATTATTATGCCATTTTCTATGATCATCAGTAACCACTGTATAATCTACTTGGTGTATACTGTGATGCTCGGTGTTTACTGACCGTCGATGTCGGTGTCACTGGTGCTCGGTTAATTGTGTGATGCTCAGTTTAACAAGCTTTACCGACTGCTCTGTCTTACTTCTAGTTACCGATTGTCTCAATATAAGTAACCGACCGACCTGTTTACTGTCCTTTGATACTAATGACAACCTTAAATGCTCAATAGAGATTAACACATATATCCATTCCAAATGATATGACTTCATTTCAATAAACATACATGTCAACCATTTGACAAAATGTCCATATGAAATCTAGAGGAATACATTAATTTTATAGAAAATTCATGATTTATAATGCCCCTTGATTTATAGTGAATTAATTTTATAGTGAATTCATGATTTATAATTCAGTTGTAGCAGCTCAATGTGTTTGAACTCAAGAATACCCCTTAGGAATTAAGTTTATAAATGAAGGATGAAACACATAGGAAGCTATGAGAAGCTATGAGAAGGTGACATGAAGCTAATGAAAGGAGGCATCTCAATGATGTTAAATCATAGGGGATTCTCTTTGTTCCCTACAATGGAGTGAGCTAATTCTAAAAGTATAACTAGATAATTTTAACAATGTATAAAGTCCTTCACAAGATGTAATAAAAACACTAGTGGCAAGGCACGAGAACTATTTGCCAAAATGCCACAATAGTGGTGTTCCATGTAATGCTGAGATGTTTAGTTATATGCAATGCTGAGATATTCAAAATATTGTTGGATAAATAGATAATTTTAAAAATGAATAATGTCCTTCACAAGATATAATGAAAACTATGCAGTGAACTATGTTTGTCTGATTATATAACTATTATCTTATGTTAGGTATCCCACACAGTCTCATGGATTGTCAGGTACAAGTCAATACACCCCATAGAGATTAATGTATTTTACCATATGTAAAATATCTCTCTCATTGCCACCTATCTTCCTCATTGCATGAGGTGCAAGTACTAGCGAAAAGGTATTTGTCAGAATTGTCTTCCTCAAGCGAGGAAAATCTAGGAATGGAAGAAGAAAGTGAGGCATTTAGTACATTTAATTCAATGAGATCGACTCGAGGTCAAAAGATCAAAAAGAAATTCAATAAATGCATGAAATTTTTCCTTGCTCAAGGGGGGTCGTGTTCTTATGATGATGAGAGAAAATGTGACTCTGAGCTGCTGTTTAGGTACAAACATCTATAGAAACAATGGGTCCTCGATGAACTTCCTCCAATAAACACTAATTTTTGTGTTAAAGAGAGGATATATTGCATAGCATCATCTTCATTACATGGTTTGGACCTATTTTCTATGGATGGCATAATGGTCTCTTACAACAAAGTTATGTCAGACCTTGTTATGATTACAGTAGTTGGATGCAAATTGTTAACTATAAAAAAAGTATGTGTAGGTATGCACTCACGGAAAATTATATACAACAAAAAGTCAGTGAACAAAGTAAAAAAGTAGCTATATATGTTGATGGAAGACCAAAAGCATCAGGGAATATTATAGGTTTTATAAACAGTACATAACCTGTGTTAACTAAGAAGCAACCCAATTGTATATTTGAGGCGCGCGAGGGAAATCATGTATTTGTATGTGTGATCAAATCAATACGTGGAGGCAAGGAGTTGCTTATCGATTACAATTTGAATCACATAGATACAAAAAACCCCATCACTATCATGGACAAGGTGGTACACATTTTGATAATTATCTATTATTCAACGTAACTTAGAATAAGAACATGTGTTTTAACATGTCTGAATGATTGTTTTTGAAATACAGAGCTATAGTATGGATCAATAGCCACATGATACGCATGGTGGTGATAGTTATCATGGGACTTCTTCTTCCAAATAGGTAAAACTCATTATTATTGTACAAATGCACATACAAGAAAAATGTTAATGCATATTTTTGTTATCTTAATGTGTATATTTTTTTGTTCTACTATTTTGGATTGCTTTTAAATAAAGGGCTAATAATCTTGTTCTCACAACCAAGTGCTAATCAGAGAAAGGGAAAGGAACAAGTAGTCCATTAGGAGCCACATAAAGAGCATGATCCATTCGATGTTGATTTTTTATCAGAGGTTGATCCTGTGGTTGCACTGGAAAGGGTCCTTCGTGCAATATCAAAAGAGTTAGCTTGAATGGAAAATATTCAACCTCACACTCTTGAAATACAGAGGGTAGTGGATATGTTGATTGGGTGTGTTTAGAACTATAAAGTAAGTATTAATGTAGTTTTTAATAATAACAAAAGTTTAATAATGATTTTTATAGTATACTATTTTATTTATGTCATTAACTAAAATATATATGTGTTCTCTTTATAGGGGATGGTAAATAGATTAAAGGGCATTACCTTAGATGCAAATACTTCGGATGGTACATCACATGTTTTATCCTCCATCTTGTCCATGGTTATCCATATTTTTTTATGCTCTAACAATATTTTTGTTTAGCACTTGTTATTGAACCTATGTTGAGTACGGTGCCTGGTATGAGGATCAGATCCACAGAGGTAGTTCCACCTGAAATGTCAGCAAGTACACCTACTATTGGTAAGTAGACTCCTCTTTTTCTCTCTTATTTATCATGTGTTTATTTCACTTGAACTATATATTCTTTCTTAGGGGGCATTTTGTAATATTGGATTCATTTTATGTAGGAGGCGATGATGAAATTCCTGGATGTACTCATGTTAAATGTATGGGAACAATATAGTGTGATCAATTTCTCATGAGCAATGAATATGGACTTCCCTTGAGAGTAGCCCAGCTTCCAAGTACTTTAAAGACTGATCTTTTCTTTTACTATACAATATAATACTCATAACATAATGCACTAACCCCCTGTGTGGTCCCTTGCAATAACTAATTATAATAATCTCATAATTATCTTGCAGGGAATAATCTATTTTATGAAAAACTTAATGATGAATGCTTGCACATTTTTGGGCCGACCATACGCACATGGTATCATATTTTGATTTCATTGCAAGATTATATTTCATTTCATCCCTTTCTTCAAGTATATTAAAAGGTAGCTTCACTTCATTTATGAATCTAATAGTTTTTTTTCTTAAAAGGTGGTTAGTACAAGATAAAGGGTTAAAGAATAAGCTCATTGACTCTATGACAACACTTTTGGACCCGAAGTCTTTCATAGACTTAGACTCCTTGACAAAGCGGGCACTATTTTGAAGTATATTAGGGACAACTAGAGGAGCCAAATAGAACACAACCCTTATTACGAGCGGCCTCCCTATATTCCTATTAATGAGTGGGAGGATCTTAAAAAGGATGCACTTGAGAGAAGTGCAAGACATAGTGGACGAGTAGTATCACTCGAGGAAAGAAGGTACGTGATAATGTTAATAATGAAATTATGTACTATTTACTCTTTGTAGTTATGTGATCTAACATACTTCAAGCATCACATAGGTTGCCTGACACAACAAAGGCAACAACAACAAGAAAAAAAAGTACGGGCAACACAGGCTTGGCTCGGGTGGATATTCAAAACTTGTTGCACAAGTTGTAAGTATTAGTAAATGAAAAATCGTATGCAAATATTTATAATTAAATTGCAATCAATTTAGTTTTGATGAAATTCACTACAATAAAAATTCATGATACCAATAAAAAATGCAGGCCTTGGAGTTCAAAAAATTGATTACAGAAGAGGACAAAAAAATAAGCTTCAAACAAGGCTATAAAGTCATGGTTGAACGATACCGAACAATGAGTGCACAAGGTTCTTTTGTTGGATCTGTTGATTAGGTAAATAAGCCAATTGATTTTTATTTCAAGTTGAAAACTTTACCAATTATCGTATTTGATGTTAAGTTCCAACATAAAGTGAATATATTTGTTTTAAGTAAGGAAACACTGATTATATATTTGTTTAAAACTTTAAAGTGAATATATTTATATGTAGTAAACTAAATGGTTAACATTTCTTAGTATTTTTCTTGTATTTATATGTATATATTGTCGATAAATACACTAATTATTTACATTGGAATGTAGCCTGCCGATATTGATACTGCACCAACCGAGCATGATGGAGGCATCGATTCTAATGTGAATTGTAGTAGTCAAGGTATACATTTTCTGTTTGAATTTTGATTAATAAATATTTAATACAAGCAAACATGTTAAATTGAATTTGATGTAATAATAAAAATTTAATTATAATGTGTTGGGATTAATAAAATATTTTGTATTGCAGTTGCAGGGGATGTAGAGGACGTTGTTCCTGATAAGCGTGTTGAGGTTCAAGCTGCCAGGCAAGATGATGTGGTTGGACAAGGTAAAGAGCATCACGTTTATGTTTTTTAATGTATTGAAATGCTTGTAACAATAATGAATATATTTTAAATTAACCCCAATTATGATAATATGTTTTTAATTGAAGCCTTTTATTTGTTATTGCAGAGGACCCGCATTTGCAAAGGACAGTGAGATCACGTGCACGACTGAGAAGAAATGACACTCTGGACATGGATATGCCTCTGCAACAATATAAGGAAGTAGAAAAAAAGAGAAAGCCAAAAGAAAATGATTCTCATTTATGCAACTTATTTGATAATGACTGATGTTTATTTGATAATGACTGATGTTTATTTACACATGTTTGAGCTTAGTTCCATGTTTGGACACTGAGTTTCCTTTTATACACTGTTGTAATGTTGGAGGGGTTTTCGCTAAATTTTAGTGGATTTCATATTTTGGGAGAAATTAGTATTAGAATGTTCAATGGGTTCTTTTCTAAAACACAATACTTAAATCATCATCTTGTCTAGAATGGTTAATCAATTGTTTAAGGTGGATTAGTTGTGATGATGAGATGCGCCATTTAGATGTTAACTATGATAGTCTCTTGGTTTCAGGCAATGCAAAAGGAGATGCCTAGTTCAATATGCAATCTCAATTCATATACATAGGATATCAGGTGGATCTAAAAAACACAACAGGGTTGCATTTTTGATAGAGGTCTTTAATTGCGTATTTTAAGTTATAGACCATCGCGAATGTTGTAATTTTGACCTATTAAAAAAATGTAAATGTGTTATGTTTTTTCAACTCTACTTGTTATCCGTGCATATTTTTCTTGTGTTGCACACACATTCTCGATTCAGAGTGGGAAAAATCTTATTTTTGATGTGAGGGAGAGAATCCATACACATAAGTGATGGAGTTGAGGGGAGCCGAAGGAATACCAAACATTGAATTTGGAATTTTTCATCATAGAAATTGCAGTGGAGGTTTGATCAATAGAGAAGATAGTAATGACCGCAGGAGAATGAATAATGGTTACAGTTGTAGTGGGGAAGATAGTGGAGGACATCCATGAAGAAACTTGCCAATAGAGATGGTGTACAAGAAACAAAGGAGAAAAAAATGTAAACATGTTGGGTCTTCTTAGCTCCACCTGCTATCTATGCATATTTTTCTTGTGTTGCACGCACATTCTCGATTTAGAGTGAGAAAATCTTATTTTCAATGTGAGGGAGAGAAGCCAAACACAAAGAACATGTAAATAAACATGAAAACTACAAAACATAAATGTAAGTATCACAACATCTGAGAAACATAAATGTAGGCATCATGGTCCCAATTATTTGGAGACACAACATAATTGAATGCTATACCTAGAAAATGCAACACAACCACTACTCCTATAGTTCTAAGTTGACATTGTGGGATCCAAAAACATATATAGATTCCTTATCTTTGATTTTTGGATCCCACAGTGTCAACTTGGAACTACAGGAGTGGTGATTGTGTTGCATTGTCTAGGTATAGTATTCAATTATGTTGTCTCCAAAAAATTGTGACCATGATGCCTACATTTATGTTTCTCATCTGTTGTGTCCCAGGACCCTTTATGACCCTTTACAATGCCTAAGAATACATCTTAGAGGTCTTAAAGTGTCGTAAAGGGTCATAAGAGGATCCTAGGAGGGGCCAGATGAGCTTCCACCTTCACACGGTTGGCCTTGTTAAGTAGAGAATGTTAAACTATTATCGAAACAAAGAGAAGCTCAATAATTTAAGATCTCAATCAACGTATGACAAATATATATTTCTTTTTAAAAAATAGTGTGAGTCATCACAATTATGATGGAAACCAAAGAATAATTGATGAAAAAACTAAAAGTGATGACTATCTATCAGAAACATCAATCACTTCAAGGAGAAATGATCACTTCAGCTAGCCTCAATAAGTCTTGACCCAAGATCAAGTCATATCGATTCATCTCAATGGCTACCAAGAACAAGGTCGCAAAGAAACACCACAGACCACACTATGAACCCACTGTGAAGAGGCATCCAATGTCTCATAAGTTGCATCAAATGACCCACTTTCTATAATCCAAGTCTCTCAGCTCGGTTCACCTAGAAGAAGACTTAACCCAAGTCGTCACGGACACCATAGTGATCTACAAATCCAAGTCTCTAGACTCAACTCAATAATGTATGAGCCGCTATCGAATCTACTGTAAAGTCATCTCTGAATGACAACCAAATCTACAAAAACACCAATCAAGTCAAACTCGATCGACAAATATTTATATATATTTTTTTTAAATTGTGATTTTCATCACAATTACAACGTCCCTAGAGAAGTGACGATAATCTGTCAGAAATGCCTGATAGATAATCATCACACCAATAGCATTTCCATTGGTATACAATCTTCCAATGATAGTTAGGTGTCAGAAAATTATGACGGTTACCCATTGCAAGTACAACATTTCCATCGGTAACTAACTACATCCGACGGAGATCCGTCGAACATGGGACGACTACAAGTAGACCTGATAGGTATATTCACTGTGTTGAAACCCCCTTTTGCGATGACTATAAACATTGCATGTACAATGCCTATTGTAACCATTGGTGTTTTTGACTGCAAAACTATGACACCGGATGGTGTTGCTTAATTGATGGTATACTGTCTGAATTTAGAAAATCAGCCATCAAAAAAAGGTCTCAAATGTACTAGTGTGAAGATTTTCATCTTGTCTATTTCTATCCTTCAAAATTTTCAAAATAAATGTTTATTTTCAACATTATTCTGATATGATATTTTCTTTCCCTTTTCATACAATAATTTTGAGAAAATATTGTTGGATTGGAGAGATAGGGTACTAAGAGGGGAGGGGTGAATCAATGCCCACAAAGAATTTCACTTATAAACCTTTCAGATCTAAAACAACAAACATTAGTAACCTTCAAACAATTCTTGTATCCATTGCATGCATCATTCATTCATTTAACTATTAAAGGTAAATAGCATGAAATCAACAAGATAATCAACTCATAACACAAGTATTTTGGTAATGCAGAAACCCTTGTTAGAAGGTAAAAACTGCGGTGGGGATGACACCCATAAATTCTTCACTACTGTAGATAGAAAAGGTTTTCCTATTAGGGCTACAAGTGGTGATCACTTCTGGTGATCTTATCCTATTAGGAGTAACATATTAGATTAGCTAGATCTACCTAGTGATAGGATTTTAACAACACTTCTTGAGTGTGCACTCGGTTAAGAGATTTACAAAAAGATTGTTAGGTCTACTTTGTTAAGAGATTTTACCAAAACTCTATTACAATGATTAGAAAGCAATAGGTATCTATCTGCTAATGACAAATCAATTTGTTTGATACAGATCTATGAAATACTTAATAGATATCACCTTTTCTATGAAGATCTCTCCTCTGAACTGCTCGGTTAGCCTATTTCTGATTCTACTTTAATTTGATTACCTCTGAATACTATTCTACTCTGTCTGTCAACTAATAATCTTGAAGTTGGCTAAAGCTTCAAGAACTTCTTCATTCATCCATCAGTTCACTTCAAAATGATGCAAAATTAAAATTATATAGCATACTACTTTAAGTCGCTTAACAAAATTAGGTTACAATATCTTAGAGAAAACCCTAATATCTATGGTGTATAAAAATAACCTAGATCTAAGAAATACAAAAGTTCATCATCACAATTAATGATGGAATCTTACAATAAATGATCCTCAATCTTGGTAAAACATTTTGTGCTTCTGTTGTAACCATTTTTATAGATAGATGTGCCAATCCTGATTCCTATGCCATTTTATGTGATCCTTGGTAAACACTGTATATACTATTTGGTGATTATACTTGTGCTTGGTGTTTATTGTCGCTTGGTATTGGTGTCTGATGCTCGGTAAAATTGTTCTGTGCTCGGTGTGAAGACTTAACCAACTAGCTTGTATTGCTTGCATTTACCGACTGAGGTAATATAAGTAGCTAAATGATGTCTTTGATACTAATGATAATCATTAATGCTCAAATAGAGATAACAATATGCCCCTTTGGCATTAGTATCAAAACCTTAATGTATACAGACCTTATGTCTCAAAAATTTATATCTTTCGCCATATACATATATTTACTAAAAAATT
The DNA here is from genome assembly GCA_027943335.1 of Chamaecyparis obtusa. Lineage (NCBI taxonomy): Eukaryota > Viridiplantae > Streptophyta > Pinopsida > Cupressales > Cupressaceae > Chamaecyparis > Chamaecyparis obtusa. Next base: position 184,768 of record BSBK01002654.1, on the reverse strand, counting down.
TCTATGTACTCCCCCTCAGTGAATGCTCTGATAATGTATAGTATACTTAACATATTATGTACATATTTGGCATATACATTGTTATCCCCCTTTTTTAAAATAATGCCAAATGCAAAAGTGTATACTTACAGCTTATAAAAAATGTACTGATGGGTTTTCTTCAATGATTCCAAGAGGTTTGCCCATTCCTCTTTCAAGTTGGTGAGAGAAATGTGCTCAAGACCAACTTGTGCATGCATGTCAAAGATGTTGTCCAACACAAAGATTTCTGGTGTTGCAACAAGCGTTTGTGCCCTGACAATGTGTTTCTCAAAAATTTTCAGGTAGGGTAGGAGCTCGGTTTTTAACTCAATGACCTGATCACTTATCCTTTCTTCTTGCTTCCTGAGATCTGCTATCAACTACCTAAGTGCTTGTGGCTCAGTTGTAGTTGCATGTGCATTGGCTGTGATTTCATTTTCAAACTGTTTGATCTTTTCACTGATCTCGACAGTGAAGGTTTCCACAGTGCATAGCTTTAACAAGATTTGACAAATAAAAGTAGTAATACTCTGAATTTCAGTTATTACCTCAGATAGCTTAACCTTGTTAATTGCCACTTCTTGGCTGATTCTTTCTACATGTTTATCCCGAATCTTTGATTCTACCCTTTCTTCTATCCTCTTGTTGGCATCAACATCTAGGGCATTGATTCCTTCAGCAAGTGTAGCAAGTTGGTCCATAATCAAAGTATCCTCATCTACATGTACCTCAAGGACAACCTGTTGTAAGATATCTCTTACATTTTCTAATATTTCCTTGCTTTTTCTCTCTTGTTTCAATTTCTCCTATGCTGCCTTCATTGTACATAATTCCCCATATTTTCTTATTTCTTCAGGGATAAGGGTCCTCAGATCACACTCAAGTATCACAATAACTTCATCTAATGTGACCGGCCATTTTCCTTTCTTTTTCTTCTTCTTCTTCTCCGGTTCTTGTGGTGAATTTTTGGCAACTAGAACAATAGATTTTTCTTCTACTCTCGGTGTGTTATGCCTGGTTGACACATTATCTTCCTTTTTCTACTCCTTGGTAACCTATGCATTGGTTGACTAAGATAGATCGTTTGATGTTGTGTCAGGTGGGGTGACCTTAGTTGCTTTGGGCTCTTCTTGTGCCTTTGTTTATGTTTCAGTAGTCTTTTTTTCTTCAGGCTTATTTTATTCTACTGGTGTCTCGGTGCATTGTTCCCCTATTATATCTTGTGGTTTCTTAGGGTTTGAGCCATCAGGTAGTTCCTGTGAAATAATTTCAACCGCTTCAATGAGAATAGGAAGCTCACTCGGTAATGATGAAAATGCACACTCAGTAACTTGTGCTTCATTCTATGTGTTGTCTGGTGCATTATTCACATCATCATCATCATCCCTATCATCAAGATCACCATTTGTGATGTCCTCAATGAGTACACCATTTTCATTTTTCTCCTTAACTTGGATCTCTACTGGATCTGGTGCATCTTGTGAATTATCCTTAATTTCTTGTACAAGTGTTGTATCAATTACCTTGGTAAATGATACCTCTATTTCTTTAGTCTTCTTTGATACATCATCTTCAATGAATATACCTTTACCTTTGGATTTCTATCTCTTTTTAGACAAATTTTGAAATGCATTTTTCTCATTTTGCTCTCTGGTTGCTAAAATTGAACTCTAGATGAGTTGATCAGACTCATCAAGATCTACTAGATTCTCATCTAAAATTTGCATAGCTCGGTTTTTGATTTTGAATCTCTAAACACAAGTATCCATATGCTCCTTAATTTCATCAAGAGATAAGTCTAGTGCAACTTATATAAGGACTTGTTCCCTCATCCTCTTCTCGGTGTCCAAGGCGTATGACCACTTCTGGTTTATTCTTTCTTCAAGTGCCTTGGGCAATGAGAAATCAAACTCTAATGGAACTTTTCTAAAGCGTATCATCATCTAGATGACTGCTTCCTCAATTGTTTTTTGGTCCTCATTTGACATACTATCAAACCTACTAATTTCTAGATCTGCAAGATTTCCATTCTTGATTATGTCAACAATAACCTCATCAATTGACCTATTCTTATTACTGACAACCTTAAATTGATTGTTGTCATCTTCGTCATCCTCAAGGTCTTCTCTATTTCTTATCAATCTTCTCCTTTTCCTTGGTGCCTCAGCTACAACCTTGGCATTTCTTTTTGCATAGGTTTTTGTTGATGTAGCTTCCTTTGATTTTGTTGCCTTTTTTTAAGGTGAAGCTATGGTTGCTGACCTTGTTCATGCACCTGTCTACACTAGCAATTGCTTCTTCTTAGGAATAGGAGTGGGAGAAACTGGTATAGATTTTTGTTCTTTTTCAGACTCGGTTTCCTCAATATCATATGGTTTTTTAGCCAACATTAACTGACCTTTGGTTGCAAGCTCAACTGGTGACTCCTGTGATGAGTTAGATACATTCTCAAACTTGTTAGATAAAAATTTCTTCATTTTCTTGGCTTTTCGTGTCATTTTATTGATGACAAGATTAGTTTTTATTCTTAATTTTTCCTTCTCATAGGTTCCAAACCTTTTAGCCTTCTTGTCCTTTAGTAAAGCCAGCAATGCTTCAATAGATTTCAGACTGAAATCATGATCCATATCATATCCCATTGGTGCTAGCTATTTTATCCTTGGCTCTACAACTTTAATCAATGTGTGCTCGGTGTTCACTAGGAAACAAATATCTGTTGCATATTTCTCGACCAGTGAACTTGGAATCCTGCTTCTCAGATTCATTTTTACCTCGAAGTCCTCAAAATAACTATCTATAACATTTTCTGCATTATCTCCTAGACCTTTCATAATATCAAAAAATTGTGAAGTGATCGGTTTGTCAGTAGGCCAATTAGTGTGACTGACAGAAGGAAAGAATTTTTGGAGATAGAAAAACAAACATACTAGAAATGATCCAAACTTATAGGTATTGGACTTTTGTGACCTGATTATTTTCATGTTTTCTTCAACCTGTCTCAGAAGTAGCTTAGCGAGGTCTATCTAATGACCCTTCTTTATTATTTTGTAAGCCATGTCTATTGCACTACGTGGTACACTATTTAATCTACTCTACTGGAAAAACTTATAGCCAATTACGTGCGCTACAAACTTAAATTTTGGATCCACAATGGATGCAATTTTCAGTGCTCTACAATCCCATGCTGCGCTAGTATTTTTCTCAACATCAGCTCATGAACTTTTGAATGCCTTGGCTTTGTTGGTAGTAGGGTAACCAGTAACCCTGCTAATCATTCTCTTTGTCACTTGGATCGGTTTAACTAATGAGAATGTACCCTCATGATAACGGCTTAACACAATCCTAATCCATTCATTCTTAAAATTCTTTAGAAAATTTAGGGCATTGGTGAGTCCAAGTGTTTCAACCTGTTTATGCTCTGGTTTTAGGTCTATTTTCTCATCACAAAGTGCCTAATATGAAACATACATGTCAAAGTCTCCTATTTCCCCAATTTTACAATGAATGTACGAACATATGTATTCAACCAATAAAACCCTAGGTGGGATGCTCAAAAAAGCACCTGCTAAATCTATTTTAGATGCTACTTCAGGGTATAACTTGTAATTCAGTTCATTATAGTTTGCTGACACTATAAGATTAACTTCTTCTTCCACAACTTTAGAAGAACTCCTAGTAGATGCCATTTCAACAAACTAGGTTTTTCAATAAGTAAGAAGAATATGCTCGGTAGGGTTTCAACTTACTCAAAATATTTCAAAGAATGTGCTTGGTTCGATCTGCAACTACTTTGGATTAGCTTGAGATATTTCTTGCTTGAACTTGCTCTGTGAAATTCTCGCTCTCAAAAATTGCAATGTGAAAAAATGAACTCAATCTTTCATGTATTTATAGAATTTTTCATATTCCCGCTCAAAACTTTATGCAATAAATGCTTGACCTACTTTTGGTTCATGACAATTGTAAGGTCGGTGATGACTACAAAATTTCATCAGCTTGATTAACACATGATTTATTTTCTCAGTTGATACTGATACTCAGTTAACCTTGAATAGTGATTACCGACAAGTAACCATTTTCTCAGTCTAACTTTTACTGACTATGTGACTTTGTTAGCTCATAACATATAAACCACAATACATCTTTATTCATGTAGATTTGGTATTTGCTCATCATATATAAGGAACTATATGTAAAATATAATCATTTTGAAATGTCAATCCCGTACATACCTATATCACCTTAGGTGGAAGTACCAATGTCACCCAATCTAGTGGATGAGGTTTCACCGACAACATTACTTGACTCAACATTCTCATTTGATTCTTTCTTTCACATGTCATTCCTTATTCTCATGATATCTGCAATAGTTTTTCCACTCTCAAATACATGATTTTCTTCTGGTGCTCGGTCTCTATAGTCCTTTCTTAGATGACTGACCTTATGACAATGTAAACATGCCATTCCAATACTTGTCTAGCTTTGTGATTGTCCAGCCCATCTTTTCCTATTGTAGTTTGCTTCAATGTGCCCATATCTACCACATGCAATATAGTTAGTCCATGTGTTGTAATCCCAAACATAAGAGTTACCTTGTCTCTTTGGTTGATAAGGCTTGCATTGTGTCTTTTGCTTCGAAGTTCATACTTGCTTCATTTTTGCCTTACACTCTCGTGCAGTGTGTCCATGTTCATTGCAAGTGTAACATAATTTCTCCATAGTAGGATTGTTATCATTCTTATTCAATTTAGCTCTACACTCATAAGCTTGATGACCAAATTTTCCACAATAGTAACAATATCCATTAAACTTAGGAGTGACTAGAGGTATACCTTGTGCTTTGCTTCTACATACATTAGAAGTATGTCCTGGTTTGCTATAGTGATAACATGTCAACACTTTAGGTCTTTGACTATGATTGTTGTTGACTTGTTCATCTTGTTGTGATGATTCTCCTTCGCTGGTATAGCCTAATCCACCTTTGCTTCCAAATCTTCTTTGATTTATCAGAAAATCATCAATCCTTTTAGAACTATCCTCAGCCAATTTCTTCATTTCATGATGCTATTCTTGAGTTTTCACTTCATTTCTCATCTTTTCATTCTCTTCTCTGAGAACACCTATATCTTCAAGTTTTCTTGACAATTCACATTTAACTCAGTTGACCTCCTGATTCACAATCATAATCTAACTTGAGATTTCAAAATGGTGCTCGGTGAGTCTATGTATCTCACTTTCTTTTTCTTGAAGTTGTTCACTTATCAGTCTTCAGTCTTCAATAGATAGATTCCTTTCTTTCTCAATTTGTCTAGCATTGTTCATTACTTATACCATTCTCACCATCTGAGATTCCTTACCGATTTGTAGTGCTTTCACTTATTCGGTTAAGAGAAGATTCTTTTTAGACAAGTCAGAGACTATACTTTTAGATCCATTAGAAATACTTCCTAAACTAGATCCAATATGATCAAATACATCATCAATCACTTCTTCCTGGTAACCAATTTCATTTTTCAAAATAGCTAGGTTCTTCCTTTCAACTAGTAATTTCTTAAGTCCATCCTTAGCCTGCTTATACTGCTCAACAAACATCTGCATTTGAATCTTTTGATTCTCTATAGTTTTATCTAACTTATACCTCTCCATGACTAGATCTTTACCCTTCAGTGGTTAAACTATCCAATAAGAAAACTGAACTCTAATACTAATTGTTGGATTGGAGAGATAGGGTACTGAGAGGGGAGGGGTGAATCAGTGCCCACAAAAACTTTGACTTATAAACCTTTCAGATCTAAAATAGAAAATAGTAGTTGTTAGGCCATTTTTCTGTCATAGCAAAATCCTTTGAAAATGGCCTCCTCCCTACAAGTGTTTCATGGTTTGTGTCCTGCCCTGTGTTCCTTGTGTCACCTTGCTCCTGTCCAAATTGCACGTGCTAAATCACCAAATCTAGGAAGTTATTCAAATTTTAAAGCATGCTGGAAATATTTTAAAATTTGCTAGTGTCGAAAACCCACAGTGTTTCTATAAATCCATGATGTTTTCAGCCTGTGTGTTGTTTTCAACCTTGTGCTTCCTATTTTGTGCACTTGTCTTCTGGCATCAAAAACTCTGTGTGTTTTCAGTTTTCCTCTATGTCAAAAACTCTGTGTGTTTTCGACCTTGGTCTTAACTACACAGGTGCGATGGATGGTGTTGCTGATTCTCCAGATCTCCTGGCGGTTACATCTCTTATTCAATGACCTGGTGACTGCGTTGTCACGCATTCTCTTATTTCTGGTGGTTAGGTGCCTAACCTTTAGCGACTTAGTGACTATTAGTTGTGTAATCTCTGAATGGTTGGCGGTTAGCGGCTAACATCTCACGACTTGGCGAATGTTTGGTCACGCGATCGCTAAATCCTTGGCAGTTAGTTAGTGGGCCTGGTATTTCTCAAAGCAGAGTAACAATGTAGATGAGATCTACGATTGCCGCATGATCGTGAGGAATATTCCTCCCCTTTGCGATCATGCGACCACCGTCCGATCTTCCCAAAGGTAAGGATTTTCTCAGTGGTGGGTCCTGTGTCTGATGGCTCGGTGGTTTCAGTGAATGGCATGATGACATGTGGCATCGGGCGGACCCAGGTGGGGTCTGAGGTTTGGCGGAGTGGATAAGGACCTGGCGGTGCTGACAAAATTTAATGTGTTCGCACATTCATGCAATAAAAAGGTGATGCCCTAGTTCATTTGGTGATTCTACGAACAATGGTCGCATGGTCACTAAGTCTTTTGATGATGGTGTAAAGTATCTCACAAATTGGCAAAAGTTCTTCAATTGCCAGTTCACCAGATAAGGTGGGGCCGGTGTTTGCGGTGACAAGGCAACAATCTCATGGCTTGTCACATGTTCACATAGCCCAGTTTTTGGCTATGCGATCATGCGACAACTATTATAACATCATGGTTGTGGAGTTGTGTGGGTCCACGGTGCCATGTTGCTGACGTACCCATTTTTCAATCACTGAGGGATTTATGAGGTGGCTGAAGACTTTTCTGGGTGGTTTGTGATGGCATTGCACGGTTAAGGAGACCGCGGTCGCATGATCACAAAGGTTAGTTTGGTGCCTTGCGATCATGTGACCAAGCATAAATTGAAGCCTGGATTGCTGTGGTGGTGAAATTGATGACTGCGTGATTGCGCGACTAGGGGCAAATAGTTGAGGAACATAAAACTCGTGAAGTGCAAAGTAGTCGTTCATTTTCAAATTTGAATTGTCTGAGGGTTTCCAGTGATAGAAAGGACTGAATTTCAATGTAGAAGTGATTGGAACTAGTAAAAAGTGATTTGTTTGCCACTCCAATGTGGTCCAGGGTGCTTGATGATCATTTGCAGGGATCTGTACCATGTAAGGAATGATTACAATCTTGGCTCAAGAAGTGTTTGCAGGAGGTTGATTAGACTGGTTTTTATGGCAATCTCCTAGTCTTATGGCCTGATCTTAATGTTGGTCTGATATCTTTTCTCTTTGGGTTGCCTAACTTTCATGCCCCTGCAATAAATTTTTGATCATTTCCAATTGGTTTAGCTGTTGTAACCTATGCCTTAGCTATCCGTAGCTTGTTGCAACCTGTTATGGGTTTCTGAGGTAGCTAGTGGTATAAAGAGTCAAAGTTTTGACTGTGTAAGGGTTCTGAATTTTGTCAGTTCCAGTGAAGGGTCCTTTTCCTGTAGATTTTTCTCCTTCTTTTTGCATATAGAGTGTTCCTCTTTCTCTTGTTGGTTCAGAGAATACAATACATATTGTAACAGATTTGTCTTATGTGTGAGGATTTAATATATTCTTACTATTACCAAGCTATCTCCATTTGAATTCTGGATTCATTAATCATACATCAAGGGTGTTTGATTTTTCTATTTGCACTGCCTATGTGCTTGCAAGTGGAGTTGTCTTCACAGGGATAACTGGTTCAGAGTTAGTGTTTATGTATGTATGAGCTAAGGTGTCAAAGATATTTCATGCTTGTCTTCCAGTGGATGCTGGTTAATGCATTATCTGTTTATAGGTCTCTTCTAAGGGGAGGGTTGAAATCCTTTGAGTGGATAATAAAATACTTAAATACACAGGTGGGTGCTAAGTTGAGGTTTGGTCGTGGTGTGTGATTGATGTCAGGCATCAACACATTGGGTATATTATTTTCTTGTTTCATAGCTATCCCTTGCAATATTGTATTTGACTCTGTGGCCCATTAGATAAGGCACTGGTCTATGTGAGACTTAGGGCATCTCAGGGGTCCCTTCAGCCCAACATTAAATCAATTACCTTTCCCTTTTATGTTGGTGGTAGTATTAGGAGTTTCTCTCTAGTCTTTAGACTCATTCTATGCAAATAGGGTTGTTTGTACATGAATTGGCTTCATTGGGGTATAGGTTACCTGAAGGGGTCTATTTGCAGACCTTTGGTTTGTCATGAGGTGTCTTGAATGTGCAGATAAGGCAATACCCGCCTGAGTGAATGTGGAGCTCAAAGAATGAGGATTTCTCTCTATCCTCATCAATTGGTTTGTTTTCCTTGTCAAGCTTGAGTACCTAACCTATGTTTTAAGCCCAACCATTTGATTCAAGTTTGGTCCTGCAAGGAGAAGAACCAATAGTAGTAAAATTCAAACAATGCTTGTATCCATTGCATGCATCATTCATTCATTTAACTATCAAAGGTAAATAGCATGAAATCAACAAGATAATCAACTCATAACACAAGTATTTTGGTAATGCAGAAACCCTTGTTAGAAGGTAAAAACTATGGTGGGGATGACACCCACAAATTCTTCACTACTATAGATAGAAAAGGTTTGCATGTTAGGGCTACAAGTGGTGATCACTATTAGTGATCTTACCCTGTTAGGAGTAACATATTAGATTAGATAGATCTACCTAGTGATAGGATTTTAACAACACTTCTTGAGTGTGCACTCGGTTAAGAGATTTACAAAAAGACTGTTAGGTCTACTCTGTTAAGAGATTTTACCAAAACTCTATTACAATGATTAGAAAACAATAACTATCTATCTGCTAATGACAACTCAATTTTTCTGAGACAGATCTATGAAATACTAAATATATATCACCTTTTCTATGAAGATCTCTACTCTGAACTGCTTGGTTAGTTCGTTTCTGATTCTACTTTAATTTGATTACCTCTGAATACTATTCTACTTTGTCTATAAAGTAATAATCTTGAAGTTGGCTAAACCTTCAAGAACTTCTTTGTTTATCCATCAGTTCACATCAAAATGATGCAAAATTACAATTATATAGCATACTGCTTTATGCCGCTTAACAAAATTAGGTTACAATATCTTAGAGAAAACCCTAAGATCTATGATGTATAAAAATAACCTAGATCTAACAAATGCAAAAGATCATCATCACAATTAATGATGTAATCTTACAATAAATGATCCTCGATCTTGGTAAAATGTTTTGTGCTTCTATTGTAGCCATTTGTATAGATAGATGTGTCAATCCTGATTCCTATGCCATTTTTTGTGATCCTTAGTAAACACTATATATACTGTTCGGTGATTATACTGGTGCTCGGTGTTTACTGTCGCTCGGTATCAATGTCTGATGCTTGGTAAAACTGTTATGTGCTCGGTGTGAAGACTTAACTGACTAACTTGTATTGCTTTCATTTACTAACTAAGGTAATATAAGTAACTGACCGATGTCTTTGATACTAATGGCAATCATTAATGCTCAAATAGAGATAACAATAAATATTAATGTTGAATGTATTAGAAATATTTTCAGAAGGGTTTTCAAGAATACTTACTTGCTAGTAGTAATACATACCTAAGTTGAACACATCATCTAATGGTAACTTTTCATGAATGCATCCTTTAATGTCTTTTTCTTGATCCTTGCATAAAAAAACATTAGATGTATTATAATGCACTCCTTTGTTGAATGGATTTCCTTGAGAATCCTTTTGTGCTTCATCAACAGGAGTAATATTTTTACTAGCATCATCCATTATATTTGTATATGGGCTTATTTCATTCCCATGCTCTTGATACAATTTTATCTCATAAAAATGATTATTGAGTATTCCTCCATATCCTTTTGAGACCTCATTATTTAAGAGATTTGAATATTCTCCCGAGATATAATCAAAAGTCTTATCCTGTAGAATTTTATCTTCATCTTCACCAGATACCTCATGAATATGTATTGACTTGTTAATCTGATTATTCTGATATATTGAGAAAGTCTTTGTACCATTTCTCTATACATATTTATAATATTCAATATCCAATAAATCTGAATTTTGTTTCGTATTGAGAAGATTCTCCTCCTAATCATGATTTTCATTTGTTTCCACACAAATCTGATCTAGTGTAGATGCTTCTTCAATCTATTCCAAACTTTCTTCTTTATTTGAATCGGGGGCCTCGTCAGGTTTTTTCTCCACTTTATAATACTTTTTCATTTTCTAAATAAGGAGCTTCAAATCAAGATCATCTGACAAAATTCCCAATTCACAAAATCTTTTCATAATTTTCTTGTTTGAAGACCTAATGTCTAAGGGTATCTCCAAATAGAAACCCATCATCCTTACGAACAAATAGGTTGTAGACTCACCATCTTCTCTTTCCACATTAAAAATATATCCAAAGGAGACACAAAATCATCTTCAATAATGCAATTCTGATTTTCATTATGCTCGTAATACATGTTATCTTCTTCACCATTGGTATAATGAAACATATCAAGAAACCACTGCTCAAACTACCTCCATGATGAAATGGACTGAGTGTGTAATGATTCATATTGTTCTCTTGCATTATTTTTTAATGACCATGCAAACAACTTCATGGCATTATCTTCTATATCAACCTCATAATCATCAAGGAACATATGAAAAGTATCCAAATGATCAAGAGCTGATTCATCATAATCTCCATAAAATTCAGGCACCTTGTGTGAAAGATTTTTAAATACTTTATTATTACTACATTGAAACCTTCTAAGACCCAAAGGCCTAATGTCTGCTAGAACTAGAAATATCTTCAAAAAATTCTAAGGCATTTTGTAATATATTTTATTATTCTATCTAAGGGAGGAATTTTTATCTCCCTTTCTATTCTTAATTCCTAGTGGAATCACTTTTTGAAAATCTTTGTACGGTGTCGCCACCTCAAGTGTCTTGAGGAAAATATTTTTTCTTGCTTGTCCTAAGAAAAAATCTAAAAAAAATTATATAGAGTCTCCACCTTCTTCATAAGAAGGATAAAATCATACAACTTATTCTGAGTTCTATCTATTGTAGAGTCTAACTCTCTGAGCACCAGAAATTCTGAATAATGTTGTCACAATAACTCCCCAACAGAGTCACCAATTTGTCGGTGCCCAAAAATGATGGATCAGATTTCTTATGGATCTGCCAAATCTAATGCTGGGAAATCCAATTTTTTTTTCCAACTAAAATATTCAACTTCAATAATGGTTTGAATCCTTGCAATTCCGGCTCTGCAAAACCGAGGCTAGTAGACCTATACCTCAACCTATTTGAGGTTTTTTCAGAAAAGATAACTGAATATAAAACTTGCAGATTCTCTCAAAGTGGCAGATGGGCTTGAAAGAGGTAACTGGGACCTTATAAAAATTATTTGGTAAAATTTTATTAACTTGCAAAGTTGACCACTTAGAATATGTTGCACTTAACAACTAAGGAATCTGAATAAAATGCAAATGGAAAGGCCTTGGAAAACTAGGCAAATGGATTCATGAAACTATGAAAATGCACAAGGTGGAAATTTTTCATGTTTATAATGTAAGGAAACATTTGGATTACACTTGTCAATCACAGGTCATGAAATGTAAGAACTCAAATTGGGCTACTTGAAATTTAAAATAAGTGCAAAGTGCAGATTAGCATGAAACACCCTCAATTGTGATATTCATAATGGGTCTAAACTTACTATGGGGGTCTAAATACTAAAACATAAGATATTTAGACACAATGAACATCTCCATAAATTAGTAACTCATGGAGCTTAATAGGGCTAAAAATATTCAACTACAAAGTAGACCTATTCAACTTGTTTTACACTTAGGCACAAATGCAGATTGCAAGCTAGCTAGAATTGACACTTTACAAAACCACTTCAATCTGCAAACCAAGGGATGGAAATGATCAAAATGATTGAAAGGAATGTGGGGAACACCTTTCACATGATGAAGCATGAAATTACAAGGTACTTGAATGCATGAAGGCCAAGATAGGTCACTCACTCATATGAAAAGGACTCCTCCATAAAAAATTTAACAGTGGTAATCTAAAGGATTTGAGAGTACCAATAGTTTTTAGGGAAAGTTACAGTCTATTAAAAGGTTCATTATACAATTGGCCAAAAAGTGTTAATCTTTCCAACATCTACTACATAAAGGTGTGACTTTTAAACAAAATGAAAAATGTGAGAAATATTTCAAGCAATTGAACTACTATCTACTTAATCCACCAATCTTAATGCCTCCTATTCAAGGAAAACCATTCATTCTCTACATTTATACTACTAAAACTACACTAGGAGCTCTTTTGGCACAACATGATGAATAGGGAAGAGAAATTTCTATTTACTATATCAATAGAACTCTTGTGGGCTATGAATTAAATCATTCACTCATTGAACGAGCATGCCTTGTTGTGGTTTTTGTAGCTCATAAACTAAGACATTACATGTTACATTAAAATATGCTCATGTCACAGATCGACTCGCTAAAGTATCTTCTAAGTAAAGAAGCACTCATAGGACACCTGGAAAAATGGGTAATGATCTTATCTGAATTTGATATAGAATAGTGGGTTACACTTTTTTGGAGGAAGGAAATGTCCCGAAAAATGTGATCGGGTAAAAAATATCATCAAAATTTTGATAGAAAGTCATCCAAAGTTTCGATCAAAAGTGACTAACTTTCGATCGAAAGTGACAAACTGCCTTACTTTCGATCGAAAGTGCCTTTCTCACTTTCAATTGAAAGTAAGGCACTTTCGATTGAAAGTTCCTTACTAGGCACTTACGATTGAAAGTCAAAAAATAGGGTTTCGGCGGGGTTTTTACCCTGCCGAAAGTGACTTTGAACGTCACTTTCAGCTGTCACTTTCGTGGATTCTTGGCTTCTAATTTTTTGACTGTCCGGTTTATCAAGTTTTTTTATTTTTTCATTTTTCATTATTTAAAATTTTTGATATATATTTTTAGTATATATACATGTATATATGCATGTATATGTGTATATATGCATATATATATATATATATATATATATATATATATATATATATATATATATATATATATATATATATATATATATATATATATATATATATATATATATATATATATATGTATATATCCATGTATATATGCATGTATATGTGTATATATGCACATATATATGTATATATGTATGTATATGTGTATATATGCATGTGTATATGTATATATCCAAGTATATATGCATGTATATGTGTATCTATGCATATATATATATATATATATATATATATATATATATATATATAGATATATATATATATATATAGATATATATATATATATAGATATATATATATATAGATATATATATATATATATAGATATATATATATATAGATATATATATATATATAGATATATATATATATATATATATATATATATATATATATATATATATATATATATATATATATATATATATATATATATATATATATATATATATATATATATATATATATATATATATATATATATATATATACATATGCATGCATATATGTATATATACATGTATATGTGCATGTATATATGTATATATGTATATATGTATATATGCATGTATATGTGTATATATTTATGTATATGTGTATATATGGATGTATATGTGCATATATATGTGTATGCATGTATATATGCATGTATATGTGTATATATACATGTATAAATGTGTATATATATGTACACATATATATGTGTGTGTACATATATGTGTACACATATATATGTATATATGTATATATGTGTACATGTGTATAATGTATATATATATATACATGTACATATGTGCACGTATATGCCATATATGCCACATATGTACACATATGTATATATGCCATATGTGTAATACCCCAAAAATGGGCTATAGGTTCATTAACCTCCTACATCATCAAATCGAACGAAATCAACATCAAAGTCCCAACCAAAGGAACATCCGAGCATTATCGAATCCTAAATTGATTATCCTAAATTCTGCATCGGGGAATATTCCTAGTAATATTCCTAATTATCTTAATTATCTTTAATCTAATGATTATTTGGTGATAAATCATATTTATCCTAAAGTTTGATTAATTGAATATTCTCAATATTTAATTAATTAGATTTAATTCTGCCACTTAATTATTTAATTGAATTTAATTATATTTATTCCTAATTATTATTATTTAAATTTGACAATAAATCAAAATTCCTATCATTAATTGATTAAATTCTTATTTAATTAATTAAAGCAAGTTTTCATATTTAATGATATTATTTTGGAATAAAAAGTTTGATTTTAATAATTGATTAACCAATAAATCAATTATTTTATTTTTAAAATCAGTTAAGCTGGAAATAAATCACTTTATTTATTTATTTAATTCATAATTATTATGCACATTCAAAAAGCAATTAAACTTGAAATCAAAAGATCAATTCAAGTTGTTTTAAAAATAAACTCAACTTTGATTTGAGTTAAAAAGCTATTTTTGCATGGTTTTGCATGATTTTGTGAATTAATTATCTTTTATTCTTTGATAACTCAAAAATCAACATGAGTTTATCTGAGTGATTTATGGCTTTTTCCATGCATCTCCAAAGCCCTAGATTTCTATAAAACCAAGGCTTAGCTCTTCAATTTCATATCTCATAATTGTGCAAGCTTATGCTGGCGAATTGGTATTTGAAGATTTGGAGCTTCTCTTGCGAATCAACAAACTTTTGTGAGATCATTCATATTTTAGCATATCATTGTTAGATTAATTGTATTACATATTAGTTTTTCATATAGAATAGATTCATATCAGATTTTTCATTATTATTGCATAGAAATCCAAAAAAATAGATTAATTTGCATCCAATTCATATCTAGATTTTGCATTCAAATCCTTCATTTAGGTGTCGTCAAGGTCATTGATCTCGGTCCAATCTGAGAATACATACTTGCATCTACTAGAAGGCACTAAATTGCCTGGTTAGTTTAGTTTTCAATTACTTGCACGATTTCAATTTTTGCTAACCTCTAATGTTTTACTGAAGTGTTGTGTCCAGAACTAGGTACAAAATTCACACACACATTTCTAGTGCCCACTGTGGGGCCCTGAAATGGGTTTCCATTCAATTTTTATCAAATTTTTATCATCTTCTTGTCATTTTCTATTCCAAGCTATGATTTTTTATTTCTGTCCGTACAATTTTCGTACGAGTTTTGTCAGAAAGTCATACCAGGAGATACCCACTGTCGTACGACAGTTTATTTGATCGAGGATCATACCATTAGGATCATAGTGTCATTTGGGATACCCTATTGTCATATGATCTGGTACCCAGTGTCATACGAGTTTTTGAACTATTATCTGGAAGGTAGCCCATTGTCGTATGAGTTTCAGTACTAGGTTTTAATTATCGTTTCACTTTTTCAGGTAGTTTTCCAGATTTTTTTTCCAGATTTGGACTAACAGCTAACATTAACGATTGAAATTTGCTATTTCTGATTGATTTCTGTTGGTTTTGATTGGAAAAAGTGCAAGAATTGCTAAAAATAGGTAATAATCTACTAAGCGCATTGTGAGGAATTCAGGTAATCTTTTTAGTTGATAACATTTCAATTTGGATTAAAAATAACTCTTGCGTGTCAAGCTTGTGTGACCTTTATTGCTTTCATATCACATATTTCATTTTGTGCTATAAAAATGAACATAGATTTTCTTTTCAACTTCTTTGTTACACATAGTAAATAGGCCCTATGAACACTATTCGTGGCTCTTGAGAGAGTGGGTTTCTAGTGAAACTCTTCTCAATGAAGGAACTCTTGTAGGTAGGGAGGATACTGAGGGAGTCTCACATTCTACTAGATTTGTGCGTCTTCAGCTTATAATTGATACATTCTCTCTCTAGAGAGGTTGAGAGATCATGAGTGGTTGACATCATAGATCTTTGTAAGATAATCTTGGTCTTAGCATGTCAGATTAATCTATCTTCTTTGTTTAGGTTAAAAGTGAAAAGGCTAGAGGATTATGCTCTACTCCCTTTTTGGGTAGTACCAAAAACTCAGATCCTTGAATCTGGAACTAGTCTCCATGTGGTATATTTTGTGAGTCACCTTTAGAGAGTGTTAACCATAGTGGACATTCCCTTAATTGGGTCAACCACATTGATGGAACCTCAAGCAGTAATAGCCATTTTCACCGTGGTAGTGACAGCCGCTATATAAATGTCCTTGTGGAAGAAATCTCCACAAGTGTGGTCTCTTGTTGGGCTGTCAGATCTCCCTAGTAGCTCCTGATTGATTAAATTCTCAGACTGTGTCAAAACCCCGGTGTGCCTAGATTGGAGTTCAACCTCTTGAGATCATAAAAGTTGTAGAGTCAGACCATTACTAAAAACCCTAGTGAGGCCAAAATTTTATTTTTCTAGGAATATGTGTGTTATTGCAAAACTTTTTGGAACATACACTATTAGCACTCCTAGGGATTAGGACAATTTAGTTACTTGATTGTTCATGCCCAGGATTGCTTTGTCCCCTATTCATTATTTTCAGACGTGCTTGAAATCACTTGCTTTCTATTTCACATGCTTGTTTATCTATCTGGTTACTAAGAATGAATCTATCCACTACAATCTTCAAATCTGGACAAACAATTTTGTGAACAATCTGAAACTAAAAATCTAAAAAATTGCAAAATCTAATGTCAAACACCTTTTTGGAGTCAACAGTCATTTTGTAAAGTCAGAAAGTCATACAACTTTTGGCTATTGTCATTTCAGAACTCCCAGATTATCGTATGGTATCAGGTACATTATTGTACGAGTTTTATTACGAGTCAATTCCAAAAAGTCAAAATTCCTGCTATCAACTATCGTGCAAGTTTGACAACTGTCGTATGTGTTTTTCAATTGTTGTTTCATTCTATACCCACTATCGTACAAGCCTGTAGAAAGTCATTTGGGAAATTTTGAAAAGTTGTCAGAACTGTCAGAGACCTAGCCTTTCCAGCCTATTTCCAGAACCTGTCAAACAAATCACTATGTTAGGGACAAAGTAGAAAATACTGAGAATCCAATCATTTTCCTAAAGTGGCCTTTTGAATCCAATTTAGCCTTCTGTTTAATCGATTTGAGTCTTTTTCATCTTGTGTCAAAATCTTGTCATAACTATCAATCTTCAATCAATCATCAAAATGAATAAGTGTTGTGAACTCATGTCTACTATCTTTTGGGAGTCTACCCATACATCCAAGGCATAGTCTCCTCCATCTATGTCTAATCTAAGCTTTAATCAATTGAAACCTTGACAAGGTTACGTCATTCGATCTTCTTGAATCAGATCCTTCTTCAGTTGTCTTCATCATATTCTTTTGCTTCACCCAAGGTTAATGGTGGAAACTAGAGCTTCCTCTCACAAGAAATCTAGAGAAGCATCCCATACCTTACCTATAACCACTCTCCAAGAACCAACTCTTGAGCAACTCTACAATTTTGGTCTTGGCAACTTTCAATTAAAAACTGGTTACATTCCTCCTTCATCAACTCACGGAGGTAATCAACAAACTCCTCATCAATCTATCCTAGGTAGAACTCCCACCATGTCTCAAGCAAGGACAAACTTTGGCTCTCAAAGAGCTCAATCTAAACATGGCGTAGATCAAGAACCCACACCTAAAGAAATTTTTCAATATCAAAACGATGATAACTTCAAACAAATGATGAAGCATTTCTTGAAAGAGGATAGAGAAGTGTACTTTTTACAATTAGCTCATCAATGAGCTAAACTTCCTCCCAACTTTAATGTTGAAGATATCATTATGCATGAGGAAGAAACTCCACTCATAGCTATGATGAAACAGATGCATGCTCTACAAGTCAAACTTAATAACCTTGAGAAAGAAAAGGAACCCAAGGAGTTTTCCATGGAGGCCCTATGTCCTTTTCCATTTGACAAAGACTTGTACATGCCTCTATTTCCAAAAAGAGTGGAGATGCCTAAGTATGATAAGTATGATGGACACTCTAATCCTCAAGATCATGTTAGAGAATTCTATACACAATCTATGGAGTTCATACACGAACCAACCTATCTGATGCGTCTCTTTCCTTAATCTCTGGGAGGAGCAGCCATTCATTGGTTCTCTAGATTGCCTTCTACTATCAAAACTTTTGAGGAATTGATCAAATTATTCTATCAGCAATACTCCTACAACATTCAACATCTAGTCACCATGATTGATATCTATAATCTCAAATAGTATCCAGGCAAACCATTCTTGACATTTCTCAAGAGATGGAGGAAGAAATTCTCTCTATATGCTAGGCCCATTCCAAAAACTGAGAAACTAGAAATCTTCATCAATAATCTTGTTCCAGAGATCAACTACTCTTTACAAATGCAAGATCCAACAACTTTTGATAAAATGGTAGATAATGTGATCAAAATTGGAAAAGTAGTTGTGAAAAAAGGAGAAATCACACTTCAAAAGGACAAGTACGAATCGGGATCTAGTTCTAAAGACAAGAACAAAAACTAGAACAAGAATAAAGGCATTGTCATAGATGGTGTTGTTGATACTATCCATGCCCCATCAAAGGCACCAACTTTCAATCTAAATATTAGCACCCAAGCCATCAAAGCCTCAGAACAAAAGGTGTCTGAACCATCTCAAAAGAAGCCAGAATACAAATCTTGGTTTGTTGATAATAAATGAAAGTTCACTCCTCTTGGAGAATCTTTAGAATCAGCTATGAGAACTTTGCTAGCTAATAACATCATCTCTTTTCCTGAGATCTGACAATCTGATTGTGATCCTAAACCAAAATGGTGGAGAGAGAATGAATTCTATGATTTCCATCGGGGTAAAGGTCACAAAAATAATAACTGCTTACGCTTGAAACATACTATTCAAGATCTGATTGATAAGGGGGACATCATGATTGACAATCATAAGAGCAATAATGATCATACAACATTCACAGAACCGTTTGTGAAATATGGTCAAGAAGTTTCATCTTCTCAGCCTAATATGGGGGCAAAGGTCAATTATGCTTACCCTAGAAATAATGTTGTTATCAATATGGTTGAACCTTGTCTCTCTGAGCATTGCAATGTCATCACAATTGTGTGAAGAGATAGAGATCATCCTTTAGATAATTTAGTTACTCGATCACAGGCTCAGGCACATCCGAATGAACAAATCCCAGATTCATCAAATGTCCCTAAGATGCCCTTCAATCTTTCTTCCACTTCCAAATAGAAAGTTGTTTCTAAATCTTCCAATCCTAAAGATACAAGGCCAACATCTTATAGCATTTTTCAACAACTCCAACACACTAATGCAAAAATCTCCATGTTTGAGTTGCTTTGAATATCTCCAGCTCATAGAGCTATTCTAGACAAAGCTTTTCTCAGATCCAATGTTCCAGATGACCTTGATTTAGATAGGTTCCAGACTATGGTTGGACATCTTACATCTCTACAATATATCTCCTTTTCAGAGGAAGATGACAACTCCTTGAGTCACCCACATAACCAACCCTTGCATATAGAAGTCTTGATCCAAAATCATAGAGTCAAACATGTGTTGATAGATGGGGGCACTGGCCTAAACATTTGTTCTTACAGCTTGGTCACACAATTGGGATTTTCTGAATTGGCTATTGATCCTAGAAAGAAAATAACTATAAAAGCCTATGATGAACAAGAAAGATCTTCTAAAGGCACCATTGTCTTACCTATCAGAGCAGGTCCAGTTATCAAAGATACTATATGTCAAGTTCTTGATCTACCTTTGGCTTACAACATTCTTCTAGGGAGACCATGGATACATGAGATGAAGGCTATTCCTTCTACATTTCACCAATGCTTGAAATTTCCTTATGAAGGAGTAGAGGTCACTATTCTAGCAGACATATCCACCACTTGCAATACATTGAAGGAAAGTGTAGATAAACTTGTGCCTAATAACAAAGAATCTTCCATTGAGCCAACCAAAGAAGCATCCACATATAAAATGGAAGACATTGCAAAAGAGGTCAATATCAAGGACAATGGTATGGGAGAATATACTATAGAGCCAATATTATCTTTGACATCTCTCCCTATCTCACCTAAGTCTTATGGTCAATCTTTAAAATAGTCCAAACCATACTCTAAGGAACCTCTTGAGGCATATAAAAAGAATTTTGTAGCAGAACAAGTCTCCAAGTAGGAATTTGAAGAAGATGAAAATGTGCTTGCATGGCTATACAAGGATGAACTTGATTCTCAAGCTGTTCCAATTAGTGACTCTATAGTATCCAAAATCCCTTCTAAGGCATATGGTCTAGGAGATAAATTAATAGCTAAGATGGGATATTCAGGTAAAGGACCTTTAGGAGTCAGAGGAGAAGGTCTTATAACACCTATTTCACATACTAGTAGGGAAAACAAAGATACTGTTGGCCTAGGCTTTAAAAAGAAACCCTTCCACCTCAAAGGTAATTGTTCTCATCTCATAGAGTAGATCACACCAGGAGAACCTCTTCTTAAGAAGGAAGAAACTACAATGGTATGGGAGAATATACTATAGAGCCAATATTATCTTTGACATCTCTCCCTATCTCACCTAAGTCTTATGGTCAATCTTTAAAATAGTCCAAACCATACTCTAAGGAACCTCTTGAGGCATATAAAAAGAATTTTGTAGCAGAACAAGTCTCCAAGTAGGAATTTGAAGAAGATGAAAATGTGCTTGCATGGCTATACAAGGATGAACTTGATTCTCAAGCTGTTCCAATTAGTGACTCTATAGTATCCAAAATCCCTTCTAAGGCATATGGTCTAGGAGATAAATTAATAGCTAAGATGGGATATTCAGGTAAAGGACCTTTAGGAGTCAGAGGAGAAGGTCTTATAACACCTATTTCACATACTAGTAGGGAAAACAAAGATACTGTTGGCCTAGGCTTTAAAAAGAAACCCTTCCACCTCAAAGGTAATTGTTCTCATCTCATAGAGTAGATCACACCAGGAGAACCTCTTCTTAAGAAGGAAGAAACTAACCCATCAGATAGTGATTCAGATAGCTCAGAACTTGTTCGTTATGAATGTTTTCCTAAATAAATCAAAGACCTTCTTGATGATAAAGATGATCCAATCAAAAGAATTAATGTAGTAGAAACACAAGAACCTACTATCAATCAAGAGATAGTTGCAACATAAGAACCAGCTAATCTTGAAAACACTCAAGAAGAGGAAGGTGGTAGTTATTCTAAGATGGATTCTCATGAGTATGAATTCAAATCAGAATATGAGGGTAACCCTTCTTGGGGTATTCATCCTGACTTTACTCATGTTCTTAGATTTCCTAGAGGCATAGATGAAGAATCTAATGACTATGAATGGGGAGCCATTCCAGAAGAAGATGAGCTTATTATAGAGAAACATGTTGATGTTATTCACCAATATGCACCTGAAACCAACATAAGTCTAGAGTGAAATGATGCACCTATCAAGTTTGATCCACCTATGGATGAATTGGACTCCCACAATGACATTGAGCCTATTCAAAAATTAAATGTCTTAGTTTGTAATATCACCTTTGAACTCGAGTGTTGGGTTAGGACCAATGATGACAAATCCATATCCGTAAACACTATCTCCCAATCTTTCCCTGATTTGACTATCCAATATCTAGACCTTATTGATCAAACCTCCACAAATTTGAGCCATGGTATTTATACCTTCCCGAATGACTATGCCCTTGCTTGCTACCTCAATGTAGTTGAGCCTATGAGTACTTCCATCAGTGAACCAAATGTTAGCATGACAGAGTTAGACATCAAGTATCTTAGTCAGAAAAATAAGAATAAGAATAAAAAGAAGAGGAGTTCTGAGGGTGAAAACCACTTTGTGGCAGTCTCAGAACCTACAAAAGTAAAAATAAAAGACGTATACAAAGGTGAAAAACTCTCTTAGGTGCCTAAAGATGAGATATTTGATGTCCTTCTGAGTCATTTATAGAACAGATCTCCAGTTCTAATTGAGCCCATTCAATCCATCAATTTGGGAACAACAGAAGAACCACAGTTGATTCATGTGGCACAATCTTTATCAGAAGAAGAGAAGAAAAAATTTACAACATTCCTAACAGAGAAGAAGATCAACTTTGCATGGAAATATTCAGATATGCTAGGGTTGGATCCTAATCTTATAATGCATCATTTATCTATAGCCCTAAATGTCAAACCTATCAAGAAAAAATTGAGAAAGATGCATCCTCATGTTGCACTCTTGGTAAAAGCTGAATTATAGAAGCTCCCGAAAGCTGGATTCATCCAAGTTATTGACTATGTAGAGTGGATCTCTAATATTGTACCTATTTCAAAACCAAATAAATCAATCAGAGTATGCATAGACTTTAGAGATGTAAATAGAGCATGCCCTAAGGATGATTTTCCATTACCTAACATTGACATGATAGTGGACATGATGGTGGGCTTTGAGATGTATTATTTAATGGATGGTTTTTCTGGATATAATCAAATAAAAATTGCTCTAGAGGATCAAGAGAAAAATGCTTTCACATGTGCATGGGGCACCTTCTGTTGGAATGGCATGCCATTTGGGCTTAAAAATGTTGGTGCTACATATCAAAGAGCCATGACATCTATTTTTCATGACATGATGCATAGGACTATGGAGGATTATGTTGATGATACTTTAGCAAAATCTATGATTAGGGTTGAACATCTAGATGACTTGAGCAAGATACTAGACAAAATGGAAAAATTTAGTCTCAGACTAAATCCTAAGAAGTGTGCTTTTGGTGTCACTTCTGGAAAGCTCTTAGGATACATAGTCTCAAAGAAGGGTATTGAAGTTGATCCAGATAAAGTGAAGGCTATAATGGAAATGCAACCTCCAAAGAATATTAGTCAAATGAGGACATTGAAAGGAAGAGTTCAATCTATAAGAAGATTCATATCACAACTAGCAGACATATCACAACCTTTTACAAAAAAATTACATAAAGGTGTGACCTTTGCATGGAATGAAGAGTGTGAGAACAACTTTAACCATATCAAGGAATATCTATCAAATCCTCCTATTTTGATGCCTCCTATTCATGGGAAGCCATTGATCTTATATGTCTCTGTAATAGATACATCACTGGGGGCATTGCTTGCACAACATGATGAGAAAAAAAAGGAAAGAGCTATATACTATATCGGTAGAACATTGGTTGCATATGAGAAGAACTATTCAATGATTGAGAAATCTTGTCTAGCTATGATCTTTGCATCATAGAAACTGAGACACTACATGTTAGCTCACACCACATAATTGGTAGCTAAAATTGATCCACTCAAGTACCTTCTAAGAAAAGCTTCCCTCACAGGTAGATTAGCTAAATGGGTCATGCTCTTAAGTGAATTTGACATTGAATATGTGGAAAGAAAGCTATCAAAGGATAGGTTATTGCTGATCAATTAGCAGATGCACCTATGATTGATGATACACCAATGCAAATGGAATTTCCAGATTCCTCTATCATGACTCTTTCTTCTAGAGAATGGCAGTTATTCTTTGATGGCTCCTATACATAGAATGGATTAGGAGTAGGCATATTGTTCATAACTCCTCAAGGATACTCAATCCCAAAAGCATTTAGATTAAAGTTCCCTTGCACAAACAATATTGTAGAATATGAATCCCTTTTGAATGGTATGAAAATAGCAATTGAATGGAGAGTAACAAAGCTACACATTCATGGAGACTCTCAACTTGTTATCCATCAAGTCAATGATGTGTACCAAACTAAAGATGAAAAGCTCATTCCTTACAAGAGAATGGTAGATGATCTAAAGAAGTATTTCCTATCTATCACATTTGAGAAAATTCCTAGAACAGAGAATAAGGCTGTCGATGCAATGGCAACACTATCTACTTTATTACAATAGCCTGAACATGTGCTATGCTATGAGTTCCTGGTGGAAGCACTATCTTATCCTGCATATGATTCCCCCAAAACCTGTATGATCTGCACTATTGTTGGTCATGATTCATCCAGATACAAAAACCTATTTTCTTATCTCCAAGACCAAATCATTCCTAATACCTTCAACCACCATGAAAAGAGATACCTTATCTGTAATGCCTCCCTATATGTCATCATTGGTCACGATCTATACAAACAAGGTCTAGATGGTACACTATTTAGATGTTTAGAATAGGAAGAGTCACAACATGCATTAGAGGAAGTCCATGATGGTATTTGTGGGTCACACTCAAATGATTTAACACTAGCTTGAAAACTTATTAGGGCTGGGTACTATTGGCCTGAAATGGAGAAAGAGTCTATCAAGTTTGCTAAGAACCGTCAAAAGTGCCAAGTGCAAGGCAACTTAATTCATGCTCCAGGAAGAGATCTAATTCCCTTTACTACATAATGGCCTTTTAACCAATGGGCATTTGATCTTATAGGAGCTATACATCCTCATTCTTCTAATGGACATACCCATATAATCACAGCTACAGATTATTTTACAAAATGGGTAGAAGTAGTCCCTTTGACATAAGAAACTTGAAAGCAAATATCTATGTTCATATTGAACTATATCATATGCAGATATGGGATACCTCATTCCATAATCATAGATAATGGTGGAAAATTCAAGAACAAAGATCTAGATGATTTATGTGCCAAATTCAAGATTACACAACATTGGTCATCTATCTACTATGCCCAAGGGAATGGACAAGCAGAGGCTTCTAATAAGAATCTACTAAAAATATTGCATCGTACAGTTAATAAAATAGGAAGAGATTGGCATCTCATGATCAATCTAGCTCTCTAGGCCTACATAAGAAGTATCAGAACACCTACTGGGGCTACACCTTTCACTTTAGTTTATGGGTCTGAAGTGGTATTGCCTATTGAGGTTGAAATCCAATCACTAAGAATCATAATGCATGGTCTAGTAGCTGATGATGACTACAGAGTGTCTAGGTTGCAAGAACTTGAACTACTAGATGAGCGTAGACAAGTAGCATATGATCATCTCAGAGTATATCAAAAGAGAATGTCTAGAGGTTACAATAAGAAAGTTAGACACAGAGAATTTCAGGTTGGTGATCTAGTCTTGAGAGAGAATCCTAAAAATCAATCACATCGAGAATGCAAAGGGAAGTTTGAACCCAATTGGCTGGGTCCCTTTGTAATCACTGCTACTTTTGGCTTTGGTGCTTATCAACTCTCAATGACTAAAGGAGAACAGCTCCAAGAACCAATCAACGTTATCCATCTGAAGAAATTCTATGCCTAAAACATTCAGTGTATTGGTAAAATGTCTTGAAAAAATCTTAAAAATTGGAAAATGTCCTAAAAAAATGAACATCTTGGTGAAAACCTAGCAATAGGTGCCTTGATGATTCACAAAAAAAGTAAAAAATATCAAAAGTACAAAAAAATTGGAAAAATGAAAAATACAAAAAAAGAAGACAAAAGAAAAAGTGCCTTGGTAGCAAAAATAGAAACTCTGCCAAGATGGTGAAAACTTGACAAATGGGTGCCACTTGTTTCAACATACTCCATCTATCAACCCAATCTTGGTCCTTCCCAGCTTTTAGTCTACTTTAGTCTATATATATCCTTGTTTCAATAAAGTCAGTTTGTACACCAATTAGCTCAAGCATCTGTATCCTATCAATGTTCAAACTTGGGGGCAATCAAAGTCATATCCTATGGCCTCCAATGTATCTTAGACATATCATATCCAGTCAGAGTTCTTTGAAGCTTCATCCCAATCAGTCAGTCAGTCTCCTCTCCAGAAAGAATTTTTCATCTACAACAATACAATCAAACATCAAACTGAAAACAATTTGTGCTTTATACATGCTTTTATCTCCTTGTATGCTTACTGATTCACATTGAGATTTTTGCATATTATGTCCCTTCGAGCTCTTCGATGATATCCTTTACAGGATTTAGAGAGTGATGATTGGGGGTATAATCTTTTCTTTTTTTTTTGCTTGTATGTGAAAATCTAAACAACTTTGGAAACTCTGGCTTGAAATGGTGTCTGACTATAAGAGCCTCTATCTCGAATTAGATGGCCATGTGTACCTCGACCATTGATACCTAAAAAATTCAAGGAAGTTTGATCTAACTATTGTCTTTTTGAGTGAGTTCTTTCTCCTATTGTGAAACCTAATCTTGCCTAAGGATGTGGACGATAAAGGGTCACTACGGGTAATTCACATTGGATTTAGAATTATCTCTTGACTTCTTGATGTGTTTGTACTGCAAGGCATATTCTAGTCATCATGATGCCTATGTTTTGATGCTTATAAAAATTGCTATATCAAATGGACATGATATTCAGGTCATCCTGGCATTTATGCCTTGGTGCTTATATCTAATCTGACATTCTGAAAACAAAATCAATATTCATGTATCCATGGTTTCATAATCAGTGGGTGTTGTATTGATTCTTGCATATACAAATCGATATTCATATGTCTATGGTTTCATAACTAGTGGGCATTGTATTGATTTATCCGGTTATCTAAAAATTCAATGATTGGAATGACCGACACATGATCAGTGACTAGGTCCTAGGTCTTAGGTTGTATTTCATATTGCATGTTTCTTTACATTTTGCATGTTGCATGATCTCACAATGGTTAAATGAACTTCAATGCTTAAATAATTCTTCAAATATCTCTTCAAATCTAACAAGAGATGAAACCTAACTCAAAGGTCTCTTCAATCAAATCGCAAGCAGTTATCCTCTTGGGTTAAACATCTTTTTTGACATAAGACTGAGTACTTCTCTTCATCAATACCTTCAAAATATATCATGTGTACTGTTGCATTTACATATCATAATCATTTGTTGCATTACAATTCATCCATGTGCATAAGCATAAATCATACATACATATTTCGATAATCAAATACATTTGCATAACATCCATACATATGAAAGAAATCATTGCATTGCATATATCCATACATACATTCTACTCAACTCATAGCATAAGCATCACATGATATCATCATAAATCAAAACATGACAAATACAAATGAAGTCACAACCAAAATATCAATTTCATATATATCAAAAATCTCAAACTAGTCAGGGGTGCACTACTGGCATAGTGTACAAAAGAATGAGCTCAGCTGAGCTATCAGAATCAGAACAGTATATCAATGATAAAAAAGAGTATAGTATATTAGAATGTATCAAAAAAAATCAGCTATCAGTGTGATCCTCTACATCTAGTGGAGGAGGAGGTGGTGCATCTGGTACTGCCTTTGCTCTAGGTGCTCTAGCTCCCTTTGATGCCATCATGTACTATGAGGAGGAGGGAACTCTCTATGTAGTAGGGACAACTATATAATATGTGGACACATAGTAAGATGCCCATGGGGTCTGATGAATCACCTCTACTTGCAATCTCTATACCTCCACATGTAGCTCAATCCACTGTCTATCTACCTCTATATATCACTCCTCCCATTGAGCACTACATACCTTCAAGTCCCTGACCTATGCACTAAGCCATCTGATAGTGTCTTGTGAAGTAGGAGGAGTAGTAGGATCAACATCTAGCATCTTCATATCTGGGGAAACCTACTCAGTAGTCTCTGCCCTCTGTGCCTTACGAAGTCTAACCTCAGCACCTAAATCAAAACCTGTATCCCCCTCTTTGAAGTCCACACCACCACCTACCACCTACTTAGCTACTAGTACCTCATCTGCTGAACCAACTCCACCTAATGTACCACCCTCTCCTCTAGTCCATCTGTGAGAACCAAAAGATTTGCCTACTATGGAACTAGTGTGACGAGGGGTCCTCATCTGTCTTGATGGTCTCTATGGTGGAGGCATCACTTTGGATCTTAGAGGTGTGGGATGTATGATAGGAGCCTGTGTAGGTCTGGGACCCTATCCCATCGGAGCACCAATAATGTCCATCACCTCCTCCATGGAGGGTATCAGCTCAGTGAGATCAAAAAATCTATGAATGAGGTGATCAGCAAGCCATGAGATGAATCTGTTAGTAACACCAGCATCCAATACATCTCATCTGTACTCCCAGTCCCTGCCAATAATCACACTATACTCCTATGAACAAAAAGCATAAGGAGCCTCTGTGTCCATCCAAGTCTAATCTCATGCCCTATCCATGCATATGTAGCGTAATCCTTTGGGGCATCTTGAATATGTCCATACTACCACTAGACCTTGGTAATCAGAAACCTCTCTATGGTGGAGGAGGACCTCCCAATCAGTACATGGCTCTAGAAGAAATAACTAAACTGCTCTCAAGTAGTAGGCCAAGGCTCAATGGCTACATACCATCTCTAATGCACAAATGTCATATCATCGAGGCATCACCTCTAGTACTTAGTGTGGCCCATCCATCCCTGAATGACATATCTGGCATAAGTATAGATGACAGGCTCCTGAGGCTACCTCTATGAAGTACAAACAGGTCTCAACACTGGGATATGCTCCCACACCCATATCTGTAGAACAAGGGCTCCTACTGTTGGTTCCTGAAAAGGATTTTACACTCAAAGAGACACCAATATGCCTATGATGGATATTAAGGATTGGTTAGTTCCAAATGTGGGCAATCTATAGGCAACTGGACCAACTATAGGGATGGATAGTCCCTCTTCTGCTTCTGGCTCTATGAAACCAAGGCAGGTACACCTGATCCAATATTATTTAACTCTTAACTGATAGTCTTAACTCTGCCCCCTATTTCTTTATTGGATCTTTTAACAAATAAAAATAGTGAGAGAATACTAAACAACAACCTATTGTTCATTGATCCTCCATCACTGGGTAGGACAATACATAAAAGTAAATAAAAGTAAATACTGGTAATGATTTTAAGATTTTGGGACTTTGAAATCTGAATCACCTCCTCAGAACAAAGATAGGAGAATACAGGCCAGTGTCTTATCCATTGGGCAATAGAGTCAGAAAATAGAAAGGATCCCAAAACAACTTTGAGAACAACTAGTTTTAAAACATAAATACAAATACCCCAACTCTTCCCTACTTACAGATAATCCTTATGCGAATTCAATGAACATATATTTTACTTTGGGTAATATTTAATCCAACCCTAGGTCAGAACTCAAAGTGAAATACATACACATAAACCCTAAAATAGGCTTAAAGATTCATAGAACAAACATAACGGAGAGGTAAAGATTTGATATTTGTATTAAGTATAACCATGATCATTTACATACATCATATTCTGAATAACAAACTTACTAGATAATGGTGCCAACTTGTATCTCTTCTCTATTATCCTGACAAAATCATGCAAATTTACAATCCTTGACTGAGGAGTAGCACTTCAGAATTTCCTTTTTCTTCTTACACCTAACTCACTCAATGCCTAGAATGACCATGGGAAATCCTTTTATATACAAGGAAATGCAATAAGCTTCCGATCATTCTAGGGTTTACAAAATATCAACCCTAAAACTTTACAACAACTACAAAATTTATAATAAATACACTCAGTCACAATGTTGAGGAAATTGCAGTTGAGCTGACCTTCTTCACGTCTTTTAATGCAATCCTTGGCTAGCTGTAATCAAATCTGATCTGTAATATTTGCTGTCCATTCTGTAATGAATATTTCCTCATATCTCAACCACCCTTATGACTCAAAATTAACTATTTTGATCTACTTTATGAAGCTGGCGGTGTATCTTCACTCTCCACATCTGGCATGTACTGAGATCTCCATTTATTATACACCTCTTCACTTGGGAACTCAAACTTAACAAATTCATCCTTCCCGGTAGACAACTGTTCCCATTCACTTATGATCTGTGTGATTTTCTATTGAATGGCGTCAAACATCAATCTGTCATTTATCAACATTTTAATTGTGCCACTGAAAGAAGACTTATCACTTAAAACATTATTGATTCATTCTGTGAGGAGTCCATCTAACTCCTCCCTCCACTGATAAGCTTGCTTAAATTCTCCTTTGTCTATAAAAATAGGAGGCACCAGTTCATAACCTGAAAGCATTAATTCAGATTTCAACATACTTGTTCTCCTGATAAAATTATCCACAAAAATGTTGAAATGCACCAACTTCTTCACAATTTGATGCAATGGCTTTATTAAAGGATCCGGGTCCTCCTGTCCCTTGGATAACATATGAAATAGTTTTACATTGGGAGACCTTTCAATCCATCTTTTCAAAATTGGAGCCATTTCATCCTTCTCTTTATTAATAACCTTAAGCAAAGAAATTAACTTATCCATATGGCCATGTATAATAGAAGGCTTTAAATCTATTGCAAATTCCATAATCACCCCTACTATTTTTTCTTCATATTTCTGATTTACCAAAGTTGTGGCCTTTGCGTTCTCATTCCTTTCCTTTTCTAATTGTTCCCTGATTTCCCTCAATTTATTTGTTTCCTCTGTCAGCTTCAGCTTCTCCCAAGCAACCCTTGCATCCATATCTATTTCTGGGAGTGGTGAGGGTGGAAATTCAATTACTGGGCTTCAAGATGAAGTCACCGCAGGCTTATCAGATTTTTCTAATTGAGCAGATCTTTGGTCCTGTGGCCCTGATAACTGGACAATCAGTTTGTCCCTTTGAATTAGCTCAACTTTGAGCTCATTATAAGATTTAAGGACCATTTCAAATTTGAGCCTAAGCTCTTCCTTTTCTCTGGCATCCTTCTCTGCCACACTAACATTGAACTTGGCAGTTTCAAGAATTAAATTAGATGCCTCCACACCAGATGTTTCTCCCACTCTCTGGACCATTAGGCTCCCTGTATATCCTATGGAGAAATCACTCTTCTTCCCTTTATTTTTGTCTTTATCTAAAGACCACATGACCAGAGCAGCATGATCTTCAGAAAAAGTAATTCCCCTAGCTGCCTGCTTAGCCTGTTCTAGTGTAGCTAGGGTCTTTACCTTGCTCTTCCTTACGTGGTCAAAAACAATGGCATCAGCAATGTCCCATTCTGGTAGGATCAGAATCCCTGCTGTATGAATCATGGCTCTCCCTTCTTCTGGAGTGATCTTCTCAAATTGTCTAGCCATTTGTGCCTTGGTCTCCTCTTCTATTTCTTTCACATCTTTATCAAGGGATTCTTCCCTCTTTTTCTCACAAATCTCCTTAAACTGATTGATTTTCATTCTCCACAAGAACTGTGAGAAGGCCCTGGTTTTAAAAAAATCATCATCGGCAAGGAAAGAGTCACTTGCCTAATTTAGAATAGGGTCTATTTGTTTACCCTCAAATTCTTCTACTGTGAGATCCATGGCCACCTCTTTAGGTGCCTCCGACATTCCCTCCTGCAAATCTTCATTAAAAACAAAAAGATTTCCTTCATCCCTTAACTGCACCAGCTGTTCTGCCGCTCCATGCTCATCCAACTGAATAGGGGATTGAGAAGGAGAGTAAATCTCCTCTGCCAGTCTTTCTTCTTCTTCTCTTTGCCTTTTTGGGGAAGGTGCCTGCACTGTTGGATCACCAAGTGGTCTTTTCCCTCTTGAAGTGGAAGGAACATCTTCACTTCCTTGTTGTGAGGTCAGAAGGACAGTATATCCACTCTTCTTCTATATTGTGTACACCCCCTTAGGGATTAACTTCATATATTTAGGCTGGTTTAAGATCTGCCTAGCCTTTTCTGGATCTGTCTTAGTCACAGATACCCTTTTCTCATTTACGGCACTCATGAGTCCCTCAAAATTCTCCATAAGGACATTAACTTTTCTAGCCCATGGTTCAAAACTAATCAATGGATCATAAGTTTTATGAAAGTTCTGAATAAAACCTATAGACTTGCTATAAATCACCCATTTTTCTTTCTTAATCTCCTGAGCTTGAAGGTCAAACTCATTTCTTATTATGTCTTCTGGAAAATTAAATTGATGCTCAATAAGAGCACACCTCACCTTATCTTTGAACATGCCTGAAAGGAAACCCTCTGTATCTGCACACCTCACCACTGCCTTTGACATTCTGTAGGGTTTCAAAACCTTATGCAAGTGCACCCATCCTCCTTTTGTAATTACATACTGATGTGCCAGAGTTACATCAGGAAAAAAAGTTCCTCTACCTTTGCCAGTGAGTGTGATCTCTTGTAAATTTCCAATCTATCTTAAGATCTCAGCATATCCTAGCTTCAAAGGGACCTGATATGGAAAAATACAAGGCACCACCTTACTTCCATACACTCTAAATACTATGGAGACTGGATATAAAATGATGTCTCTAAAATTATGGACAATGGTAATGTGCTTGCAGTAATCCATCAGCCTAATCAATCTTAATAACTCTCCTGGGATTCTTGGATTATTAATAAATAAAAGAGACCTAAGCCTCGATGCAAAATCCATATCAAAGGCAATATAACTAGCATCAGTTCTATCCCAGGACAAGTCTGTGGTCCACAATTGCAATGGGAGAGTCTCTCCATATCTTTCCTTCTCAATATTCATCGTTGTACTAAAAAAATTCTCACCCTTATACAAAAACATGTGCATAAGCATCGAGTACCATCCGAATGGTCTAGAGACCTTCATATTCTTAATCCCTATTAATCTTTCATGAATTATTTCAGTCAAATGAGAAGCAAAGTCAAAAATGAGGGTAAGCTGGGGGTGGAGTGACTGCACCATCATGAGCATAAAAGGTACTGGCATATGAGTCTTCTCATCATGCCCTAGGATCAAAGATAGAGACTTATAAACTTCTTGTGCCTTTTTACTGAATAAATCTAACCTGATGGGCTCTAGTGTACTTGAACTGACAACACACATTGATCCTATCTAATCAAAATATTGCCTTAGAGGCCCTACCCTTAGATAATCCTTCTGTGCCTCATAAATCTTAGTGAACTCCGTGAAATCTATTTTTTCCAACCCCACAGATGGTTCATTTAATGAAAAAACCTGCCTAATCTCATCCTTGGTAATGCTTATCAGGTCTCTTCCACTTATATCCTTGACACATCTTGTCATAGGATCATAGCATTTAGCAATCTGTATTAACAATTCATCATCCATGAAAACCCCAGGGCATACCAACCTCCCAATGTCAAACTGCCATACATTACTAAGGGGCACACAAGCATTCCTTTGTGAATATGCCGATTTAAAAAGAATAAGACCGTTGTGCTTATCGCCCACTTTAGCATCTCTCATCCAATTCCCTCTATCATAGAGACCTTCTGCAACTGAATCTCTAGGATGTCTCAGAGTGAGCTCTTTTACTCTTTGTGCCCCATTATCAGAAAATGGGAGCAACTGCATCAAATCCTCAAAAATTCCTCTCTTACTATATTCTGTTTGACCAGACAAACTCCTCTTGGGCAGCATTTTGAAAATAGGGCTTCTTACTAAGATATGAATTCCCAAGAAAACTTTAAACAATATCAACTGACAATAGGAAAGAAGACCCCACAAAGCTTTACAAATTTCAAATGACTTAAACATAGGAGAAAACCTACCAGGCACCTGAAAAATCTTCTGCTTGAAAGTACTGCATGAAAAATATATCGCCGGAGAACACACGAGAGTAGTGAAGAAAAACAATAATCAAATTCTGGTATATAACATCTACTAACAGCTCACAATTCTCCTACACGTAACAAATTTATTCCACCATTACTGAGGTTGGCGGCCCTATCACTCACTGGACGTGAAAATGTCATTCAAGAGAAAAATTCAAATTCAAGCCGTTGATATATTTCATTTTCGGCGCATCGGGCGGTAGACAATCTTATCAGCAAAATCCTATAGTACCTTTAGCAAGCTAGTTCTCAACCAATGAGAACATTTCAAAATTAGCACGTGTAGAATTAAAATCCTTAAGTTCATCCTGGTCTGAGCAGCGATCTTTACATGTCAACATCACCCATGGCCAATCAAAAATGACCGCCTCATCAATATATCTAACACAGAGGACCCACCAAAAGGCTTCCATCTCTTTATCCAAATCAACAGTTGTCGCTAAACCATAAACTTAAAACCTGAGCATCTCATCCCAATGGTTTAACGACAACCATGAGATCTTGCAGCATTTTAATCATTTGAGAAACTAAGGTCCCACTGTGACACATCAGCGGGCACATATCAAATCAAAACACGCCATGCATTAAAAGACTAACAAGTGGACCCAGTCCCTTTTCCTTTCTAACTCGGAGCATTTTGAAAATAGTCAGATCATAGCTGTTATCCAACCAATAAGAAATAAACACGTCAAAGTGAACTGGCGCAATAAGGGGCCCACTGAGCACTTAAGTCTCTAAGAAGATCGGACGGTCGTCGCTATACCGCGAACTTAAAATCCTCACATCTTTGATCAATGGTATAATGAGAATCGTCTAATCGAACTGAAGATTAACCTTTTGGAAAACATGACCCCACAATCAAACACATCACCTTCTGTCAATCAAATCACATTGCGCCACATTTTCATACAGGCGGGTCCCTTCTGACTATCCTTTACCGTCTTTAAAAATGTGTCAGCCGCCACCTATCTTTTCTAAGAACCAATAAGAACCAAAAGAATTGTAATGACCTGGCACTGTTAGGACCCACCGAATCCTTTTCAAATATAGCAAATCTGACAGCTGTCTCTATACCACAAGCTTAACATGCAAGCATCTTGGATCAATGGTATAACGACCACCGTAGATCTTTTTCACCCTTTAAAGTCCG
This sequence comes from Chamaecyparis obtusa, assembly GCA_027943335.1. Classification (NCBI taxonomy): domain Eukaryota; kingdom Viridiplantae; phylum Streptophyta; class Pinopsida; order Cupressales; family Cupressaceae; genus Chamaecyparis; species Chamaecyparis obtusa. The sequence continues at coordinate 149,723 of BSBK01002654.1, read as the reverse complement.
CAAACTCTTCCTCCAGTCGGGCTCACCTTTGAGATAGGTGGCAACTCGTCGCTATATCGCATGTCAGAGAAAACTAACAATTGGGGTGTTGCGGTGTAACGATAGCCACTCGTTTTACTTTAGTGAAAACCTTAGGAAAATATACCAAAAACTTAGGCTTAGAGAAAAAAAAAAAGGAGAAGAGGGGAACGGGGGCCAACAACCTTCTAACCGCAAACGCATGACTTAAAACTATTAAAGGCACATGCGGATTAGCACTTTTTAGTGAATCAAAAAGGTAACACAGGAAAACAAAAAGGGGACAAACCAACCTAGGGTTTGGAAGTGAGGGAGGAAACCCAAGCCAAAAACGTGGATATTTCAAAGCTACAAACGTGGAGCCACGAAATATTTAAAAAAGTGATAACACCTACCACAAAAGATTTTCTCTCTTGATACACCACCTCATGCATCTAAAAGAACATGTGTGCTAATAAACACTGACCCCAAGCCAACTCAGAGGGAGTGGCCATCAACCATGCTACCATAGGGACCCAACCCATCAAAAGACCATTCTGCTGATGATCAGACATGATAATTCCACCAATCATCTCGGTAATGATACACTCCAGCCGGTGTGTCTGTCCATATCTTTGAACTAAGGTCTCCCAAGAAATGGAGGCCATCATTTGGGTATCATCTCCGAAGAGATGTCTAAAAGCTAAAACACCTGAGTTCCTCGAACTCACATACTTCAGTCACTAGCTTGCATGGAAAGGAATGTGCAGTATCTGGTACACATCCTTAGGGGTAACCGTGATCTCCCCCATCGGCAAGTGAAAGGTCTGAGTCTCCGAGTGGAACCTCTCAATCAGCATAGTCAAAAGCCCATGATTTACCCTAATCTCAGGTAAATGTATCAAGTTCTTGAATCCACAAGAAGCAAGATGGACTCTCATAGGGACTGGCAAGGAGACATAATCTCTGAGTAGTAGGATGAGAGATCTGTACATGTACATTTGGATATACGAGCTACACAGCACTGAAATAGGGAATCCTATCAGTAATTGGGTCACAGAATAGGTTACAAGGATAGAAATGGGGTAGTTTAGTATTTCAGAAGGTAGGTTAATAGGTCAGCAATCGGGCTAAGAGATCAGAAAAATAATAAATTTGACCTAATGCTGAGTTTTCAGCTCACTATTTTCCATACAACTCAGACTGGCATGAAAAGTCATAAAACTTTCCACATCATACCAAATGACAAACCATAGTAGCACGACAAAGCATCCCTCATCGTACGAGTTATGAGGGACCTGATGAAACATTATACGACTCATGGGTCCCTCTGATACGGGTTGTGGGGTCCTATGAAATGACAATCTAGCAACTATTGAAAAGTCGTACGAGTCTCGCTAGAGAGTCATATGAGTTTCCGTGCATGAAAAATTCAAAAATAGAAAGACGTATGAAAAATTGCTAAAATCCTATAAAACATGGAAAAGTTGACATTTTAGCAAAGCACAAAGGTCCACCTACCGGATGTCTGTACTGCCGAGGTCTCTGGTGTCTCCGACTGTGCTCAAATCGGTGTGAACTCACAGGTACCTTTGGTTCTGCCACTTTATCTATCATTTTGGTCAGACGGCTCCAAAAATATTTCTAAAGTCAAAAGGTTGAAATGAATTGAAAATGACCCTTTTGTCCTTTATATAGCTTTTGACCTAATTTTCAAAAGTGCTCAATTTTTTACAAAAATTGCACCCCTGGCTAATTTTGACATTCTGAATCCATTTTCGGGATCAAAATTAAAATCTAAGATCATTTACTATGTCAAAATCATGATTTAAAATTATTGGACCTAGGACGGTCTACTACTTGCATAATAGACCTTCTTTCATCACAGAAATCCAGTATTCAACTTAATTGATTATCTTACATCAAACTATCAAAATTTCAACTTGGTCAACCATGGTCACACATAGTCAAACTTGGTCTCCAGGACCTCTCAATGTAGAATGCATTCTTGAATGTGTTTAACCACTTCTCCAATCAATTAACATGCTTCTAAACTATCAACACTGACTTTTCTTGTTAGATTTCAATTTTAATCCCAAATGGGGCATGGTATTGCACATCATTCAAAGACTGTAATCTAAATCTGAAACCATATCTTTCCTCAGTAATCAAGACAACAACCACATCTAGTTGTTGATTCATCAAAAAGACCTCATCGCTCAGGGCAAATCAATCATCACTTGGGGCATATTAGATTCATCGAGATCCATATCAATCTCGTATTCTCCTAATCTTGTAAATTGTATCAATTTTTGCAACTATCGGTTCAATTGTGTTATTTCCTTGGTTCTTCAAAAACTGAAGGGTTCAGATGTGATTCTAATGTGATTCTTATCGACAATCAGGTCTGGAATCGGTCACTTACTTCTTTGCAATCATAAGGTTCAGAATCAGGTGTTTTGACACTTTTTCTCAATCATTCGTTCATGGCTGTTATAGTTAACATTATCTTTGGTCATTCAGGACCTAACATCTTCAAATCTTTCAATCAATTTCTGTCTCATATCCAGATTTTCATTTTCATATCAATATCAATTTTAATCAGATTCTTTATCAAACACAGACTATCTTTGAACCACTACGCTTTGCACAATGATGCAAAGAGGGGCAAAATGTAATACCCCAAAAATGGGCTATAGGTTCATTAACCTCCTACATCATCAAATCGAATGAAATCGACATCAAAGTCCCAACCAAAGGCACATCCGAGCATTATTGAATCCTAAATCGATTATCCTAAATTCTGCATCGGGGAATATTCCTAATTATCTTAATTATCTTTAATTTAATGATTATTTGGCGATAAATCCTATTTATCCTAAAGTTTGATTAATTGAATATTCTCAATATTTAATTAATTAGATTTAATTCTGCCACTTAATTATTTAATTGAATTTAATTATATTTATTCCTAATTATTATTATTTAAATTTGACAATAAATCAAAATTCCTATCATTAATTGATTAAATTCTTATTTAATTAATTAAAGCAAGTTGTCATATTTAATGATATTATTTTGGAATAAAAAGTTTGATTTTAATAATTGATTAACCAATAAATCAATTGTTTTATTTTTAAAATCAGTTAAGTTGGAAATAAATCACTTTATTTATTTATTTAATTCATAATTATTATGCACATTCAAAAAGAAGTTAAACTTGAAATCAGAAGATCAATTCAAGTTGTTTTAAAAATAAACTCAACTTTGATTTGAGTTAAAAAGCTACTTTTGCATGATTTTGTGAATTAATTATCTTTTATTCTTTGATAACTCAAAAATCAACCTGAGTTTATCTGAGTGATTTATGGTTTTTTCCATGCATCTCCAAAGCCCTGGATTTCTATAAAACCAAGGCTCAGCTCTTCAATTTCATATCTCATAATTGTGCAAGCTTATGCTGGCGAATTGGTATTTGAAGATTTGGAGCTTCTCTTGCGAATCAAAAAACTTTTGTGAGATCATTCATATTTTAGCATATCATTGTTAGATTAATTGTATTGCATATCATTTTTTCATATAGAATAGATTCATATCAGATTTTTCATTATTATTGCATAGAAATCCAAAAAAATAGATTAATTTGCATCCAATTCATATCTAGATTTTGCATTCAAATCCTTCATTTAGGTGTCGCTAAGGTCACTGATCTCGGTCCAATCTGAGAATACATACTCGCATCTACTAGAAGGCACTAAATCACCTAGTTAGTTTAGTTTTCAATTACTTGGATGATTTTAATTTTTGCTAACCTCTAATATTTTACTGAAGTGTTGTGTCCACAGCTAGGTACAAAATTCACACACACAATATGTATATATGTCATATGTATATATGCCATATATAAACATATAAATATGTATATGCACCATATGTATATGCCATATATGCCACACACACACACACACACACACACACACACACATATATATATATATGACATGTATACATGTCATATATATATATATATACACACACACACACACATATACATGACATATTATATATCTATATATATAGATATATAATATGTCATGTATATATATATATATATATATATATATATATATATATATATACACACACACATATACATGACATATTATATATATATATATATATATATATATATATATATATATATATATATATATATATATATGTTAGTATACAGATTTTCCTTCTTAATAAAAATATAACAAATTACAAATACTCTGGCCCAAGATGAAGGAAAAACTCATACAACAGTTGAGTTTGTCACTCATGACAAAACTCTCTGCGATCAAAGGAGCAGCCGCCTTATAAAAAGATCAATCTTGACAATTCACTTATTTGAAAAGAATGAAAACTATAAAAGAAAAGTATACTTTTGACCTGAAAGTACAAAAAGGCTTTTTAAAACTCATATAAAATTATTGCTGAGAGATTTATGCTCTGAGAGAGAATCCACATTTATCTAAGCCAACTGACTGAGATTATAAAGAAAATTCCCAGAAAGATCGATTCAACATGTATTGAAACAACACTGAAAAGGAATGTATGAATGATTTTGAAACACATAAGCAGATTGCAGTAGCATGAAATTAATTCCAACTAAAATTAACACACATGCATTAACTAGACACACTCATCAGATAGAAATACTGCTATTTTATATATATATATATATATATATCCACTGATACTATATAGCAAGTTTCAAACCAAAACATCCACCATTTCATGAGAGTATTCCCAACAAATATCAAACTATATGTTTTTTTTGCTACTAGAGAACCGACCCTTGCAGGGTCTTTCAAAAATTAACTTATAGCCGCACAGGGCATAACAGTTTCATAACTAAAGACTAATTTTAGAAAAGAACTAACACCCTATAACTACTTGGAATTATCCTTTTCAAAACTAATCTAAAATGACTAGCTTTTCTTAGCCTCAGCATTAACAGTGGCCTCAGTTGCTTTGCACTAATCCAACCACTCCTTGAAAGCCACCATGAATCTCTCCAGCATCTCCTTGTTTGGCGAAGAAAGAAGGTCCAGCCTTTGTTACTAGATATCTTTGTAGTTTTGTAACTGCTCCAGCTTAGTATCCAACATTTTAACCTATTCTTCACCGAGCATTATCAGTGATTGTACCCTGGCGATGATTGAGTAGTCTCGGGCTACCATTTCTTTGGCATCTTTTAAACCTTATTCTTTTTTGGTGAAGGATTCTTTCATCCTGGCCTCATCTATTCCTGTCTTCACTTCTCCTATGGATACATTGTAGACATAGTTTATATGGTTGTTGACAACCTCCTCAATGCAGGCTACTGTCTTTAGGATCTATTTTGACTCTTCAATACCTTGATCAATTAAGGTACATCACCATTCCTCATTTATTTTTTCCACAAAGAGGGTACTACTATCAGTGTCAGGAATTGTCTTCTCAGACAAGAACTTTTCCATGCCATAGCTGAAAGCTTCTTCCATATTAGCTATTGTTATCTCCAGACTGTCTCTCTTTCCTTCCCAGAGTTTGACTTTAGACTCTAAGGTAGATACCAATTTAGAAGACCGATTAGTTGAGCTCTCATAAGCTTGAGCGAAGTGATTAACCATCTCTCCAACTTCTCCCATCCAATTATAGAATTCCTTAGAGAGGGATCTCTCTTTATGTACCTAATCAAGAAATTTTTGATTGTTTGGAGACTTGACATCCAGACTTAGCGGTACCATTGCCAAAGGTTGAGGAATGGGATTCTACAACTGATGGATATATTTTTCCATTTTGCATAAAGCTTGTTTCAGCTTTTCTTTGTCTTCGACATCTTTTAGCACTCTGTGGTTGATTTTCTTGTTTGTCAAATTCAAAATCTTTAGATCAGTAGCTCGTGAGGACACTCCTAAATCTAGCTTGTCCACAGTGAAATCTTGCTCGGTGACTTTGACACTGGTCTTGTTGGAGTTGGGTTTGAAAATCTCTACAACCCAATGACCTGTGATTGGATCCACATCCACCATAGATTCCATTTTAGGCTTCTTTGTTCTGGGAGACTTTCCAAGGTATTTACTGACCAAATCACCAATAGGGACTGAGGTAGACACAATGTTCCTCTTCTTATTCACAGTTAGGTCCATCCAATTTGGTGAACTAGGAGTCATATTTTGTAGGGAAATAGTGGTACTGGGATTGCTCGGAGTAACAGGCTCTTGTTGACTTGAAATCCCATCACCTTCGGTTGATTTTGAATCCATATTGGATGTCTTACCTCTTCTCAACCTTTTGAACTATTTTACACTAGGCTCCTCAATGTCAGAATCTAGGACAATGCAAAAAGGAGAATCTTCCTTCTCACTTCTTTTGTTCTTCTATCTTGTAAACTTCACAGCATCATTAGGAATCAACTCTGAATCTTCAAGAACTTTTGGAGGACATGAAACACCTGCAAAAAGCAATGATTCAGTCTTATTAGTTAAAATAGGGGAGGATTCAATTTTATGAGCCCTTGGACTTTTTCTGGTTCCCAACACAGGGGTAGCTGAGATCTTCTTCTTCTGAGCCTTGAGCCATTTTTCTGTCTTCTTGAAAACTTCCTTAGTTAAAGACTTCACATTTTCTTCTTCTTCCGCCAGCCAGTCAATTCTTTTGATTACCATTTCAACTCTTGATATTGCATTTTTTGGTTCTGATGTATCATCATCTTCCTCTTTAACATTTCTAATGTTGAAAGGTAGCTTGAAGGCAGTGATTTGTTTGAGAGAAAACCTAGAACACAATCTCCTAGTGACCTCAACCTCATCTATGAAATCATCCCAGTAATCTTCTAAAGCTGGTTGATGAAGGAACATTGCATCAACTTTGAAATGACTCTCAACAAAACCTTTTCTATCAAAGTAGTTCCTAGCCTGATATGGCTAGAGATTCATTTCTTTCAGTTCATTGGTCAAAAAGGCAAAGTCATGCATCAAACAAAACTTGTAATGTCCTAGTTCAAGTGGGAAGAAGGCACCAATACCTCTCTTGACTTTGTACTTCTTTTCAACCATTAATAACTATCTACTTACTTCAAGAAGAATGCACTTGTCTGGGCAATACCTGGGAATTTTTAATGGAGCATCACTAAAACCTCCTACTCTTAAATAGGTAAAAGTAGGAAACTGAATATAAAAACTTCCATAGATTTTCACAAATTCCATAGCCTCCTCTGATATCTTGCAATTAGGTTTTCCTTTTAATTCAAAGGCTAATTTGGAAGAAAAGGTATCATTCACCTTCTTGAAACCCATGGGATGTTTTCATTTTTGTAATAAGGGGTGATATTCATAGATGGGCATACTGCTATTCCATTCTTGATGAGGTAGACCATCCCAGATTCTACAAATGGAAAGAATATAAAAGAGGTATGAAGACATATAAAAAATGGAAATTAAAGCTGGCTGTGATAAACTTTCATGTAATTGTTTAGCTATTATATCTGCCTAGTCAATAGCATTACCAGTGTCTAGGATAGCCTGTACAAAAATGTACATCCAATCTTCCCAATTGGTATCTATGGGGTTACCTTTGATTCTATTCAACATTATCATTATATCCCTAACCTCCCTGAACAAGTGATCCTTTCTAAGTGGTCTAGGTAAATGGGAACCACCCTTCTCCAGGTTTAACAACTAGTCTCTTGCTATATTATTTCTATATTCCCTCTTGTTCTTCTCTGAGTCTGCTATAGCTTTACTAATACTCCAATCTCCATAGACTTAAACTACTGGAATCCTGAGGGCGGCCATTATTACTGTTCTATCAATGTTTACTAGAACTTCACCACTTTCTATTTTAATGCATCTCTCAACCTTGCTATACCTATTATGGCACTCTATTACTAACTCTGGGCATGGAATTACTTCAGGAAAACCAATGGCTTCTAACAAACCACTTTCCACAATCCTAACAGATATAGCTTCATCTACCATTTTCCTTAGCCTTGAAACTATTTCTCCGATATCATCATCAATTATAGTTGTATCCCTCATTTCAGGTAAACAACAACTAACTGGAGAAAATCTATTTTCTTTCATGAATTTTACTTTGGAAGAAGACATTCTGAAATACAATCTTGCAAACTTCTTACAAAGACAACTCTTTTAAAATGCAGAAGCTCAAATGAATTATAGGGCCAAGGATGCTGTGAAACTCACCCTGTTCCTGCCTTTTGAGAAAGTTACCTCGTAGCTCCCAAAATGCCTCCAGAAGATAGCAAAATAGAATGAAGAAATGTAAAGAGAGGGAAAAATAAATACACATTTGCTTCGCTTCCCATCACTTCATGAAAAATTGTCATTAATTCACTTTCATGCCGCAATAAATGATAACAGCCTATTTCACACACTTTCATTTAGTAAGAAAATCTCCTAAGCTAAGGTGGCACCACTCTTCCCATCATATCAATCATTTCAATGTCAGGTGATAAAGATTTAACTCGCGGCTGATATCTGGGTATTATTACACCTCGGGAATTGATCCTTGAACCATGAAATTTGGGTTCAAAGTACATGATTCACGATGTGTTAATTTTTATGCACATAGGACAACTGTGGTGGGCCCCAAAAACTTCGGGAAGAAGCTTGGAAAATAAATATAAAATACGATTTCAAAATCATACTTGGGAGACTTTTAGTGTAAAATTGTAGAAGTGTAGATTCTAGCGTGAACTTTGAAATGAGAAACTGAGGTTCAAAGTTCAAGATTAAACTCAACATTTACACACTAACATGTGAACGCAGCTAGAGGAGGCTTTTACAAGACAAAACATACACATGACACTTTTGGAGGAAAATATATTGAACTTTGAACTTTGAACCGAGCGGTTCAAGTTCAAAGTTCACAGTTCAATTTGCAACTTAACATTTACACAGCTTCACATATTGCCGCATATAAATGAAGTAAAAATTTATTTGACAGGAAACAATATACATGACATATATATCTATATATATATATGCATGTGACATATATATATATATATATATATATATATATATATATATATATATATATATATATATATATATATATATATATGACATGTATACATGTCATACATACATGTACATATGTACATGTCATATTATATATACATGTGTATATATATGCATGTGTATGTATATATGCACATACACATGTATGTGTACATGTATATATGCACATGTACATGTGTGTGTACATATGTACAGTACACGGTTATTTACATTTTAATGTAATTTATGTAATTGATTTTACTTTGAAATAATGTAGCGAAATGTGCATACTTAAAATTTATTTTCAATTAAATTAGGAAAACATACATATATGTAGACTTCATTTGATAGGAAATAAAATCTTTTAGGTATACATATTCTATCTATTAGACATATTATTGCACATCACACATGGCGGATGCCCCGGTTCCCCCCGTAGAACTATTTGCATGCACTAATAGATAAATTGAATGGTTGCAAGAATCCATAAATAATCCGACTAGCTCTAGTGTCTATAGGAGCACATGTCAATCCATCCCTACTAGCTTGATTAGCATTAGGGATGACATTCATGGTACCACTCTCTATGCCCCATATGTTATAGAGGCCAAACTTGAGAGGAAGATACAAGAGGTTGGCTCTGGTCTTTCTCTTAAGGAGGTACAGATTTTAGTGCCTAAAGAAACTTTGAAAAGGGAAGCTTTTCCATCTTATGTAGATTTAAATTATGTGAAGGGGTATCAGGTTACCTAGTGTCAGGATCCTGCTATATCAACATTGATATACCCATGATTTCTAGCTGCCCATGGTCATTATCTAAATAATGACCAGATTCCTTTGTACTTTGCACAATAGATTTTTGTTGAGGTTCATTTAGGGAGGTTTATTAATTACACTAATTTTCCAACACATCTAGGATAGGGGCGTGGTAGACTTACTGATAGAGATGCTTTTCATCGAGCTGATCAATAGAGGCCAATACATAGGGCCATTTTTGGTTAGAGGGCATCTATTATAGCTCCTTCATTGGGTCATGTTGTAGATGATGTTATTTGTAGCATCCAACTTTGAGTTGTGATTGATAATGTGGGGTACATTGCAGTAGTTGCCACATCCATATCTAGTGATCAGGTTGGTCAGTACTTGATGTCTCGACAACACTCCAGATCATCAGGTGGAGCACCCTCTAGCAAGACCGCACATGACATGTATAGTGCAACATGCATTCCTTTACTTTCTATCCCAGAGGGACTTATAGGAGAGATGACACATGTCACATTGACTAGTTTGGCTGAGGATCTATCGGATGCATATGCATTTATAGAAATAGAGCATGATATCCCCATATCAAAGGTTAGATCTTGTGTGGGTACTATCAGATACGCTCAGCCACATCCTTCTCACCTAGACCATGGCCATAGTGGCAATGCTTGTGAGGATCCACGTACTGATCACTCTATTGCTACATAGGGAGAGGCATAGCATATAGACCCTTTAGCCAGTGCAGGGAATCAGCTCTCTGATGTTGGCCTTGATGATATTGAGTTTAGCATGACCACTACGGGTTATCTAGATTTGTTGACACATGATGATACAACTTCCATATCATCTCATTTGGTTAGTCCATTGCATTCATCATTAGAGAGGCATGTGTGGTCTACTCATGTTGCAGATGCAGAGTTGAGCTTGGACCAGACGAAACAAAATCTTGATACCTTGGTTGATAGGATTGAGGCTAGGGAATCTGAGTACTATCAGTTTCCACCACCTACACATGTATAAATCAGATTATATATGTATTTAATGTTACAATTTAACTTAAATTTATTTTCAAAATTTTAATCAATTTATATATATATGTACATGTATATATATGATATATTTTTGGTCTACTGGGATATGCATTTTATTACTCCTTTGAGCATTGATCGTGTATGTCATCAGGACTCACTTGATGACATTAGTAGTGGATAGGTGAGTTTTTAATTTATTATCTGTGTGTACACACTTTATAACATGTTTTATTGTACAATATTTTAAATCAAACTTAAGTTGTGTACAATGTTTATATATTAATTTATATATCTCTTTCTTTGTAGGGATTTACACATCCTTCATAGCATGATAGTCACTCTGGGTCTGACCGCTTAGTGAGGAGTCATCATGATGAGTCCTAGGCACTTTCATATTTGATCTAGACATATTTCATATTACATATATATTTACATATGTTTGATGAACTATATTTCATTTCTAGACTCTACATGATTGATTGATGTGTTTGATGTTATATTTCATTTGTAGACCCTTTTGATAGAATGTTTGACACATGATTGATCCATATGTTTCATATTTATAGTACTTGATCTACACATGATTGATGTTTCATGTTATATATATATACTTTCACTCTAGATACGTGTACATGTGTGATGAACTTGTATACATGTTTGATTCTTCATGAGTTCATGTGATTTCAAATTTATAAATGTAAATTTTCAATACTTTCAATATATTACATACATGTGTTTAATTTAAATTTACATGTGTACATGCTGGATTATATATGAATTTTATGTTTTAAATTTATATGTACATGTGTTTGATTCAACACATGAATTGTGTTTGATTCAACACATGAGTGATGTTTGATTGTACATGTTTATGAAAGTTATGAAAGATGTAAATTTGACACATGTGAGCTATATAATTGAGGTCCCTAGATGTTTGATTGAATCTTACTTATATTTAAATGTACATTTGATAATAGTTGTGCACGTACTTTTAATTAAATTTTGTTGCACTTCAAGTATATTTTATATTTAAAATATGCACGTCCTAATGTAACCCATGCAAATTCAATGTACACACATTCATATTCCAAAGTTAGAGTACTTCATATTTAGGTAGATAATTAATATATCATATCCAGTTGTAAGACATTTTTTAGATCTATATTATAAATTTTTAGTTTAATTCAAGCTCCATTCACTATGGGCACCAGTAGGAAAGAATGGAGCTAAGAAAACCTCTGGTCTCGCCTGTGAAAAATTTAGTTCCAATCATATTTCATGCATGATTTAGTCCACATTAAGTGGTTCATCTCTCTCTCTCTTGAATAACATTTAATATTCTCTCATGGTCATCAGTATCAAGTCTCCACTTACGAATGCCACATCTCGTCACAGGAAGAAGAGATAGGATATTGGCAATTACAAGATGGCTATATTGATAAACCTTATTGTTAGGTTGATAATCAACAAAATGAATCCCTTGTTTAATGTTTTTGATTTTCTTCAAATATGTTCCTTGCACAACAACTGAACCTACACACACACACACACACACACACACACACACACACACACACACACACACACACACACACACACACACATATATATATATATATATATATATATATATATATATATACATATATATATTGGAAGTTGGACCTCACTCAAGTTTAATATAGGCTATAAAACTTAAATATAGTACTAGAACCTGTGAGAAACATAATTCCATTGCTTGTTTCATTCTGTGTTAGGTTCATCCTCTCCTTGCAGCAACATAATAAATAGTAACTAACACCTTCCACATTTCTAGGCTCTGCTACTACTGCAAAAATATGTCCTACATTTAAAGTGAACTTTTAATTTTAGGTTTGTAAATATAAATTAAACAAACATTATTTATGAATTGAGTTTATGAATCCTTGTTAAACATGTACATAAACACACACATACTAATTTTGATCAAACCTTAAATATGGTCATAATATGTAGAAATCAATGGAATGTCATCAAAGCTTTCATCCCGAACTTCATCATTTGTGTTTATAACATCTAGTGGAACCAAATTCCATTCACTAACATATCCACATTTTTGGTTGATGCATTCGTCATAGTTTTTAGAAATGCAGTCATAACAAAAGCATGAGTAATATCTAGTGTAAAATGACCACACATTACTATCCATACTCATAACTGAATGCAGGGATCTTGTTTTGTCTACTCTCTTGCATCCATGGATTGTTCTTCTATCAACACCTGAACAATAGAGAGACACGTGTAAAAATTGAAGATAAGTTAAAATCATGTATATATATAATGTACACACATATAAGTTAACTCAAACAATGATCAATAAATTTAAAGCATACGTACATAAATTATAACTAGACAAAAATTGATGTTGAAAATTAATACTTGTTATCTCCCAAAATACTCGGAAGGCTATTTGAAGGTGTTCCTAAAAATTTGCAGTGTGTTTCCTGATTTTCATTAAGTAGCACACTTTGGAGGTTTGTATATTTTTCCCTGTTGATTTTCATAGCATGCGGGTTGTTGCATCATGTTTTAGGAATGAGATAGAGTATTCACACCCATTTTTAGCCCCCCATGTGCCTGTTTGACCTGTTTGCTAGAGCCATTTCATTTGTAGATTGTTAAGTGTCACCAAGTGTGCATTGCCCAGATTTCTAAGTGGCCTACTTTGAGGCTTTTTCATTTGCACCTAGTTCAAGGTCAAGCATAATTAAAGGTTGTCCTATAATGTAGACCTAGAAGTGACCCTCCCTTAAGATTTTTGGATCTCTACCAATCCGTCTGGTTACTTTCCTAGGCCAATTCTAAACCCAATTTCTACATATTTCACGGAGTTTGTCCAGAATATATCTATTGAGCAGACTTTTTTGTTTATTTGTTCTTCACCACTTGATCTTCTAAGAGAGAAAATGATGGATTCCTATACCTTATGTGGGGGCGAATCACTGCTCAAGTTTATGGTTCATGAAGATCTTAGTTGGAAAGTTTTTAGAGCCAGTTTTGGAGGTGACTTATGTAGACTTGACAGTGTAGATTGAATCAATGTTTCAGAAGGAAATGTTTGATCATTAATATATTTTGGCTCAAATATTTCTGAGCAATTTACTTTGGCAAGCATACTTACATGTTAGGATTAAACTCAAGTTTCTGACGACATGTTCTAGTGAGGTCCTTAGGTTAGTTTTTGAAACCATTTCTGGAGGCCAGTTAGTGTTATTTGGTAGTTTTGTAAAAGATGTAGAGAATGAATGGTGTGTTTAAATTATTCGATGCACCATGGTTTATTCTAATTAATTATCTCCATTTTTGTAGACAAAAGTGTTGTGCACACTCAAGTGTTTTCAAGGAACTATGTATGCCCCATTTTATGGGATGTTATGCATATTGTTTTGAACACACTATGCATACCATGTTCTCTCAGAGTACTGAAGTGCTCTTTTCCAAGGTTTTGAACTTACCTTTTAAAATGTTAGTATGTTGGCATTTCTTCGTGATGCACTTTGTTCACAATGAATTCTACGTACCACAATGGACTGGGGGCTATAGGCTATACACACTAAAAAGGAGTGCATGATGATTGATCAAGCAATGTTTTAAAATAGAGATTCTTGAAACATATATCTTGGAGGGTTCTAATGCATCAAGAGATAGTTTTGTTTGCAGTAAGATGCACACAAGACAAAAGCAACTAGAGTGAAACGAGCATGAAGAATGTGTGGCATGCTACACCATGCACTTTGCTCTCACAAATATCTAAAGAGCGAGATCTTTTTCTTGCAACAACATCCATCATTTCCATGTTTAATGTAACCTCCATTGATCTACCTGGTCAAGGGAGCGGATGCAATGACACTTGCATACACCGTCATTTAAATAAATCATTTAAAGATGGTAGGATATAATGTTACACTTTGTAAGGTAAAATGGCATAGCATAGGCAAAGTATTGGGTGACTGTTATGGACATCCTACTTCTATCAGTTGATGTGAAAAATCTCCAGTTCCTGATAGTAGACATAGATTTTCATTCACAATTCACAATAGCAAGACCTATTTCTCAGTATGAGGTGATTTTGAGGCTTGTTCCTTTGATCTTTGTAGGATCCTCCACAAAATATGGAGCTAGTGTTAAAATAGAAAGGGGCTACCAGTTTGTTGGAAGACTCACACACTTTACTACTTGTGTGAGGTTGCAAGGTGAGGAGCTACCTAAAAGTTAAAGGGAGGCTACACATTTTCCAAGAAGATGCATATGAAACAAAGAAGAATGTGTGCATGCTAAGGATACATGGCTTCTAGTCATGTTTCAGGCATGTAAATGAAGGCACATTTTGAACAAGGAAATCAAATGCAAGGTGAAGGACTCACACAATGAAGGGTGCATGAACAATAACCAACACTAACACAAAGGCAATGCAGATGTGTTTCATAAAATGCAAAGAAAATGCAAAGAAAATGAAGCTCACACACAGGCTAGGAAAAGAAGAGAATGTAAAGGGGGCTGCATGTGGGTTTATCCCACATGCACCCAATTTTGGTCTAAAGGACTAATTAAATACATGAGTACTCACATCATAGGTAAGTTGAAGTAAGAAGGAGGCTTGTGGCTACCTCATGCCCTTGTGGGACTGCCCAAAAGTGTGTGCCAGCTGGGCGCACTAGAGATATTTTAGTGTTAAATTAAAAAATGCTTGCAAACATAGTCCCACATTCTCCATGATAGGGAGATTTTAGTGGTTTAAAATGAACAACACATAATAAGTGATTTGAAGAAAGAGCAAGAGGCTCTACACACATGAGTGCTTTGGAGGTGTCTCAGGAAGCGTGCTAGTGGGCCAAAGATTCCACTATTTTGCAGATAGCTCATGGTGAACAAGACAAGAATGGTGACACACGGCTCAGTCATGCATTCTTGCAATCAAGCTAACTATCAAGAAAACTTTTAGCAAATTGGAGATTGCAGTCTGTTAACTATGTCACTGAATCGCTGGATCCTTGGCAGTTAGTGAGAAAAGTCTGAGATTTAGAGAATGCAATGTTTGCATAATCGCTGGATAGTTGATGGTTAAGTCCTAACATCAAGTGACTTAGAGAATCAATTGGTCATGTAATCTCCAAATTCCTAGTGGTTAAGGTGAAACGTTTAGAGATTCGGAGAACAAATCTAGTCGCGTGATCTCCAAATTGTAACCATGGTTAGAAGCTCATCCGAAGATTTAGAGAATAGTCTATTCACCAGTTTGCAAGATATACATAGGGTCAAAGATTTCATCTAGAGATTCAATTATTAGTGTATTTGCTAGTTCACTAGATGTAATTGCGGCTAGCAAATTCATTCCAAGATCAAGAGAATGAAGCCATTCGCCCAATCTCTAGATCCAGATTTCAATGCCATGGTTAACTTTGAGCACCAATCGATAGGTGACAAGTGGAAAATTCTGGTGTATTCTGGGTAAAATATCTATAGAAAAGAATTGGAATGAATAGTAAATTCCAAACTATAGCGATTAATTCAAAAAATTTAATGACTGAGTATGCCCATGGAAATAATGCCTGGAGATTCAATTTTTATCCAAATATAGGCATATTATATGCTTCTGAAAATGGCAGAAGATGAGGAATCCACTAGTGATGAATAGTTTCAGTTTCGACTTGGTGGGAAAGAGTAGTAAGGGCTTGTATTTAGGAATAAAATCTATTTGGAAAGATATTTGTAGATGAAAAGCCAGTTGAAAGGGATCAATTGTAAAGGATGCAAATTTGGAGGGAGAAGTGACTGTAAAGATGGAGGTAGTTGCAGAAAGAAATGAATTTGGGGGAGAAATGGAAGATATTTTGCTGAGAATTGATAGGTGTCTATTTGTTGAAATTGGCTCTCTTTTCCTATATCTTTTCTTTTTCTCCATTTTTACAAAGGTGGAGAGTTCCAATCTCGGGAAAAATCTTGCAGTCTAAATTCTCTGTAATCTTTTCTGGACTGGTTCCATGAGTGGATCCTACTGTAAATATGGCCCTCTTATCTTCATATAGGGTTTTTTCCTGATTCCTTTCTGGTCTCAGATGATAATTTGTCTTCTACTAGTCTAGCTTTTGAATGAATCTTCAACACTGCTATACTTCTATCAAATTGTCTCCATTTATTTCTTAAATCTTATGGGTTAAAGCATCAAGGATGTTTTTTCTTTCTGTTGTGAGTTCAAAATAGAGTTATTTCAAGGAAATAACTAAGTTTAGGATTCATTTTCAGGTGTGTATGAAGTGAGATATCAAGGGTATTTCATATTTGTCTTTCAGTGCATGCTGATCAATGTGTTTCCTATTTCTAGGTCTCTTCCAAGGGGAGAGTTAAATTCTTTGAATAGGAGATTGCATATTTGAATACACGGGTGGATTCTTAAGTAGAATTTGATAAATGATATATTTTTTATGTAAGGCATCACATATTAAGGCTATGTTGTTTTCTCATTTCATAAGCTTTCTATTTCAATGATTTGTTTGACTCTATTTCCCATTGGATAAGGCATTGGTCTATGAGGGATTTGGGGTATTTCAGAGGTCCATCCCACCCAATACATAAATGATAACATTTTCCATTTCATGTTGATAGGAGGAGTTAGGAAGTATTTCTAGTTTTTAGATTCATTGTATGGAAGTGGGATTTTGCATGAGATCTGGTGAGCACCAAGGTATTTGTTACCTAAAAGTCTGAAAACTATTCAACAGTGAGATACCTACAGGTCTATTATTTGCAATAAGGAGTTATGTGTGTGCAGATGAGGTGTACCCACCTAAGTGAGTGGAGCTCAAAGTGTAGAAGGTTGTAGGCCTTGTCAACGTTATCCCTTTCTTGTCCTTCGGTTTGTAAGAAGAAGTAGATATATGACAATTAAATAAATATCCCATGTCTGGTTATCATTTTCTCTTATAGAATCAGAGGGTGCAAGAAAAAGTACTAACACACCACTCAACTACATCATGAGCATTATTTATATGATATCCCTCATAGGCCAGTTGATACTTTCTTAAAGCACATTTGATACAAGCTTCTGCACCATCATGCTCTCCCTTTCCATGTCCACTCTCAAAGAAACTCCAAATATGTGGTATCTTTTAGTATTGATGATATCTACATAGTGCGTAAAATAGCCTTGCTATTTTAAATTGTGCTGCACATCTATTCGACCAAAAAAAATTCTTTTCAATTTTGATGCCTTTTTTTTCCAAATATCCAAAAAATGTCTTAAAGCAATGCTCAACAAAATGTATGTCATGCTCTTTATCATTAGTAATGTAAAAGTGATATTCTTTCTTTATGACTCGTGCTTGATATGTAATTTTAACACCATCCAAACCTAATTGTGCATGTTGATAAGACACATGTACCATGATAGTGACCTGCTCTATATAGTAGTATTCTGCTTGAAGTTGTTTTTGAGAAACAAAGGAGTAGTTCTCTACAAAATCAACAACCAATAAAATTGTTCCAACTGGAAAAGTTTCCTTTTGTATTTGGAATTGTTCTGCCTGCCATTTAGCAAAAAAAAATGATGTATGTATGGTTGAATCAATTTATGAAAATTCTCCATAAATGTTGCAATAGGTATCTCGTCTTCTACATATTCCAACCTTGTTGATTCTTTCCCGACTTTTGTTTCATACTTTATGTACTTGTATCTCTTACATTTTATCATCCTTGTCATGTCAATATCTTCAAGTCTCAAAGGAAATTTAGCCAAATCCCTGTATGTTTGACAAGTTCCTCTTATGCAATCTATTTCATGTATTTCATGATCAATTGATTTGTTACATAAGATTGATGCTATGAATTGGCTTGGACGTTTAGGAAAATCATTTTGAGAACCACCACTTTCTTCTATCATCTTTCTAAACCCTTGATAGTAGAGATTGAATTCAATATGATATCGACAACAAAAAGTTTCAAAAGATTTATTTATCTTTACAAAAAATAGCTTTAATCTTTCAAACATTTCTTATCCAATCTTAATGTCAGGATTTGAGTTACAAAATGAGAGATACAAATCATGTTGTGTGGTGTCCAACCAATGTTTTGTGTGCTGGAAATATTCCTCAGGCCCAATCCTCTTCTTGATAATGTCTCTTTTATTTGGTGAAGGATGAGTATGATCAGTCCAAAATGATGTAACTAAGTTCCTAACTGTTTCATTAATCCTATCAGACCAAGGAGCTCTACACATTAGTGCCCAATTACCTTCCAATGTAGTATCATCCAAATTGATTCTTCTTTTCAAATAATGTGTCATTGTCTTCCTACTGTACCTGATCTGAGATGAAAGTGAAGAAATTTGTCTTCTTTGGGACATGTTTTTATTTAAAATAGATGTCAATATCACTCTTCTTGAAATGGACCTATCTATAGATATAGTTGTTTTTCCAATGGAATGCAAACCTTTCTTAACATTCTCAACAATATTTTTTTGTACATTACATGATTTTAACTTTTTCAAATTTGCATCTACACCCAACAATTTTAATGGCTCTTTTAACTCATCTTTAAGAAGTGTAATTGATAAAAATTGAGTTTTTTCAAGTGTACCAAGATTGTTAAATTGTTTCATTATTTTCTTAGACTTTTTGTTCAATGCCCTCTTCGTAATATTTATGGGTTGTTTAGCATAATATCTCAATTTTTCCACATCCAATTCAACTAAATGATCTATGCTTTTACGATTAATTTTTCTCTTCAAATATTGGATTAGACTATCATTCTCATATGTTTCTTGCACTTCCGCTGCAAACAAAATAAAAAAATATCTTAATATCTTATCTTAAGGGGACCTTCATGAAATAAGTATTTACAAGCTTGAATGTCAAACTTATAATAATTTATAAACTAATGAGAGAAACACATACTTATTTGACCTTGGGTTGACCCTTCTCTAAAGTCCATTAATTCAACTTGGGATGCCCCTTGTCCAACATTTTCATCATCAAAGGTTTCATGTACACAACAAAAACAATAACTTATTAAGGGGAAAGACCCAAAATGCATATTCACCAATAAGAGACTAAATCACAATAGTGAGAGAGAGAGAGATGTGTACTTGTTTGATATTCTGAGAGTTGTGCTTGTTGGGCTTGTGATGACCCTTCTCCAACTTCTGAAGGTTGGGCTTGTTGAGCTTGTGATGATCCTTCTCCAACTTCAGAAGGTTTGTTGGCTTGTGGTGACTGATCATGAATTTTTTTGGGGCCGACATATTTTTTGGCTATTTTTGGGCCGACATGTTGTAACTCATTCTAACCCTAAATAGGAAAAATATTGCATAATATGGCTTAGGGTTAGGGATTTCATTATGTATGGTCTTAGTACTTGTGACAGAATTAAGTTATTAGGGATTATAGATTGTAACCAGGTTGTCATCGCTGGATAATAATAATATTGCACTCAATGTTGGTGGATGTAGCCCAGGGATTGGGTGAACCACGTTAAATATTTGTGTCTTTGTGTTCTCTTTTGTGTAGTTTAATATTTTCTAATATTGGTTATATTTGCATGTAACTATTATTTCTGCCTTGTTAATCCTAACAAGGTTGTGCTTCGTGAGCATTTCCTACATATGAAGTAAAATTTATTAAAAGAAAACTTTTGAATGAAGTTAGGTCTAACGAGGTTCATGTATTAAGTCAAAATAGGTCCTAACGGGTCTAGTTGGGTCTAATTGGGTCTAATTAGGTCTAATTAGGTCCTATTAGGTCCTAACAGGTCTAATTGGGTCTAATTAGGTCCTAATTGGTCCTAATTGAGTCTAATTAGGTGCTAATTTGTTCTAATTGACTCTAATTGGGTTCTAATAGGTCATATTAGCTCCTAATTAGTTCTAATTGAGTCTAATTAGGTGCTAATTGGTTCTAATTGGTTCTAATTAGGTGCTAATTAGTTCTAATTGATTCTAATTGGGTCCTAATATGTCATATTAGGTCCTAATTAGTCCTAATTGGTCATAGTTAGTCATAATAGGTCCTAATAGGTCATATTGGTCCTAATTAGTCCTAATTGTTCTGAATTGGTCATGTAATTGGTCCTAATTGGTCCTAATTGGTCTAGAATTAAGTCATAATAGGTCATAATAGGTCCTAATTGGTTCTAATAGGTGCTAATTTGTTCTAATAAAGTCTAATTGGGTTCTAATAGGTCATATTAGGTCCTAATTGGTTCTAATTGAGTCTAATTAGGTGCTAATTGGTTCTAATTGATTCTAATTAGGTGCTAATTGGTTCTAATTGGGTCCTAATATGTCATATTAGGTGCTAATTAGTCCTAATTGGTCATAGTTGGTCATAATAGGTCCTAATAGGTCATATTGGTCCTAATAAGTCCTAATTAGTCAAAATTGGTCATAATAGGTCCTAATTGGTCTAGAATTAAGTCATAATAGGTCATAATAGGTCCTAATTGGTTCTAATAGGTCATATTTAGGTCCTAATTGGTTCTAATAGGTCATATTAGGTCCTAATTGGTTCTAATTCATTCTAATTGAGTCTAATTAGGTCTTAATTAGTTCTAATTGGTCCTAATTAGTCCTAATTGGTCATAGTTGGTCATAATAGGTCCTAATTGGTCACATTGGTCCTAATTAGTCCTAATTGGTCCTAATTGGTCATGTAATAGGTCCTAATTGGGTCTAATTGGTCCTAATTGAGTCTAATTAGGTGCTAACTTGTTCTAATTGAGTCTAATTGGGTTCTAATAGGTCATATTAGGTCCTAATTGGTTCTAATTGAGTCTAATTAGGTTCTAATTGGTTCTAATTGATTCTAATTGGGTCCTAATAGGTCATATTAGGTCCTAATTACTCCTAATTGGTCATAGTTGGTCCTAATTGGTCATATTGGTCCTAATTAGTCCTAATTGGTCATAATTGGTCATAATAGGTCCTAATTGGTCCTAATTGGTTTAGAGTTAAGTCATAATAGGTCATAATATGTCCTAGTTGGTCCTAATTGGTTCTAATAGGTCACATTTAGGTCCTAATTGGTTCTAATAGGTCATATTAGGTCAGGTAATTGGTTCTAATTAGTTCTAATTGAGTCTAATTAGGTCCTAGTAATTAGTTCTAATTGGTCCTAATTAGTCCTAATTGCTCATAGTTGGTCATAATAGGTCCTAATAGGTCATATTGGTCATAATTAGTCCTAATTGGTCATAATTGGTCATGTAATAGGTCCTAATTGGTCTAGAATTAAGTCATAATAGTGTCCTAATTAGTCTTAATTGGTTTAAATAAGTCTAATTGGATCTTAATAGGTCATATTAGGTCATAATTGGTTCTAATTGAGTCTAATCAGCCTAATTGCTTGTCTAATTAGGTTCTAATTGGTTCTAATAGGTCATATTAGGTCCTAATTGGATCTAATTGGTTCTAATTGAGTCTAATTAGGTCCTAATTAGTTCTAATTGAGTCTAATTAGGTCCTAATTAGTTCTAATTGGTCCTAATTGGTTCTAATTAGTCCTAATTGGTCCTAATAGGTCTAATTGGGTCTAATTAGGTCCTACTTGGGTCTAATTAGGTCCTAATTGGGTCTAATTGGGTCTAATTAGGTTCTAATTAGGTATAATTGGTCCTAATAGGTCCTAGTCAGATCTAGTTAGGTCTAATAGGTACTAATAGGTCATAGTTAGGTCTAGTTAGGTCTAATAGGTCCTAATACCTATCTAGTTAGGTCTAATTAATAGATAGTTAAACCTCTAATTGGTCGAGGACTAATACCTATCTAATTGGTCCTAATAGGCCCTAATAGGTTAGGTAATTGGTCCTAATTGGTCTAATTGGTCCTAATAAGTCCTAGTTAGGTAGATAGTTAGGTTGAATTGGTCCTAATTGGTCTAATAGGACCAAATAGGTCTATAGTGAGGTCTAGTTAAGTCTAATAGGTCCTAATTGGTCTAGTTACCTATCTAATTGGTCCTAATAGGTCTAGCTAGGTTTAGTTAGGTCTATTTGGACCTAATAGGTCCTAATACATCTAATTGGTCAGATTGAGAAGTCCTAATAGGTCTAATTGGTAGGACTAATAGGTCCTAGTTAGATCTACTTGGTCCTAATAGGTCTAGTTAGACCTCTAGTTTGTCTTAATAGGTCCTAATTACTAATAATTAGTCTTATTAGGTCTAATTAGATCTAAAATTAGGTATTAAAATATCACATTTACATGATGAACATTAAGACAAGTCTTGACCATCAACTTAAAATATCTAGAGAGAAACAACTTAGACATACCTTGTTTCCTACAATAATATATTTTTCATGATTCTTCACCTAGTCTTTATTCAACCTCTTCTGAATAATGTCGTGTACTCTTGTTTAGCCTTCTCTTTTTATTTCCCATCATAACTTAGAAAAAAATTTCATGCCAAAATATCTTCCTTCTCCTAAATGTGAATTATTTTACAACTTTCAGATTAATGAAATGAAAAAAATATACGTTTATATATATGTAATCATTATTAACCTGAAATGACACCAAATAGGCCGACCTAGCTTTCTATCGAAAGCCAAAGTTGACTTTTGATCGAAACTAACTTACTTTCTATCAAAATTAGTTTAGTTATGGCTAAAAATTACATTAAACATGAAAGTACTTTCAATAGAAATTACTTTCAATCAAAACCCAAAAGTTTTGATCGAAAGTATCTGGTTTAGGCCATGGTTGCAAGCTATGAAGAAATTATGATAATTTCATGGCTTCGGGCCTCAAGCACGGTGATCAAATGGAAGAATAAGAATATGTCCTTTTGCATACAACAAGTACTCAAAACTAGTTTTCTAATGATTATATATTTGACTATTTTTGAATTTATTATGTGTATGGTTTTTGACATTAATCGAATGTAGTTTTTTATCAAATATAAACCTCTAAGTTTGATGCTCAATGAAAAATAGTAAAAAAGGGAATTTTTTTTGAAAAATAACAGTGCCCTTCATATTTGAGTCTACTTTCTATCAAAAATAAATTTTGAAATTCGATAAATACACAAGATATAAGCTTTGTAGTTAAGGTATGTCAAAATTATGGTTTAGTCAACTTCAAACATTAATAAAATATGCA
Source organism: Chamaecyparis obtusa (assembly GCA_027943335.1). Lineage (NCBI taxonomy): Eukaryota > Viridiplantae > Streptophyta > Pinopsida > Cupressales > Cupressaceae > Chamaecyparis > Chamaecyparis obtusa. The sequence goes on along the minus strand of BSBK01002654.1, from coordinate 125,754 downwards.
ATAATTGTGATAATGTCATCAAACCAATTGCATGCCCTCTATATGGATGTTATGAAACTAAATTTGAAAGAATCACATTCATATCTATTTTACAAAAAAAGTTATACTCTATGAAAACAATGTTACTATTTGAAAATAACATTTTTAACACAATACTAGTTTTTGTGGGAGAAAGAAAAAAGTATTCAAATAATTTTTTTTTTAAAAAACATATATTTAGAATCTAGACAGAAAATCCTGAAAGACTCTAATTTAATTCATCCTCCGATTTCAAATGGTTCAATGGCAATATGCATCCGAATCTAAATCTTTTTCTCAAAATGTAGAGTTCAATGTCTGTTTAGGCAAAAACATGTAACCCACTATTCTTTTTCTCTAATCTTGTGTGCAAATTGATTGGTCCTAATTCCTAATGGTATCAAGATATTTACAATTACCTACATGCCCAAATCCTACCCCATGACCTATCTAAGAATAAACGCCAAGCCCTCATCTAACAAGCTTCTAGATCGTCATTATCAGTGATACCCTTTACAAGAGATCCTTTGACCAAACCCTCTTCAGATGCCTCAATTTGTGAGATGCCAAAAATTCTTTACATGAGGTCCAAAATGGTATATGAAGAGGTCATTTCAATGGGTTAATTCTTGCAAAAAAATCTACTAAGAGCTGGATACTATTGGCCCACCATGGAGCAAGAAGCACATAGCTTTGCAAAGAAGTGTTAAAAATTTTAGATACATGGAAATTTAACTCATGCTATGACACAAGATCTTTAGAAATTTATCTCTCTATGGCCTTTTTCTCAATAGGCATTTGATCTCATAGGGAAGATCACTTTTCTTTCTTCAAATGGCAACAAGTATATTATGACTGCTATCGAATATTTCACCAAATGGGTTGAGGCCATCCTTATGACTTATATCACTGGAAAATAGATCTCAAAATTCATTCTAATTTATAGTATATGCCGCTACGGAGTCCCTTTGGCTATCATCACTAATCATGGTAGGCTATTCTAGAATAAAGATGCTAAAGAGCTTTGTGATAAATTCAAGATTCATCATGGATTTTCCAGTATCTATTATCCACAAGGAAATGACCAAGATGAGGCATCAAATAAAACAATAGTCAAGATACTCCAAAAGACTGTCAATGAAACTGACCAAGACTAGTACCTACAATTAAACCTAACTCTTTGGTCCTACAAAACCAACATATGCACCCCCATTGGTGCCATGCCATACTCTCTAGTCTATTGCGTTGAGACCATTCTACCTCTTGAGGTCAAAATTCCATCACTAAGAGTATCATTGAGACATATAATAGATGATGAATAATATAAAGTGTCTAGACTCCATGAGCTTGAAATGCTAGGTGAGAAAAGACAAGCTTCCTTAGTCCATTTGCAAGCATACCAAAACTGTCTCAAAAGGAACTATACCAAGAAAGTCATAGGTCATCATTTTGAAATTGGAGATTTGGTTCTAAAGATGAACAACAAGACTCAATAGTAATGAGAGAAGCTTGGAAAATTTGAACCAAATTGGGAAGGACCCTACATAGTGACTGTAACATATGGGTTTGGAGTCTATCTAATTGCAACACTAGAGGGAGAACCATTGTCAGAAACAGTGAACAACATGCCCCTCCACAAGTATTACACCTGATCCTAAAAAAAGAATAATTTTTTTTTTTAAAAATAGTAATAAAATTGGAAAATTTCTAAAAATATAATTAAAAGAGAAAAAAAAAAAGAAAAAAGAAATGAAAAAAGTGAAAAAATTAAAAAGGGTTTCCTTGATGAAAACATGGTGAACATGCATCTTGACAGGCTAAAATATAAATAAAGAGAAAACATCCATCCAAAAGTGAAAACCTAGAAAACATGCATTTTGGGCAAGTACCATGATGAAAACCTGGCAAACAGGCACCACGATAGTAAGTTATTTCTCCAGCATCTATCTTGACTCTACTGATCTTTATCAGTGTTTTCTCCGATCATATCCTTCACCATGTAACAACCCTAGTGCCCTTTTATGGCCTGTAACTAGTTGATAGCCTGTGTCATTTCCTTGATGTAACCATTCAGTATTTGTCTCATCCTTTGTCTCTGTATATAGTCTATGTTCTTCCCGGGGGCATATTTCTTGGATTTCTCAATTTTGAATTTGAATTGGGGGCAAGTATCTAAACATGGTAGGTCTATAGATCACTTCCTTTATCAAATTGGAGATAACATGTAAATACTTAATGGCCTAAAAAAATATTTAAAAATTTGAATAATGACCTAAAAAGATTTAAAAATCAAATACAATCTTGAAAAAATACTTAAAAATCATAAAAAGTCTTGAAAAAACTATTAAAAATTGAATATAAAGCTGAAAAAATCATTTAAAATCAAATAGTGTCATGAAAAAATCTCTAAAAATCACAAAATGTTTTGAAAAAATATCTAAAAATCAGATAAAGTCATGAGAAAATCCCAAAAATTATAAAAAGTCCTAAAGAAATCAATCACAAAAAAATTCAAATATTTCAGAAAACCCTAAAAATTGAAAAATTTCTTCAAAATCTGTAATAAATTTGTACATATATTCATCTTCCTTTTGTGGCTTGACTAGCATGCATACATACATCAATTGAAGACTTGTAACAATGCACTTTAGTTCAATCAAGTTTAATAAATGTTGATCAGAATCATTCGATCCAACACTCAATCTAATTGGACTTGTTTGATCTTTCAACCAATCAATCTATCATCAATAATCAATCTATCTTTCATCCAACCTTTGAATCAGTCAATCAATAACAACTTATCAAACCAAGCACAAAAATAAAGTAACAATAAAATAATAATGGATGTTGGTTCAGATGTTTTGGTGAGTGTTTTATCTTTTATATATTTTATTTTTGGTCATGTTCCTATGCTACTTGATGATATTAATTGATTTATGAGAGTGACGGGGATGGTTCATGATCATTTTTTGTTTTGTTTTCTACCTGTTACATTTTCTCATGAAATTATGAGGCATGTCTTCCATATGATTCAAGATGGATAAAATCATTCTCTGTCTGCATTGTGTTTGTCTTACGCAAAAGGATCGCATTATCTCTCTAGCCTACTATGCCACAATGTGCCACATCTATTTTTCTATATAAAAAAGAAAGCTTTTACAACATAAACGCAATTTAAGAAAGAAAGATTCATCCCTTACTAACACTTCTTTGTCTAATTTCTATCTTTTCCTAACACGTCTTTAGTTATCCCTGGTATTTTCCTTTGTCTAGTGCTTTGGTACAAAAAAAACAAGTGCATTCATGCATTCATAAAAGGTAGAAAATTACAAAAAACTTATTGCATCATTGGTATACATGTATATACTACATTTCAAAGAGTAGAAAAGTATAAAAACATTTCATTCATGTATAAGAAGGAAAACGTTACATAAGAGCTCTCATATAATGAGACAGTGAAAAAAGTATTAAAAAATGCATCGAAAATAAAATAATGTATATAAGTATCTATCTCATACATAAATGTAAAAAAAAGTATCATAGTAAAAACATCAATGTGTCTGTATACACTAAATCCCACAAGCTCAATATGATATATGACATGTTTATAAAAAATGTCCCTCTGCATAAGAGAGTCTCCTATTCTCCTATGCTCTCTTTGTCCTCCTGGTTTCTACCCAGCCTTGAGAATGAAGCACCTCCTTTCTATTGCACTATAACCTCTAGTCTAGGTATCCTCCTCAGTCCTGCTACTCCCTCACTACTCAATGTCCTTTGGGAGTATGATCTGCTAGAAGAAGGCCTAAATCTCAACGCCCAATGATATCATGGAACATATCTCCTATACATATCCTTCTAGTATTGTGTTTCTTCTCGAGCATCCCCTAGCATCCCTACTATTACATGCACATTTGCATCCACAATGTTGCCAAGGAATTTTTGAGACTCATCCTCCACTCTTTGTGATTTGTATAACGTTGTGTCTCAAGAGGTTATTGTTGTATTTGTTGGTAGTATTCTTAGTTCTCAAAGTTGCTTGTCAAATTTTTGATTCCTAGAAAAGTTTTCCCTGCTTTTTGTCAATTTTTGTTTCAGTAATGTTGAAAGTCTCTTGCAAATTTCCATCCTCAGATATTAAAATTTGATCAAAGTGTAAAAAAACCTAAGTTCTAGGTCAAAATATGCTTGAAAATCTGAAAAACCTTAGAAATACCTAGTCGAGTTTTAATTTGCAGTTACTTTTTTCAAAATCACTTAAAAATATTTTTACATGTGTCTTTTATTATTTCACGTTGGTCGCTTAGTTTCCTGAGATATCCAACATATTCCTTTTTATTAAGCGACATCCCAAACCCCTTTAGTCATGCAATCTCCTTAAGTCATAGGAATATTCTCTTTTTATAAGCAACTTAGTAGATGCCTTTAGTTGGGAGGTCTCCAAATAAGTTGAAGCGCTTTATGAGATTTAGCAAGTACAATGAAAAATTTATTGAATATAGCTATCATCACCCATTATCTATATCCAATATACCCTTAGTCAGTCAATCTCCAGAAAAAATGGTGAAATAAGAAATCTTTCAGCGACTATGAGATAATTATAGTCGTCAAGTCTCCAAATGTAATAAAGTAGTTTTATATCCTTATAGTCACTAGATCTCCTAAGAAAGTCAAAGTCAAGGTTGAGATTTGGAGATAGCGCGACTACCATTGATTGTTCCCCTTCAAAGAAAAGATCTTATGGTTATTGCTTAGTCGCTTGATAAAGATGATGTCATTCTAAAACATTTAGAGATTAAGTGACTACCCTTGGATCAAGATCATGTGGTTAGCCTTTAATTTTGACATCTTTAATATATAAAAGGTTTTATTTCAGATAAAGAGCACCATCAGATTAAGATCTTATGGTTGGCGTGAAGTCACTGGATGAAGTCAAGATTTGATAAAAATTTTAGCGATCAAGAGACTTCTTTCAGTCTCTAGATCTCCAGATAAGATAAGTCGCATGATCACCAAAAAAGATTGCAAAGTCAACAAACATTTAGCGATTAAGAGACTCTCTATAGTCGCTAAGTCTCTCAATGTTTCTAATAAGAAAGTAAAGTTATGAGAGACATAATATGAACTATTTGATTAGAAGATCTAACAGTAGTCATTGAATCTCAAGATAAAAGTAGATAAATCTCAAACATTCATCGACTAAGAAAGCTCTCTTTAGTCACATGGTCTCTGAAAAATAATAAAAAGTGCCAAGTCTTTCAATGACTAGCTATGTAGTCACGTAGTCACTAGAACTCAAAATTTGATTGTTTGTCATCTTCTGAGCCTACGACTAGTAAATTGAATCCAGAGTGTGCCAAGTAATGACCGAAGTAACATGAATTATAGAGCTTTGGTCTCAAATGGATTAATGCATTCAATTCCCTAGAATAAATATAGATAACCATTGTTCATTCTCAATTCACCAAGCATTCAGAGAACTAGAGTGAGTAAACTGTGTGATTTTCTAAGTTTTCAGTGTTCAGAGATTTCAAGAGTCCAGAAATTCAAGAAAGGGCTTATGTAAGTTGATCAACATGAGTCAGTCAGTAGTGAGCGGAGCTTCTACTAGCAGAGGGAGAAAAGATAAGGGTGATATGAAAGGAAAAGGAAGTTATTTGGATGAATTCATCAACTTATTGCCTGGGTCAACATAGAATAAAAAGGCCAGTGATGAAGGTTTTACTGATAACCTAGCATTTTGTAAAGATACTAAGACCCATGATATATCTGGTCTGTGTTTATTTACATTTTTCCATAAAAATTTTGAAAGCCCAGTGCCAATCTCAAACCTTTGGACTTCAGGGTTAGCTAAGTTAATTGTACTTGATGTTTTCCTGGATGTAGACCTACTACTAGAATTGGCGAATAAATATGACCCTCTATCTAAAACAATTAGAAAGGATGATGGTTCAGCCTTGGTGACATTAGACATAAATTACTTCATGAAAGCCTTTAACATATATGTCCCGATGGCAACTGAGATAAACTTGCAGGCCCAAGGAAATAGGTATATTAGGGAATCAACCCTAGTTGCAAGAGAATTTCAGAGTTATGTCCCTAAATCTAACAAGAATTATATTTTTATAAATACTTGAATTTCTACATGAAGTACATTTCTTATGGATTGTGCAGAGTATTGGGAGTAGATGGTGGCATGGAAAGAATTTCCTTAGAAATTTTGATGATGGTACTGGACTTGCAAAGTCCCTATGTGAGTACAAGTTTTGACTACATAGGGTATATTATTTATAAAATACATGAGGGGTTTGAATCAATTTGAAAGAAAGAAGCATTCCCTAGGTCTATGCATTATTATTTTCTAATGCATATTATCTTGTTTCACAATTATAACATCATGGATTTACAAAATCTCAGACCTAGGAGAATGTGGAATGGTCAGCCCAACCCAGTCCAGTTTTGGTTGAGGGTATGAAATTTTACTTGTAATACCCCAAAAATGGGCTATAAGTTCATTAATCTTCTATATCAACAATTCGAATGAAATTGACATCAAAGTCCTAACCTAAGGCACATCTGCACATCATCGAATCATAATTGATTATCTTAAATTCTGCATCGGGGAATATTCCTAGCAATATTCCTAATTATCTTAATTATCTTTAATTTAATTATTATTTGGTGATAAATCACATTTATCCTAAGTTTGATTAATTGAATATTTTCATAATTAATTAATTAGATTTAATATCTTTCCACTTAATTGTGTAATTAAATTTAATTCTATCTATTATTAATTGTATTATTTAATTTTGACAATAAATCAAAATTCCTATCTTTAATTGATTAAATTCTTATTTAATTAATTAAAGCATGTTGTCATTATTTAATAATATAATTTTTAATAAAAGTTTGATAAAATAGTTAATTAACCCATAAATTAATTATTTTATTTCAAAAATCAGTTAAGTTGAGAATAAATCACTTTATTTATTTATTAAATCATAATTATCCATGTGCATATTCAAGGACCAGTTAAACTCAAATTGGAAAATCAATGCAAGTTGTTATCTTTTTGAAGCTCAACATCTTTTTGAGTTTTAAAGTTGATCTAAACTTCTAATTCGAGTTGAACTGTCCTTTTGCATGTTTTTGTGAATTAAATTATCTTTATTATCAGATAACTCAAAAATCAAGCTGAGTTAATTTGAGTGATTTATGGCTTTTTCTCATGCACCTCCAAAGCCCTGGATTTCTATAAAAACAAGGCTCAGCTCTTCATAATTCATCTCAAATATCTCGCAAATTGCAAACTTACTCTACAGGAATCATAGCATATCAGATTTGGAGAATTTGCACAATTGGAGCTTGAAAGATAAATTTAAGGATTCGAAGCTTTGTGAGATCAATTTCAAATTCATAGCTTTCATATTATTGTTATAATTTTCATTCTCATATCATATCATTTCTAGATTCATATCATTGCATATCAATTTTCATATTAGCATATATTCATATCAGTTTTCATCATATTATTGCATAGAAAAAAAATTAAAAAATAGATTAATTGCATTCATATTTCATATTAGTTTGGCATTCAAATCCTTCATTTAGGTGTCATCTAGGTCACTGATCTCGATAACAATCTGAGAACATTAATCTCGCACCTACTAGAAGGCAGTAAATCGCTTGGTTAGAGTAGATTTCAATTTTGCATGATTTTGATTATAGCTAACCTCTAATATTTTACTGAAGTGTTGTGTCTACAAATTAGGTACAAAATTCACACACACATTTCTGGCACCCACCGTGGGGCAACCCACCTTTACATGCTGGTTTTGATTTTTTTTTGGAGCTAAAGCCCTAAAGTTTCAAAGATTTAATTTTATCTCTCAAAAAGCTTGGAGTTTTGCTCTGAAATTTTTTTTACAAGTTGAAAATATATCAAAAAATCTATAGTAAAAAATTTAGAGTTTTTTGAGATGTTTTGAATTTTTAATAATTTTTTCTTGAAATTCTGGAAAAAATTAATATCTGACGCAAATCAGCATATTTTTTGGAAATTTTTATATTTTCAGAAAGCTCTTTAAATTATAAAGGGGTCCCATTCTTTGTATTTAAATTTAGATGCAATATAATAGATCAAATAGTCAATTTACAAAAACTAGTCTATTTTGATAAAACGGGTCTCTAGGGCACAAATGAATAGATTTTTCTTAAATTTTTACTTTTTTAGAAAGCTCTCTATTTTTTAGTAGGGGTCTTTGTTTTGAATTTCTATTTTTGTGGCCAAAATCATAAAATAAAAATTAGATCTTGTTGACTAGGTCAAATGCAGCAAAAAAAATAAAATTTTGTGATGGGTATGCACTTATTTTTTTTTACATGATTCAATGAATGATATGAGTTGTCATTTGGGTTAATTGCTGGTTATTATTTCTGATAATAATTGATTTTTAGAGCTAAACCTATGGTTTTCATAAGTTGACTATATGTTACATATCTTATTTTCTCGTTTGCTTGTTGGAGAGTTCGTCACTTGCTTGCATGGAAGCTCAACAAGAATTGCTAAAAATTAGGTAAAATCTACTAAGCACATTGTGAAGATCCCAGGTATTCTCCTTCATCTAATAAAATTTCTATTTGGACTTAAAATAAATCTCTTATGTGTCTGGCTTGTGTGCATCTTTTCATGCTTTTGTCTATTTCTACACACTTGCATAATTGATACTAGGTTGTGCCCCCTTAAGGATTCATTAAGTAGTCTTAGATACTTGTGATTGATCTTGATTTCTATCTTGGGTTATTGGACTCACTAATCTGCTAGCTCCTCATTCTGCCCTGTGGTTGCAATCTCAGCGCCATAAAGGGGAGGGGTCTACAAGAGAGAAGTGTTAATTGTTCCACCAGGCAACCCATTTGTGCTTTTAGGAACTCACTTGTTTTCTAAGTTGGGGAATCATTTTCAGCTTGTGTGAGGTGTTAAGTGTTCCACCTTGTGGACTCATCTCATATTCGCTTTAAGTGTTAAGTGTTCCTCTTTCTACTTTTTGGGTACTTTTGGTAGATTTGCTTTTGGAAACATACATCTGTGCTCACATAGTAATTAGGCCCTATGAACACTATTCATGATTCTTGAGAGATTGGATTCCCAGTGAAATCCTTCTTGATGACAGAATCCTTGTAGGTAGGGAGGATACTTAGTGCATTTCACATTCAACTTGGTTAGTGCATCTTCTCTCATTGATCGATACATTCTCTCCCAGGAGAGGTTGATAGATCACATGGGGTTGACATCACGAGCTTTGGTGAATCAAAATTGGTTAGTGTGCCTTCTCTTATTGATCGATACATTCTCTCCCTGGAGAGGTTGATAGATCACATGGGGTTGACATCACAGACCTTGGTGAAACAAACTTTGTCTTAGCGTGTCAGATTAATCTGCTTGCTTCATTTGGGTTAAAAGTGAAGAGGCATCAAAACCTTGGATCTAGAGCCAAGTCCCCTTGTGGTATCATACTGTGAGTCACCTTTAGAGAGGGTTAACCATAGCAGACAATCCCTTCATAGGGAAAACTACATTGATAAAACCTCAAGCGATAATAGCCATTTTCACCGTGGTAGTGACAGCCGCTATATAAATGTCCTTGTGGAAGAAATCTCCACAGGTATGGTTCATTGTTTGGTTGTTAGACTTCCCTAGTAGCTCCTGAAGATTAAGTTCTCAGACTGTGTCAAAACCCTAGTGCATCGGGATTGGAGTTCACCCCTTTGGATCATAAAAGTTGCAGAGTCAAACCATTACTAAAAACCCTAGCGAGGCCAAATTTTCATTTTATAGGGTATATGTGCATTATTGCAAAATATTTTTGGAACATACACAATTAGCACTTCTGAGGATTAGAATGAATAAGTCACTTGATTGTTCATGTGCAAGGTTGCTTTTGCCCTTGTTCATTATTTTTAGAAATGCTTGAAATCACTTGCGTGCTATTTTGCATGCTTATTTATCTATCTGGTTATTGAAAATGGACAAATCTGTTACAATCCTGAAATCTGGACATTGAAATTTGTAAACAATTCAAATCTAAAAACTCAAAATTTGCAAAATCTGAAGTAAAATCCTTTTCTGGAGTCAAAAGTCACCTCAGGAGGTCAGAAAGTCATACGAGTTTCTATCAAGTGTCCTTTCATTACAACCCATCTGTCGTATGATAGCAAACCTAGTGTCGTATGATTTTTCATGCCAGCAAATTCTCAAAGTCAAAATCTTGCAACTGTCGTATGAGATTTTCAACTGTCGTTTCATTGCTACCCAACTGTCGTATGAGATTTTCAACTATCATTTCATTGCTACTGAACTGTCGTATGAGATTTTCAACTGTCATTTCATTACTACCCAACTGTCGTATGATAACCAACCTAGTGTCGTACGAGTTTCCATGCCAGTAAATTCTCAGAGTCAAAATCTTGCTTTTTATTGTCGTATGAGTTTTTCAACTGTCATTTCACAGCATACCCACTATCGTACGAGTCTATAGAGTGTCATTTGAGAAATTTTTGAAAGTTGTCAAAAAATTGTCAAAATTGCCAAATATTTAGCTTTTTCAGCCTATTTCCAGAATCTGTTGAACAAATCATTGTGTCAGGAACAGAGCAGTAGCTATTGAGAATCAGTACACATGTCTCAAAGAATTAGTACACAAGAGGAAGAAGCTCTAATCACCGCTATGATGAAGCAGCTGCAAGCTATGCAAGTCCAGCTTGACAAACTTGAGAAAGAAAAGGAACCTAAAGAGTTCTCCATGGAAACTCTATGCTCTTTTCCATTTGATAAAGACTTGTACATGTCACCATGCCCTCAGACAAAATGTGAGCAATGTGACAACCCTTACGATACCTCTTCCATAGAGAGTGACACATCAAGCTTTGGAGACTATGATGACTATGACGATAGACAATGTAATGATACCTATGACACCTCTATTCCTAAGAGTCCTCCTCGTCGTGTGTTCCTACTTACTACAAATGGGCTGTCACATTAGATAGATTGTGATGGTGATCCATGTGATTCTAATTTTGAAAGAGATTTTGATGGCTTTTGTGGACAATACCTTGATTATGATCTATCTACTACTGTTGAGGACTATAAAATGCATCATGCTAGCTTGAAGCATCAATATTATAAGAATCTTTCTCCTAAAGACTCTCCTGCTGAAAATAAAGATTATCTTCTCAAGCAAGGTCATGTTAATGTTGAATCTTTGTCTAGTGATGGTTCCCTTCCATCCCCTACTTCCTCCAATACCTGTACATTTCCTAAAGCTTCTGAGTCTTTCAAATCTTTCACAGAACCTTCATCCGACACAAGCCCTGATACTTTTCATGTGGTTCCCTATAGTTATCCTCTAGGGCTACCTCTTAAAGAAACTCAAGCTAACCTTCACTTGGCTGCAAATACTTTCAATAAAGATAAACCTAAAGAGCCTAAGCCTTCATATGCTATAATCCCTACTTCAGCTAGTCCTCCACCATCTCTTCCAAAGTCATCCATACAATCCTAACATGCTTCCTTGTCCTTAGAAGTGGCTCCATGTCAAGAGGACTCCAGAAATGATGAAGAAAAGAACATAAAGAAAGATCAAGATCAAGAACCCTCCATGTCATCCAATCCCTTTCATGATGTCTCTTATCTGTTTCATGGTTCTTTTGATCCTGCACACCCTTTTTCATGCATTCCACCATTCTTAAGTTTTCACCTAAGCAAGATCAGGCTACTACTTACACTGTTGAGCTTATTGACAATCAAAATGACCTTACTACACTTGCACTTTCCAAAGATGATACTTCCATTAAGGTTGGTAAAAATAGTGTTGTTACTTCCAATGTTAAGCCTATTGAAAATCAAGAGACAAATTATGCGCTTATGCTATCCAAAGATCCTTGTCAAGATCAAAGTCTTCCATCTTCTTGTTCTACCACTCCATGTTCATTTCCACTTTCTACTCTTCTCTTTGCAAGCTTTGAACAATCCTATCAAAGAAGGTGCTCATATTCAAGATATCCATGATTCTATTGAAAATCCTAATGCTCACTCTAAAGACATTGATATCCTTGGTTGTCATATAGATGCTGATGAACTTATTGATTATCCTTTTACGTCTTCCACTTCCATCCTTGGACCTCCTCCACCACTACTAAGGGCTTCACATCTACCTTCCATCTTGGGTCCTTATGTCCCTTCACTTTCCCCTCCTAACTCTCCTAATTCAACATCCATCTTGAGTCCTTACATCCCTCCATCTCCCATCTTTCCTCAAGATCAACATAGATGCATACCCTTGAATCCTTTTCATCTATCCACCCATCTAAACCAGTCATATCTTCCCCCTTCCACAAGTCCCAAGTCCTTTGGAAGTAACTTGAATATTCAATACAAGAAAAAGAAGCAATACAAGAATCCATTAAAAAAAGATCACCATGTCTCCTCTAATAGACATGGAAACATAAAGTCAAAAGAGATATCTAAGAAGCAAACTACAAGACAAGTATGGGTTCCAAAATCCATCATTGAAGATATTCTCTCCAAATTACCAAAAAGAAATGAAAATCCTACGACTATATGGATTCCAAAGTCTCTCTTGAAAGAGTCTGGTGTTGAACAAAAAGTGAAATTGATATTCAAGCTTCCAAAGGCTTCCACTTCATTTCCCTCCAAAAATATTCTTCCATTCCATGCACCTAAACCACAACCTCTACTATCCATTCACCATATTCCTTCACGTATTCCTTCATTCACATTTCCTCCATCCTCTCGCCACCCTTCAAGGTATATGTTGACATTGATCTTTCCTTCCTTTCCATCTACCCTTTCACAATCCTTCCATGCATTATCCTTCTACCTTCTATCATTTTTTCTCATTTGCCTATTCCTCCTATCTTCCAACCTCACTCGCTTTACATAAAACTTTATCCTCCATTTTTCTCTTCCCTCTCCCTTTCCCTATTAGCATCTTTGAGCATATCATTTGAATCCTTGGTATATCATGGTTTATCCTTTCAAGGAGCACTATCTAAAAAGCTTGCCTTCTTCTAAAAAGAGAAAAAAAGAGAAATGAAAAAAAAAAGAAAAAAATTAAAAATGTGCCTTGGTGAAAACCTAGAAACAGGCACCTTGGTAGAAAAAGTAAAGAGAAATAAATTCATCCTATGGTGAAAACCACTCCCTTGTGGCACCTTGGATAAGTACCGTGATGAAAACCTGGCAATCAGGCATCATGTGTCGTTCTTCTACATATTTCATCCATTTCATCTTCTCTCTTTGATCTTGACAATGTTGATCTATACACGAACATTTGGCTATTTTGTGAGCTATCTTACAATGATCTTATTTTCATTCCCTTCCTATTTAGCCTTCATATCCATCTTCCTCCATTCATTTTGCCTATCGCTATCCTTTTCCCCTTTGGTCTTGATCTAAAAATAAAAAAAGAAAGAGTAAAACACAATGCTATGAAGCCTCTTGACATGTCTACTCCTTTGGACTGCATCCTTTTCTGCTCTTGCATTACACTTTTATGACTTATCCTATGCTAGCCTTTCATTGCTTATCCAAATGCGCTTTACATGAAATTTTTTTCCCTAGCTTGAGTATTCTTGAGGAGTTTTCCCTTGAGGATTTCTTCCCTTCATTCTCCTTCATTCTCTTATTTTCTATCTCATCCACCAACTTGCTAATCCCTCTTGTTCTCCACCTTGCTAGACATTGGGACTGCACGATATGATCTTGCTTGAGAGTTTGCAATGAAAAAAGATGCTATCAAATATACCAAGTATCAGGACCAATATCAGAACAAGTATCAGCACCAGTATCAAAACAAGTATCAGCACCAATATCATAACTAGTATCATAACTAGTATCAGAACCAATATCAGAACAAGTATCAGAACAAGTATCAGAACCAGTATCAGAACAAGTATCAGAACCAGTATCAGAACCAGTATCAGAACAAGTATCAAAACCAGTATCAGCACAAGTATCAGAACAAGTATCAAAACACCTACTAGGGCTACACCTTTCACTTTAGTTTATGGGTCTGAAGTAGTACTACCTATTGAGGTTGAAATCCCATCACTCAGAATTAGAATGCATGGTCTAGTAACTAATGATGACTACAGAGTCTCTAGGTTACAAGAACTGGAACTACTAGATGAGTGCAGACAAGTAGTGTATGATCATGATGAAGGGTGCTCCCCTTAATACCACAAACACATAACAGAAAGAGAGAAACAACAACAATAATATGCAAGAACAGAAAATTGGCTTCTTATTATCTCCACAAATGTGGAATTACAAACTTTCAGAATTACAATATGCAAAGCCACATGGGCATTTCCTTACAATATTCTGTAGGACAAAGCCTTGAATCAATACCCAGATCTACTACCCAGAACTATTCTGAACTGCCTAAGACAATAATACAGCCTTCCTTATATAGGCAATTTTCCACCGCCTGGGAAGGTTCCAGAATTTTAGCCAATAAGGCCGACCAAACTTAAAATTATTTTTATTTTACATTTCATTACATCATAGTCGGCTCAAGATAACCTTTGAAACCCGAACAGAAATTTTGAAGAAAATTATTTTCCGCCATTTCAGGTGGCCCAACTTCCGAAGACCATAAGTCATCACCAGTTGACCCGCTCGGCTATTATAACCCTATTTCGGAAATGCCACGAAGCGCTCTACAGGCTTGACCCACGCAAGCACCCGTCACCCAAATTTTTGACCTCATCCAGGGCCTCTAAAGCCTTCAAAACTGAGTTCAAAGTTTCTGTACCCTGCTGCCAATACCGAAAATCTTCAATATCTTCCAATATACACTTGATCTGGCAATGAAACTTTACTGGCAGACTTATATGACCAAAATGAACCTCCAAGAAAGAAATAAGATCATTCTGAGCACATACGAAAATTACCAAAAATAGTAACTTTCCATAAATAGCAGCTCTGCACAAAATAACCCTTATTGAATAAAAACATAAATATTTTTGGGTGATGCAAGATTGCTCTTACACCCAGGATGCTCCTGCATCAGATCATCTTAGAGTATATCAGAAGAGAATGTCTAGAGGCTACAACAAGAAAGTCAGACACAGAGAATTTTACGTTGGCGATCTAGTCTTGAGAGAAAATCCTAAAAATCAATCCCATCGAGAATGCAAGGGGAAGTTCGAACCCAACTGGCTGGGTCCCTTTGTCATCACTGCTACTTTTGGCTCTAGTGCCTATCAAATCTCAACGAATGAAGGAGAATAGCTCTGAGAATCAATCAACGTTCTCCATCTGAAGAAATTCTACGCCTAAGGTGTTCAGTCTATGGTAAAATGTCCTGAAAAAATATTAAAAATTAGAAAATGTCCTAAAAAAAATGAGCATCTTAGTGAAAACCTAGCAATAGGCACCTTGATGATTCACAAAAAAATCAAAAAAATATCAAAAGTACAAAGAAAAAAAAAAAGAAAAAAAAAAGTGCCTTGGTGAAAACCTAGAAATAGACGCCTTGGTAGCAAAAATAGAATCTTTACCAAGATGGTGAAAACCTGGCAAATGGGTGCCACTTGTTTCAAAATGCTCCACCTATCAGTGCAATCTTGGTCTTTCCCAGCTTTTAGTCTTGCTTTAGTTTGTACATATCTCTGAGTTTGTTTCTGCATTTCCAGTTTTCAATAAGTCAGTCTGTACACCAAACAACTCAAGCGTCTGTATCCTATCAATGTTCAAACTTGGGGGTAATCAATGTCATATCCTATGGTCTCCAGTGTATCTGAGACATGTCATATCCAGTCAGAGTCCTTTTGAAGCTTCATGTGAGTTAGTCAGTCAGTCTTGTCTCTAGAAAGGATTTTGCATTTACAACAACGCAATCAACATCAAACACAAACTAAAAATAATCTATGCTTTTCATGCTTTTATCTCCTTGTATGCTTACTGATTCACATTGAGATTTTTGCATATTGTGTCCCTTAGAGCTCTTTGATGATGTCCTTTACACGATTTAGAGAGTGATGACTGGGGGCATAATCTTTTCTTTGTCTTCTGCTTGTATGTGAAAATCTAACGTCTTTGGAAATTCTGGATTGAAATGGTGTCCGACTGTAAGAGCCTCTATCTCGAATTGGATGGCCATGCATACCTTGACCATTGATACCCAGAAAATTAAAGGAAGTTTGATCTAACTATTATCTTTTGAGTGAGTTCTTTCTCCTATTGTGAAACATGATCTTACCTAAGGATGTGAATGATAAAGGGTCACTACGGGTAATTCACATTGGATTTAGAATAATCTCTTAGCTGTTTGATGTGTTTGTCATGCAAGGCATATTCCGGTCATCATGACATTTATGTTTTGATGCTTATACAAATTGCTATATCAAAATGGACATGATATTCAGGTCATCTTGGCATTTGTGCCTTGGTGCTTATATATAATCCGACATTCTAAAAACAAAATCAATATTCATATGTCCATGGTTGCCTAGCCAGTGGGTGTTGTATTGATTCTTGTGCATACAAATCGATATTCATATGTCTATGGTTTCATAGCTAGTGGGCATTGTATTGATTTATCCAGTTACCTAAAAGTTCAATGATGATAACAAATCAACATATGATCAATGACTAGGTCTTAGGTCTTAGGTTGCATTTCATTTTGCATGTCTCTTTACATTTTGCATGTTTGCATGATCTCACAATGGCTAAACAAACTTCAATGCTTAAATGATTCTTCAAATTGCATCTTCAAATCTAACAAGAGCTGAATCTTACACGAAGGTTCCTCCAACGAAACAACAAGTAGAATCCTTTTTCGGGATCAAAATCAAAATTTGAGATTGTTTATATTATTAACTACTTGCATATTCGACCTTCGATCATCACAGAAATCCATAATTCAACTTAACTGATTATCTTACATCAAACTATCAAAATTTCAACTTGGTCAACTATGGTCAACTCATGGTTTAACCTAGTCAAACTTGGTCATCTGGACCTCTAAACAATGTAGAATGCATTCCTGGATGTGTTTAACCACTTCTCAAATCAATTAACATGCTTCTAAACTATCAACGCTGACTTTTCTTGTCAGATTTCAATTTTAATCCCGAAGGGGGCATGGTATTACACATCATTCAAAGTCTGTAATCAAATTTGAAATCATATCTTTATGGAAATCATATCTTCTTGAGTAATCAAGACAACAATCACATCTAGTTACTGATTCATCAAAAGTCCCCATCGCTCGAGGCAAATCTATCATCACTTGGGGCATTCAGATTCGTCGATCCATATCAATCTGGTATCCTCCTAATCTTGTAATCTGTATCAGTTTTTGCAACCATCGGATCATAGTGTTCTTTCCTTGGTTCTTCGGCAACTGAAGGATTTGGATGTGATACCTGCTAGTTTTGCTAAGACAATCGAGTCTAGAACCGGTCACTCACTTCTTTGCAATCCTAAGGTTTGGAATCAGGCATTTTGACACTCTTTCACAATCATTGGTTCATCGCTGCTATAGTGAACATTATCTTTGGTCATTCAGGACCTATTATATCCATATCAAATCAATATCAATTAGCTTTTGTCTCATATCAATTATCAATTTCAAACATCAGTTTTATATCTTTATCAAACACAGACTTTCTTTGAACCACTGCGCTTCACACAGTAATTCAAAGAGGGGCAAAATGTAATACACCAAAAATGGGCTATAAGTTCATTAATCTTCTATATCAACAATTCGAACGAAATCGACATCAAAGTCCTAACCTAAGTCACATCTGCACATCATTGAATCATAATTGATTATCTTAAATTCTGCATCGGGGAATATTCCTAGCAATATTCTTAATTATCTTAATTATCTTTAATTTAATTATTATTTGGTGATATATCACATTTATCCTAAGTTTGATTAATTGAATATTTTCATATTTAATTAATTAGATTTAATATCTTGCCACTTAATTGTGTAATTAAATTTAATTCTATCTATTATTAATTGTATTATTTAATTTTGACAATAAATCAAAATTCCTATCTTTAATTGAGTAAATTCTTATTTAATTAATTAAAGCATGTTGTCATTATTTAATAATATAATTTTTAATAAAAGTTTGATAAAATAGTTAATTAACCCATAAATTAATTATTTTATTTCAAAAATCAGTTAAGTTGAGAATAAATCACTTTATTTATTTATTAAATCATAATTATCCATGTGCATATTCAAGGACCAGTTAAACTCAAATTGGAAAATCAATGCAAGTTGTTAGCTTTTTGAAGCTCAACATCTTTTTGAGTTTTAAAGTTGATCTAAACTTCTAATTCAAGTTGAACTGTGCTTTTGCATGTTTTTGTGAATTAAATTATCTTTATTATCAGATAACTCAAAAATCAAGCTGAGTTAATTTGAGTGATTTATGACTTTTTCTCATGCACCTCCAAAGCCCTGGATTTCTATAAAAACAAGGCTCAGCTCTTCATAATTCATCTCTAATATCTCGCAAATTGCAAACTTACTCTACAAGAATCATAACATATCAGATTTGGAGAATTTACACAATTGGAGCTTGAAAGATAAATTTGAGGATTCGAAGCTTTGTGAGATCAATTTCAAATTCATAGCTTTCATATTATTGTTAGAATTTTCATTCTCATATCATATCATTTCTAGATTCATATCATTGCATATCAATTTTCATATTAGCATAGATTCATATCAGTTTTCATCATATTATTGCATAGAAAATATATAAAAAAATGATTAATTGCATTCATATTTCATATTAGTTTGGCATTCAAATCCTTCATTTAGGTGTCGTCTAGGTCACTAATCTCAATAACAATCTGAGAACATTAATCTCGCACCTACTAGAAGGTAGTAAATCACTTGGTTAGAGTAGATTTCAATTTTGCATGATTTTGATTATAGCTTACCTCTAATGTTTTACTGAAGTGTTGTGTCTACAGATCAGGTACAAAATTCACACACACATTACTATAAGGGAGAATTATTTTTGTGCATTTCAAAATTGGATGGTACAACCAATCATGTTCAGCTTAGGAGTAAATTTGTCCAAGCTACCAATTAAAGCTCTACAGTTATTAAGGCCATGTCAATTTGTTGACAAATGGGTAGGAAATCACAATTGGGGTGATTTCTACTATGAAAAAACATTTACAATGACTAAAGTATATGGGTGCCCCTGTTGGATATTGCTAATGCATGGAGAGGTGATTTAGACATTTAATATGTTTAATCACTATGTTATTGAATGGGCACTCACACTATTATCATTTGTGTTTTGTTACTCATGTCAACATATGTTTCTAAGAGAAGAATGGGTTGGTTGTCACAATGTACGAACACTATATGGATGTTTTATATGTTGAAAAGTTAGATGAGAGTTTAGATGGATGCTGTGATCTTATATCTAAGATTGCATCATTAGATGTTTCATATTTAGAGAGATACAAATGTTTTAATGAAGACTGGTCATTGCAATGTGAAGTGAGAATTGATAGAGTTAGTCTTTGGATTTCTAGTATATCTTTCAGAGGATTTGGATTCAAGGTATGTGATCTTGAAGGATGATAGATAGGGTACTAAAGGATGTTCACTTTTTAGCACAAGGTATGGAATGATTGGTGATGTCATCTGTGGCATTTGTTATGGCGATGGTTTATTTTGAAGCTGAATTAGGAAATGAAGCATGTGTTTTATTTGGTGAGCATAAATTAAGGATATTGGTCCTTAATTATTGTATTGTAATCATGGTATACTCTTTCTAGATACCGTGTGTATCTTAGAAAGGGTTTATGTAATCATTTGTAAATTAGGAAAGCCTAATGGGCTGACTTGATCATGGTAAATTGTAATAAGGTATATATATAGTCGATTCTTTGGAAAAGATATGGATGGAATGTATGTGATATAAAGAGGTTGTGAAAGCTATGAGCTTGTGTTTTCTGTATGTAGAGAAGAGGTTTACTAGTAGACTTCATTGGAACTGATTAAGCAAAGACAGTTGCTGGAAAATAGTTCAAAAGATTGTGTATTTCTTCATATACACCTGTGTAGCGAACAAGTGAGTTATGAAGGTGTATTTAACCTTCTTTGGGTAGTGAGCCTTGGGCAGTGAGCCCTCCCTTTTTTTCTTGACTCCTAACAGGGTTTGACCTCTAACAAAGACTATGTACTATAATGTTTCAATAAGCTCCTAACAGGGCTATATCTTCTAACAAGGATTACTATACTCTTAGTACATCATTTTGTGTGCTAATTCCCACCAAGGTTTTTAACTTTAATAGGGTTTCCCCAAGACCAAAATATTATGTTATTGTGTTGGCATTCATTGTGTTTATTGGATCTGATATTGTGGTGCTTAAAGTTTAAACTTTAATAATCTATCATACAACCGATTCACCCCCCCTCTCAGTTGCATTGTGGACTATTATTCTTAACAATTGGTATCAGAGCTTGTGGTCCTTAGAGAGAAAGCTTAAAAACTTGAGGTGATATTGGAGATGGCACTCTATAGGAAGGATGGTCCTAAATTTGATCCTAAGAACTTTGACAGTTGGAAGAACAAGATGCGAACACACTTTTTATGTTTAGGCATAGACTACTAGATGATTACAAAGAAGGTATCCTTGAAGACAGAGAATGATTTTTTGTCTGCTACCTATGATGAGAATAATTTATTCTCATATAACATGGTCACAAGGGAAGCACTGATCAACGCACTATCTAAAGGTGAGTTCATTGAAGTTAAAGACTTAGATTCGACACATGAAATTTGGAATAGATTAGAAGCATTATATGAAGGAGACAAATATACCAAGCAAGTGAAGTTACAAAACTGGAAAACAAAGATGGAAAAGCTGCAAATGAATGAGGATGAAAGCATTAGAGCCTATGTTCAAAGGGTCACAGAAGCAGTAGTTGGAATAAAAAATTGTGGAGGCACTTATGATGAAGAAGAAGTTATTGTGAAGATCCTCAGATCATTGACTCTTGTATACAAGTTAAAGGAAATGTCTATTCAAGAGACTATACCCCTGACTCTGAATTTTAGTAGAGAAATGTTGATTGCAAAGATAACTACTTTTGAAGCTGTGGAATAAGGAGAAGCTGTACCTAAAGTTGAATCTGCATTTAAGGCTTCCACACACAAAAAATTGTCTGCACTTCCGAGCACCAACAAAGAAGAACTAAAACAAGAGCTTGGTGAGTATGCTGAGGAATGGGAATAGATAATGACTGAAGAAAGAAATATGGATGAACTTGTTGTACTAATTTCTAGAAGAGAAAAAAGAGATAAGGGAAAGTTTGAAGGCAAGTTACCCTTAAAATGTTTTTCATGCAATAAGGTAGTTCATTTTTCATCTAGATGTCCTACAAGAGTTTCTAAGTACAAACTAAATTATGAAAAGATTAAAAAGGGAAGAGAATGTTATTATCCTAGTGAAGGAATCTCTGATGATGATGATTTAGATTATGAAGAGATTGGATTTGTTGCGATTAAAGATGAACCAGTACATGAAGAAAAAGCTTTATTATCTCATGTTGACAAGAAAACTGAATGGATAATTGACACTGGTTGTTCTCATCATATGACTGGTGATAAGAACAAGTTTTTTAAATTAGTAAATTATGAAGGAGGTGTTGTGAGGTTTGGGGACAATCTCCCTAAATCTATCATAGGAGTAGGATCCATTACTCTGGATGGAAAGACTAATATAGACAATGTACTACTTGTTGGAAGACTGAAACATAACCTGTTGAGTGTCAGATAGTTAATGGATAAATATTTTTAGTTAAGTTTTGTTAATGGTAAATGTTTTATCAGAAGAAAGGAAGGAAAAATGATTGCTACCAGTTCAAAATATAGAGGTAATGTATTTGACCTAAACACATTTGTAGCCTCTTGTTTTGTTGCAAAGGTAGATGACAGTTGGTTACGGCATAGGAGATTTTGTCATGTTAATTTTGATAACATTGTGAAGGAAAGTATGGCTAATGCAGTAAGAGATCTACCAAAAATTGTGAAACCATCTAACACTGTATGCAGAGAATGTGTTATGGGAAAGAAGACTAGAAGTAGTCATAAAAGAAAAGCATATACATCAAAAGGAAAGTTGGATCTGGTACATACAGATCTGTGTGGACCTACAAGAAAAAAGTCATACTATGGTGAAAGGTATTTTATACTCTTTGTTGATGAGTTTTCTACAATGATGTGGGATACTTATTTAAGAGAAAAATCAAAAGCATTTGATAAATTCAAGTTGTTCAAATAAAAATTATAGAATGAATCAGGTTTAAAAATCAAGTGTTTAAGGTCAGACAAAGGTGGAGATTTTACTTCGGGCTTATTCAATTCATACTACAAAGAGCATGGGATAAAGAGAAAAACATCTTCTCCTAGGGCTCCACAACAAAATTCAAATCAGAGAAGGTACAAGTAAGACTCCCTATGAAATATGGTTTGATCATACTCCTACTATAAAATATTTTAGAATATTTGGTAGTAAGTGTTATATCAAGAGAGATGATGAGATAGGGAAGTTTGATGCTAGAAGTGATGAAGGAATATTCCTTGGTTACTCTGTAAAAAGAAATCCTTACAAATGTTTCAATCTGCGATTGAGGAAGATGATTGAAAGAAACAATATAAGAATA
Organism: Chamaecyparis obtusa; assembly: GCA_027943335.1. NCBI lineage: Eukaryota > Viridiplantae > Streptophyta > Pinopsida > Cupressales > Cupressaceae > Chamaecyparis > Chamaecyparis obtusa. The sequence continues at coordinate 102,994 of BSBK01002654.1, read as the reverse complement.
GATGAGAAGTTTCAGATACAAGAAAGAATGCATGACAATAATTAGATTAGAGAGATAAAAGAAGTTACTACTATTGCAGAAGAAGAAGAGCTTGTTGAGGAAGAAAATGAAAAAGAGGCTTATGATGATAGCACAAGTAAGGCTACTGAGACTCCTAAAACACCAAGGTATGTAAAAAATAACCATCCTGAAAATCAAATTATTCGCAATACCAGTCAGGGAGTGCTCACTAGATCAAAAGTTAGAGAAGAAACTTGTTTGATTTCTCAAGTTGAGCCAAAAACTAAAAATGAAACATTTAAAGATGAATCTTGGATAAATGATATGAAAGAAGAATTAGATTAGATAAAGAATAATAATACTTGGGAACTAGTTCCTAGACCTAAAAATAAAAATGTAATAGGAACAAAATGGGTTTTTAGAAACAAAATGGATGAAGAAGGAACTTTTGTAAGGAACAAAGAAAGACTAGTGTGTAAGGGATAATCACAACAAGAAGGCATGGAATTTGAAGAAACATTTTCTCTTGTTACTAGAATAGAGGCAGTAAGATTATTCATATCTTATGCTGCACATAAAAACTTCAAAGTGTATCAGATGGATGTAAAATCTTCATTTCTGAATTAGTTGTATCAGATGGATGTTAATATGATTTAGAACAAAAAAGAGGGGGGGGTGAATCAGTTGTTCTCAGGTCCAGATGTATAAAAAAAAACTTTAAACTCTTCAACAAATCAGATCTAATCACCAACACCTGCTCGGTCATTACTGATTGCATAACATAAACATATAACAGTACAATCCACTTATCCAATAGCATCTAACTTGTAAAACATAGAAATGTTCAAACCAAAACATTCACACAAGTATCAACACCAGGACTTATAATGGAAACCCAATTTGGGAAAAACCACTTGGTAACATGTTACTATTATGTTCACTCTTCTGAAGTGAGCTCGGTGAAAAGCCAACCCTGTCAAAGGTTACAAACACACTGTTAGGTGTGACCTAGTTAAAGGATTTAAACCACTCCGTTAAAAGTGCACCTTGTTATAGGACTTACATACACTCCATTAGAATGAAACCTTGTTCAAAGGATTTATACCTATGACTGTTAGGTCAACCTCTGTTAAAAGGATTTTGACTATTATAATGGTTAGAAAGTAGCAGTAGTATTGATCTGAAAAACATACAACTCACTTTGCAAATATCAGATCCAATTTCATACACATATGCTGGCTTACTGACTGAGAACCTTTTCCATCACCATCACTGATCTACTCAGAACTCTCTTCAAGCAATCACAACACTTCTCCTTCAGCCTTCTCTGCTTAGACAATCAATAACATCAACAACACTTCCAGCATCCTCTCTCTTTCAACCTCTAGCTTAGGTTTCTTTAATACTTTCTCAATTAGGTTAATACATCTTTTTCCACTTAATCTCCTTCGTAGATCTTAGGGTTAGGTCAAATTCATTGAATCCTTCCTACTTTATGTTCTTCGGCTATCCCTCTGGAAATATCTCAAATCTCTTAATAGATTTATAATAAAACATTTTATAGTGCATTAAATGCTTTCATACAATCAAAAAATAAAGTCAACATGTTTTACATAATCCAAGAATTTAATGATGTCAGCTGGAGATCTGAATTCTCTCTCAATTGTAAAATAATGACACTCGATCAATACTATGTTCAACTCCTTGGTCTTCACTAGAAAACTCGGTCACTTCAAAACTGTTTCCTCGGCTAATACTGATGTTTGGTCAACACTGAATTTACTCGGCATATACTACCTTGGTCGACACTAACATCACTTAGCTTAAACTAGATTTCTTCACTTTTGCTCGGTTAAGCCTACCAGTTTAGTCTTCATTCTTACTTACATAAACAATACATTATCTTATCATTGTGCCACATAATCAAGTACTCATTGAAGTATCAAAATAACTCAACCTTTCCTTAGGTGCTATTGTTACCAACCTTGCCTTTCCCCTTAGCAACACTCAAATAGATATAGTACTTTCTTAAATAGCAACAGTCTTACCAGTTAAGGTTTGACATCAATGACAATATAACAATTGCTTCAATTGCAGTTTCCAACAATCTATATAGAATAACCAGATGGATTTCCTCTATGGAAAGATAAAGACATGGTGTGCAAATTGAAGAAAGCTCTATATGGGCTGAAGCAAGCTCCTAGGGCTTAGTATGCAAGGTTAGAAAAGTATCTACTTGAGCTTGGATTCAAAAAAGGTAATGCAGACAACAATTTGTATTTAAGAACTAGTGAAGATGGAATCCTAATAATAGAAGTATTTGTGGATGATATTATCTTTGGAGGCAATGATGATCTATGTAAGAAATTTGCTAAAGAAATGGAAAGTGAATTTGAGATGTCCATGATAGGTGAAATGAAATTCTTTCTTGGATTGAAAATAACTTAGAATGAGAATGATATTTTCATTTCTTAGACCAAGTATCTCAAAGAATTGCTTAATAAATTTGGAATGGAAGATTGTAAACTAGTAGGAACACCTATCGTGACTGGTAACAAGCTAACAATTGATGATGAATCAAAGTGTGTTTTTCAGACTTTGTATAGATCAATGGTTGGAGGACTACAATATCTAGCCCATACCATACCAGATATTGCTAATGTTATTAGATTTGTGGCTAGTTATCAAGTAGAACCCAAAGAAACACATCTAGCTCCTGTGAAAAGGATACTGAGATATCTAAGAGGAAACATAGACTATGGCTTATGGTATGACATAAATGATAGCTTTTAACTTCATTCTTATACTAATGCTGATTGGGCATGAAATATTGATGCAGGAGCATCTTGGGTTTTTGAGCAATCTTGCACCAACCAAAAACATTTCCTATTTTCTGTTGTTTTTTTTATAATTGTTTCATTTGTTGGTTTCATGTTGTGAAAAGATTACATGATTTTGAGGACCTATTTGGGAACCTTCTCCTATGAGCACATAAATATTGGATGGATTGTTTCAAAGTTATAGTTGTTTTCCTTACCGTCAGAGCTATATTTTCCTGCAGTTTTGGTGCTGATTACGCATCATGGAGACATTGATCCTTAATGAATCAGCATTTGCACTATTAATGAATTTAAGAGGACCTAAATTACTATCATTTACCAAGAGTGCAAGTCCTACTTAATTATGAGTAAAAATTTATGACCATTTTTCTTGGGGACCTATTTTTTGCTAGTTTACATGCGAAACATGGAGTATTTATTCTTGCACAGTTCCGTGTGATAAAATGGGGCCTTGCATAGTTAAGGGAATGTTATTGGGTCATGTGTGGATCTAAATGTAAATGCACATCATGTGGTTATCATTCTAGCCTTAGTTTTGGATTAAATCTTCCAGACTGGACCTATAATGTAATTAAATGCCTGACTGGCCGACTTGTGGCTTAGTTGGCTATATAAGGGATCTCGGTTCATGTAGTAGGTAAGTAAGAAGGTAGTAAGAACATAATTATCAAGATACATCATTGGAGATAAAGATAGGATGCAAACTAAGACTCTAAATTCATAATTCTCATTGTATAAGGCTGAAACCCGGAAGGCCTCACAGTCGAGCATGTTGAAAGAAATAATATAAATTCTCTATTGTTGCTGCCAGTTGATTGTCTCATATCCATTGTGTTTTCACTAATTTATTGTTGTATCTATATTTCTTCCATTGTGTAACTTTGAGTAGGGCTTGTTTTTGATTCAAGTGGACTCAATTTTTCTTGATTCTATTTGTATCTACCCTGCCCCTACGTCAAGTGGTATTAGAGCAAGTTATTTCTTATGGATTGGATTGTGGAGAACCTTATTAGATTGGTTTTAGGGTGGTGGATCTGAGATCTAACCTATAACTTTATTTTCAAGATGTTTCATGGTAGAGGAAATGATAATGCTATCATGGATATGTTGAGGCATATTGCAACTAGGCTTGAAGCTGTAGAGATAGCCCAGAGAAGATGAGCACATCTTGAAGATGTTAGTGATGATGAAGAAGAAGCAACGCCTAATCCTGAACCTAAAGTTGAACAATATGAGGAAAGACTTTTGAGATTTTTCTCTAAGGCTAACTCCAGACCTGTAGTTGAAGTTTCTTTCTATGATGGAAGACTTGAGACCAATACACTTTTGGATTGGATCTCTGAGATGGATAAATACTTTGAGTATGAAGGTACTCCTAATAATAAGAAGGTTAAGACAACAGTTACAAAGTTGAAAGGTCATGCATCTCTTTGGTGGGATCATTTGCAAACTGAGGGACATAAGAGAGGAAAAGAAAAGATCAAGACATGGATGAAGATTCTTGGAAAGATGAAGAAGAAGTTTCTTCCAATTGACTACCAGGTTAGTCTGATGAGAAAAATGCAAAATCTAAGACAAAAGGACATGAGTGTGAAAGAATATATAGAGGAATTTTACAAGTTGGATATCAGATCTGGACATGTGGATGATGAAGTTGAGAAGGTGGCTAGATATCTGAATGGCCTAAGGACATCTATTCAAGATGAGATTAGTTATGTGAAGATAGAAAGTGTGGAAGAAGCATATCAATTTGCTTTGAGGGTAGAAGAAATATTGACAAAAAGACATGAACAAAGACAAAGAGGAAGAGGTGGAAGATTTTAGAGAAGTAGAAGCAAATCTTATGGAGAAAGTAGTAGATCTGACAATGCAGTACAAGATAAGGGATGGAAAGATGAACCTGCTAAAAGAGGTAACTACTCTAGAGGTAGCTATACTGGTTACTCTAGGAATAACAATAATGGGAAAAGAGAAGATAAATCTTGGTTTAAAGGTACTTTTTACAAATGTGGTGAAGGACATAGAGCTTTTGAATGTACTAACTCTAGAAAGAAGATTGGAGGAAATGGTAGAAGTAATTTGGCTTGTGAAGAAGTTGAGGAAATGTCTAACAAATCTAAACATGGTGAGAACTTGATGCTAATTAGGATCTTGTGGAATGAAGAAGCTGATGAGGAACCTATTTTGAGGAAAAGTTTGTTCAGAACTAGATGTAAGATCGCTGATAAATGTTGCAAGGTAATCATTGATAGTGGAAGTTATGATAATTTGGCATCCGAAGAGCTAGTTAACAAATTACAGTTGCAGAGATTGAAACATCCTAAGCCTTACCATATTGCTTGGATCTAGAAGGAGCATAAATTACTTGTAAGTGAACAAAGCCTTGTTAAGTTCAAAATTGGGAATTATCATGATGAAGTCTTGTGTGATATTATGCCTATGGATTGTTGTCATATTCTTTTGGGTAGACCTTGGCAGTATGATAGGAAAGCTTTGCATGATGGTAGATTGAATCAATATACTATTTGGATGGATGGAAAGAAACAAGTATTGTTTCCTTTGATAGAGAAGTTTGATGAAATTCATTGTACCACAATCAGAGTATGTTTGGTTGATAGTAAAAAGTTTGCAAAAGAAATGAAAGAACAAAATGTTTTCTTTTCTTTAATTCCAAGAAAGATTGAGAAACAAGATGAGTTAGAACATGCACCTAAGGTTAAACTATTGTTGACTGAATTTCATGACATCATTTTTAATAATGTACCTGATGGTTTACTACCTATGAGAAGTATAAGTCACTGTATGGATTTGATACCTAGAGCTAGTTTGCCTAATAAAGCACCACATAGGTTGACACCTGATGAAAAGATTGAATTGAATAGACAAGTGGAAGAATTGCTTGAGAGAGGTTTGATTAGGAAAATTTTGAGTCCTTGTGTAGTACCTACTATATTAGCACCTAAAAAGAATGGAGAATGGAGAATGTGCACTGATTCTAGAGCTATAAACAAGATAATAATAAAGTACATATTTCCTTTGCCTAGGATGGATGACATAATGGATAGTTTGAGTGGAGCAAAGTATTTCAAAAAGATTGATTTGAAAAGTGGATATCATCAGATTAGGATCAGAGAAGGGGATGAATGGAAAACTAATTTTAAGACTAACGAAGGATTGTATGAATGGTTGGTTATGCCTTTTGGTTTGACTAATGCACCTAGTACTTTCATGAGGTTGATGAATGAAGTTTTGAAAAGATTCTTGGGTAAGTTTGTCATTGTATATCTTGATAACATTTTGATATTCAGTAAGAGTAAGGAAGAACATCTTGAGCATATCAGACAAGTATTGCAGAGATTGAACAAAGAAAAGTTGCTGATTAACTTGAAGAAATGTTCATTTATGAAAGAGGAGATTGTATATCTTGGTTTTGTAATTTTAGTTGATGGATTGAAGATGGACCCTGAGAAAGTGAGAGCTATACTTGATTGGCCTACACTAGAGCATGTTGGAGAGGTAAGATCATTTCATGGATTGGCATGATTGAAACTATGAGAGGAGATAAAAAGGATTTCAAATGGACACATGGAGCACAAAAGAGTTTCAAAACATTGAAACAAAGAATTGCAGAGTTGCCTACACTTTCTTTTCTTGATTTCAGTAAATTTTTTCAAGTTGAATGTGATGCTAGTGGAAGTGCAATTGGATCTATTTTGAGTCAAGAAGGAAGACTTGTAGCTTTCTTTAGTGATAAGTTGAATGATTCTAAGAAAAAATATTCAATTTATGACCAGGAATTCTATGCTATTGTTCAAGCTTTGAAGAAGTGGAGACATTATTTGATGCCTAAAGATTATGTGTTGTATACTGACCATAAACCTTTGCAGTATTTGGGAAGTTAGAATAAGTTGAATCAGAGACATATGAAGTGGGTTGAGCTCTTGCAAAATTTTTCCTTTTCATTGAAGCATAAAAGTGGACAGTCGAATAAGGTTGTTGATACCTTGAGTCGAAGAAGAAGTTTGCTGACAGAGATGAGAGTTGAGGTACTTGGTTTTGATGATTTGAATTGTTTGTATGAAACTGACACTGATTTTTTAGAACCTTGGAAATCTTGTAAGGAACACACAGTGAGTGATAAGTGAACTGATTATTTCATTCAAGAAGACATGTTGTTTAAAGGAGTTCAGTTGTGCATACCTAGAGGATCTATGAGAGAGAACATAATGAAGGAGAAAGATAGTGGTGGACTTGTTGGACATTTTTGGATTGATAAGACTATGCATTTGATTTCAGAAAGATACTTTTGGACATAGATTTATAGAGATGTACAGAGAATGGTTAGAGGTTGTAGAATTTGCCAAATAGTAAAAGGAACTAGTCAAAATTTGGGATTGTATACACCTTTGCATGTACATGATAGACCTTGGGAAGATGTGAGTATGGACTTTGTTCTTGGATTACCTAGAACTCAGAGAGGTAATGATTCTATTTTGGTAGTGGTTGACAGATTCTCTAAGATGGCTCATTTCATACCTTGTAAGAAGACATCTGATGCATTGCATGTAGCTGAATTATTCTTCAAGGAAATGGTAAGATTGAAGTTTATTATTTCAGAAAGAGATACAAAGTTTACTGGTTATTTTTGGAAACACTTTGGAAGAAGATGAATACAAAGTTGAAGTTTAGTTCTACATTTCACCCTCAGATAGATGGAAAGACTGAAGTTGTGAACATAAGTTTGGGAAACTTGTTAAGATGTTTATTTGGAGATAATCTTGCTAATAGGGATTTAGTTTTAGCACAAGCATAGTTTGCATACAATAATTCTATGAATAGAAGCACTAAGAGGACACCATTTGAGATTTTTACTTGATTTAATCCTAAGGGAACCTTAGAGTTGAGAGATTTACCTACTTAGACAAGAAGAAGTGTTGAAGCTTAGGATTTTGCAGTATTCATGAGAACTTTACATGATGAAGTCAAAAAGAATTTGGAGGATAGTAATCTGAGATATAAATAGAGAGAAGACAAGAGAAGGAGACATAAATATTTTGAAGTTGGAGATGAGTTTATGATTCATTTGAAGAAGAATAGATTTCTAGTTGGTACTTACAATAAGCTAAAAATGAAGAAGTTTGGACCTTGTAAGATTTTGAAGAAGTTTGACAGTGGAAATGCTTATGAAGTGGAGTTACCAGAGGACATGGATATATCACCTATATTCAACATTGTTGATATCTTTGAATAATTTGAATAAAATGATGAGATAGAAGATAATTTGGTTAATCTTAAGAAAAATAAAGACAACATTGAGAAGATCTTGAATAGTAGAGTGAGCAATAGTCCAAGAGGAAAAGACTACATGAAATATCTAATTCAGTGGAAAGACAAGCCAGTTGAAGACAGTTCGTGGATTACACAAGCTGAGTTAGATCTTTATGATTTAGGTTAGAATATGAGAAGTTCTTGATGTGGACATTAGTTCTTTATTTACCCCAGGTGTTTGATGCAGGAGCATCTTGGGTTTTTGAGCAATCTTGCATCAACCAAAAACATTTCCTATTTTCTATTGTTTTCTTTATAATTGTTGCATTTTTTGGTTTAATGTTGTGTGAAGCTTACATGATGTTGAGGACCTATTTGGGAATCTTCTCCTATGATCACATAAATATTGGATGGACTGTTTCAAAGTTACAGCTGTTTTCCTTGCCGTTAGAGTTGTATTTTCCTACAATTTTGGTGTTGATTGCGCATCATGGCGACATTGATCCTTAATGAATCAACCTTTGAAATATTAAGGAAATTAAGAGGACCTAAATTAATATCATTTCCCAAGATCAAAATTCCTAATTCATTATGAGTAAAAATTTATGACCATTTTTCTCGAGGACCTATTTTCTGCCAGTTTACAAGCGAAATGTGGAGTGTTTCTTCTTGCATGGTTTCATGTGATGAAATGGGGCCTTGGGTAGTTAAGGGAATGTTATTGGGTCATTTTTGGACCTAAATTTAAAGGCACCTTATGTGGTTGTTATTCTAGCCTTATTTTTAGTTTAAATCTTCTAGACTGGACCTATAATGTAATTAAATGCCTGACTGGCTAACTTGTGGCTTAGCTGGCTATATAAGGGGTCTTGGTTGATGTAGTAGGTAAGTAAGAAGGTATTAAGAACATAATTATCAATATACATCATTGGAGACAAAGATAGGATGCAAGCTAAGATTCTGAATTCATAATTCTCATTGTATAAGGCCTAAACTTGGAAGGCCTCACAGTCGGGCATGTTGAAAGAAATAATATAAATTCTCTATTGTTGCTGCCAGTTGATTGTCTCGTATCCATTGTGTTTTCACTTGTTTCATGTGAATTATATATTGCTTCCATTGTGTAACTCTAAGCAGGGCTTGTTGTTGATTCAAATGGAGTCTATTCTGCTTGATTATGCTTGTATCTACTCTGCCCCTACGTCAAATATTGATGATAGAAAAAGTAATAGTGGTGGTGCATTTTTCCTTGGGAAAATGTTGGTTTCTTGGCTAAGTAAGAAACATGATTGTATAAAAAAATCTACAACTAAATCAGAGTATGTTGCTGCTTCTATAAAGTGCACTCAGATTGTTTGGATGAAACAAATGTTGATAGACATTGGAATAACTTTTGATGAGCCTGTGGTTATCCATTGTGATAACACAAGTACAATAAATATGTTAAAGAATTTGGTGATGCACTCCAAAACTAAACACATTTCTATCAAGTATCACTTCTTGAGAGACAAGGTGGTAGAAAAGGAAATCAAACTAGAATATATCAGTACAAAAGAGAAAATTGCAGACATATTCACAAAGCCACTACCAAAAGATACCTTTGAATATCTCAGAGGTATGTTGGGGGTTCAGGCCCCTCCTAGTCAGATCTAAATGATGCAGAGATGCATCTGTACAGAGGTATTCAGAGCCTTATCATTATCTGGACTGGATGTAGGGATCTACTCCTCAGGGGGAGTGATCATGGAAGAAAGTTTATCTGTGAAGGTAGCCAAAGCCTCATGGCACCCTTTGCCATTGTTGTCAAAGGGGGAGTATTAATATGAGAAAATCCCTATTGAATGGGGACCGAAGATTGTTTAGTTGTAGGACTTTGGATTGATCTAACTTTGGGATATGATTTTCCCATATGTTGACATCAATGCCAAAGGAGGAGATTGTTGGATATTGCTAATGCATGGGGAGGTGATTGAGATATTTAATATGTTTAATCACTATGTTATTGAATGGGTACTCATACTGTTTTAATTTGTGTTTTTTCACTAATGTCAACATATGTTTCTGAGAGAAGAACAGGCTGGTTATCACAGTGTACGGACACTATATGGATGTTTTAGATGCTACGAAGTTAGATGAGAGTTTAGATGGATGTTGTGATATTATATATAAGATTGCATCATTAGATGTTTCATATTGAGAGAGCTACAAATGTTTTAATGAAGACTGGTCACTAGAATGTGACAATGAGAATTGACAGAGTTAGTCTCTAGCTTTCTAGTATATCTTTCAGAGGATTTGGATTCAAGGTATGCAAGCTTGAAGGATGATAGACAAGGTACTAAAGGATATTCATTGGTCAGCGCAAGGTATTGAATGACTGGTGATGTCATTTGTGGCGTGTGTTCTGGAAATGGTTTATTTTGAAGTCAACTCAAGAAATGAAGCATGTGTTTTGTTTGGTGAGCATAAATTAAGGATGTCGGTCCTAAATTATTGTATTATAATCATGGTATACTTTTTCTAGATATCATGTGTATCTTAGCAAGGGTTTATTTAATCATTTGTAAATTAGGAAAGCCTAATGGGCCGACCTGATCATGGTAGATTGTAATAAGGTATATATGTAGAGTCTTTTCTTTGGAAAAGATATGGATGGAATGTATGTGATATAAAGAGGTTATGAAAGCTGCAAGCTTGTGTTTGTTGTAAGTAGAGCATAGGTTTACTGGTGGCCTTTGTTGGAACTGATCAAGCAAAGATAGTTGCAGAAAAATAGTTCAAAAGATTGTGTATTTCTTCATATACACCTATGTTGTGAACAAGTGAGCTCAGAAGGTGGATTTAACCTTCTTTGGGTAGTGAGCCTTGGGAAGTGAGCCCTCACTTTTGTTCTTGACTCTTAACAGGGTCTATCCTCTAACAAGGACTATGTAATGTAATGTTTCAATAAGATCCTAATAGGGCTATATCTTCTAACAAGGATTACTATACTCTCAGTACATCATATGTGGGTGATAATTCCCACTAGGGTTTTTACCTTTAACAGGGTTTCCTTGAGACCAAAATATTGTGTTATTGTGTTGGCATTCATTGTGTTTATTGGATCTGATATTGTGGTGCTTAAAGTTTAAAGTTTAATAATCTATCATAAAACTAATTCACCCCTCCCTCTCAGTTGTATTGTGAACTGTTATTCCTAGTAGCCCCTAGCCACCTCACATTCTTCCCTATTACGTGCCACCTAGAATTGTAGTATTGGAATTTATTTGGAAGCTTATGTTGATAGACAAAGAACATTTGGCCCCATATAGGAAGGGTAACTTTACCCCAAAGAACTTCAAGGTTTGCAACTTTACAATTGAAAGAATGCCTTGACTCAGGTAAATAATTAGTTAGGCCACTTTAGGAAGAATGCTTCCTTATATAGGTATGTAGATACTAAAGATTTCATTGTAATTGCAAGAAAATTTTACACACCTACCATCCCCATTAGTAATAGATATGAGCCTTGTCTAGAACAAGATATCATAAGGAACATCTTGGAAGAAGATGTGGTACAAAGAAGAGCACAATAGTTTCAAGATTTGTTGGAATTAGATGATCAACTAAAGGAAAAGGGAATTCCTTTTGGAGGCTACTTTCCTACATTTCCTTACTTACATAAGTTGGAACAAATGATGGCCAATTATAATGCATTTGTAAATCTACTGGAAGGAAAAATTGATGATAAGGAAAGAGGAGAAAAAAAGAAATCTTCTTTAGAATATGAAGAAGATAGTGATGGAGGTTATTCAGTACATAACTCTCCTGCTAGAGAACAACCACCTACTACTAAGAAAGTAGTAGATGAGAATGTAATTATAGACCTAAAAAAAGCTCCAAATACTAAGGCAACAAGTGAACCTCCCCCTAAAAGACAAAAAGTATAGTCAAGAGAGCCTTCTCAAGTGAGGAGAACTGAGAAAGAGAGAGATCAAGTGAGAGCCCTGATTATTGGTACTAGGGATTATGACCACTAGTTAAGAAAAAGAATTAGAGAAAGAAAGAGAAAATAGAAGGAAATTGTAGAGGAAGTTTAGTTGCCACTAGCTCTTTGCCAAGATGAGAGATTACTTCATCAGGAAGCTTTTTTGAAAGATGATGATTTTATTAAAACTGATGAATATAAAAATTTCCTTCTATGGCATAAACAACAACAAGTAGCTTCAGGTGTGCAAATAACAAAAGAGGGCCAAGTGCCAGATGAAGCCCTACAAGCTCTAGAGGTTTATGATCCAGAGTCTGAGACTATCACCCCTGAAGATGCTAGAAGATTAGTAAAGGCAAGTAATATGCTACTTGTGCCTGGTTGGGATCTTGCCTTTGCTTTTATAATTGATCAAATAAGAAGGCAACCAGACATCAATTTATCTTCAGAGACCCAAGTTGGGGACATGATAAGAGGATTTGGGTATAGCCAAAAAAATCAAGCATTGGCAATGTGGAGCTTGTATCCAAAAGATCAAAAGCCTTGTCTTTTGAATGTGCAAGAGAAGATGGAGGGAGGTAAAATTTTGTGGTCAATTCATAACACTGGTGACCTAAAGATTGTACAAGTGCTTACTCACTTTGCTAGGTTGAATGAAGATAAATCAAAGAAGCTGTCAGATAAGTTTAAAGGCTTGTTTGAATATTGCAGTGCTATTGTCAAGGACAAGGAGTTACACATAATGAAGGAAAAAGCATTAGAGAAAATGGTGGAAGAATTATCTCTAAAGATAGTAAACATGCCTATAATTGCCCCTCCACCACTTGAACAGCCTACACAAGAAGAAAGTCAGCATACAGGAGGAGAAGAATCTACTGCAGTTATAGAGAAAGTGAATGTAGAGCAAAAAAAGGTAGCACTCAAGGCTTTATTAAATATCTTGCAACACAGAATTGATATTCTAAAAGAGAAAGAAGATGTAGTTTATACTGCATATACTAAATTGCATGAGTTACAAGTTGAAGTGAACAATTTTGTTTCTACTTTGAACACATACTTTGGGACTTGGTTAGTGAGAACATCTTTATTTTAAAGATTGGTAGCATTGCAACCCCTCAGATCAGATCTTCCAGAAATAGTTTTGCAAGTAGGGGAAGAAATTGAGCCGATTGGGATCACTTTATCTTTCTTTAAAGGTAAAGAAAATAAAGTGTAGGTGAGGATAATTATGTTTGGACCTAATTTAAATATGTTTATCACTAAAATCAAGGAAGAGGATGACTCAATAAATGAATTGGATAAGTGGAGATAAGAATTTGATATCTTACTACCTAAGAAAGAGGCTTTTATTAATGACAATAATATAATAGATATGGATGGTTTTAATGTTACTCTTGATGAAGCCTTTAAAGTTGAAATGGATTTTATAAAGTTTATCATATATGTCAAGAAGATTTTTGATGCCAAGTGGGAGAGACAAAAGGTACAACTTCAAAGTATTCAAGACTTTCAATGGCCTATAGAGGAAGAGGTAGCTGCATGGGATGCTCTCACAAATCCCAAAAATAAGAAACCTGCAACTGTTGACCTCGACATAATTAATGAAGAATAAAGAGGATACCTTACACCTAACACCTGACCCATGAGCACATGGATGATGACTACTTATAAAGAATGGTGGAAGTTAGCCTGAAATGGAGGTCACCATATCTCGCAACAACTTAGTGAAGTTATCAAGAATATCTCTAGACAAAGGTGTCAGTTATCAAATGAAAAAGATCAGATATCAAGTGAGTCATCAAAAAAATTTCTTCTTCTCACCGCCTTATGTCCTCAAATGTATTTTTCTTTTCCTATTTTAGGTTTAGGGCTAAACCATCCGTAGCTTGTTGCATCCTTATTCATTAAGGATTCTAAAATGGTTTATGCTCTATAAGTAGCAATTGTAACATTTTTTTTAGAGGATGATGTTGAATACAATCTCTGTATAGTAGACATCTCATTTCTTGGTCTAAGCTTCTAAGTTTCAAGTTTTGTATGTATTGAAATAGGAATATTTTCAATAAAATGCATTGCAATTTTTCTCATATTTTGTTGTTGTCTCTTTATTTTTGTGTTATACTCTTGTATGGTTTTTATTTGTAAGGCATATAAAAAAATACTAGTTGCAAGCCAAATAGTCTAATTGTTGATGAATTTATTTCAAGGAAAGGATTAAAGCATCATAAATAATTTTAGAGGGTAAACATAATTTTTAGGATTTTGATAACAGCAATATAGAAGCGACAAGATAGTTTGTAAGGCATTCTATTCAAACGGCATGTACCTTGCAAGGCATTTTACTATATTCTTTTTGAATTCTTCCCATGGATTTACATTCAACAAATATTTTCCCAAGGATTAGGTGCTGATTAGATGCTTGTCATGTAGTTATCTTTCAGTCATCAAACATAAAGCATATCATTCAAACATATTTTGTTACTAAGTGCATACATGTTTTAAGAGGACTGTATTTGAGTAATATAGTTCACATTATTGATTCCTTCAAGAGAGAATCAAATAGGTTATCCTTCCCTGAGTTAAACTTAGAAAAAGAAGGATTAACATCCTTGTGCCACTGTTATTTGTTATTGCATTCATAGTTTTCCTTGTCATACTCTGTATCAGGATATTTTTAGTTGTTTGCAAAGTGATATTTTATTGAAGTAATTGGGAATGTAGTAGCATAGAAATGAGGATCCTAATCCACCATTTGAAGTTTACTTGAAACATAGTAAACTATCTTGGCAATACCCACCTGAGTCCTGTGGAGCTTGAAGAAGGAGGATATTATCCAATCCTCATTAATTAGACTTCATCTTGTCAAACTTGAGAGTTCATAGTTTGAGAATCAAGCACACATATTTATCAAGTTTGTTCCTACAAGAAAAATATCTAATAAATTGGTGACTCTATTGGGGAGCTGTTACAATTATATATAAATAATGTAGGTTTCAAGTTGAGCTAGACTCCTGGCCTTCTTATTTCAAACCAGTTAGTTACCATTGAAGAATATAGAGTTGTTTCCTTTTCTCTAAAATTTACCCTTTCCTTTTACAAAGTTCATCTTGACTACTATTGGGTGGTGTTTTGAAATTTCCCGACTCAGTTGGGTGGTGACTCAAAAAGATCTTTGTACTAGTGCTGATAATAAAATCACCTTTTTACAATGAGTTTCAGAAATACTAGATCCTGGAGAAAAGAGAATCCAAAAGAAAACTTGGAAGGAGAGCTTCTAGATACCTCTAGACGTAGTCAGATGAGAAAGGAAATAAATAGCAATGATATGTCCCTTACATGGAAACAAAAGGGAAATGTAAGACAAGAAGATCCCATTCAACCCAATCAAGAAGGGAATGCATTAGAATATGAGGAAGTTGTTGATCTGAGTTTGAACCAGTATGAGGACTACTACTCTCCCTCTGAAAGGGGTGGATAAAAATCACAACACAATAGAAGGGTGGTCCCTAGTAAGCATCCTAGAAATGAAAGGAGGTCTAGAAGAAAGAGTAGAAGTAGACAAGATTTTCTTCCTCCCTTTACCCTTGGTTCTTCATTACCTCAAGGCCTCCATGTCTCTAATGGTCATCAAGAAGAATTCCATGCCCAACAATCTGAATCTAAGACAACCCTTCTAGAATCTGAGGAAATATTTGAGGAAGTTTATGAACTCGAAAGGAAAATCTGGGAGCAGGCTGCTATTAGACAAAAGAGAGAAAATGAAAAAGAAGAAAAAATTAGACAAGCTATGATAAGAGATGAATAATTGAAAATGAAATTATTAGACCTAGAAGAAATAAAATATGTTCCCATACCTAAGAAAAAAAAGGAGCAACCGATTATCCAAGAAGTATTTGAGATAAGAAACCCCAAAGATAAAGGTAAACAAAAATTTGTAGGGATTTCAATTAATGAACCTATAGGTATCAAAGATCCTTTAGACCAAGCTTGAAGGTTAGATGTTGATCTTGAGAAAGCCAAAAGAGAAAAAGAGATATTGGCCAAAGAACTAGAGAAAGAAGAATTAGAAGCTACAACTGTGGAAATGAGAAGAAAAATTGAGTTCCTCAAACAATCTTTAGAACCTACAAATATCGCTGGTTCATCTTTGACACAAGGTGGAAATACTAGAAACACTGCAAAGAAGATAATAAATGTTCCCCCACTAGCTAGACTTAAGGTTTCTATTGTTTCAAACACCAATGCATCTACATCTCAAGGCACTGGCCCATCAGTGGTAGGCCCCATTCATGAAAGGTACAAACAACTAGTCTTTTGTGGTATCCATGGATATCCCTGATGAAATCAGAGAAAAATTCCAAAGTTTACTGGTAGTAATGCTATTACTTGTGAAGAAAATTTTAAGAAGTTCATTGATGTGATAGATGATTACAATATTGAACTTGGTGATGTAATAATGAAATTGTTTGTTTAATCTTTAATTGAAGACTCTAGGGATTGGTTTAGGGGTTTACCACATGCCAGTATAGGTTCATGGGATCATTTTAAGAATTTTTTTAAAGAGCAGTATGGTGACAAGAAAAATGAAGGTTTTATGCTAAATGAATTCAATAACATTAAGAAGAATCAAAATGAGGATGTTGTTGAATTTAATGTTAGATTTCAAAAGGCCATGCATAAGTTATTATAGGTCATTAGGCTAGATGATAGGATATGTTTAGTCACCTATTTAAATGCTTTTGATGCCAAAATGGGATACCTTTAAAGAGATAAAAATCATAGGAATCTTGGTGAAGCCTACAATTTATCCATCAACATAGAAAGTAACTGGAGGATATCACGAAAGTTGGGAAGAAGAGATAACTACAAACCACAAGTGTTGAATAGGAAAGAACCAGGAAAATCTGAGAATGCAAAACCAAAGGAAGATGATAGCCTAAAATTTTTTTTGAAAGCTATAAAGGACTTAAAGCTTGGTGAAAATAGGAACAATAGGGTTGCAAGAAATGATAGGCTAGCTTTCAACAATTTCAATAAATTACCAAGAATGCAAAATTATCCTTATAATACTCAATAGAAAGATGAAAAGCCTATACTCCTAGAGAGAAAAGATAAACCAAATGACAAAACTCCTGACCCCTTACAAAGAAACTTGGTGAATATGATTGATGATGTCCCATGGTGTATTGTATGTCAGTCACCACATGACCCTAATTATTGTGCAGTTGCTCAAAGTGTGTCTATAGATGAAGAACATGAAAATAATGAAGAAGAGCCTTATATGACCTCCTCATATCTTTGGGATGAAATTGATTCTACTAAAGAAGATGAGAATTAGTATGTTTCTAATTCTCAAGTTAGAAATGAAGTTTATCATCAGCGGGTCTTTTCTCATGAAGAAAATGATGGGTTGGATAGTGTCTAGTGTATGCATTAAAAGATGATGGATTAGTTATTCTGAGATGACCATCTGATGAAGAGATTGCTTAAATAATTGTAGATATGGTCACCCAAGCTAAGAGAAACTACAATTTGAGAAATAGAATGGTAGGTGATCCTAATCATAAACCTACTAGTATATTCATTAAGAAGTTAGAAAAGGATGTCAAACAATCCCAAGACAAACAAAAAGATGTTGATGTTGTCAACAAAGTCAAGGTAAAAAATAATGTCAAATTTACTAGCCCAAATGTTGCTTATAAAGTGAAAACCAAATCCCCTGAGGAGACTGCTCCCTCTTTTCAAAAGGAGGTTAAAATCCAAAGTAAGGATCATCACCACCGATCTACACATGAGGAAAATAAAGAAGTTGCCATTATAAGGTAGGATGTAGTTGATTCAAAATATGTCCCTATTGACATGAGAAAGCCACTGTCACAAATTATTGTTAAAGTTCCTTTACTGGAAATGATGAGAATAGAAGAACACAAAGAGAAGGCCCTAAATTGGGTGAATGGAGTTACTCCCATAGGTACCCAAAATACTGATAAGACTGATAAACAAATATCTTATGTAGATGATGCAACTAACAATCAGAATGGGGAAATTATTTCTGAGATTCCTCAAATCTATCTGGACACAAATGTTGTTAGCACTGTATCTGGGACAATTGATCCTTTCTTTTTGACTTTGGTAATAAATGGAAAACTATTAATAAATTGTATGATTGATTCAAGAGTATCAAACACTGTCATGCTTGTAGAAGTTATGAAATCATTGGGATTGAATGTTGATACACCTTATGGGAGATGTCAAGCTATGGACTCAAGAGAAGTATCAATGATTGGTACCATTAAGGATTTACCTTATAGGTTAGGAGCATGTCCAAACAAACAATTAACCAAGAGTGTTCTAGTGGTTGATATCCCTCCTCAATATGGAATGTTGTTATCCAGAAAATGGAGTGCTTCAATGGGAGGTAGTATTCAGTGTGACTTATCTTATGCAACTTTCAATATTGGTGGAAGTAGTATCAAGGTGTCTAGAGAAAGTAGGACTCCACACATGATTGAATTAGATGATGCTAATGATTTAAATTGTTGTGTAGATGTGGATATGGAAAAATTCAGAGTGGAAAAAGTTATTCCACAAAATGAAGGTGCTAATCCATTAGTTGTAGAATTGAACAAACAACAAGGTGGATTATGGAAAATTTACTTTGATGGATCTTGCTCAAAAGAAGGCTTAGGAGATAGAGTCTTATTTATATCTCCATCAGCTACCACATTTAAATATTCTTTCCTATTAACTTTTCAATGTAGAAACAATACTGCTGAATATGAAGCATTATTTTTGGGACTAAATATTGCTACAAAACATGGAATAAAATGCTTAAAAGTCTATGGTGACTCTAAAATTGTTGTAGCACAAGTTAGATCCAAATATGTTGTAAAAAATGATAGGCTAAAGATGTAGAAACATGCTATTTGGGATCAAATTGAACTATTAGATGCCTTCAACATTAGTTGGGTAGAAAGGTCAAAGAATATTATAGTAGATTTTTTTGCTAATGTTGCTTTGAAAAAAGATGATTTAACTTTAACTGGGCTATCAATAGTAGAAGTTAAGATTGAGAAGAGGTGAATCTGGGATCAGACAACACACCTCAAATGATTTATATTGGAAAATGATTAGACCCTCATATAAGATCTAATTTGGTAAAATTACTGAGAAAACATAAACATGTATTTGCATGGTCTTATGATGATTTGAAAGCCTATAGAGAGGACCTTATCTAGCATGAGATCTCACTAAAACAAGATGTAAAACCATTCAGACAAAAGAAAAGACCTATTAATCCATTGCTGGCTCCCAAAATGCAACAATATATAGTAAAGTATGGTGTATCCCTGAATCCAAAGAAGTGCCACTTTGCAGTTACAGAGGGAAAGTTATTAGGTCACATAGTATCTAAGGAAGGAGTAAGGATTGATCTAGAAAGAATAAAAGCTATTCAAAAGGTCATTTCTCCAAAGAACATCAAGGGTGTACAATCTTTTTTAGGAAAGATTAATTTTGTTAGGAGATTCATTACTAACTTTGCAGAGATAGTAAAACCAATAGTCAAGTTGCTAGAAAAGGATGCAAAGTTTCAATGGACTGAAGAAGCACAACAAGCCTTTGAAAAAATCAAAGGGTGGTTCAAGAAGCACCAATTTTAAAGTCCCTTGATTACAGTAAGCCATTTTCATTGTTTTCTTTTGCCTCTTTTCATACAATTGTTGTTATGTTGTTGCAAAAAGATGAGGAAGATTTTGAACACCCAATTGCATTCTTTAGTAAATCCTTATAATCTTCTGAATTGAATTATGAGATGATGGAGAAACATGCATATGCATTAGTAAAAGATGTGAAGTCATTCAGGCCCTATCTGGTGTGTGCAAAGGTGATTGCATATGTTCCACATGCAACAGTAAAGGATATTCTTACACAATTAGAGGTTACTAGAAAGAGATGCAAATGGATTACTAGAATTCAAGAGTTTAACTTGGAAATCCATATTACTAAATTAGTAAGAGGATTGTGCCTAGCTAAATTGATGACTGAAGAAAACATGGACCTAGTTCAAGTTAATAATGCAAGGACACTAGATTTGATAGTAACAAGCATTGAGAGACAACCATACTATACTGATATTGTCTGTTATCTTGAAAATGCTAAGTGTCCAAAACATATGTCTGATAATCAGAAAAGAGCCCTAAGATTGAAAACTCAAAGATATACATTGATACAGGGAGATCTATATTGGAAAGATAGAAATGGAGTATTGTTGTTATGCCTTGATAAGAGTCAAGCAAAGAGAGTTTTGAAGGATATGCATGCTAGTATTTGTGGAGGTCATTACTCTACCAAGACCACTGCCCACAAGATACTAAGAGATGCTTACTTCTGGCCCTCATTATTTAAAGATTCTTTTCAATTTGTCAAGAAATGTGAAGCTTTTCAAAAATTTGCTTCTAAGTTAAAGTATTCAGGTGCATTGTTGTTAAACCTAGTAGTTGCAGAAGAACTGTTTGCTATGTGAGGAATTGACTTTATTGGAGAGTTTGATGAGAAGTCTAGTGGTGGGCATATTTGGATACTTGTTGCAACTGATTATTTCACAAAATGGATAGAAGTTATCCCCACTAAGAAGGAAACCATTAAAGTGGTGATTGACTTTCTAATGGATAACATCTTAACTAGGTTTGGTGTCTTCATCAAATTGATTATAGATAACGCAATGTGTTTTAGGTCAGATGAGTTTAAGGACATTTGTTATGAATATGGAATCATGATGTCTTATTCATCACCATACCACCCTCAAGGAAATGGACAAGCAGAGTCTAGTAACAAAAGTATTCTGAAAATCTTGAAGAAAACGTTGGAAAAGAATAAAAGAGCTTGGCACTCAAAATTGAAGCTTTCTCTATGGGCTGATAGAATTACTGTGAAGAAGGATACATGAAAATCCCCATTTGAATTAGTATATGGATTGTAGTCAAGGTTACCTATCAACAATTTGCTTCCAGTGTACAAGCTCATCCAAGATGAAGAATTAGACATTTCAGAACCAATGCAGGATAGAATGGTGCAGTTGGTTGAATTGGATGAAGTTAGAAGAGATAGTCAAAAAAATAATGTCAAATTACAACAAAAGATGAAATATCTATTTGACAAAAGAGCTACTACTAGAAATTTTCAACCTGATGATTTAGTGCTCTAATGGAATATCAGAGCTGAAGATAAGGGAAAGCATAAGAAGTTTGAGTCATTGTGGCTTGGTCCCTATATAGTTCATCAGAGTTTTGGAAAGGATTCATACTTGCTAAAGAATATGGATGGAGAAATTTTTGAATTTCCAGTGCATGGGTAGTTCTTAAAACCTTTTTTCAGTTGAAATCTTGCTTCTATGCACATGTAAATCTTGTAAATATTTTGTATAGGTGTGTTTCCCTTTCTTGTCATGTGTTTCTTTCTTGCAGTAGGTTAGTTAGTTTGGTCTGCTTTCCCAGAGATCTGTGGTTCTTGCTTAAATTTGCATTTAAACATCCTTCGATAGAGCCACTGTTGGTAGTATTTTAGTTTTGAAAGTTGCTTGTCAAATTTTTGATTCCTAGAAAAGTTTTCCCTACTTTTTGTCAATTTTTTTTTTAGTAATGTTTAAAGTCTCCTGTAAATTTCCATCCTCAGAGCTTAAAATTTGATCAAAGTGTAAAAAACCCTAAGTGCTAGGTCAAAATGTGCTTGAAAATCCAAAAAACCCTAGAAATACCTAGTTGAGTTTTAATTTGCAGTTACTTTTTTGAAAATCACTTTAAAATATTTTTACATGTGCCTTTTATCATTTCACATTGGTTGCTTAGTCTCCTGAGATATCCAGCACATTCATTTTTATTAAGAGACATCTTGAAACCCTTCAGTGGCGTAATCTCCTTAAGTCATAGGCATATTGTCTTTTTATAAGTAAATTAGTAGATGCATTTAGTTAGGAGGTCTCCAAATAAGTTGAAGCACTTTATGAGATTCAATGACTACAATGAAAAATTTCTTGAATATAACAATAGTCCCCCAGTCTCTAGATTCAATATACCCTTAGTCGGTCAATCTCCAGACAAAATGGTGAAATAAGAAATCTTTCAGTGACTATGAGATAATTATAGTCGTCAAGTCTCTAGATGTAATAAAGAAGTGTTATATCCTTATAGTCGCTAGATATCTTGAGAAAGTCAAAGTCAAGGTTGAGATCTAGAGATAGCGCGACAATCATTGATTTTTCCCCTTCAAAGAAAAGATCTTATGGTTGTCGCTTAGTCGCTTGATAAAGATGTTGTCATTCTAAAAAATTCAGAGATTAAGTGACTACCGTTGGATCAAGATCATGTGGTTAGCATTTAATTATGACATCTTTAATATATAAAAGGTTTTATTTCAAATAAAGAGCACCATTAGATTAAGATCTTATGGTTGGCATGAAGTCGCCAAATGAGGTCAAGATTTGATAAAAGTTTTAATGATCAAGAGACTTCTTTCAGTCGCTAGATCTCCAAATAAGCTAAGTCGCATGATCTCCAAAAAAGATTGAAAAGTCAAAAAACATTTAGTGATTAAGAGACTCTCTACAGTCGCTAAGTCTCTCAATGTTTCTGATAAGAAAGTAAAGTTATGAGAGACTTAATATGAACCATTCAATTAGAAGATCTAACGATAGTCGTTGAATCTCAAGATAAAAGAAGATAAAGCTCAAACATTCAACGACTAAGAAAGCTCTCTTTAGTCATGTGATCTTTGAGAAATAATAAAAAAGTGCCAAGTCTTTCAGTGACTATGAGGAGCTATGTAGTCGCGTAGTTGCCATAACTCAAAATTTGATTATTTGTCATCTTCTGAGCCTACGACTAGTAAATTGAATCCAAAGCGTGCCAAGTAATGACCGAAGTGACATGAATTACAAATCTTTGGTCTCAAATAGATTGATGCATTCAATTCCATAGAATAAAGACAGATAACCATTGTTCATTCTCAATTCACCAAGCATTCAGAGAACCAGAGTGAGAAAATTGCATAATTTTTTGAGTTTTCAGCATTCAGAGATTTCAAGAGTCCAGAAATTCAAGAAAGGGCTTCTATAAGTTGATCAACATGAGTCAGCGAGCAGTGAGCGGAGCTTCTACTAGCAGAGGGAGAAAAGTAACGATGATACGAAAGGAAAATAAAGTTATTTGGATGAATTCATTAGCTTATTTCCTAAGTCAACACAAAATAAAAAAGGTCAGTGATGAATTTTTTTACTGATAACCTAGCATTTTGTAGAGATGCTAAGACCCATGATATATCTGGTCTATGTTTATTTACGTATTTCCATAAAAATTCTAAAATCTTGGTGCCAGTTTCAAACCCTTAGACTTTAGGGTTACCTAAGTTAATTGTACCTGATGTTTTCCTAGATGTAGACATACTGTTAGAATTGGCGAATAAATATGACCCTCTATCCAAAACAATTAGAAAGGATGTTGGCTCAGTCTTGGTGACATTAGACATAAATTCCTTCATGAAAGCCTTTAACATATATGTCTCGATGACAACTGAGATAAACTTTTAGGCCCAAGGAAATAGGTATATTAGGGAATCAACCCTAGTTGCAAGGGAAATTCAGAGTCATGTCCCTAAATCCAATAAGAATTATATTGTAGTAGTACCTGGATCTACCCCATATTTTTATAAAGACTTGAATTTCTACATAAAGTACATTTCTTATTGATTGTGCAGAGTATTGGGAGTAGATGGTGGCATTGAAAGAATTTACTCAGATATTTTGATGATGGTACTGGACTTGTAAAGTCCCTATGTGAGTATAGGTTTTGACTACATAGGGTATATTATTAATAAAATGCATGAGGAGTTTGAATCAATTCGAAAGAAAGAACCATTCCCTAGGTTTATGCATTATTCTCTACTAATGCATCTTATCTTGTTTCACAATTATAACATCATGGATTTACAAAATCTCAGACCTAGGAGAATGTGGAATGGTCAGCCCAACCCAGTCTATTTTTGGTTGAGGGTATGGAATTTTACTACAAGGGAGAATGATTTAGATGCATTTCACAATTGGATGGTACAACCAATCATGTTCAACTTAGGAGTAAATTTGTCCAGGCTACCAATTAAAGCTCTATAGTTATTAAGGCCATGTCAATTTGTTGACAAATCGATAGGAAATCACAATTGGGGTGATTTCTAGTATGAAAAAATATTCACAATGATTAGAGTATATGGGTGCCCCTAGCCACCTCACATTCTTCCCTATTATGTGCCACCTAGAATTGTAGTATTGGAATTTATTTGGCAACTTATGTTGATAGACAAAGAGCATTTAGCCCCATATAGGAAGGGTACCTTTACCCCAAGGCACTTCAAGGTCTGCAACTTTACAATTGGAAAGAATGCCTTGACTCAGGTAAATAATTGGTTAGGCCACTTTAGGATGAATGTTTTCTTATAGATGTATGTGGATACTAAAGATTTCATTGTAATTGCAAGAAAATTTCACACACCTACCATCCCCATTAGTAATAGACATGAGCCTTTTCCAGAAGAAGATATCATAAGGAACATCTTGGAAGAAGGTGTGGTACAAAGAAGAGCGCAACCGTTTCAAGATTTGTTGGAATTAGAGGATCAGCTAAAGGAAAATGGAATTCCTTTTGGAGGCTACTTTCCTACATTGCCTTACTTACAGAAGTTGGAACAAATGATGGCCAATTTAATGCATTGGTAAATCTACTGGAAGGACAAATTGATGATAAGGAAAGAGGAGAAAAAAAGAAATTTTCTTTAGAATATGAAGAAGATAGTGATGGAGATTATTCAATACATAACTCTCTTGTTATGGAATAACCACCTACTACTAAGAAACTAGTAGATGAGAATGTAATTATAGACCTAACATATGCTCCAAATACTAAGGCAACAAGTGAACCTCCTCCTAAAAGACAAAAAGTACAGTCAGGAGAGCCTTCTCAGGTGAGGAGAACTAAGAAAAAGAGAGATCAAGTGGAAGCCCTGATTACTGGTACAAGGGATTATGACTACCAGTTAAGAAAAAGAATTAGAGAAGGAAAGAGAAAATAGAAGGAAATTATAGAGGAAGTTGAGTTTCCATTATCTCTCAGCCAAGATGAGAGATTACTTCATCAGGAAGCTTTTTAATTTGAAAGATGATGATTTTATTAAAATTGATAAATTTAAAAACTTCCTTCTATGGCATAAACAACAACAAGTAGCTTCAGGTGTGCAAATAACAAAAGACAGCCAAGTGCCAGATGAAGCCCTATAAACTCTAAAGTATTTTGATCTAGAGTCTGAGACTATCACCCTTGAAGATGCTAGAAGATTAGTAAAGGCAAGTACTATACTACTTGTGCCTGGTTGGGATCTTTCCTCTGCTTTTATAATTGATCAAATAAGAAGGCAGCCAAACATCAATTTATCTTCAGAGACCCAAGTTGGGGACATGATAAGAGGATTTGGGTATAGCCCCAAAAATCAGGCATTGGCAATGTGGAGCTTGTATCCAAAAGATCAAAAGCCTTGTCTTTTGAATGTGCAAGAGAAGATGGAGGGAGATAAAATTGTGTGGTCAAGTCCCAACACTGGTGACCTAGAGATTTCACAAGTGCTTACTCACTTTGCTAGGTTGAATGAAGATAAATCAAAGCAACTGTCAGATAAGTTTAAAGGCCTGTTTGAAGATTACAGTGTTGTTGTCAAGGACAGGGAGTTACACATAATGAAGGAAAAAGCATTAGAGAAAATGGTGGAAGAATTATCTCTAAAGATAGTAAACATGCCTATAATTGCCCCTCCACCACCTGAACAGCCTACACAAGAAGAAACTTAGACTACATGAGGAGAAGAAGATACTATAGCTATAGATCAAGTGAATGTAGAGAAAAAAAATTTAGCACTAGAGGCTTTATTAAATATGTTGCAACATAGAATTGATATTCTAAAAGAGAAAGCAGATGTAGTTTATACTACATATACTATATTGCCTGAGTTACAAGTTGAAGTGAAAAATTTTGTTTCTACTTTGAACACATACTTTGGGACTTGGTCAGCGAGAACATCTTTATTTGAAAGATTGGCAGTAGTGCAACCCCTCAGATTAGATCTTCTAGAAATAGTTTTGCAAGTGAAGGAAGAAATTGAGCAGATTGGGATCACTTTATCTTTCTTTAAAGGTAAAGAAAATAAAGTGGAGGCGAGGATAATTATGTTTGGACCTAATTTCAATAGGTTCATCCCTCAAATCAAGGTAAAAGATGGATCAATAAAGGAATTGGATAAATGGAGATCAAAATTTGATATCTTACTGCCTAAGAAAGAGGCTTTTATTAATGACAATAATGTAATAGATATGGATGGATTTAATGTTAGTCTTGATGAAGCCTTTAAAGTTGAAATAGATTTTATAAAGTTTATCATAGATGTCAAGCAGATTGTTGATGCCAAGTGGGAGAGACAAAAGGTACAACTTCAGAGTATTCAAGACATTGAATGGCCTACAGAGGAAGAGGTAGCTGCATGGGATGCTCTCACAAAGCCCAAAAAGAAGAAACTTGTAGCAGTTGACCTCAACACAATTGATGAAGAATAAAGAGGACACCTGACACTTGACACTTGACACCTAACCCATGAGCACAGGGATGATGACTACTTATAAATAATGGTGGAAGTTATCTTGAAATGGTGGTCACCATATCTCACAATAGCTTAGTGAAGTTATCAAGAATATCTCGAGACAAAGGTGTCAGTTATCAAATGAAAAAGATTAGATATCAAGTGAGTCATCAAATTTGTTTTGTCTTCTCACCACCTTAGGGCCTCAAATGTATTTTGTCTTTTCTTATTTTATGTTTAGGGCTAAACCATCAGTAGCTTGTTGCATCCTTATTCATTAAGGATTCCAAGATGGTTTAGGCTCTATAAGTAGCAATTGTAACCTTTTTTTTTAGAGGATGATGTTGAATACAATCTTTGCAGAGCAGACATCTCATTTCCTTGTCTAAGCTTCTAATCTTCAAGTTTTGTACGTATTGAAATAGGACTATTTTCAATAAAATACATTGCAATTTTTCTCATATTTTGTTGTCGTCTCTTTACTTTTGTGTTATACTCTTGTATGGTTTTTAT
Organism: Chamaecyparis obtusa; assembly: GCA_027943335.1. NCBI lineage: Eukaryota > Viridiplantae > Streptophyta > Pinopsida > Cupressales > Cupressaceae > Chamaecyparis > Chamaecyparis obtusa. The sequence continues at coordinate 75,742 of BSBK01002654.1, read as the reverse complement.
TTGTAAGGCATATAAAAACATACCAGTTGCAAGGCAACTAGTCTAATTGTTTATGAATTTCTTTCAAGGAAAGGGTTAAAGTATCAGAAATAATTTCAAAGGGTAAACATAATTGTTAGGATTTTGATAACAGCAATATAGAAGTGACAGGATAGTTTGTAAGGCATTATATTCAAACTACATGTACCTTGCAAGGCATTTTATTGTATTCTTTTTTAATTCTTCTTGTGGATTTACATTCAACAACTATTTACCCAAGGATTAGGCATTGGTTGGATGCTTGTCATGCAGTTATCTTTTAGTCATCAAACATAAAGATTATCATTCAAACACATTTTGTTACGAAGTGTATACATGTTTTAAAAGGACTATATTTGAGAAATATACTTCACATTATTGATTCCTTCAAGAGAGAATCAAAGAGGTTAGCCTTCCTTTAGTTAAACTCAGAAAAAGAAGAAGGATTAACATCCTTGTGCCATTGTTATTTGTTCTTGCGTTCATAGTTTTCCTTTCCATACTCTGTATCAAGATATTTTTAGTTTTTTGCAAAGTGATGTTTTATTGAAGTGATTAGGAATGTAGTAGCATAGTAGTGAGGATCCTAATCCACCATTTGAAGTTTACTTGAAACATAGTAAACTATCTAGGCAATACCCACCTGAGTCCTATGGAGCTCGAAGAAGAAGGAGGATATTATCCAATCCTCATTAATTAGACTTCATCTTATCAAACTTGAGAGCTCATAATTTGAGAATCAAGCATACATTTATCAAGTTTGTTCCTACAAGAAAAATCTCTAACAGTATCCATCTGTACTATCAATCTATCCAGCTCAACTATTAATCTGTCTATCTATGCTATAAATGTTGATTTCTCTATATCTGAAGCTACTCAATCTGCATCCCTCTCTCCAGTCAACTTATCTATCTAGAATATCAAGTCTAATATATGCTATCTCTAATTCCTATTTGCCTCATCAAATACAATCTCATCCTGCATCTACATGTCATCAAGAGCCTCCATGTCCTTATCATATAGTGGAGTCTCTCTTTCCTCCTCCACCTACATAGGTACAACATCTAGAATGCCACCATCCTTTCTCTCCTCACTACTAGACTGAGTGCTATCACTCTCCTCATTGATTTTTACCCCCTCATCCCCCTTCTCCTCCTTGGAACCAACATCATCTCCCTTAGCATCCTCCTCCTCACCCTCATCATTGCTATACTCATCATTTGATATTCACACTAGCACATCTGGATCTATTAGTGCAATAGGCCTATGTTGTGCAAACCATCTCTCATACTCTGACATAGTACCTACATCTATGATATTTGAACCTTCTCCCCACTATCTTGACTGTAATTGTTCCAAATTTGAATAAGATACCTATGATCTAATTAGAGCTCCCCATACCTCTAGAGAGTGCAAATAATTCCATCTCTATCGGCACCCCTTGTCTCTCCCCAAACTATACACACACCCTCTCTAGAAGCTAAACCTCAATGATCAAATGACCTATAATAGTGCGCCCAATTAGGTACCACTCATATTTATAGTAAGACAAGTGATCCTCATCATCATCCCATCTAGGATAGTCTTTGTATGGTCACCAAGTGAAATTTATCAGTGTATCCATTGCATGCTTGAAGAATAATGTGTATCCCATCAGTCCTTGTACAAGTGCTCCAACATAATAATAAATATATGAAATATCTAGAATCACAACCCACTCTGCGATAGGACGAAATACTGCTATGTGCTCGTAAGCCCAAATCTGTAATAATGTAACACCGCTTCTCATAGAAAATCCTCCTATGTATGATACTTGATGTAGATGATATTATATCATGGCTAACATATAAGGACCCTATTGGAGCTCTAATTTTTTTATAAAATTTAGAGCCCCATATGGGGTAAAAACCCTAAATTTGGACCCTAAAATTCTATACCCAACAAGAAAAATTCTCCATGAAATTATATGTACCACCTATAAATAAACATGTACTTTCATTGTAAATCTCCTAGAACAAGATTTGGTGCATCCATTAAATAGTGAAATATTAAGGTGTGCATATGTTTCACAATTTGCAGATGCAGAGTCAATCTTGAGTAGCCACTTTTGAGTCATAATATTTCTATAGCTAAGAACCCCCATAATCAAACCAGTTGTTCTCATGCATTCTATGAATCACAATGTACCCTTGTTCCAAATCGCAAGACGTGGTGACACCGTTTTCTATTTTTCCTAAAATCAATCCGTATGTAGTTTCTTAAATTTACTACTTATGTAGTAAAATTTTATCAAAGTGGCCATCTTTGAATATTAATAAATTTTTACTACTAGGCACTCACATCAAATTGATTAATCCTCTGGATTATCTACATCATAATGAGGCCTTTTACAAATTTATGGACCCCCATGAGCTAATTTTCTATTTTTTCAAAAGACATTCCATTTGTAATTTATTTCAAAGTTCTCTTGTACCTTGTGAAACTAATTGAAATAGCCTTTTGATAAATCCAGTATTCCTCTACTAGATCATCTCTATGTCGAGCTAAGTAATCCTTACAATTGAATAATTATAGAGAACCTCTGTGCAAACTTTTAAAGTCCTATAAATCTAGTTGATATTTTTCCCAAAGAAAAACCAGATACAGTTTATACAAGTTTGATACTTGCATAGTGACAAAGTTGATTAAACCCCCACAAGTTTATACAAGTTTGATACTCACATCAAGTTTGATACTTGCATAGTGACAAAGTTGAGTCAAAATATTTCTATAGCTAAGAACCCCCATAATCAAACCAGTTGTTCTCATGCATTTTATGAATCACAATGTACCCTTGTTCCAAATCGCAAGATGTGGTGACACCGTTTGCTATTTTTCCTAAAATCAATCCGTATGTAGTTTCTTAAATTTACTACTTATGTAGTAAAATTTTATCAATGTGGCCATCTTTGAATATTAATAAATTTTTACTACTAGGAACTCATGTCAAATTGATTATTCCTCTGGATTATCTACATCATAATGAGGCCTTTTACAAATTTATGGACCCCCATGAGCTAATTTTCTATTTTTTCAGAAGCCATTCCATTTGTAATTTATTTCAAAGTTCTCTTGTACCTTGTGAAACTAATTGAAATAGCCTTCTGATAAATCTAGCATTCCTCTACTAGATCATCTCTATGTCGAGCTAAGTAATCCTTACAATTGAATAATTATAGAGAACCTCTATGCAAACTTTTAAAGTCCTATAAATCTAGTTGATATTTTTCCCAAAGAAAAACCAGATATAGTTTATACAAGTTTGATACTTGCATAGTGACAAAGTTGAGTCATAATATTTCTATAGCTAAGAACCCCCATAATCAAACCAGTTGTTCTCATGTATTCTATGAATTCCAATGTACCCTTGTGCCAAATTGCAAGACTCGGTGACACCGTTTGCTATTTTTCCTAAAATCAATCGGTATGTAGTTTCTTAAATTTACTACTTATGTAGTAAAATTTTATCAAAGTGGCCATCTTTGAATATTAATAAATTTTAACTACTAGGCACTCAAATCAAATTGATTATTCCTCTGGATTATCTGCATCATAATGAGGCCTTTTGCAAATTTATGGGCCCCCATGAGCTAATTTTCTATTTTTTCAAAAGCCATTCCATTTGTAATTTATTTCAAAGTTCTCTTGCACATTGTGAAACTGATTGAAATAGCCTTTTGATAAATCTAGTATTCCTCTACCAGATCATCTCTATGTCGAACTAAGTAATCCTTACAATTGAATAATTATAGAGAACCTTTGTGCAAACTTTTAAAGTCCTATAAATCTAGTTGATATTTTTCCCAAAGAAAAACCAGATACAGTTTATACAAGTTTGATACTTGCATAGTGACAAAGTTGATTAAAAGACCACTTGGAGAATTTGTGTCTTCTAGTTGGATGAATATCACATGGAATGAATTAGTCCCTTGATGATTCTTTATATGGAAAGTACAAACATGCCAAAATATAGATCTTCATTGGTTGATTTGATATGTTATTAGAATTAGAGAAGAAGACAACTTATAAAGGTTTATCAAGTGAAATTTTTCAAAAGGTGATTGGAAGCTGATTTTGATAGTGGATGTCTTGCAATACGGGATGGATTTTTCATAGTTAATTGTTTCTATGAATGTTTGGGTAAAAAATCTACATGCTCCTCAAACCTAAGACACCATGTTCAAGATTTAATCAATTTTTGAAAGTCATTCCGGATGCACTTTGTTCTATTTGAGGGAATGATAAAATTTATATTATTTAAATTATATGATTTAAATAATAATAATAAAAAGATAATGATGAAGGGTACTCCCCTTAATACCACAAACACATAACAGAAACAGAGAAACAACAACAATTTGCAAGAATAGAAAATGAGCTTCTTATTATCTCCACAAATGTGGAATTACAAATTTCAGAATTACAATATGCAAAGCCACATGGACATTTTCCCTTACAATATTCTGTAGGACAAAGCCTCGAATTATTACCTAGATCTACCCAAAACTCCTAGAACTGCCTTAGACAACACTACAAACCTTTCTTATGTAGGCAATTTCCACCACCCGAGAAGGTTCCGAAAATTTAGCCCTTAAGGCCGACTTCCCTAAGAATTATTTTATTTTCTTATTATTTTACATAGGGTCCGCTCCAAATAATTACAAAATATGGTTTTAGGTATCCCAACTTCCGGAGGCCATAACTTTCTAACTGTAGCTCCGTTTTTCTATTGTAACCATTTTTCGGAAATGGCAGGACTTGATCTACAGTGCTTGACTTGTGCAAGCTTCAATTGGTCCGGGGTCGATTGCGATCTGGAGCCTCTAAGGCCTTCAAAATTGAGCTCAAAGATTTTGTATCCAAAAACTTCAATAACTTCACTGATATAGATGATATGGCAATGAAACTCAATTGGTAGGCTGATATGACTAAGATGAACCTCCACCTGTGAAATCAGAACATTCCGATATTGTATGACCAACTTACTAAAAATAGTAAGTTTCCATAAATAGCAGCTCTGTACAAGATAGCCCTTATTGAAAAGAAACCAAAAATATTTTTGGGTGATGCAAGATTGCTCTTACACCCAGGATGCTCCTACATCAGATAAGGTATCAATATCCAAAGAAAGGCATATACCATATTATAAAATAGTACCCTAAAGAGATAATTTCCAATACATGTGAAGGTAATGAAGATATCTTACCTAAAATTGGCTTGGAATTGGAAAACGGGAATTGGTGAATTGGTATAGGCCAATTCTAATTTTGGTCCAAAATGAGCATTCTGCTAATCCACCTTAGAACTTGGAATTAGAATTGAGGCATGGAATTGGAATTGAGAATTCAATGTTGAGAAAAGAAACCAATTCCCGTTTTCCAATTCCAGGTCAATTTCAGCAACCAAACAGACCCTTATTATGGAAAAATTATACAAATCCTTTTTAGAATACATGAAAATGAATTATCGACAAAATAACTAACATCTACAAACTATACAAATGTTTCATCGAAACATGGTATTTTATCGAAATGATTAAAGATTACTTTATTGAAATAGCATCATCGATAAAGCATAATTGATGAGCCAAAGTTAAAAGAAGATTCATCAAAAAGCCCAATTTAATCAAAATTTGGTATGCCCTAATTTATTATGAAAAAGGGTGTTCAAGAGCTTGTGTACAAATACAATAGGTAATTTCAAGTTAATATACCAAGCAAATTATGGAGGAAACTCTCGGCTGTGGGATACAATTAAAATATGGAAGCAAAGACAAAACACGTAAGGCATCGTTAAAGAAGAGAAGAGAACGAGAATTTGTGGTCTCATCGGCTTAGAATTTCACTGCTTTGTCAGTTAAAGGAAGATGATAATCTAAAACAAAGGAGTAACATAGGTAAAAGATGATAATCTTAAGAACTTTAAGAGCCGTGCACACAAGTATAAAGTGCCTCTGCTGGTGTACTCCCATGAGTTGTTAATAAGAGCCATGGTTCACTGGAGAAACTTTTAGACAAAAAACACCTACAGACAACAGAATCAACAGACAGTGATACATGAAGAAGCAACTAAAGATGCACATAGATCTACTTCAGAGAATTTGCCGGAGATGAAAAAAGCTGCAACACTTATAGATATTTCCATATCAGAAGTGGATTAGAGTAGAAGGTTTATCACTGATATACTAGGTACAAGTTCACAAAAGAGAATAGGTCTTTGGAGGAATTGCCCCTAGAGATATAAACTATTTCCATCATTTAAAGAATGGATAGCATTTTTCTCTTGATGCTAAATAAGAAAAACATCTAGATGTGGAAGAATACACATGGAAGATAGCAACAGAAAAATTGAATTCCCGTGCAAATAATTCAAGCCATATTTTGGGGCTGAAAATAAACTGTAAATGGCGATTTAACCTAAATGGATGACTAGACCATATGCCTTACCTTGGAGGGCATTTTTACAAAGTTTTTGATGCTTTTGTTAATTCAGCTCATGCCAATACTGTTCATAATCATGGTTTGAATGTGGACCGGGATTATTGCAGAGGCATGGATAAAATATTTATAAAATTATGCATCCCCGTGAGTGTGAATATGGAATTCCAATCTACAGTAATGAAAATGGCAACCCGCAGGCTAGACTGCTCTTTAATCGATTCAATGCAAAATTTGTATAGGGTGACAATGATATCAATCAATTTTCTCATATTGATTGACAAATCCATGTGGAGAGTTGACACATTGAGTAAGAGAAGAACAATAGATAAAAAGAACCATAGCTGGTGAGCATATTTGTGTAAAAAATCCTAATTCATTTTATTTATAATTAATTTTAATGTTAATTATTTAGATTAAATTACTATTTTTATAAAAAGCATATAATCGAAATCATAATATGCAATATTATAATGTTATTATATTAAATCTAAATTTATATCATATATATTAATATAAATTCAAAAATTATTCAACATTTTATAATATGAAAATAGGCAATATTATCTTAATATAATATGACACAAATTACAAATTAGACTTCTGGTTAAAAAAATTGTAAAAAAAAAAATATTTGAAAAAATTAAAGAAAATCAATGAAAATTCAAAAAAAACTTCAAAATATTCAATAATTAAATAACAATAAATAAAGCAATATAAAAGAGTAATAAAATTAAATTCATAAAATTGAGTAAAAATCCTTATTTTTTTTTAGAAAAGCTATTCATATGCTCTTTATTCCTAAAAAAGTGGTCTATAAGACCTCAAATGATCAAGAAATGATTTTTACAATTTATAAACTTAAAAAATTTACATTTTAGACTATAGAATATGTGTTATTTTTAACAAAATAAGAAACATACTAAATTATAATTTGTGCAAAGAACTAGTTTTAATCACTAGTTAATGGAAGAAATCCAATAGTACTTGCTTAGCCAATGGACAAGTACTAATAAGTTCTTTCCCATAAGGTGAAACATTCTCAAAATAACTTATGTGGATATAAAATAAAAGTGGAAGTAACATCCAAGGTGGATAAGATAATTGGTAGTGGAATAAATCCCGAGGGACTATTAATATGTTTTCTCATTGATTGGTGATTAATGAGAAGTTACCAAGGGGAAACACATTTTTCTTATAGGTTAAAGCATATGGGAAAATAATAATCTCCTTAATATTATAAATATTTTTGAAAAGGATTTTTTTCTTGAAAAATATTTTGAGAGGGAGAAAAGGATTATTTCGACAACTTGGGGAAGAATATATTTTCACTATAGATGATTAGTTGAGTGATGAGAATAGCCAAATTGCAAGTATAAAATCATTTATCCACCTGTAGATATTTAGGGTTTGGATGTATTATTTTGAACATGAAAATAACTATTGCAAAGGGGAGCTTTTAATAATTAATTATTTTATATTTAATGGTTTTGATTAATTATTTATTCATTATCAAATGTTGTAACAGTCTGAAGTGCTCCCTTGTCCTTATAAAAGGGAAATTAGGAATGGGGGAAAAGAAAATGGGAAAAAGCAAATAAAGACTTTCTGAAGCATTAATATAAATCACTATTTTCTCTAATTTGGAGTTGTGGATTTGATCATTCTGGATTGATCAGTCCTTTGTGATTTTATCTCTAGAAAATAAAGTTGCTTTAAAACTTCATGTTTAGAAATTATTCTTGTTATTCTGCAATTTGATCATTAGGATTATTAGGAACTAGTAATTCTATCTTATTGGTCTCATTAAGCTTTTGATAAATTAAATAAGACTGATTGTGGTGTAATACAATAATCAAAGACATTGAAGAGGAGTCGTTGATAGTAGCATTCAAGTGGTTTTCTCTATCTCACTTAGTCATACATAGGATTAAAGAAGGAACTATCTCTATTTCCCAATAGAAGAAAGACACCGGTCTATCATCCTTAATTGAAGTCTTTGTCTAAAATATTACAAGCAAGAAGCGATAATACATATCCAAAAAAAATAAGATAGTAATACATAAAAGGATTCAAAATACTCATCCAATAATTAATATTTACTATAAACCAAGAAATCAAAACCCAAAGTATTCAACCATTTTTCATACAAGTTCAATAACTTATAAATTGTGAAGCATAAAATTCAATCTCCCTCAAGAACTCATTGCCATCTTGAGAGATCACCTTAAATTCAAGAATAGTTATCATATAATATTTTATAAAATATTTAACCAACAAATTATGTTAAGGTATAAGTACACCCACCTTGGTCCTACAGAGCCTAAAGAGCATGGGAAGAGGATCATAATTGACCATTCTCATTTGTTGGCCAAATTAGTTGGAAAGTATAAGCATTGAGTTAGGAAAGGTCATAGGATTTCTAACCTGTTGAATTGGGAACCAACATACCCCATGCAAATAATATCCCATCCATGATCATCCTCTCGAGAATTTTTCCCCATACAATAAGGAATCCATGCCCTCTACTATCTGGTACCAATAATCCCACAATCATGCAACATAATACTGTCACCAATCTGTCATGTTGTCTAGCTAAAATGTCCCATCGGATCTTGTAATCTCTGATGTCTAGCTCCTCATCATCACAATCAAATAACCAATTTAGTGCTTCTCTTCCTTTTCCTTGGTCATACTTTTCAAGGTCTCCATGTATAGGGATCCTAAGGATGCACAAGACATCCTCTAGCATCATTATAGCCTCTCTATTTGGTAGATGGAAAGAACTAGTCTCTGAATGCCATCGTTTCGCTAGTGCTATAATCAAACCCCTGTTAGCCATAATCTCAGACATGTATGTGATGTAATGCAGTATTAGTCCTACTATGAAGTCTCTCTAGTGTGGAATCAACCTATGTCACAAATGCAAGCATGTTGGTCTTCTCTTCTATGTCTAAAATAGGGCTAGCTCCTGCATTCACCATGCAACTTGTGTTAGCTTTCCATTATGTTATGTTGCTATTGATCAAGTTCAACCTAAGTTTGACCTATGTTTGACCTAATTTTTTACGTCCCCTAGGGTTTTAACCAAGTTTTTCTTGTATAGGAAGCTTTTAATGTTGTCTTTCCCTAAATTGTAGTTGTTCTAACCAACTGCACAGTTTGGTGACCAACTTTACAACTCTAGGTCCCAAGTGCAGTCAAGACCACACTTGGCATGCCAAGTACATCTAGGACCACACTTGGTTGCATTTTCTATGCATTTACAATGTTAGACCCCAAATTTCACCCCTAGGACCCCTATTTCATCCCAAACCAACCCCCTAGACACATATAAACATGTGACATATAAGATTATCACTTAGAGGCATTGATGTAATCACATGTGGTCCTACATTCACTAGACGTTGGTAGCTCTATACTCTTTCCCCATGATATTTCTCTATTGGAATTTGATCCATCTTCCTAGTGTCAAAGCTCCGATTCTCCCAAAAGTAAGAGTGAAAATGACCTCAAAACTCCTCTCCAAGCCCTTTTATAGCCCATTCATTTCATACATGGACTTGCAAACCTTGTATTTTGTATTGGTTGCCATAATTTTTTCACTCTGAGCCTCATAAGTTTTTTATTTGACTTGCATTTTTTGATCTGTTTGTTGCTATGGATCCTTCTTGTCGCTGTTGACAAATTGACCTATCACTTTCATTTTTTTGGTCAATTTCTCGAGGGGGCATCCATGTCTATTATTATTATTGGGGCATGTTTTAATGTGGTTTTGATCAGTATTCTTTGACACAATTCTCTTAACGGAATTGTAACAAAGAAGGGAAAAATGTAGATGCTAAAAAATGGTTCAAGCCTACTAATGTACATGTTATCATTTTTGGCATTACAATTGAAGCATTGTTTTGCATTCTAATTATTACTCTATGTTGCGAATATGGTTTTCACTATATGTCATCATCACATATTTCTTCATCGGTTGACTATTGAAAATTGTTTAACTAATTAGTAATTTTTCTTTCATCCTGCATCATGACCTCAATCTCTTTGGCCAAATTGATGAACTTCAAATTATAGTCAAAACATCCCTAAACCTATCCTAAATATTCCTAAACATTCCTAAACCAATCCTTATTATTTCTAAGGAATCCTAAATCAATCCTAAATGTTCCTAATCAATCCTAAACTATGTCAAAACTTCCTAAATTGATCCAAATCAGTCACAATCTCTTCCTAATCAGTCTAAGATAATTTCAAACACATTCAATTATTCTCAAGTAAACTCTAAGGCATTGTCAAAGATCATCGATGCCTGATCAAATCACTTTCAAATCAATCCAATCATGTTAAATCCTTGTCGATATTATCCTTATCAATTCATTACCAAATCAATCCATGTCTAAACAATCTCATCATTCTTAAGTCAATCCAGGGAATTGTCTAAGTTCATCGATGCCTCATCAATCACTAGTTAATTTAATGACATTGTCAAAGATCATCAATATTATTTCCAATCAAACTTATCAATTATTTTCAAACCAATCAATTTGAGTGCATTTTCAAATATCATTGATTCCTCATCATCATCAACCTGATCCAAGTTAATTTAATGGCATTGTCAAATATTATCTGTAATACCCTCTCCTATGGTGATACTTGGACTTTCTGATTTGGACATTCTATTATGATGGTTAGAGCTATACATTTACATTTATGTTTTGTGGATGATGATATGTTTATCAGATGATTGATATGCTCATTTATGGTTATCATTTATATGTTTATGAAATGAGAAACCCATCTATCTTTATATGTTTTATGGAGCTAACCCAAGGATTTGAATCTAACCATTATCATGATGTTTTATGTTTCATGTATATGTGTTTGATGTGTTTTCATGACTTAGGATGAATTCGTAGTTACTCACTTAGTTGAGGTCCACATGATGTATCGATCTTGGTCATCTGTTTGCATACATCTGATTTGTATGTATATCCATATGTATATATGTATCTCTTCTTGGTGATGCAGGATTGCAGGTATCGAGTATCATCTCCACTTGGCTTCACAGGTCTGAGCAATCCCTCAAAATCCTCAATCATTATTGTTGTTACAGAGATATCACCAGGTTCCATGGGAAGGAACTCTACCTATGATCCTTTTATCCTTAGGTAGGGAGTTCCTGAGTCAGTCCCTTGTGTGGATGTACTCTGTGTTCTCTCATTTTATTGGTTTTGTGGATCTTGTAGTTGGTTTCTTGTCTTTTTGCATTCATTGAGAATGAGGTTTTGAGTATGCTAGCTCTAACTATCTTCATGGTATGTTCAATTTTGTTAGTAGATTATTGATGTGAATTATTGTTCATTTGAGGGTATGATTTAGTAATTTATCTTTATTAGTAGTTACTTATATGTACTAGTGTATCTTGTTAGGAATGAGTTAGTATGTGATTAAATCATGTGATTTTAATATCAATAATAATAAGGAATTTATGGTATTAATAATGTTTTAATATTAGTGGTAAATTCTAACTTATGTTAGTAGCTACCTAATATATATATCTCTATTATATTTTGTAAAGAATATGGATTAGAGTTTAAATAAATAATATGTTTTATAATAATAATATTCATAATATTTAAATATTTGTAATATTAATAATAATGTGTCTTACTTATGGTATATGTACCATAAGCATATGGGTGCACACATATGCCTATGAATACATATATAAATATATATAATTATATAATAAATTAATTATGTGAAGGAAATTATTATGAGACTATGGTAAGTCTATGTTATATTTATATTTGGGAAATGCCTTTGGTAAATTAGCATAATAAGTGAGTTAGTAAAAGTATTCCTAAAATATTTATTATCTATTTTTTCATCCTTAAATTTAGGAGACATAAATTAAAATCTTATTAAATAAAAAATTGTTTATCCCTTCACGGGAATGGTTTTGTAAACCATATTTTTTAACCATATTATTAACAGATGGATAGTTGCATTGGTTGGAATACCTATGCAACTACTCCCTCCAATCTATATATAGAAAGATCTCATGTGTGAGAGGGGGTTGGATATGAATTTTGGATTCACGAAGAAATATTGGAAGGTTGAGCATTTTTATTTGTAGGAAATTATATTAGTGAGGAGAGAATTCATTATTCTCTAAGGTTGGAAATTGGTTGCTTCCGGTAGAGGATGGAGATTGCACCCAGAAGGATTTGAAGGAGTGTTGGAAGCATTTGAGAGGATTGGATCCTTCTTCATCAACCGAATCCCACAGGACTCTAGGTTGGAATCCATCCTGAGAGATAATTCTCTTTTCTAATATGAACATTTTTTTTTTCTGTTCAAATGCTTCTCTATATGTTTTGCGTGTCTCCATAAGTTGCAGAACGTTTATACAAATGTCAACTGTTTTATACAAATATGCCATTAATGTTTATGATATATTATTATATATTATATTCTCGTAGCCATTTTTTCCGTTAATGTTTATGATGGTTTTTTTTGTATATTGTATTCTGTCAGCTATTTTTAGTTTATACAATTTCTATCATTTTGTAGTTATCTGTCATTATTGATTCAATCCCAAGTTGTGATTGTTTTGTTCCCATGTTCGAATTAGGGTTTGTTGTCATTATTAATTATTCCAGAGTTGTATTTAATCCTGAGTTCAAGTTAGTATTATTAAGGTTTTGTTATACAAATATATCATTTATTTAATTCTCTATCATAAAACATATGTGTGGGTTAGGGTTAGGCAGGAATAACATGGTATAACATTTAGATTATTTAATATTTATACAAGTATAACATAGTATAACATTTAGATTATTTATAGAAGTATGAATAACATGGTATAACATTTAGATTATTTATAGAAGTATAACATTTAAGTATATGTAATTTCTTATACTTTAAGTTATACTTGTATAAAGAAATTAGGTGCATTTCAGGATGTTTGAGATAGGTTTCAACTTCATAGGAGATAAGATGCAACTTCTAGATTTTAGATTTTTCAAAAAATCAGACTTAGTTAAATTTCAAGCACGAGAGGTGTTATGGTGCATTGTGTTTTGGTCTATGGAATTTTGTGTAAACTTTATATATGTTCATTACTTGTTTGGTGGAGGTTATATGGTGCATTTAGATGCTTTAATAGGGTTAGGATGTGTGTAGGAAGTAGGATTAAGGATTGTCTAGGAGGACCAGGACCATTCTAGGCCTCCCTACACATTCCTAATGTTTCTAAACATCCCTAAACTCTCCTATTCTTTTCTATTCATTGATTTTACTTCATGTATTAAGTGTTTATGAGGTATTTTATTTCTTGTATGATGTACTTGTGATGTGTGGGTTAAGGGTAGAAAACATAAGAACACTAAGTGAATGGCTCTTAGTGTGGGGTCGGGCCCCTAAGTGGATAGTACCAGGATAACCGACTGAAGAGTTAAATTTAACAAGTGATAATTTAATTAAAACTTATGGGAATGGGTTCAAACACTAAAAATATTAATATATGCCTCGCCCATGCCATTAGTGCTAGTAAAGGTTATGGATGGGAGTGGGAGAAGTTGCCTATGTGTAGGTACGATCAAATGGCGCTTGTCTGTACAAAAGGAATTTAGTTTCACATGTGCCTACTTGGGGGCTTGGGCCCAGAGTGGCTAGTACCAGGACAACCCAAGGGGTGAGGGCTATGCAATGACACTCACTTAGGTTTTTGCTTAGAGTTTCTACCAAGCCTTAGAACCTTTGGGAAAAGATTTATACTTTGATCTTCTTTTCATTTTCTATTTGGGAAAGGTTACCCAACCCTAGATATGGCCTAGCTATCCCTTCTTTGTGGACCTTGGTGTTTATCTCCTAGCATGGGGGAGTGGACCTTTTGGTATCCACATGGTTGGGTGGTAAATATTTTTATCGAGGTATCTTTTGCAGATGCAGTTCTTAAGGATTTGTGCTTGCTTATATTCCATTTTTGAAGAAGAAGACTTTGTACTTATCTTTCTTGATATTCAATTAAATGTGAAGTTATTGTTACCTCCCAAGAGGAGATGAATGTAATGTAATCATTGATGTATTTCAAAATGACGTATTTGGAATGGGTAGATTTAGGAAAAAGGGAAAAGGATGATGTGAACTTTATGTAAATAATGTATGTTGGAAAAGAAAGGGGATTTTATAAGATTTAAAGTAAAAGAGATTATTTTCTCATTATTTGTTTAGGAAAAATTAGGGAATCAATTGTGATGATGTCCTATGTGTAAAGGTTCAAATTCTTAGATGAATCTATTATGTGGTATTAATATTTTAAATGTTATATTTCTCATAAATGATACTTAGGAATGTAGATGGATTCAAATTTCAAATTGATGAAAAAGCACTTTGTATTTTCTTATAAAGAATCTACAAATGTTGTGATGTAGTTTGATTAAGAATTAAATCAAGTTTCTAGTACACTAAATAGACTTAAATGAATTGTGCATTAAATTAGAAGGGACCCTGGGAGGAATCTAAGTTAATCTATGGTTTGTTTATATAATTATTTTAAAAATTCAAAAAATTTCATAAATCATTATTTAGGTTTTCTTTTACAAAGAGAATCTTTGTTCTCTTCCCCGGTTCCCTTGCGGGGCATGACATTATCAATGTTGTTTTCATATCCTCATCATCAATCATTTTTATTGTTATTTGAGTGCATTCTCAAAGTTTATCAATGCCTTGTAGTTATTGAGATTTTTCCTAACCATGATCAAGATCATCAAATTTGATTCAATTTCATGTCCACATCATCAATTTGGTCAATCATTACTTAATTCTCTTCTACATGTAGATAACTGCTATTCTATCCCTAGGTCTTAATCATTTAATCATACTAATTCTGCCAATTAATTAATTTTATATTAATTAATTGTCACCTTTTCATGGATTATGGGATTTTCAATTCCTAAATTCCTAATTTCCATGTGGATGGAATAAATTAAATTCAAATATTTATAATTCATTTCCTACTAATTTTCCTCCATCTCCTTAATTTGTGCTTAATTTTCCTCCATCTCCACCTTCCTGATCCCTTTTTCCTCCTTTTGTGCTTCCTAATTGCCTACTAATTAGCCTCATCTTTCTTCTTCCATATTTTCCCCTAATTGTTCATTGATTTGTGCATGCTAATTTATGCACCAATTTGTCTTAATTATGACAATCCTTCTAAGTTGCACACTTGTTTCCATTTCTACATTTTGGCTCCCAATCTCTATAAAATGAGTCTAATTTTCCTTCATCATTTAACCACACTCCTAGTATTATCATTATCACCATTTTTCTTTCAATTATAGTGCATATTTTGTCAAGATCATAGAGGTACGTAATGTGCATTTCAATGGAGAAGAAAGGAGAACATGGGAGCTACACTTGAAAGGGTTTTTTTATGTTGTTTTGAACTCTTTGTTTTCAAGTGGATTTTATGGTAGATTAGATAGGTTTTCATATTGTTTGATATTTTTGGTTGTCTATAATATTCTCACTATGCCTTTTATAGATCCTATAGATAGTGACTTTGGCTTGACTTCTTGTGATCACATTAGAAGATTCAACTTATTTCTTTTCTCCCTTGATGATAATAACATTCACCCATTGTTCACTAGGTTTTATGATATTTGATTCATCATCCCATTGTATCTCTTGATCAAACATGAGATTGTCATGAAGTGTAAGAATATCACTAGTAGATTAATCATTGATGGATTATTTGTAGGGTTCAATCATGTAGATCACATTGTCATTGTCATTATAAGTGTAGTTGATCTTATTACCCTTGGAATTTGAATTTTATCCTTTCTCATAGTGGGGTAATGATTCTTTGAATGCCTTGTCATAATTGTTGGATTGATGACCACACACTTTGATTTTATCAATTTAAATCAAATCTTTAATGACATGCTTAAGCTTCATGCATTAATTCATCTTGTGTCCTTTTTTCTATGGAAATCACAATAATGGTCATCATTGCACCACTTTGGTTTGATCTGTGGTTCCCATGGTCTTGATTCTGGTAAAGTTATGATAATTTTGTCCAATAAAATATTTAGTACTACTTCTAGAGGTTCTCCAAGAGGACTAAAATTATGCCTAGGTTTGGAAAATCAAGGCTTGTCTCTATTTGATTCATTATTTCCTCTAGGATTTCATGTACTATTGTAATTTTTAGCCACTTGAAGGTTACTCAAGAGATTGAAGACAACCAAATTTTTTTTGATATTGGATTCTTCCATAACCCCATCATTCACCACATTATTATTCTTATTCCAATACTCGAACTTGTCTTTGTTGTTATTGTTGGAATTTTTGAAAGATTTGGTTTATTCTTAAAGTGCGATCTCCCCTTTCCTGACAAGAACTTCTTCAATCTAGATAGTGCTATCTATAAATCTATCAAAAGTAGCATGATTTTGCATTTGCAATGCATAATTCATTTCTAAGATCAGATTATTAATGAAGGTATCCATTTTTTCAGCTCTAGGAATTTGTCTAGGGTATCTTGTGAATATCTTTCTCCATTTTTTAAGAAATGTAATGAAAGATTCACCACTTCATTGTTTAGTGTTACACAAATCCAACATGGTGACATTGTGTTGAATGTTATATGAATATTCTTGGATGAATATTTTCACAAGCTCTTCAAATGTCTTGATTCTTGACGAGAGTTTGATGAACCACTCCATTTCTTGACCTCCAAGACTTCTAGGAAAGATTATCATTAAGTACATTTATTTGTGCATAAAATCCATACTAAGAGCATAAAACTCTCTTACATAATCCTGAGGGTCACCATTTCCATTGCACTTATCATATTTTACAATTTTGACATTGGGAGGAAATGATGGCTTTATTAAATATCTATCGAAAGGGAAAGGACATATGTGATCCAATGAGTAATTCTTCATTGGTTTATCCTTGCCCTTCTTGAGATCCTTGATCTTAGTTTGCAATGATAAAAGTTGTTTACAAAGAATAGATATGGGTGTTTCCACTTCTATCATTTTAAATTGATCAACATCAAAGTATTTAGGGAGTTTGACCCCCATGGCTTCTAGGTGCATAAAATACCTTTCTTTGTTAGCATCTAGGACTTCTTCCAACATTTTTTGGCACCTTTTTCTTTGTTGGAATTTCTTAAATTTGTCTTTAGTTGGATCTTAGTCATTGTTTGAACTATCATGATTACTATGATTGCTATGATCACTTTAATGGTCATGATCATGATGACCTCTCCAACCATTCTCTTCACGCGACATTCTAGGATTTTTTTTCTCTTCTTGATTGGTTGAATTAGGGGAGTCTTGAGAAAACATGGGATTCATTCTTGAGCCTTCTCTTTGGTCAAAAGTGATTAGAGGTATGTTGTTAGGATCTTTCTCAAAATAATATCAATTAGATCTTGTGTCAACCATGAGCTCAAGATAAATAGACTATGATCACAAGTTGCAATTAGTGATCTCCACTTTGTCGATAGAATTTGTATTGTTTGTCCAAAAATTGATTTGATTAATTGAAAATTTTTTATGTGATTTTGAAAAATCTAGGGTTTGATGATCCCTGATGGTGACTCCTACAATCAAATGAAAAGATTGATGAGACAACAAAATGACACAAGGATAATTGATTGGGACTACTTGAACAAAGTATAACCACACCAGGTGTATGAAGTCTATATTTTCACATTTTAAATGATCCGAGCTAAAAGGAGACTGAAAAGGTTGTCTGAATTGTAAAAATCCAAATTGACATTTGAGGTTAGAAAATCCTCTCTGTTTATGATGCGACATAACAATCCTAATGTGAAAATTGACAAATTCTGACATGAAGGAAGACACCTTTAATACAAATAAATATGCCAGACCATGTCAAAATATGTTGAACCAAAGATCTTAAAGACCCTGGTTTACACAAAATAGACTGATAGTCAATGTAAAACAAGGAAAACATGTCTATTTTTGCATAAAATAGAATGCTAGACAATACAAAAGTTTTTGGATCAGGAATAGTTTGCCACTAACTTAGTTGAAATTTTGACTTCTTTGAATGTGTTTGGGGATGAACTTTGACAATGTTTAGAATTGTGAACATGCACATCAGATGGAAGAAAACATTGTTTTAGTCTCTAGGGAGTCCTAACACATAGTGTATGTTCTTAGCCTTTTGAAGAAAAGATGATATTTTCATAGGTATAAAACATTGAAGACAATCCAAGAAAACTTTATCCCTAAGGATAATTTGGTCGAGTAGTCAAAAATATTTCTTGTATCTTTGTATTCCTTCATTTCACACATTTGTGTCACCCCCTAGAGGGCATCTGTATTTTTGAATTTCATGAGGGCTATGCAAAATATGGTCAGAAGAGGTTACACAATGAGACCTCTAAAGCCATATTATTTTCTTTAAAACACCCAAGGAAATACATATGATGAGTTTCTTCAGGAGATATTATTCCTCCTTCTTTCTCAATGATTATGTCCACTTTCATAGGTGAACTAGGTAAAAGCTACTACAATATGGTTTCTAGTTACGAATTTTGTTCAAAGATATCTTTTGTTAACCATGCAAGGAAATGTTGTTGCGCAAGAACAATTGAGACCTATAGTCCCAAGAATGCCAAGAAGAAGATAACTATTCCCTTTGAGACTTTAATCTCAAAGAGGTATTTGATCATAGTGGGTTAGAATGGATGGATTTTCCTTGTTCCCACTTGAGTCATTCCTATGATATTTTCTCATCATGAAAAGCTTACTAAGGGTAAATGAACAAAATAAAAATTGATGGAAATTTTGAGGTCTAGATTTATGATTTTCCTTCAAGAGAAAAAGAGCATATTCTCCTACTATATTTGTTTCTCCCAAATACATAAGGCACGCAGTTAATTCCCCATGGATAATTTTCAAATGACAAGTCAAATACTTCTAGGTTTTTGATTTTCCAAGAATGGAAAAGAGCATAATCACCGAATATTTGACAAATCAAAGAAAAATTACCACTAATTTAGATAAGTTCCTAGAAATCAACTAATGAAGACACACATGTGTGTTTGGTTGATAATCAATAGGCAACCTGCAACCACAACTTTATCAATAATTTGGATTCAATTTATTTTCAATGTCTTGCAACCAAAATCCATTAGTAGTCTTCCAAAATTATTTGAGATATGAGACTTTGACAGATGTATCTTGGAAAAAATGAACTATGTAGACTAGTTAGGCTGCAACAAGACATGATTAGAATTTATAACCCAAAATCCAATTACAATCAAACATAAAAATGCACTTTGTTTTCCATGCAAAGAAACAGGTCAAACCATACAAAAAATGCCAGTGTCGCGCAAAAATAGGAAAATGATGTAAAATTTAATATGAATAACTTTGATATTTAGTATGAACTAAGAATACCATATGAACTAAGGTATATGCATGCATGAAGAAAGAGTCAGATAAAAAATTATCCATATTTTCATATGAAGTATAATACTGTGCAATACAAAAATTCATGACATAAATGAGTTTCATACAAAGCGATTTACCAGAACATGAGAAAATGTTATGGTAGAGACCTATCAATACATGAAATTTGATCAAATTAAGGTCAAATTTTGAGGTCTATCCCCATGGTGGGTGCCAAAAATGTGATGTTGAATATGTGTACCTAAAAATCTTGGACTTCAACATCTCAATAAACCTTTAATTTCATGGTTAGTTGATTAAATCATCATAAAATGTATACAAAACTAATGAAGAAAGATCTATTGCCTCCTAATTAAGGTGAGTTTGATCTAAATTTGGATAAATCTCTTATAATTCAGCTTATGTGATTGACTAAGCTAGCTTCAAATGGAGTATTTTAACACAAATAATGCATCTACAATGCAAATTGAGGGTAAATTGATGAAGAAAAATATAAATTATGCTATGAAATGATCAAATTAAGCCACATTTATGATCTACATGCCATAATTAGAAATCTAGAATGATGAATTAGTCATAAAATGATACTAAAATATACTCAATTCTCATAAGAATAATTGAATTATTTTAGCATTATGTGTTTTCTTGAATTCTAGATGTGAATTATGCTTGAATTGGCTCCCTTTTATACAAAATTAGGAGAAATCAGTGGTTCAGATTTTAAGTTGATCAATGGCCAATATTTTAATCCAATTGTGATGTGAGTGTTCCAAGGCTTTCTTGCACTACTACTAAGAGACCTAGCTTGTCTCTTCTAGGAACCTAGTCTCCTCTAGGTCCTGATTGGCTTAGATGATTAACTAAGTCCAATTCTAACTCTTCTCTAAGAGTTCTTAATATTTGTGCTTAACCTTGAAAGACTAACACCCTATAGATAGTACAATCATTCAACTTCACTTAGAAAGCTCTAAGTGCCAATCCTTCACAAACTTCATTCTTCTTTGCAGGGATGTTTTCCATTATGAAAAAATTCATAACTTTTCCAATTTGATCCATTTTAGAAGGATCTTGAATCATATCCTTACCGGCTTCAATGGTTCATCATTTAGAGACCTTAAAAATAGGCCTAATCCTTGTAGCCTTTTGAAGAGGCTTTTTTCCAATTCTAGGAAAACTTTTCTAAAGACCCTAAGAATCTAAAACCAGATTTGGATACCCATTTGAAATTTTTAAAAGATTATGTTGGTTTTAGGGCCTGACAACCTCTGTACACTGGCTTCCTATAAACTAGGGCAAATAGGGCTAATAGGCCTAGTTTTTAGGACTGACTGTAACCTTGTAGAAATATTTCTCAAAAATTAATCTTAGTGATTGATATGAACCCAACCTTCATAGTATGTTGATTTATGATGAACACCTTCTAGAAATTGTACTTGTGCCATACAATACCCTTCTACCTTGCAAGAAATCTTCTCTTCTTCACAATCTAAGCCTCTAACCGGGCATTATCAGCTCGCCTAGGGCCTAGCAATAAAAATACCTCTCCACATCTCCATGAATCCTAATCATAAACATATGTACACTAATGAGTCCCCTAGCATTTCCATCTACCCTTAGGTGTTTCCCATGGTTAGATTTCATGGGGGAGCCATGAATGCTCAGACTGGTCAAAATAGGACCAGTGAGAACTCTAAAACAAAAACAATTTAACTGACACAATATATCTACTCAAAAAAACTTGATCCTTGAAAAAAAATGTCTTCAAATATCCTAAATAACACTATGAAATATTTAACTTAGCACTTTCAATCCATTAGATATGACTGCTATCACAAAAGCTCGGGATATTCCTGGTAATAGTGTTGCAGAGCTCTATTATCAAACTCAAAACTATTACAATGCATGTCTCTCCTCAAGATTCAAGTCTTGGATAATAGTAGATTCCATCTCCATGTTTTTAGGGCCTGTTGGCTGATCTCCACCTCCTATACTCAAGGGAATCCAAGGATAACCGAGTTGCATGCAACATTTGCAATAATTGCAAATGTTGTCATGACAACTTTTCAACAACATTTGTCATCTTTCTCTATGCCTTTATCCTATTTCTTAGGACCTCTATCCTTACTATATTTTGAGGAACCAACTCATTTAATGACCTTGTGGCATCTCTATAAAATCCATTAACATCATTTATGTGCCTAAGACACATTGAAGACTCTAAACTTACCTCAAGCTTCTAACACTAAGAAAATTAAAGACTACTAACATTGGCTATTTGTGTGACCTTAGTCCTAATGAATAACTCACTTAGCCAACATTTCCATGACTGTATAAGGTCTAAAAAAAAACTACTCTACTCCTCTTGGCTTGGCTAGAGTCAAGTGCAAGCCAAAAAAACTAAGCATGGAGGTTAACCTAGGTGTTCTCCTACACCATCCCCCCCCCCCAAAAAAAAGTTCAATCCACCCTTGGATTGATGATGCTTGGATCAATCCCCATCTTCTTGAACTCTAACTCCTTTATCCATACTACATCAACATCCATTTTCCCATGCTTCTTGATGAGATTTTCTTTATACTCTTTGGTCCTAGTCTTTTTATAGACCCTTGTGTCGAACACACTATCAGCCCCTATGACTGTAGCAGTAGGTAATTGTAGATCTTCCACATCTCTGATCACTTCATGAAGGTTTTGATCCATATATTGTTGTGGTCCTTTTTAATGGACTAAGTTTGCAATGTTAAAAATAGGGGACAGTCCACTATCTTCTAGGAGCTCAAATTTGAATGCATTATCCCCATACTTCACCAAAATAAGGGACTCCCTTTTGCAGTCTTGAATTGTTAAGATGCACCATAACCAAGTCACCTACATTGAATTGAACTATCCTTCTACTTTCATCCACCTTGGCTTTGTGTTTCATGGTGTCCTCTATCAAGGTCTTCCTCACTATATCATGTATCTCTTGCATAGCATATGCAAAATCATCAGCATATCCACTTCCCTTCACTCCATCCTTCAAATCCCTTAGTTCATAAACACCTCTAGGATGTAGTCCATAGACTATTTCAAAGGTAATCTTCCCAGTGGATCTGTTTATAGTGTCATTGTAGGCATATTCAGCTTGTCTAATCAACTGATCCCACTGTTCACCATATTCCTTGGTCAAGCACCTTAGCAAATTTCCAAGGCTTCTGTTGACAACCTTGGTCTAACCATTAGTTTTGGGATGGTAGGCTGATCCAAAGGACAAGTTAGTGCCTAACCTTTGCCAAAAAGTCTTCCAAAAATGACTCATGAATTTAGTGTCTCTATCTGACACAATGCTGATAGGTAACCCATGGATTCTCACTATCTCTTTGAAGAAAAGAGAGGCTATTTGACTAGCATCATTAGTGGTCCTGCATGGCACAAAGTGAGCCATCTTGCTAAATCTATCCACAACCACATAGACACTATCCATGCCTTGTCTTGTCTTGGGTAACCCAACTATAAAATCCATACTCAAGCATTCCCATGGCCTAGTAGGAATAGGTAGTGGTTGGTAAAGGCCTTCATTTGAAGAAGTGCCCTTGGCATTTTGACATACCACACAAATTTCCACATACCTCCTAAAATCAAGATTCATCCTTGGCTAATAATAGAACCTTTGAACAAGTTCTTGAGTCTTAGTGATCCCAAAGTGACCACTCAAAGCACCATTATGCTTTTCTTGAATCAAATTCTCTCTAATAGAGCCTCTAGGAACACATAGTTGATTCCCCTTAAACAAAAGATCACTTTGAAAAGTATACACAACATATCTAATATGAAAATGATTCTTGTATTCATCACATACCTTGTAAATATCTAAAAAATCTTCATCATCGCCATATAGATCCTTGAAATGATCTATTCTCATGCTCTTCAACTGAATTTCCTGAATTGTGAGAGCTCTTCTTGACAATGCATCTACCACTTTATCGAGGACACCTTTCTTGTGTTTAATATTGAAGGTGTAAGCTCAAAGGTACTCAACCCACTTCATGTGCTTGTGACTCAACTTCTCTTGTGAATTCAGGAAACTAAGTGCTTGATTGTCTGAATACACAATGAACGCCAATTAACACATTTCTAGCATCACACTCAATGGTGAAAAGCTTCTCAAAGCTTGGCAACACTAAAATAGGTTGGGTAGCTATCTTCTCCTTCTGCAACTCAAAGCTTTTATTAGCATTCTCATTCCATATAAACTTAGTTTTCATTCCTCCCTTGATTGTGTCTAACATAGGAGCACAAATTTCACTAAATTGCCTTATGAATTTTCTATAATATTGTGCAAGGCCACGAAAAATCCTTACCTCTGTTGTTGTCCTTGGAGTAGGCCAATTCATGATAGCCTCCACTTTTCTCTTATCCATTTTCAGATTTCCATGTGATAAAAAAAATCCAAGGTACACTAGCTTTCTTTTGATGAATTCACACTTCTCTAAGTTGATCATCAACTTCTCCTCATGTAGCTTCTTGAAAACAATATCAAGATGTTCTAGGTGCTCACTCCTTGTCTTTCTAAAAATTAGTATATCATCCATATATACCACTACAAACTTTCCTATACAGTCTTTGAGAACTTCATTCGCAAGCCTCATGAATGTGGAGGGGGTATTAGATAATCCAAATGGCATGACAAGCCATTCATATAGCCCTTCATTGGTCTTGAAGGCTATTTTACACTCATCTCCTTCATGTATTCTTATTTGGTGGTAGCCACTCTTCAAGTCTATCTTGCTATAGTACTTAGCTTCACCTAGACAATCCATTAAGTCTTCAATCCTAGGGATAGGGAACCTATACCTTATAGTTATCCTATTGATAGCCCTTGAATCAATACAAAGCCCCCAAGTTCCTCCTTTCTTAGGTGAAAGTATAGTAGGTATGACACATGGACTAATTCTCTTTCTAATTAGGCCTTGGTTTAGGAGTTCTTGTATTTGTCTTGCTATTTCCTCATTATTTATCTTGCTATTTCCTCATTTTGTTGAGGGGTCATCTTGTAGGCTACTTTGTTAGGTAGGGTGGCTCCTGGGATAAGATCTATCCTATGACTTATGGCTCTTTTAGGGGGTAAGGCTGATGGTTGTCCATTACTTACAATACCTTGGTAAGTCTACAGCATGTCTTGAATCTCCTTTGGTAACTCTGTCTTCTTAGTCACCTTGCCTTCATCTCCTTCTCTCGATCTTAACACCAATGCATAGCCAACTCCTTCACTCTCTTCCATGGCTTGTAAGAACTCTTTTTCACCCACCATAAGTACATTTGGACCCACTTTCTTCACCTCAGTGTCCTCCAATAATGACTATATTTTTAAGGTCACATTGTCCTTCTTGAAAGAATAAGAATTCTTTCCTCTGTGTGTGTGAAAATTGTACCTGATCTGTAAACACAACACTTCAGTAAAACATTAGAGGTTAGCTATAATCAAAATCATGCAAAATTGAAATCCAATCTAACCAAGCAATTTACTGCCTTCTAATAGGTGCGAGATTGATGTTCTCAGATTGTAATCGAGATTAGTGACCTAGACGACACCTAAATGAAGGATTTGAATGCAATTGATCTAGATATGAATTGAATGCAATTAATCTATTTTTTTGGATTTTCTATGCAATAAGAATGAAAAACTGATATGAAACTATGCTAGATGAAATTGATATGCTATGAATGCTATTGAAAATTGATATGCAATGCTAGTCTAACAATGATATGCAATATGAATGCAAAAATAAGATTGATCTCACAAAGATGTCAATTCGCAAGAGCTTTGATTCTTCACTTCCAATTCTCCAACGTGATTGTGCAAAAATATGAGATGCTTGGATACAAATTTGAAAGATGATTGAGAGATGAATTATGAAGAGATGAGCCTTGTTTTTATAGAAATCTAGGGCTTTGGAGGTGCATGAAAAAAAGCCATAAATCACTCAAATAACTCAGGTTGATTTTTGAGTAATTTTTAAATAACAGATAATTAAGTCACAAAAATCATGCAAAAGCACAGTTCAACTCGAATTAGAAGTTTAGATCAACTTTAAAACTCAAAAAGATGTTGAGTTTCAAAAAGCTAACAACTTGCATTGATTTTCCAATTTGAGTTTAACTGTTTCTTGAATGTGCACATGGATAATTATGATTTAATAAATAAATAAAATGATTTATTCTCAACTTAACTGATTTTTGAAATAAAATAATTAATTTATGGGTTAATTAACTATTTTATCAAAATTTTATTAAAAACTATATTATTAAATAATGACAACTTGCTTTAATTAATTAAATAAAAATTTAATCAATTATTCATAAGATATTAGATTTATTGTCAAAATTAAATAATACAATTAATAATAGATAGAATTAAATTTAATTAAACAATTAAGTGGCAAATATTAAATCTAATTAATTAAATATGCAAAATATTTAATTAATCAAATTTTAGGATAAATGTGATTTATTGCCAAATAATTATAAAATTAAAGATAATTATGATAATTAGGAATATTGCTAGGAATATTCCCCAATGCAAAATTTAAGATAATCAATTATGATTCGATGATGTTTAGATGTGCCTTAGGTTAGGACTTTGATGTCGATTTCGTTCGAATTGTAAATGTAGGAGGTTAATGAACTTATAGCCCATTTTTGGGGTATTACATTTTGCCCCTCTTTGAATTACTATGCGAAGCGCAGTGGTTCAAAGAAAGTTTGTGTTTGATAAAGATATGAAACTGATGTTTGAAATTGATAGTTGATATGAGACAGAAGCTGATTGATATTGATTTGATATGGAGATAATAGGTCCTGAATGACCAAAGATAATGTTTACTATAACAGAAAATGAACCTAAGATTGCGAAAAAGTGTCAAAATGCCTGATTCCAAACCTTAGGATTGCAAAGAAGTGAGTGACCCGTTCTAGACTCGATTGTCTTAGTAGAACTAGCAGGTATCACATGCAAACCCTTCAGTTGCCGAAGAACCAAGGAAAGAACACTATGATCCGATGGTTGCAAAAATTGATACAGTTTACAAGATTAGGAGGATACCAGATTGATATGGATCAACGAATCTGATATGCCCCAAGTGATGATAGATTTGCCCCAAGCGATGAGGACTTTTGATGAATCAACAACTAGATGTGATTGTTTGTCTTGATTACTGATGAAAGATATTGATAGATTTAATTGACAGACTTTGAATGATGTGCAATACCATGCCCCCTTCGGGATTAAAATTGAAATCTGACAAGAAAAGTCAGCGTTGATAGTTGAGAAACATGTTAATTGATTTGAAAAGTGGTTATACACGTTCAAGAACACGTTCTGCATCATTTGGAGGTCCTGGAGACCAAGTTGGACTAGGTTAAACCATGATTTGACCATGGTTGACCAAGTTGAAATTTTGATAGTTTGATGTTAGATAATCAGTTAAGTTGAATACTGTATTTCTATGATGATTGAAGGTTGATTATGCAAGTAGTTAATAATATGAATGATCTCAGATTTGAATTTTGATCCCGAAAAAGGATTCTACTTGCTATTCCATTGGAGGAACCTTCGTGTGAGATTTAGCTCTTGTTAGATTTGAAGAATTGATATGAAGAATTGTTTAAGCTTTGAAGTTCATTTAGTCATTGTGAGATCATGCAAAGATGCAAAATGCAAAGAAGCATGCAATATGAAATGCAACCTAAGACCTAGGACCTAGTCACTGATCATGTGTCGATTTGTTATCATCATTGAACTTTTAGGTAACTAGAGAAATCAATACAATGCCCACTAGCTATGAAACCATAGACATATGAATATTGATTTGTATGCGCAAGAATCAATACAACACCCACTGGTCAACAACCATGGATATATGAATATTGATTTTGTTTTCAGAATGTCAGATTAGATATAAGCACCAAGGCACAAACACCAGGATGACCTGAATATCTTGTCCATTTTGATATAGCAATTTGTATAAGCATCAAAACATAAACGTCGTGATGACTGGAATACTCCTTGCATTGCAAACACATCAAACAGTCAAGACATCATTCTAAATCCAATGTGAATTACCCGTAGTGACCCTTTATCATTCACATCCTTAGGCAAGATCGCGTTTCATAGTAGGAGAAAGAATTCACTTCAAAAAGATAATAGTTAGATCAAACATTCTTTGAATTTTCCGGGTATCAATGGTCGAGGTACGCATGGCCATCCAATTTGAGATAGAGGCTCTTATAGTCGGACACCATTTCAATTCAAAATTTCCAAAGATGTTAGATTTTCAAATACAAGCAGAAGACAAAGAAAAGGTTATGCCCCCAGTCATCACTCTCTAAATCCTGTAAAGGACATCATTGAGGAGCTTGAAGGGACACGATATGCAAAAATCTCAATGCAAATCAGCAAGCATACAAGGAGATAAAAGCATGAAGCACAAATTGTTTTCAGTTTGTTTTGATGTTTGATTGTTGTAGATGCAAAATCCTTTTTGGAGACGAGACAGACCGACTGACTCAACTTGAAGCTTCGAAGGACTCTGACTGGATAGGATATGTCTAAGATACATTGGAGGCCATAGGATATGACATTGATTGCCCCCAAGTTTGAACATTGATAGGATACAGACGCGCAAGCTGATTGGTGTACAAACTAACTTATTGAAAACTGGAAATGCAGAAACAAACCGGGAGATATGTACAAACTAAAGCAAGACTGAAAGCTAGGAAAGACCAAGATTGCACTGATAGATGGAGCATTTGGAACAAGTGGCGCCCGTTTGCTGGGTTTTCACCATCTTGGCAGAGATTTTATTTTTGCTACCAAGGCGCCTGTTTCCAGGTTTTCACAAGGCACTTTTTCTTTTTTTCATTTTTTTTGTATTTTTTATTTTTTCAATTTTTTTGTACTTTTGATATTTTTTTATTTTTTTGAATTTTTGAATTATGAAGAGATGAGCCTTGTTTTTATAGAAATCTAGGGCTTTGGAGGTGCATGAAAAAAAGCCATAAATCACTCAAATAACTCAGGTTGATTTTTGAGTTATTTTTAAATAACAGATAATTAAGTCACAAAAATCATGCAAAAGCACAGTTCAACTCGAATTAGAAGTTTAGATCAACTTTAAAACTCAAAAAGATGTTGAGTTTCAAAAAGCTAACAACTTGCATTGATTTTCCAATTTGAGTTTAACTGTTTCTTGAATGTGCACATGGATAATTATGATTTAATAAATAAATAAAGTGATTTATTCTCAACTTAACTGCTTTTTGAAATAAAATAATTAATTTATGCGTTAATTAACTATTTTATCAAACTTTTATTAAAAACTATATTATTAAATAATGACAACTTGCTTTAATTAATTAAATAAAAATTTAATCAATTATTCATAAGATATTAGATTTATTGTCAAAATTAAATAATACAATTAATAATAGATAGAATTAAATTTAATTAAACAATTAAGTGGCAAATATTAAATCTAATTAATTAAATATGCAAAATATTTAATTAATCAAATTTTAGGATAAATGTGATTTATTGCCAAATAATTATAAAATTAAAGATAATTATGATAATTAGGAATATTGCTAGGAATATTCCCCGATGCAGAATTTAAGATAATCAATTATGATTCGATGATGTTTAGATGTGCCTTAGGTTAGGACTTTGATGTCGATTTCATTCGAATTGTAAATGTAGGAGGTTAATGAACTTATAGCCCATTTTTGGGGTATTACATCCTCCATCATGTATGGCTTGGTAGTCAAATTTCCATGGTCTACCTGGGAGAAAATGGCATGCATCCATAGGCAACACATCACACAAAACTTTGTCTTTGTACCTTCCAATGGAGAACTCCAGCCATGCTTGTTCATTCACTAACACATGTTGGCCTTTATTGAGCCAAGTGACCTTGTAAGGATTGGTGTGGGGTATCCTTGTCAACTTTAGCTTGTTGACTGCTTCCTCTGACACAATGTTGTTAGTAGAGCCTGAGTCAATGATGACCCTACATACTTTCCCCATCATCTTGCACTTTATCCTAAATAAAGACCTCCTTTGGCTCGGCTCTTCCTTCACTTGCTCTTTTATCAAAGTTCTCCTCATCATAAGATTTTCTCCTTCCTCTGAATTCAATGGTACTTCAGCATGCTTCTCTGCTACATTAGACTCATCTTGAACTAGGTTATCTCTCTTGTCACCTCCTTGTGAAGAGCCACCTTTCTCTGGACATCTATAGGTAGGGTGCCCCATTTGATTGCAATGGTAGCACTTCATATTGGCAAAGTAGTTGCCTCTTCCTCCTTGTTCACCATTCCTTCCTCTAGAGCTAGAGTTAGAACTCCTTCCTCTACCACCTCTACTTGAGCTTCCTTCTTGCTACTCAATGAATTTTATGTCTCCTTGAGTCCTTGTTTCAGAACTTCTCCCACCATAACCACCTCTTTTCCCTCTACTATCCTTGCCTTTACCTTTACCTTTGGAGGTTTATTGTTTCCTTCTACTTTAATCTTCTATCTTCAAGGCCATTTGATAGCATTGGTGAATGGATTTGAAGTTCACTAGACTCATCTCTTCTTGAATAGACCATTTGAGACCATTCAAGTACCTTGCAAGCTTGATGCTTTCCTCTTCAACTACCTTAGATCTCAAACATAGCTTTTGAAACTCCTCAGTGTATGCTTGGACATCTAAATCCTTTTGTCTAAGATTGTGTCTCCTCCTATGAAGCTAAACTTCATAGTCATCAGGAAGGTAGGTCTGCTTCACTTTGGATACCATGCCCTTCCATGTCACTATAGGATCTTTTCCATCCTTTTCCCTCTCAGTTTGCACAAACTTCCACTAAGTAAGAGCTGAACCTCTTAGTCTAGACTTAGCCACCACAACTTTTTGTGCCTCTGAGATACCATCAAATTCAAAATGGTTCTCAATGCTGTCAATCCATTCAACAACTGAATCTATATCCATTTGTCCACTAAATAGTGGCACACCTTCCAAAGCTTTGCCACTCAATGCTTCCAATGCTTTTAAGAATGGCTCCGCAAGAAGAACATGGTCAGGTGTTGGTGCTTCCTCCCCCAACTCTAATTCCTTCTCCCTTGCTTTAGCTTCTTCCTTTTGGTCAATTTTGTCTTTGACCTTATCAACTTTGTCTTGGACTTCACCCAAGGGCTGCTCCATTTGAGCTAGTCTTTCCCTTAACAACTTGTTATCTTCTTCTTGTTCCTCAACCTTCTTGGCTAACTCAGTGTTAGTCACCATGGTTTTATCTTCTACTAATCCACTTGGTGTATTTTCTCCCACTGATTGATTAGGTTGTAACATCCACCACAAGCTTGATCAATACAAGCTCTGATACCAATATGATGTGAGTGTTCCAAGGCTTTCTTGCACTACTACTAAGAGACCTAGCTTGTCTCTTCTAGGAACCTAGTCTCCTCTAGGTCCTGATCGGCTTAGATGATTAACTAAGTCCAATTCTAACTCTTCTATAAGATTTCTTAATCTTTGTGCTTAACCTTGAAAGACTAACACCCTATAGATAGTACAATCCTTCAACTTCACTTAGAAAGCTCTAAGTACCAATCCTTCACAAACTTCATTCTTCTTTGCAGGGATGTTCTTCATCATGAAAAAATTCATAAATTTTCCAATTTGATCCATTTTAGAAGGACATTGAATCATATCCTTATCGGCTTCAATGGTTCATCATTTAGAGACCTTAAAAATAGGCCTAATCCTTGTAGCCTTTTGAAGAGGATTTTTTCCAATTCTAGCAAAAATTTTCTAAAGGCCCTAAGAATCTAAAACTAGTTTTGGATACCCATTTGAAAGTTTTAAAATATTATGTAGGTTTTAGGGCCTGACAACCTCTATACAGTGGCTTCCTATAAACTAGGGCAAATAGGGCTAATAGGCGTAGTTTTTAGGACTGACTGTAACCTTGTAGAAATATTGCTCAAAACTTAATCTTGGTGATTGATATGAACCCAACCTTCATAGTATGTTGAGTTATGATGAACACCTTCTAGAAACTATACCTGTGCCATACAGTTCCCTTCTACCGTGCAAGAAATCTTCTCTTCTTCACAATCTAAGCCTCTAACCGGGCACTGTCAGCTCACCTAGGGCCTAGCAATAAAAATAGCTCTCCATATCTCCATGACTCCTAATCCTAAAAATATGTACATTAATGACTCCCCTAGCATTCCCATCTACCCTTAGGTGTTTCCCATAGTTAGATTTCATGGGGGAGCCATGAATGCTCGGACTGGTCAGAACACGACCAGTGATAACTCTAAAACAAAAACAATTTAACCGAAACAATATATCTACTAAAAAAAAATGTTCCTTGAATGAAAATGTCTTCAAATATCCTAAAGAACACTATGCAATCACTAACTTAGCACTTTCAATCCATTAGATATGATTGTTATCACAAAAGCTCAGGATATTCCTGGTAACAGTGTTGTAGAGCTCTATTATCAAATTCAAAACTATTACAATGCATGTCTCTCCTCAAGATTTGAGTCTTGGCTAATAGTAGATGCCATCTCCATGTTTTTAGGGCTTGTTGGCCAATCTCCACCTCCTATACTCAAGGGAATCCAAGGATAACTCAGTTGCATGCAACATTTGCAATAATTTGAAATGTTTTAATGACAACTTTTCAACAACATTTGGCATCTTTCTGTATGCCTTGATCCTATTTCTTAGGACCTCTATCCTTACTAGATTCCGAGGAAACAAATCATTTAATTACCCTATGGAATCTCTATAACATCCATTAACATCATTTATGTGCTTAAGACACATTGAAGACTATAACCTCACCTCAAGCTTCTAACATTAAGAAAATTAAGGACTACTAACATTGGCTATTTGTGTGACCTTAGTCCTAATGACTAACTCACTTAGCCCACATTTCCATGACCTTCTTGTGTGTGTAAATTTTGTACCTAGCTATAGACACAACACTTCAGTAAAACATTAGAGGTTAGCCAAAAACCAAAATCGTGCAATAAAATGGAAACTAAACTAACCAGGGGATTTACTGCCTTCTAGTAGGTGCAAGTATGATACTCTCAGATCAGACCGAGACCAGTGACAATGCAACACCTAAATGAAGGATTTGAATGCAAAGAATGAAAGATTATGTGAATGCAGATTATTCTATATTTTTGGATTTTCTATGCAATAATATGGAAAACTGTATGAAATTAATCTAGAATGAATGAAATTGGAATGCAGATTTGATCTAAAAAATGTTATGAATGAGTACGAAACTATGAATAAGAAACTATGTAAAAACTAAATGATCAACTATGAAAGATCTCACAAATCGCTTGTTGCAAATGCTCAATCCTTCAATCACCAATTCGCTAGAGTAATTGTGTAAATTTGAGTGTTGTAATTATGAAGAGTTGAGCCTTTTTTTTATAGAAATCCAGGGCTTTGAGGATGCAATAGAAAATCCATAAATCACTCTTGATAAACTCAAGTTGATTTTTGAGTTATCAGGAAATCAGAGATAATTAACTCACAAAATCATGCAAAAGCATGTAAGAACAACTTTTTAACTCAAATTAGAAGTTTAGATCACCTTTGAACTCAAAATAGAGTGTTGAGTTTCCAAAAGTTAACAACTTGCATTGATTTCCTGATTTTGAGTTTAACTGCTCTTTGAATGTGCACAATTAATTATGAATTAATTAAATAAATTAAGTGATTTATTCTCAACTTAACTGATTTTTGAATTAAAAATAATTGATTTATGGGTTAATCAATTATTAAATCAAACTTTATTCAAAAACTATATTATTAAAAATTGACAACTGATGTGAATTAATTAAACAAGAATTTAATCAATTAGTCATAATATTTTTGATTTATTGTCAAAATTAAATAATACAAATTAAGAATAAATTAATTAAATAATTAAGTGGCAGTATTAAATCTAATTAATTAAATATTCAGAATATTCAATTAATCAAACTTTAGGATAAATAGGATTTATCACCAAATAATTATCAAATTAAGAATAATTAGGATAAATAGGAATATTACTAGGAATATTCCTTGATGCAAAATTTAGGATAAAACCAATTAGGATTCAATAATGTGCAGATGTGCCTTAGCTTAGGACTTTTGATGTCAATTTCATTTGAATTGAAGATGTAGGAGGTTAATGAACCTATAGCCCATTTTTGGGGTATTACACTTTGCCCCTCTTTGTATTACTGTGTGAAGCGCAGTGGTTCAAAGATAGTCTGTGTATGATAAAGATGTATGAAATTGATTTTTTTTGAAAGATGAACCAATTCTGAGATAGAAATCAATTGAACAATTTAAATATTCAAGATTTGAGATTTAGGTCCCGAGTGACCAAAGATAATGTTAACTATAGCAACAATGAACCGATCATTACGAAAAAGTGTCAAAATGCTTGATTCTGAACCTTATGATTGTGAAGAAGTGAGTGACCAATTCCAGACTTGAATGTCCTTGTATGAATCATATTGGTATCACATACTAAACCCATCAGTTATGAAGAACCAAGGAAATGATGCTAATGAACTGATAGTTACAAAAGCTGATATAATTTACAAGATAGATTTAGGATACCAAATTGTAATAGATTTGCCCCAAGCGATGAGGACTTTAGATGAATCAACAACTAGATGTGGTTGTTGTCTTGATTACTGAGAGAAAGATTTGACTGACAAAATTGAGTTATAGACTTTGAATGATGTGTGTGTGTGTGTGTGAATTTTGTACCTAGCTGTAGACACAACACTGCAGTAAAACATTAGAGGTTAGAAAAAACTAAAATTTACAAGTAATTGAAACTATGCTAACCAAGCAATTTACTGCCTTCTAGTAGGTGCGAGTATGATGTTCTCATATTGAAATCGAGATCAGTGACAATGCAACACCTAAATGAAATATTTAAGATGATGAAAGCAATGAAATATGAATACAAATTAATCTATATTTTTGTATTTTCTATGCAATAAGAATGATAAATTATATGAATCTAAGCTATAATGTATGAAATTGAGTTTGAATGTATATTTAATCTAAGAAATGCTATGAATACATATAAAAATCTATGATATGAATTCTGTACCTAGCTGTAGACACAACACTTCAGTAAAACATTAGAGGTTAGCAAAAATTGAAATCTACAAGTAATTGAAACTATGCTAACCAGGTGATTTACTACCTTCTAGTAGGTGCGAGTATGATGTTCTCAGATTGAAATCGAGATCAGTGACAATGCAACACCTAAATGAAGGATTTAAAATGATGAAAGCAATGAAATATGAATGCAAATTAATCTATATTTTTGTATTTTCTATGCAATAAGAATGAGAAATTGTATGAATCTAAGCTATAATGTATGAAATTGAGTTTGAATGTAGATTTAATCTAAGAAATGCTATGACTACATATAAAAATCTATGATATGAAACTATGAATGCTCAAAACAATAAATGAAAATCTCACAATATTCTTGATTCGCAAAAGATTGATTCTTTAGTCACGAATTCGCTAGAGTGAGGATGCAATTTCAAGGTGTTGATTGTGAAGAGCTGAGCCTTGATTTTATAGAAATCTAGGGCTTGAGGATGCATTGAGAAAAGTGATAAATCACTCTTGATAAACTTAGGTTGATTTTTGAGTTAACAAGAAATTAAGAATATTTAATTCATAAAATCATGCAAAAGCAGTTTTTATCTCAAAATAGAGCTTTAGTTCTCTTTTTCAACTCATCATCAGATGTTGAGTTTTAGAAAGTTTACAAATTGAAATTAGCAATTTTTTTAAAGTTGACTACTTTTGTGATTGTGCATGATTTAATATGAATTAATTTAATAAATAAAGTGATTTATTTTCCACTTAACTGATTTTAAATTAAAACAATTGATTTATGGGTTAATCAATTATTAAATCAAACTTTATTCCAATTAAATCATTAAATTTGACAACTTTGATTTTAAATCAATTCAATAAATAGCCAATTGATTGTTTGTAGGAATTTTGATTTATTGTCATAATAAAAACAATATTAATTAGGGATAAATGCAATTAAATCTAATTAAATAATTAAGTGGAAGAATTAAATTAATTAATTAAATATTCATCATATTCAATTAATCAAATTTAGGATAAATGAGATTTATTGCCAAATAATATTTAATTAAAAATAATTAGGATAAATAGGAATATTGCTAAGAATATTCCTCGATGCAGAATTAAGATAAAATTAATTAGGATTTTGATGTGAAGATGTGCCTTAGGTTAGGACTTTTGTATCAATTTCATTCGATGTGTTGATAGAGGATGTTAATGAACCTATAGCCCATTTTTGGGGTATTACATTTTGCCCCTCTTTGAATCACTATGCGAAGTGTAGTGGTTCAAAGAATAATCTATGTATGATAAAGATTTTGAGATTGATTTGAAAGATTAACTGATTTCGAGACAGAAATCGATTGAAGGATTTTGAAGATGCAAGATTTAAGATTTAGGTCCTGAGTGACCAAAGATAATGTTAACTATAGCAACAATGAATCGGCGATTACGAAAAAGTGTCAAAACGCTTGATTTTGAACCTTATGATTGTAAAGAAGTGAGTGATCGATTCTAGACCTGAATGTCCTTGTATGAATCATATTGGTATCACATCTTGAACCCATCAGTTATGAAGAACCAAGGAAATGATGCTAATGAACTGATAGTTACAA
This sequence comes from Chamaecyparis obtusa, assembly GCA_027943335.1. NCBI lineage: Eukaryota > Viridiplantae > Streptophyta > Pinopsida > Cupressales > Cupressaceae > Chamaecyparis > Chamaecyparis obtusa. Next base: position 38,988 of record BSBK01002654.1, on the reverse strand, counting down.
AAGCTGATACAATTTACAAGATAGATTTAGGATACCAAATTGTAATAGATTTGCCCCAAGCAATAAGGACTTTAGATGAATTAGCAACTAGATGTGGTTGTTGTCTTGATTACTGAGAGAAAGATTTGATTGACAAAATTTAGTTACAGACTTTGAATGATGTGCAATACCATGCCCCCTTCAGGATGAAAAGCAAAATCTGACAAGAAAAGTCAATGTTATAAAATAGAAGCATGTTAATTGATTTGAGAGGTGGTTATACACATCTGAGAACACGTTCTGCATCATTTGGAGGTCCTGAAGACCAAGTTTGACTAGGTTAAACCATGAGTTGACCATAGTTGACCAAGTTGAAATTTTGATAGTTTGATGTAACATAATCAGTTGAATTTTGGATTTCTATGATGATTGAAGGTTGATTATGCAAGTAGTGAATAATATAAATGATCTCAGATTTTGATTTTGATCCTGAAAAAGGATTCTACTTGCTATTTCATTGGAGGAACCTTCATACAATGCTTAGTCCTTGTGTCATGTTTAGCATTTTTATTTTTGAAGAATCATTTAAGTGTTCAAGCAATTTGTGAGATCATGCAAAGTGCAAAATGAAATGCAGAATGAAATGCAAACCTAGGACCTAGGACCTAGTCACTGATCATGTGTTGATTTGTTATCATCATTGAACTTTTTAGGTAACCAGATAAATCAATACAATGCCCACTAGCTATGAAACTATAGACATATGAATATCAATTTGTATGTGCAAGAATCAATACAATGCCCATGACTAGTGAGACAATCATGGACATATGAATATTGATTTTGTTTTCAGAATGTCGGATTAGATATAAGCACCAAGGCACAAATGCTAGGATGACCTGAATATCATGTCCATTTTGATATAGCAATTTGTATAAGCATCAGAACATAAATGTCACGATGACCTGAATACGCCTTGTGTTCAAACACATCAAACAGTCAAAAGATCATTCTAAATCTAGTGTGAATTACCTGTAGTGACCCTTTATTGTTCACATCCTTAGGCAAGATCATGTTTCACATTAGGAGAAAGAACTCACTCAAAAGGACAATAGTTAGATCAAACTTTCTTAAATTTTCTAGGTGTCAATGGTCGAGGTACTCATGGCCATCAAATTCAAGATAGAGGCTCTTACAGACAGACACCATTTCAATCCAAAATTTTCAAAGTTGTTAGATTTTCACATACAAGTAGAAAAAAAAGAAAAGATTATGCCCCCAATCATCACTCTCTAAATCCTATAAAGGACATCATTGAAGAGCTCAAAGGGAAACAATATGCAAAAATCTCAATGTGAATCAGTAAGCATATAAGGAGATAAAAGCATGAAGAAGCATAGATTGTTTTCAATTTGTGTTTGATTGCATTGTTGTAGATGCAAAATCCTTTTTGGAGAGGAGACTGACTGACTGACTTGGATAAAGCTTCAAAGGACTTTGTCTAGATATGATACGTATAAGATACATTGGAGGCCATAGGATATGACTTTGATTTCCCCCAAGTTTGAACATTGATAAGATACAAATGCTTTAGCTTATTGGTGTACATACCGACTTATTGAAAATAGGAATGTGTAAACAAATTAGGAGATATGTACAAACTAAAGCAAGATTGAAAGCTGGGAAAGACCAAGATTGTGCTGATAGATGGAACATTTTGAAACAAGTGGCGCTCGTTTGTCAGGTTTTCACCATCTTGGCAGAGATTCTATTTTTGCTACCAAAGCGCCTATTTCCAAGTTTTCACCAAGGCACTTTTCTTTTTCTCATTTTTTTGTATTTTTTATTTTTTCAATTTTTTTGTACTTTTGATATTTTTGGTATTTTTGGATTTTTTTTGTGAATCATCAAGGCACCTATTGCTAGGTTTTCACCAAGATGTTCATTTTTTCAGGACTTTTTCATATTTTTATAATTTTTTCAGGACATTTTACCATAGACTGAATGCTTTAGGCATAGAATTTCTTCAAATGGAGAATGTTGATTGGTTCTCGGAGCTATTCTCCTTCAGTCATTGAGAGTTGATAGGCTCCAGAGCCAAAAGTAGTAGTAATAACAAAGGGACCCAGCCAGTTGGGTTTAAACTTCCCCTTGCGTTCTTTATGTGATTGATTTTTAGGATTCTCTCTCAAGACTAGATCACCAACCTGAAATTCTCTTTGTTTGACTTTCTTGTTGTAGTCTCTAGAAATTCTCTTCTAATATACTCTGATATGATCATATGCTACTTGTCTGTGCTCATCTAGTAGTTAAAGTTCTTGCAACCTAGATACTTTGTAGTCATCATCAGTTACTAGACCATGCATTCTGATTCTTAGTGATGGGATTTCAACCTCAATAGGTAGTACCAATTAGTATTTAAAAAAGATGCCCCCAGAAAGAATGGGCATCAAACTCCCAAGAAAGATCACATCGTGTAGTCCCAATGTCTAGCAAGGTGGAGAGGGATTAGCAAGCTAGTGGAAGATATGGAAGACAAGAGAATGAAGGAGAATGAAGGGAAGAAATCCTCAAGGGAAAACTCCTCAAGGGTACCCAAGCTAGGGAAAAATTGTCATTTAAAGCACAACTGGACAAGCAATGAAAGGCCAACATAGGATAAGTCACAAAAGCGTAATGCCACAGAAGGAAAGGATGTAGTCCAAAGTTGTAGACATGTCAAGAGGTTTCAAAGCATCGTGTTCTACTTTTTTTTAATTAGATCAAGACCAAAGGGGAAAAAGATAGTGAAAGGCTAGAATGAATGGAGGAAAATAAATATGAAGGCTAAACAAGAAGGGAATGAAAGCAAGATCATTGTAAGATAGCTCACAAGATAGCCAAATGTTCGTGTATAGATCAACATTGTTAAGATCAAAGAGAGGAGATGGAATGGATGAAATATGTAGAAGAACTATGCATGATCCCTGATTGCTAGGTTTTCATCACGGACTTATCCAAGGCACCAAAAGGAAGTGGTTTTCACCATAGGATGAATTTATTTCTCTTTACTTTTTCTACCAAGGTGCCTATTTCCAGGTTTTCGCCAAGGCACATTTTCAATTTTTCATTTTTAAAATTTTTTTTTTTAGAAGAAGGAAAGCTCTTTAGATAATGTTCCTTGAAAAGATAAATCATGATATGCCAAGGATTCAAAATGATATGCTCAAAGATGCTGATAGGGAAAGGGAGATGGAAGAGAAAAATGGAGGATAAAGTTTTATGTAAAGCAAGTGAGGTTGGAGGATAAGAGGAATAGGAAAATGAGGAAAAAGGATAGAAGGTAGAAGGATAATGAATGGAAGGATTGTGAAAGGGCAGATGGAAAGGAAGGCAAGATCAACATCAACACATACCTTGAAGGGTGGCGAGAGGATGGAGGAAACATGAAGGAATATAGTGAAGGGATAGTAGAGGTTGTGGTTTAGGCTCATGGAATGGAAGAATATTTTTGGAAGAAGATGAAGTGGAAGCCTTTGGAAGCTTGAATGTCAACTTCACTTGTTGTTCAACACCAGACTCTTTCAAGAGAGACTTTGGAATTCATATAGTTGTAGACTTTTCATTTCTATTTGATGATCTAGAGAGAATATCTTTAATGATGGATTTTGGAACCCATACTTGTCTTGTAGTTTTTTTCTTGGATATCTCTTTTGACTTTAGGCCTCCATGTCAATTAGAGGAGACATGGAGATCTTCTTTTTTTGATGGATTCTTCTATTGCTTCTTTTTCTTGTATTGAACATTCAAGTTACTTCCAAAGAACTTGGGACTTGTGGAACAAGGAGGATATGATTGGTTTAAATGGGTGGGTGGATGAAAAGGATTCAAGAGTATGCATCTATGTTGATCTTGAGGAAAGATAGGAGATGGAGGGATGTAAGGACCCAAGATGGATGATGAATTGGGAGAGTTAGGAGGGGAAAGTGAAGGGACATAAGGGCCTGATATGGAAGGAAGATGTGAAGCCCTTAGTATTGGTGGAGGAGGTCCAAGGATGGACATGGAAGATACGAAAGGATAATCAATAAGTTCATCAACATTTATATGACAACCAAGGACATCAACACCTTTAGAGTGAGCATTAGGATTTTCAATAGAATCGTGGACATCTTGAATATGAGCACCTTCTTTGATAGGATTGTTCAAAGCTTGCAAAGACTTGGGAAGAGTATAAAGTGGAAACAAACATGGAGTGGTAGAATAAGAAGATGGAAGACTTTGATCTTGACAAGGATCTTTCGATAGCACAAGCATATAATTTTTTTTCTTGATTTTCAATAGGCTTAACATTGTAAGTAACAACATTAGTTTTAATAACCTTAATGGAAGTATCATCTTTGGAAAGCACAAGTGTAGTAAGGTTATTTTGATTGTCAATAAGCTCAATAGTGTAAGTAGTATCATGATCTTGCTTAGGAGAAGACTTAAGACATGATGGAATGCATGAGAAAGGTTGTGCAGGATCAAAAGAACCCTGAAGTGGATAAGAGACATCGTGAAAAGGAGTGGATGACATGGAGGGTTCTTGATCTTGATCCTTCTTTATGTTCTTTTCTTTATCATTTTTAGAGTTCTCTTGACATGGAGCCACTTCTAAGGACAAGGAAGCATGTTGGAATTGTATGGAAGACTTTGGAAGAGATGGTGAAGGACTAGTTGAATTAGGTATTATAGCGTATAAAGGCTTAGGCTCTTTGGGTTTAGCATTATTGAAAGTATTTGCAGCCAAGTGAAGGTTAGCTTGAGTTTCTTTAAGAGGTATCCCTTGAGGATAACTATAGGGAACCACATGAAAAGTATTAGGACCTTTGGTGGATGAAGGAATTGTGAAAGATTTGAAAGATTTGGAAGCTTTAGGAAATGTATGAGTATTGGAGGAAGTAGGGGATGGAAGGGAACCATCACAAGACAAAGGTTCAACATTAACATGATTTTTTTTGAGAGTGTAATCTTTATTTTCAGCATGAGAGTTCTTAGAGGAGAGATCCTTATAGTATTGACATTTATAATTAGCGCAGAAAGCTTTCTCTTCTTCAAATGAAGTAGGTGTGTCATCTAGGTATTGTTCATAGAAATCATCAAAATCTCTTTCAAAATCAGAATCATATGGATCACCATCACGATCTATCCAATGTGACGTCCTATTTCCAATAAGCACAAGCACACGATGAGGAGGACTCTTAGGAACAGAGGTGTCATAGGTATCATTATATTGTCCATCATCATAGTCATCATAGTCTTCAAAGATGGGTGTGTCACTCTCCGTGGAAGAGGTATCATAAGGGTTATCACGTTTCTCATTATGGTATGTCTTGAGAAGAGAAGTAAGACTCTTGGGAGAATTAGAAGAGGAACAAGATCATGGAGAAGAGGAAGGTGAAGACCCAGTGGAGGAAGAAGACTTGGAAGATAAGGAAGAATGAAAAGACTTAGAAGATGAAAGACATTTGGAAGAAGGAGGTCGTGACAAGATCATGCATATGACCCTAGCAAAGGCATCTGATTCAATCAATTTTTCATTTATTTTCATCATAAATTTATCACTCATGGGCTTTTTGGAATAATACTCTTTGAATTGAGCAATGAGTTCGAGATCATCCATTTTCAAGAGAGGTTCCATAACAAGATAGCTAAAATTCATGGTTCTGGAAGAGGGGGAATCAAGCATGGAAGTGATAGAAGAGATGAATAGAAGAAAGAAGACTAGATAATAAGAGGAAAAGAATCAAGAAGACGTGAAGAGTTTAGGAAGAAGAGAAAGGATGGAAATGGGAGACTAGGAAGACATGGGAGATGTGGAAGAAAGAAGACCAAGAGTCATTTTGTGCAACTTGATACCATTTAAGTTCATTTGGAAGTTGAGCAACATGTCATAGCACCTGAGATTTGACCCAGACTGACCAAAGATGACTAGAAATGACAAGAATCAGTTCGCTATTTTGACAAAATTTGGGATTTGTTGCAAATTGGATTTCTGAAAAATTTGACCAATCTCTGACAACTTTGACTTTGGCTTTTATACAAGTTTTGAAATTTTAGGATGACTTTTAACACTAGAAAGGATTTTTGCTTCAGATTTGCAATTTTTCAATTTTTCAGTATCAGTTTATTTGCAAATTTTTCTGTCCAGTTTTTGAAGATCTATGTAAAAATTTGTCTCAAGTAACTAAGTAGATATCAAGCACGCAGAATAGCAAGAAAAGGGAGCAAGCAATCATCTGAAAATAATGAACAAGGGAAAAAGAAACCTTGTGCATGAACAAGCAATAGTGACTTATTGTGCTAATCCCTAGAAATACTACTTGTGTATGTTCCAAAAAAAATTTCAATAATGCACATATTCCTAGAAAATGAAAAATTTGACCTCACTAGGGTTTGTAGTAATGGTCTGACTCTAAAAATTTTGTGATCTCAAGAGGGCAAACTCCAATCCAGGCGCATCAAGGTTTTGACATAGTCCAAGAATTTAATCAATCAGGGGCTGCTAGGGAGATCTGACAACCCAACAAGAGACCACACCTATGAAGATTTCCTCCACAAGGATATTTATTGATGAAGGGTGCTCCCCTTAATACCACAAACACATAACAGAAATAGAGAAACAACAACAATAATATGCAAGAACAGAAAATTGGCTTCTTATTATCTCCACAAATGTGGAATTACAAACTTTTAGAATTACTATATGCAAAGCCACATGGGCATTCCCTTACAATATTCTATAGGACAAAGCCTCGAATCAATACCCAGATCTACTACCCAGAACTGTCCTAGACAACACTACGAGCCTTCTTTATATAGGCAATTTCCACCGCCCGAGAAGGTTCTAGAAATTTAGCCCTTAGGGCCGACCAAACTTAGAATTATTTTATTTTACAATTTATTACATCAAAGTCGGCTCAAAATGAGTTTTGAAACCCAAACAGAAATTTTGAAGAAAAATTATTTTCTGCCATTTCAGGCGACCCAACTTCCGAAGACCATAAGTCATCACCCGTTGACCCGATTGGCTATTATAACCCCATTCTAGAAATGCCACGAAGTGCTCTATAGGCTTGACCAATGCAAATGTCACCCAAATTTTCAACCTCATTCGGGGCCTCTAAAGCCTTCAAAATTGAGTTCAAAGTTTCTGTACCTTGCTACCAATACCGAAAATCTTCAATATCTTCAAAACTAGACTTGATCTAGCCATAAAACTTTGCTGGCAGGCTGATATGACTGAGATGAACCTCCATAAGTAAAATTAAAACATTCCGAGATCGTAAGACCAACTTACTAAAAATAGCAAGTTTCCATAAATAACAACTCTGTACAAGATAGCCCTTATTGAATACAAAAATAGAAATATTTTTGGGTGATGCAAGATTGCTCTTACACCTAGGATGCTCCTGCATCAAACACCCGGGGTAATTTTAGAAGTGACCCTGTCATGACTCAAGTGTGCAGAGGAAAACCAAGATGGTTAACCTCTTTCTTTGTTAACCATGATGAATCTTCAACGGGTCATCCTTTCCATTTGACCAAATACTCTTCATATGTCCTATTCCTTGTGCTTCTGCCAACACGACTGTCCAGTATGTCTTCAATCTCTTTGAAATCTAAACCGATTGCTAGAATACTCCACTGTGTTGCTGCAACCTCATCTTCAACACCTCCTTTGTGATACTCTGTCAAATCTGAAATGTTAAACATTGGTGAAATATTCAGCTCACTAAGCAATTCTACCTCATATGCATTTCCTGAATCATGCTTCTTCAATATCTTACATGGTCCAAACTTCTTCATTTTTAGCTTGTTATATGTACCAACAGAAATTGCTCCTTCCGCAAATGAACCATGACTTCATCCCCAACCTGAAATTCCTTATGCCTCCTTTTCTCATCTGCCTTAGCCTTATACTGTGTATTCATCCTAGTAATATGCTTCCTCACCTCCTCATGGATGTTCTTCAAGTGTTCTGCAAAATCCTCAGCTTCAGCACTACTTATTTCTCCTTTATCTATCTTTCTTAATTCAGATGCATTTCTTGGACTACTTTCATGTGCAATCTGGAATGATGATTTACCAGTGCTCTTATTGACAAAATTATTGTATGCAAATTCTACCTGTGGTAAAATCAAATCCCATCCTGTTGGCTTATCTCCAACCAAACATCTCAGTAAATTTCCCAAACTTCTATTCACCACCTCTGTCTGTCCATCAGTATGTGGATGATGTGATGAACTGAACTTCAAATCTGTCTTCAACTTCTTCCACAATATCCGCTAGAAATATCCAACAAACTTAGTATCTCGATCTGACACTATGGTCTTTGGAAAACCATGTAGTCTCACCACTTTTCTGAAAAACAATTCTGCTACATGAACAACATCATTAGTCTTTTTGCAGGGAATGAAATGTGTCATCTTTGAAAATCTATCAACTACTACAAAAATTGAATCATGTCCCCGCTGTGTCCTCGGTAAACTAAGAACAAAGTCCATACTGATATCCTCCCAAGGCTTCTCTAGTATAGGTAATGGCTGATACAACCCTGTATTCTGCTTCACTCCTTTTGCCATCTGACATACTCTACAACTTTGTAAAAACTTCTTCACATCTTGCTGCAATTGTGGCCAATAATAATTTTCACCAACCAAAGTAAGGGTTTTATCACAACCAAAATGTCTAGCCAATCCTCCACTATGCTTCTCCTTGATGAGATTCTCCCTCATAGAACTTCATAGAATGCACAACTGACTCCCTCTGAATAGCATATCATCTTGGATGATAAAATGCAACCATTTCATCCTGTCTAGAGTAACAGGTTATGTACAAGCTTTCCAAGCTTCACCAAAATCAAGATCCTCTTGATACAAATTCTTGAGTTCCTTGAACCCAACCACCTCAATCTGCATCTCTGTCAACAATAGTTTCCTTCTGCTAAGAGCATCTGCAACCCTGTTAGACTTTCCACTTCTGTGTTTCAAAACAAATGTATAACTCTGCAAAAACTCAACCCATTTCAAATGCCTCTGATTCAACTTTCCTTGACTATTCAAATATTGCAAAGCTTGATGATCAGTATACAAAACAAACTCCTTAGGAAGCAGATAGTGCCTCCACTTTTTCAATGCCTAAACTATAGCATAAAATTCTTGATCATAAATAGAATATTTTCTCTTGGCATCATTCAACTTCTCACTGAAATAAGCAACAGGTTTACCTTCTTGGCTCATAACAGCTCCTATTGCAGTACCACTAGCATCACAATCTACTTGAAACACCTTATTAAAATCTGGAAGTGCTAAAATAGGTTGTTCTGTAACTTTTTATTTCAACAATTGAAAACTCTTTTCTACCCCATTAGTCCACTTAAACTCTTTTCTATCCCCTCTCATTGTTTCAGTCAAGGGTCCACAAATACTACTAAAATTTTTGATAAACTTTTTGTAAAAGCTAGCTAGACCATGAAAAGATCTTACCTTGGTAGCACTCCTTGGAGTAGGCCATTCAAGGATAGCCTGTACCTTCTCTGGGTCCATTTTTAGACCCTCTACTGAAACTAAAAATCCCAAATACACTAACTCTTTCTTCACAAAATTGCACTTCTTCAAATTAATCAACAATTTCTCATCTCTCAACTTCTCAAACACCATACGAATATGCATCATATGTTCCTCTAATGTCTTGCTAAAAATTAAAATATCATCTAGGTAAACAATGACAAACTTACCCAGAAATTCTTTTAGAACCTCGTTCATGAGCCACATGAAAGTGTTCGGTGCAATTGTTAGCCCAAAAGGCATGACCAACCACTCATACAGTCCTTCCTTTGTCTTGAAGGCAGTCTTCCATTCATCTCCTTCTTTGATCCGAATCTGGTGATATCCACTCTTCAGATCTATCTTTGAGAAATACACAACTCCACTCAAACAATCCATAATATCATCCATTTGTGGCAATGAAAACCTATACTTGATTGTGATCTTGTTTATTGCTCTAGAATCTATACACATCCTCCACTCTCCATTCTTTTTTGGTGCTAATACCGCTGGTACAGCATAGGGACTCAGACTCTCTTGAATCAACCCCTTCTGTAATAACTCGTGTACTTGTCTGTTCAACTCTTCACTTTCTGCTGGTGTCATTCTGTGTGCTGCCTTGTTTGGCAAACTGGCTCCTGAAATCAAATCCATCTGATGACTGATCTTCCTTACTAGTGGTAATCCATTAGGTACATTATCAGATACAATATCCTGAAACTCATTCAACAAATCTGCAACCTCTACAGGTACATCCTCTACTTCTTCTTTACCAACTTTTGGAATTAAAGAAAAACACACATGCTCATGCCTCATACCATCTAGGAATTTTCTTCCATCAACAAATGTTATTCTTGCATTACCACATACCTTTTCTTCGGTCTCCTTCAATGGCTTTAGCTTATGTCGCACTCCATCCTTTGTCAGGGAATAGGTATTCGCACGACCATTGTGTATAGCACATCTGTCAAACTGCCACGGTCTACCCAACAACATATGACATGCATCCATAGAGATGATATCACATAGTACCTCATCTTGGTACCTACCGATCTTGAACTTTACCAGGCACTGTTCACTGACCATGACTTTGTGGTCATCCTTCACCCAGGGAATCCGATATGGATTTGGGTGTTTTTGTCTCTTAAGCTTCAACTTTGTCACCATCTCTTCTGACACTAAATTGTCAGTGCTTCCACTATTGATAATCACATCACAGCATTTACCCTCACACTTGCATCTAGTGCGAAATAGGCTCCTCCTTTGTTCAGGTTCATTCTCACCACTCAGCAAGACTCTTCTGTTAATTAGTGTTTCTCCTCTTTCAGCATCTTCAGAATTTGACGATCTAGCATCTTCATCTACATGTGCAACTCTGGCCTGGCCTTCATTTCTCTTGTCTGTTCTGCCTTGGCACTGAGGACATTCAAATGCCCTATGACCTTCTTCTCCATAGTGAAAACATGTTCCATGGAAGCCTCCTCTTCCAGATCCTTGTCCTCTTCCTCTTCCTCTCTGATCTCTATTACTTTGATCCTGAAAATGATTGGAATTATTCCCTCTCTGATTCTGACTGCTACTGGCCTCATCCTTCTTTTTCAGATCTTCATTTCGGCCACCATATGACTGTCCACCAGATCTTCCACCACAACCTCTTCCATTTTGTCTGCTCTCAAACTTCTTGTTCAGCTTTTCCTCTACTTTTAGGGCAAACTGGTATGCCTCCTCAATACTGTTCATTCAAACCAGATTCAACTCCTCCTGAATGCTTAGCCTTAACCTATTAAGGTATCGGGCAAATTTCTCCTTATCAGCTTCTACATGGCCTGTTCTGATGAGGAGTCGATAAAACTCTTCTGTATACTCCTAAACAGATCTTTCTGCTTACTTCAAACTTTGCATTTTATTTAGTAGGTCAAGCTCATAATCAACAAGAATGAACTGTCACTTTAATTTATCCACCATCCAATCCCATCTTGTGATTTTATCTTTCCCTCTTCTATTTCTCTCCAATTGAATTTCTTGCCACCAGATCTTCGCATGACCTTTCAATCTGGCCTTCGCAAATTTGACCCTATCAAGATCCTCAACATCTTCATACTCAAAATATTCCTCACATTCATTGATCCAGTCGATCAATTCCTCTGGGTTAAGATTTCTAGAAAATGTAGGAACCTCAATCTTAGGTCTTTTCCCAATCTTGGAAATTGCCCGAAAAAGTCTTTCTTCCTCCTGGTTCACAATTTCAGCTTCTCCTTCTTGATATTCTTCTTCGGCTTCATCCTCACTTTCATCTCTGACATTAAGATTCATTCCTCTATGAATCTCTTCTTGCAATGCTCACACTTGTCTTTGCAGCTCTCTAACCTCAGGTGTCACAGCACCAGCTCTTCCACCATGTTCTCTTCTTGGAGGCATTTTCATGATGTGTGCTGAAACCCTAACCACGGTCCTGGTGTAAACTACCTCACAGTCGATGATCTATTTACACACTCAAAAACTCCTGCTCTGATAAAACTTGATGAAGGGTGCTCCCCTTAATACCACAAACACATAACAAAAATAGAGAAACAACAACAATAATATGCAAGAACAGAAAATTGGCTTCTTATTATCTCCACAAATGTGGAATTACAAACTTTTAGAATTACTATATGCAAAGCCACATGAGCATTCCCTTGCAATATTCTATAGGACAAAGCCTCAAATCAATACCCAGATCTACTACCTAGAACTGCCCTAGACAACACTATGGGCCTTCTTTATATAGGTAATTTCCACCGCCCGAGAAGGTTCTAGAAATTTAGCCCTTAGGGCCGACCAAACTTAGAATTATTTTATTTTACAATTTATTACATCAAAGTCGGCTCAAAATGAGTTTTGAAACCCAAACAAAAATTTTGAAGAAAAATTATTTTTTGCCATTTCAGGCGACCCAACTTCTGAAGACCATAAGTCATCACTCGTTGACCCGATTGGCTATTATAACCTCATTCTGGAAATGCCACGAAGTGCTCTAGAGGCTTAACTCATGCAAAGCACCTCTCACCCAAATTTTCAACCTCATCCGGGGCCTCTAAAGCCTTCAAAACTGAGTTCGAAGTTTCTGTACCCTGCTGCCAATACCGAAAATCTTCAATATCTTCAAAACTAGACTTGATCTAGCCATGAAACTTTGCTGGCAGGCTGATATGACTGAGATGAACCTCCATAAGTAAAATTAGAACATTCCAAGATCGTAAGACCAACTTACTAAAAATAGCAAGTTTCCATAAGTAGCAACTCTGCACAAGATAGCCCTTATTGAATACAAAAATAGAAATATTTTTGGGTGATGCAAGATTGCTCTTACACCCAGGATGCTCCTGCATCATTTATGTAGTGGTTGTTGCTACTACGACAAAAATGGCTATTACTACTTGAGGTTCTATCCACGTGGTTGACCCAATTAAGGGAATGTTCACTATGGTTAACCCTCTCTAAAGGTGAATCACAAAATTTACCACATGGAGACTGGTTCTAGATTCAAGGATCTGAGTTTCTGATACTACCCAAAAAAGGAGTAGAGCGTAGTCCTCTAGCCTTTTCACTTTTAACCAAAAAAAAGTAGACAGATTAATCCGACATGCTAAGACCAAGATTATCTCACAAAGATCTATGATGTCAACCGCTTATGATCTATCAACCTCTCCAGAGAGAGAATGTATCAATCAAAAGTTGAAGATGCACAAATCTAGTAGAATGCAAGACAATCTCAGTAACCTCCCTACCTACAAGGGGATATGTCATCAAGAAGAGCTTCACATGCATGAACAAGCAGAAGAAGCCCACTCTCTCAAGATCATCCGCAAATAGTGTTCATAGGGCCTAATTACTATGTGTAACAGATATGCAAAAAACAAATCTATGTTCATTTTAGAGCCCAAAACTGAAGTGTGAATTATGAAAGCTGTAAAGGCACTCAAGCTTGACACAAGAGAGTTTGTTTTATGTCCCAAAATGAAGTGTTATCAAATGTAATAGGATACCTGAGTTCCTCACAATGCGCTTAGTATATTTCACCTATTTTAGCAATTTTTGAGCATTTGTCTTGTATCTTTTGTACCCACAGGACGTACTTGCACCTGCAGCTGCAAACCACTGTTATGAAAAAATTACCTATTCTTGTACATGAAACCTACTATTATAAAAATCCATAAAAAAAAAAACACAACTTGTCAACCCCACGTGGTAGAAAATCGGGTTAGTCAAAGATAATATGTCATTTGATAATCGAAAAACTTGTTGTCATAAAAAATCAAATTCTGACCAATCTGTACTAAATCAATAATAATTTTTTCAAATAAAAACAAAATTAATTAAAACCAATGGAAAATGAAAGCTAACTCAAATACCTTTCCAGAAATATAAATTTTGGATCTCTATCATGTCATATGTGCATGTACCAATAAAAACATAAGTCGGATTTCATAAAATCAGGTTCAGACCAGTCTTCACTAAAATGATCATAATTTTTTCAAATAAAAACTAAATTAATCTAAACTAATTGAAAATGAAAGACAACTCAAATACCTTTCCATAAATATAAATTTTGGATCTGTATCATATCATATGTGCATGTACCAATAAAAACATCAGTCAGATTTCATAAAATCAGGTTTAGACCAGTCTTCACTAAAACAATCATAACTTTTGTAAATAAAAAATAAATTAATCCAAACTAATGGAAAATGAAAGCTAACTCAAATAAATTTCTAGAAATATAAATTTCAGATCTTTATCATGTCATATGTGCATGTACTAATAAAAACATTAGCCAGATTTCTGGAACAATAGCTTAGAAATTTATCACAAAACTTACAAAAATTAACCTTGTGGTCATGGGTTCGAGAAAAATGATAGAAATTTGATAGAATAGAATGGAAACCTGTTTTAGGGCCCCACAGTGGGTGCCAAAAATGTGTGTATGAATTTTGTACCTAGTTGTAGACACAACACTTTAGTAAAACATTAGAGGTTAGCCAAAAACCAAAATCGTGCAATGAAATGGAAACTAAACTAACAAGGTGATTTACTGCCTTCTAGTAGGTGCAAGTATGATACTCTCAGATCAAACCGAGACCAGTGACAATGCAACACCTAAACGAAGGATTTGAATGCAAAGAATGAAAGATTATGTGAATGTAGATTATTCTATATTTTTGGATTTTCTATGCAATAATATGGAAAACTATATGAAATTAATCTAGAATGAATGAAATTGGAATGCAAATTTGATCTAAAAAATGTTATGAATGAGTATGAAACTATGAATAAGAATTTATGTAAAAACTAAATGATCAACTATGAAAGATCTCACAAATCGGCTGTTGCAAATGCTCAATCCTTCAATCGCCAATTCGCCAGAGTAATTGTGCAAATTTGAGTGTTGTAATTATGAAGAGCTGAGCCTTGTTTTTATAGAAATCTAGGGCTTTGAGGATGCAATAGAAAATCTATAAATCACTCTTGATAAACTCAGGTTGATTTTTGAGTTATCAGGAAATTAGAGATAATTAACTCACAAAATCATGCAAAAGCATGTAAGAATAACTTTTTAACTCAAATCAGAAGTTTAGATCAACTTCGAACTCAAAATAGAGTGTTGAGTTTCCAAAAGTTAACAACTTGCATTGATTTCCTGATTTTGAGTTTAACTGCTCTTTGATTGTGCACAATTAATTATGAATTAATTAAATAAACTAAGCGATTTATTCTCAACTTAACTGATTTTTGAATTAAAAATAATTGATTTATGGGTTAATCAATTATTAAATCAAACTTTATTCAAAAACTATATTATTAAAAATTGACAACTGACATGAATTAATTAAATAAGAATTTAATCAATTAGTCATAAGATTTTTGATTTATTGTCAAAATTAAATAATACAACTTAAGAATAAATTAATTAAATGTAATTAAATAATTAAGTGACAGTATTAAATCTAATTAATTAAATATTCAGAATATTCAATTAATCAAACTTTAGGATAAATAGGATTTATCACCAAATAATTATCAAATTAAGAATAATTAGGATAAATAGGAATATTACTAGGAATATTCCCTGATGCAAAATTTAGGATAAATCAATTAGGATTCAATAATGTGTAGATGTGCCTTAGGTTAGGACTTTTGATGTCGATTTTGTTCAAATTGAAGATGTAGGAGGTTAATGAACCTATAGCCTATTTTTGGGGTATTACACTTCTAAGGTCTAAAAACAAACTAGTCTACTCCTCTTGACTTGGCTAGAGTCAAGTACAAGCCAAAATAACTAAGGATGGAGGTTAGCCTAGGTGTGCTCCTACACCAAATTGATCCATGTGATGCCATGTGATTTGTTGTTTGAGATCTTTTGGCACATAGTCATGAGTTGGAAATCAAATGTTAGTTATTTCTATTAATTCATTTCTTTTCACAAGTAGGATTTTGTGACTTTATTTAATTAATTGTACTATGACAACTTAATTAAATGCTTTGATGTTTGATTGATTGACCTATGATAGATGATTAGGAATTAATTATGGTATTAGGTGGATCAACCCAATAACACAATTTTGTCTAGTTATTTTATTGATCTAATGATTTTTATGAGGCTAGAACCCTTTGAATAGGATTTTTGGGTAAATTGAATTCATTCAGGGGCACTGAGTTATGCTAGACCATTTAAGAGTGATTATAGGTATAATAGGTAGTTCTTGAAAACACAATTATCTGAAATACAAAGAGGGAATCCTTATAAAAGGATACCAAAACCCTAAAGCTATAAAGCAAAAAATAAAGCTAGGTTGCACATTATAATTAATAAATATATTAATTATAATGCACCTAAAAGATAGCTTAAGTAAATAGAGTAATAAATGACTTAATTAATTAAACCAAAGTGATTTAATTAATAAGCATAAAGTATGATTACTCTAACACCCCCCCTTAAGCGTAGCTCAAGAGGGAAGCTAACCTAGCACAGCTATGAAAGCAGAAAATAGGTCCCGGCAACAAGGCCTGATCAGGTACCTAGTACAAGAAAATAAACTAGATGAAGGAAACAAAGCCTCCAATCTAGGGAATGTCCCAAAGAAAGGAACAAGAAAGAGCATGAAGCATCTCCGAAGCATGAAGCTGCAAACACTGTCAGAAGAAACTGCTGGAACCCCCACTGAAGTGCATGACCAGGTAGAGAAGACAAAGTCTGAAGAGCTGATCAATCAAAGAGGTGACCTCCAAAATAGGAATGAATGAGTGTCTATATAGTAGATGAACCATCTCACCGAAATGCATAGGTGCCTAGCCACTGCATCCGCCTAGTACATAGGAACAAAAACTGAATACGTAGATCACTCAACCGAACCAAGGAAGCAATAGAGCCAACAGGTGAATCCCCCCATAATGCTGAACGGGGTGACAGGAACACTGAAATGCAATGCCAGAAACATCTGCAAGAAGAAGAAACAGGAACACCTATGTGCAAAAGAAGGTACAAGCACAGGATAAAGGGCGGTGTCATAGACACAGTCTACATGGGCTAATGTCATGGAAGGTACGCTCACTTGACAAGAGTGGATGCGCCTATAGTGGCAAATGCATCAGAATCCCCACATGGCACTTTATAACTGAGTGCGAGTACAAACAAACACAAGGAGTACAAGATCCCAGATATGCAAAAGTAGGCACTTTATCTCAGTGCGTTTACAGAAAAAAGAATGCAACAGAAGAGAAGCATACAATGCTCAAAAGACAGAAAGAAGAGTGAGCTATGAACTCAGAAGAAGAGATCCCCGGACCTGTAGAACCAAGCACTCCACCAGAGGGCATAAACAGCCAAATGCGGAGGAGTGAAAACCTGGAGTAGAATCTGGAAAAATAACCTCTGCCACTGAATAGCACACTGAACCAGCTTTCCGAAAATACCAAGTTTGCTGAAAACTGAGCCCGGATGTGAGAGATATAGTGTCCGGAATGCAAAAAGTACCCATGACTTTGACTGGCAGAAAACCCCTACAAACGGCAAAATCAAACAACCAAACTGAAAAAAACAGAAAGGTCTCAGAACCAGCTTTCCGTCGATATCTTGTTTGGCAAAAAACGCCATCGTATGCTCAAGTTACGGCAAAAACAGTGACAGGTGCTTTGGCAGGCACCTGAAAAAGAAAACCTCTGAATTCAACAGCCTGGTGCGAAAAATGGAAGAAGAATCTGGAAAAAAGCTCTACGTATAAAACGACCGTCTCGGAATCATCTTTCCGATGATGTCTCGTTCGCCCACTAACTCCTCTGTATGAGCAAGTTATGCCAAAAAAAGCATCAAGTGCTCCAGGAAGGCAAAAATAGACATCAGACTTCAACAGCAAAAAATGCTATTGAAATGGCAGAACCCAAAACCCTAACCTCCATCATCGGAAAGAGCTCGGAAAGAGCTTTCCGACGATATAAAGAAGTCAGAAAACCGATACCGTATGCACAAGATACGGCCAAAAAACCCAGCTACCCCTAGAAAAAGCTCTAAAAGGACAAAAAATATATATTTTTAAGCCCCGGGGGCTGGAATTACAAAGCCCCTGGGCGCATGGCGCATGCAGGGGGCTGGAGCTGGAGCTCCCGGTCGGTCATATGACTGGCCGCTGAGGGCGGTGGAGCCAGGAGGAGCCGCAGAGGAGCGGGGGCCGCGGAGCCGAGAGGCGGCGGAGCCGGGAGGAGGCCGCAGAGGAGCGGGGGCTGCGGAGCCGGGAGGCGGCGGAGCCGGCGGAGGGTGCTGCGGCGGCGGTCTTCGGCGGCGGCATTCTCCGGCGGGGTGCCTGGTGGCGGTGGCGGTGGATGAAGCCGGTGCCGGTGGCGCAGTGGTGGCCGCCGGGCGGTGCCTGGGTGGCCGCTCGGCGGCCAATATATATATATATATATTTTTTTAAAAATCGCCGACAGTACCCACCTCGGAGTGCGTGCCAGGGCCGTACGGCCCTGGTATGCAAAAATTTTTTGCCTCAGATGCCACTGTGTCCAAAATGGACAAGTTTTATATGGATTTAGGGGTTCTTGGGCCTTCCGGACACAATGGTGGTGTCC
The DNA here is from genome assembly GCA_027943335.1 of Chamaecyparis obtusa. NCBI lineage: Eukaryota > Viridiplantae > Streptophyta > Pinopsida > Cupressales > Cupressaceae > Chamaecyparis > Chamaecyparis obtusa. Next base: position 20,338 of record BSBK01002654.1, on the reverse strand, counting down.
GTTTTTGCCCAAGGTGAGCCAAATTTCGGCTCCCCCCCAGATCCACAAAAAAAAACTCCTGAAACCCTTGAAAACCGCCTGCTTCTGAAACACTTCAACAAAACACGAACAGCAAGCAGCAAGATGGCTCTGATACCATGTTAGATTAGGTGAAATACTAATCTCCCAAGAACACCTGCATGCATAACCCTGTCACATGGAAGAAGCAAAGCACAGAAGCAAGAAAGTCATGGAGGCCAAAAAGCCAGAGACATCTTATGGACATGCAAAGAGCAAATTTCTATTATGATCCAATAAGTCAAATTATCTGAAATACAAAGAGGGAATCCTTATAAAAGGATACCAAAACCCTAAAGCTATAAAGCAAAAAATAAAGCTAGGTTGCACATTATAATTAATAAATATATTAATTATAATGCACCTAAAAGATAGCTTAAGTAAATAGAGTAATAAATGACTTAATTAATTAAACCAAAGTGATTTAATTAATAAGCATAAAGTATGATTACTCTAACAAACCCAATAACACAATTTTGTCTAGTTATTTTATTGATCTAATGATTTTTATGAGGCTAGAACCCTTTGAATAGGATTTTTGGGTAAATTGAATTCATTCAGGGGCACTGAGTTATGCTAGACCATTTAAGAGTGATTATAGGTATAATAGGTAGTTCTTGAAAACACACATCTAAAAAAATTCTTGTAAGGGACAAAGAAACCTTGTAGGAGACAAGAGATTGTGACCTCGGGGAATTTTGGTGCAACCTTGAAAATTTGTTTGTGTATATTATAGATGACCTTTTCAAGTCACCTTGGGTTTTTACATGGTTTGTAACAATGAAGACACTTAAATAAGTTCCTACCTTAAGGAATTGGATGAATGAGAAAAACCTTTTCCCACAACTTGATATCCCTTCAGCTCACACAACCACGTCACCCCTAGGGGGTGCCCATGTTTTCCCTTTTATGATTTCTATGAAGAATATGATTAGAGGAGACTACACAATGAGACCTCCAATGTCATATTATCTGCTTTAAAATACTCAAGGGGATACTTATGGTGAGAGTATTCAAGAGATATACTTCCCCCTCCTTGCACAAAGATTATGACACTTTCAGAGATGAACTAGGTGGATACTACTCTAGGGTGTCTAGTAAGTGCATCCATTCAAAGATATCTTATGAATCATACAAAGCAACATGGTAGCACAAGCTTTATTTAGCTCCTATAGACCCAAATGAATATCAAGCACAAGATATATTTTACCTCCAAGAGTTTAATCTCAAGAAGGTATTTTATTATAGAGGGTCAAAAGGCTTGTCTTTAGCTCATTCCCACTTGGTTCATTCTCATGAGATTTTTCCCTCAACAACAGGCCCTCTAAATGTAAAACAAAAATAAAAATTGGATAGTAACTAAGGGTCTAGATTTTTTATTGTCTCAAAGAAACAAGAGCATACTCTCCTACCAAAGTTGTTTCTCCCAAGCATGCCAAGTACATGTTCATTTACCAAAGATTCCTTTCTAAGTAATGAGTCAAGTAGGTCAAGGTTTTTGATTGTCTCAAAGAGATAAGAGAATACTTACCTACTACTCAACAAATCACTACAAGTGGATCTTTCTAATTAAGATGGGTTCCTATAAAAACCATCTAATGAAAGACATGAAGTTTATTTTTATCTTCTAGGCAACCTACAAAACCAATATGTAAGTAGTTTGATGTTTCAAAGTCTTTCAATAATGTCCTACAAGATAAATGATTAGTAGTTTTGGTGTTAAGGTCTTTATTAATGTCCTATAATACTATTATTAGTAGTTTCAAAGAACCTTTAAATGGTGCAGAAGATAAGACAGATCAGTAACACAAAATTCAATAAAAATGAAAAGTTCTCTATAATTGATTGGAGACGATGAATCAAAGTGGAGACAACGATCCATGTAGATGATAGTCAATCTATGTGTATGAAAATCAATAGAAAAAGACAAAAATAGGCTGACACATGTTACTGAATACTTGCACGTAACTCGACAAGTGGAGATGATGATTTGACCCAAGAAAATGATTTAAAATAGAAAAAATCAAGTACATGTGGCAATAAAAATTCAAATTTTTGGTAGCATTTATTTTCATAAAAATGTACTACTGTAAAAAAAACTAATTATTAAAGTATTAAAGAGTCACATAAAAATGTTTAAGACATCTAAAAATTAAAGTTTTTGTTTTAATTGAGCGGAGACAACAACCTGTCATAGAGATGACAATATTCATAGACATGTGTGTTTGAATTATGTACATGCAAAGCTACAACACAAAACTTCAATAACTCATTATATCAATTGTTAGTAAGATAAAATCAATCAAATAAAATAATAATTACATTTAAATTATTCCTCTCTAACTAACACAAGTATGAAAATGATCCAAATTAGCTCTTAGATTAGGATCCTAAACAATGACAATGCATGTTAGAATGAGAGATTCAAAGGAAATATGCAATTAAACAATCAAATTCATTCAAATTAGCCATTGATTAATTATCCTTTAAGAAAATTAAAGTGTGAATATGATCTAATTAGCTATGAAATCAAAATGAGCATATGAAAGAATGAATTCAAATTATCTATTAGCAAATTTAGAAAATTAGGAGCCATTGGAGATTTAAAAATTCCTCTTTTATAGAACTTTGAGATTTTGAATAGTCAACATGCATCTATGATGAGTGGTTGAGATGCTTCCTTTCTTGATCCATGTGAGTAACTCTCATTGGTTTGAGGTGTCTTTTTTGTCCCCTTTAAGGTGACATGTCATTTTGAGAGATGATTTATGCATTTCTTTTAATTAATTACTCTAGCCATTTATTTAATGGGATTGATTTAATTAATTAGGCTTAGAGGTAATCAAAGTGATTTTGCTTGATTACTGATGATAAATGCTTGAATTAGGAGATTTTATCAAATTTAATGAATTACGTTAATAATCAAGAATCAAATTAACACAATTAGGAGTTTTATCCCGAATTAAGGCAAATAGGTCTTTAGGTTCTATTAGCCCAATTTTAGGTGATTACATTTGCCCCTCTTTGAATTTCTTTGTGATCAACATAGGGATTCAAAGAAAATCTGATTTAAAACATGATTCAGTGAAACTGATAGATTCAAGAAGATTTAGAGAGAAATGAGAACTACTTTGAGCTCAAGTGATTTAGAGAGAAGTGAGGACTACTCTGATTTCAAGGATATTTAGAGAGCAGTGAATCCACTCTAAAAGATTTAGAGAGAAGTAAAGAGAACTAATCTAAATTTGAGAACTCTGAGCTTAATCGAAAGAAATTATACTTGATTTGAAATTCATCAATTCTGAACTTGATTGAATGAGAATTGACCATACTGATTTCGAGCTTGATTGAACGAAAACTGATAAGATATTTGGATAAAAAATCCAGTTAAATTTGATTTGTAGTAACTAAACATGCTGACAAATAACCAATTTGATTTGAAGAGATGAAATTGATCAATGTTGTAAGGATTAACATCATCAACTAGATTGAAGAAAACTTTCATGCCCCTGGCGTTCAAGAATTTGATTTGAAAAATTGAATTTTAGTATGATTATGCCCCCTTGGGACCAAAATCGGAATAAATTTAGATGAAATCATTTTTTTCAAGCATTTAGGAAATATCACAGTGATTGAAATAAATTTGGATCAAGCAAAAATCATTTAGGAAGTGTTAGTAAGCAATTAGGATTGATTTTAGTGTTGAAAGAACACTATTTAACCAAGTTTGACCAAGAAAATGTGAGAGTTGACCAAGTTTGATTGGTGTTTGAGTAATATCCTTGTTTGAAAATTTAATGTATGAGTGAGAAAATCACTTTTCATAGCTTCTAGTAAGCTTTTTATGCATTAATTATGCTCTAAGCAACTTTTGTAACTTGCGTTTGACTCAACTTTAACATTCTATTGACCATTGATTTGAGTGATAATCATTATTGAACTGATTTTCTATGTTCACGATATGATTTCTACTCATTTTGTCCTTGTTTGACTATAATTTGACCATAGTTGACTTCTACATTTTAACGGTTGACTTTACTTTATAACTCCATTTTTACTGCATTTAAGTGATATAGATCACCTATTTTGATTTTGGTCTCGATATGAATCTTATGTAATGTCTTATCATGAATGTTACTTAGGTCACCAGGGTCCCCAAGAGGCTTAAATAGGCAAAAAAGGGTCATTTTACTAATCATTTTCACTTTTACCATAGTTAATTTCCTAAGCTCTGAGACAAAATGGTGTTCCTAGCATAGAAGCATCGATTCAAGCTAGCCCGATGCCATGACCGACCACCACATTATGAAAAACCTGTGAGTACCCTATAATGATTCCATTTCATTTTGAAAATTTTAATTTCATGTATTTTCATGCTTTTTAGAGCTAGTTCAATCTAGGATCACATCCCATATGCGAGATCACACTTGGTAAATCCCATGTCGCATCTAGTTTTTTATGAAATGTAGGAGATGGTGATGGTGGACATGATCAACAGCCTCCCAGGGATCCACCAATGGGTAGGGATGGAGATCCTTTATTGCACTGTGAGGATGACAAAGATGCATTATGACTGGAGGTTGCCACACTCAGGGCACAGTTAGTAGAGAGAGACTCATAGTTGGCTGAGATCAGAGTAGAGAGATATAGGCACGCACATACAACCACCCATCAAGGATAGAGGGCCACTTATTACTTTTCTTTATATTGTGTCATCATTCCTGCCACCTAGAGAGTGCCTCTATATTCATTCGTAGACCAATAGTCTAATGGTGCGATGGCTCCACCTATCCTAGGAAGAGCGGATGTGCCCCCTCCTGATCCTCTAGGAGAGGATGAGGGTGTTGGTTAGATCTGAGATTTTGTACACTACATATTTTTGTATCATAGACTTATATGATGTACCATTGTTATATCTTGTATTTTGTACCATTTTTTTTTATCAATGTACACTTTGATGTCCCATGGACTCTTTATTGTTGATACACTGATACTATTTATTATTGATACTCTGATACTCTATTTCATTCAAGCTTTGATATACTTTCATTGTGATGTTTCTTCTACTCGTTCTCATATGTTGATGATGTATTGATGCTTTCTGATTCTGATGATTTTGATATGGATATCTTATCTGATTTATGCTACTTCACATGTGATATATATTGATATGTGTATCATGCTTTGGAAATTGATGTGATGCTCATACTTGGTCATGATTGGATTAGATAGTGATGATATGATGACATCATGATATATTTCACTAATATATGCTTATGCTTTTGTATTTTCAAAGCTTTATGAATGTATGGATGCAAACTTATGCAATGATGTATGCGGCTTTATTTTTATGTATGCATATGGATGTATGAGATGTAATGTGATGCGATGTATGGACATCTCACTTTTATTTATGTATGGATGATTATGAATGCACTATGTAGGTGTTTTTATGATATGGGATGATTTATGAATGCAAATGGGTATCCGTGATATATACTTAGTCATTTCATTTAAGTTCTTTATGATTTCATGATGTACTTGGTCAAACCTAGAAAATGGTTAATGTTTTTAGAATTTTTAGTCTAAAATGCTTAGTTAATTGAATTAACACATTCATACTGATGCAACTTAAAGTGAATGCAACTACATTAAAATGAATGCAATTTAAAATGAACTTCAATATTACAACTAAAAACATGAAATGCATCTAAATGAACCTAATGCAAATTAATATGATATGCAACTAAAAATGAACCTTAATGCAATTTACCAATGAAATGAACCTAGACTAAGACACCTAGGAAAGTCACTATTTATTCAAAGTGGATCAATTATCATCATAGAGCATTTGTAAGTGGGACCTCATAGGTTAGTACAATTTTCACTGATAGATTTAGCAATCATGAAAATATGAATTCTTCACTTTCATTTGTCATGTCGAAAGATAACCTAAAAATTAAAGCATATAGGCTAGAATGTTTTATTAGTTACATCTTGTTTGATATAAACCCTTTCCTTTTCTAGTGCATAATGTGTAAATATATACCTGCAATGAACTTTAATTTTATATTCATATCCTTGGGTATAATCTGATTTACTATGCCCCTTACTAGGAAGTAGTTTTTCATTATAGTTTAAAATAGACAAGGAAATAAATTCAACCTCACTAAAGTTTTCATAGGGAATAGGTCAAGGTATACATGGCATTCCAATCATGATGGAGGCACTTATCATAGACACCCATTCCCTAGGATTACCTCAGATCATTAGATTTATCGCCACAAATAGAAGATAAAGAAAATGTTATGCCCCCAGTCCTTGTTTCTCTAGTCCATTGTAGACATCATCGAGTCACTCAAGGAAACATAACAATAAAAAAGTTATAATATTAAAAATTCATTATTCATTTATAATAATCAATGTATTTTCTTTAGAAACAGACAGTTGTGATTATAGTGTTTAGGAACACTTGATTAATTTGCAAACACAGGCATAGAAATTATTATCAATCATAGATTTCTTTTTCATCAATAAGTGGCTCACCTGTTTAGTGTTTAAGAGGATTTTTATCATCACTTTTTAGGTCTGAGTATTAAGAAATACTATTGTTGGTGGTATTGAGAAATACCTTTATTTTCGTAGTTTAACATCTATTGCAGACTAGGGTGGTATTAAGAAATACCTTTTTTTTTCACAGTTTAACATCTATTGCGGACTAGGGATAAATGAAACCATAGAAGAAAGTCCTAACATCGACTTAGAAACATGCATGGTTTTTATCATTTCCCCCTAGGAAAACTATTTACCTAGGACCTTAATATGGACAGATTCCATCCTTAGGAAGATACAATTTTCTGATAGGTCATTTCAAGATTTTGGCTTGTCATGAAAGTGACTGGAAGATATGTACACACTGAAATTTACATCGGCCAAATGTGCAAGCATTGTCTTGATAGATAGAGCATTGATTACAAGTAATGCTTGTTTACCAAGTTTTCACCACTTGGCCAAACCTTTCTATTTTTTCTATCATGACACCTGTTTACTAGGTTTTCACCAAGACACTTTTTCTCTTTTCCAATTTTTTTGTACTTTTTCTCTTTCCTATTTTTTTGGACTCACCAAGGTGCCTATTTGCTAGGTTTTCACCGAGATGGTCATTTTTTTAGGACTTTTTCCACTATGTTTTATTTTTTTCAGGATCTATATTTGTTGTTTAAACCTTTTTTCAGGAACTCTTTTCACTATACAAGAGCTACCTTAAGAATGTCAGGCATAAAACCTTTTCAAATGTAGAGTATTTATTGGATCTAGTAAAAAATCTCATTCAGGTGTAGCCAATTGATAAGATCCTAATCCAAATGTTGCTATGATGAAAAAGGGACACCACCAGTTGCATTCAAATTTTCCCTTTTGCTCTCAGTTTTGCTGATTTTTAGGATTTTCTCTCAAATCTAGGTCTCCTACCTAAAAAATTATTGGTTTCACCTTCTTGTTATATCCTCTTAACATTCTCTTTTGATATACTTTAATATGATGAAATGCCTATTGCCTGCGCTCATCTAGCAATTCTAGCTCTTGCAGTCTAGAGATTCTATATTTCTCGTCAGTGACTAGATGTTTCAATGATATCCTCAATGATGGAATCTCTACTTCAACTGGTAACACTGCCTCTGATCCATAAACTAGTAAAAGGAGTTTCACCACTTGGTGGTTTGATGCTAGTTCTATAGGCCCATAATGATGGATTTATTTGTAAATGCCAGTCCTTTCTTGATTTGTTCACTATCCTATGCAAGATTTTCAAAATAGTTTTGTTTGATGCTTCAGCCTATTTTTTACCTTGAGGGTAATAGATCGAGGAATAGTACTAAGTGATTTTGAATTGAAGACACAACTCATCTATGTCTTTATTTCTAAATTGACCCCCATTGTCAGTCATAATCAATGAGGGTATTCCATATCAACAGATGATATAGTTCGAGATAAACATTGAAATTTTTTTTCCAATTTCATTATATAGTGGCACAACTTCCACCCATTTTGTGAAATACTCAGTTGGAGTAATGATGTATTTATGCCCATTTGATGAATTTGGGTATATGTCCAATTAGATCAAAGGCCCATTGCTGGAATGCCCAATGTGTTATAAAAGGAATTAGCTCCCTAGCTGGAGAATGTATCAATTTGTCATGGATCTGACATTCTTGCATGTTTTTGAAAAATGTATAGCATCTTTTTCCATTATGGGCCAATAATATCCTACCCTTAAAAGTTTCTTGGCTAATGAAAAATTGTTCGAGTGTGACCCGTACACACCTTCATGAACTTCCTTTAATGCACGATTAGACTCTTCATGTTCTAAACACTTAAGAAGCATACCATCTAGACCACATCTATACAAGTCATTAGAAATGATTATATAATGTGATGCCTCTCTTATAAGGCTTCTCTTTTCATTTCTGGAATAACCTTCAGGAATTATTTGGTCTTTTAAGTAAGAGTGGATATGGGCATATCTGGATAAAACTTGGGTTTCAAGGACACAAACAATCTGGGATTCAGGTGAGTCATAGGCTGGAAATGGGAGTTCTTCCACTAGGAAGTCATAGCAAAATTGATGTTCTTCAAGTTGTAACATGGATGCTAAAGTAGCCATCGCAACTGCTTCTCTATTTTCTGATCTTGGAATTTTCTCAAATATGACGAAGACAAAGTATTTCTTCAAGTCATCCACCATTATTTTTCAAGGCATGAGATTATCATCTTTTGTCTGATAATCATTATTCACCTAATTGATAATGAGTTGTGAATCTCCATAGATGTGTAATTCAATGATTTTCCATTCTATTGCAAGTTTGAGTCCATTCACTAGAGCTTCATACTCTGCTATGTTGTTTGTACATGGAAAGATCATCTTCTATGCCTTTGGGATTTTATATCCTTGTGGTGTGATGAATAAGCATCCAGCTCTTGATCCTTTCTATGTGAAGGAGCCATCAAAATACATTTTTCAGGGGTGTTCTGTCAAGTGCATAGTAGATTCATCTGGAAACTCCACATGTAATGGCTTGTCATTTGTTAATGGTGTTTCTGTAAGTTGATCAGTGATCGCTTTTCCTTTAATGGATTTTTTATCAACATATTCAATATCAAATTCACTTAGAATTAGGACCAAATTTTCTAACCTTCCTATCAACATCACCTTACTCAATAGATATTTGAGTGGATCAATCTTAGCCACTAGCTTCACCTTATGTGCCAATGTGTAATGCCTAAGATTTTGGGATGAAAATACCACTACTAAGCTTGCTTTCTCAATCATGGAATAGTTTAATTCATATGTAACTGAAGTTCTACCGATATAGTATATAGATCTTTCTTTCTTAGCCTCATCTTCTTACGCAAGCAATACTCCCAATGACGCATCTATCACTAATATGTATAACAATAAAGATTTTCCATATATTGGTGCCATTAGGATTGGAGGATTAATCAAATATTTCTTGACTTGGGAAAAAATTTCTTCACATTGCTCATCCCAAGTGAATGTAGTTCCTTTGCACATCAACTTTGTGAAAGGTTGTGCCTTATCCACCAACTGAGATATAAATCTTCTTATGGATTGTAGCTTTCCTTGAAGCATCCTCATTTGACTAATGTTTCTAAGTGGTTGCATTTCAAGAATAGCTTTCACCTTTGTTGGATCCACCTCGATTCCTTTTTCTGAGACTATTAATCTTAATAACTTTCCAGATGATACCCCAAATGCACATTTCTTGGGATTAAGCCTTAATTGAAACTGTGTCATTCTATCAAATATTTTACTTAGATCTTCTACATGTGTTGACCTTGTCTTTGATTTTTCTAATGTATCATCTACATAATCTTCCATGTTTATATGCATCATGTCATGAAATATAGTGGTCATTCCTCTTTGATAGTTTGCACCTGTGTTTTTGAGACCAAAGGGCATCACATTCTAATAGTATGTTCTCCATGTGCATGTAAATGTAGTCTTTTCTTGATCTTTAGGGGGAATTTTAATTTGATTGTATCCATAAAATCCATCCATCAATGAGTACATCTCATAGCATGTCCTTAAGTCTACAATCATGTCTATGTTGGGAAGTGGAAAGTCATCCTTTGGGAAAGCCTTGTTTAAATATTTGAAGTCTGTGCAAACTCTTATGGATTTTTCTGCCTTAGAAATAGGAACTATGTTTGAAATCCATTCTGGATAGTCAATGGCTCTAATGAATCCATCTTTTAATAGTTTTTCTAGTTCTTCCTTGACTAGCAATGCCACATGTGGATTCATTTTCCTTAGTTTTTGCTTTACTGGTTTCACATCAAGAGAAATAGACAAGTGATGCATAATAAAATTTGTTTCCAATCCATGCATATCTAAATAAGATAAAGAAAAATTGATCTTTTTTTCTTTGAAGAAACTGGTGAATTGGATGTTTTCTTCTTCTGTCAATAACTGAGCAATGTGGACTAGCTAAGGAGCTTCGGTTGTTCCCAAATTTATGGGTTGTATTGGTTCAATCAAAACTGAGGATATTTCCTAAAAATTATCTAGGAGGATATCAAGAATCCCATATGTTGGCACCTTTAAGAGGTTTTCACCATTAGATATGTCTTTTTCTTTTTCTCTTTTAGGATCTGACACTACCACTAGGTGGTTTTCACCATCAGATCTTTTTTTCATTTTTTTTTTTCATTTTGAGACTGAGAAACTTGATATCCTCCTCAATCATGATTTCACTCTATACACTAGGGGAAGAAAGGAAATATTTACAAGCATTTAGATAATAGGCTAGGGAATAGTCATTGTCAAAAGATAACAGGCTTGTGGATGTAGGCTCATTCCAGTCTATCCATTCAAGATGTAATAAGGACAAAGATTCAGTGGGTTCAAGAGACAACACCATGTTATTATCAACTTTATTACCTTACAAGATGTTTTCCGTTAAGGTTTCTTCTAAATAGATGTTAGGATTGTTAGAGTCATTATCGTTATTATTAGAGTTCATGTTAATGTTATGTAAGTCTAACTCTAGCAATCTAGAATTAGAACTCTCTCTTTCTTCAATCAAGACTCTAGGAGAAAATTTATGTATCACATCCACTTCTATATCCATAATAGCATCAGAAAGGATATTGTGAGGCCTCACCCCAAACCCATCATAGCTGTTTAGTTTTCTGCATTGGAGATAAACTTATTTGATACAATATTTTGATGCATTATGGCTTTTAGACACTTTATGTTATGGATTTTATCACCTTGGAGGCTAGATGCACATTATGATATGTTTATTATGACTATTACTTGTGACATAATTATGGTTCTATATTTATGGTTAATATGGATTTTATGAATGCTAGAATGACATGATGAGATTTAATTATGTGATGAATTAGAAAATGAATATTTATTGCAATTATGATGCTATGAGATTTATTAAGTATAAAAATTGTTTTATTACATGATGAGTTATATATGTTTTCACGAATGAATTATTATGCTATGTGAATTTTAATTTGATTATGAAATGTTGCAAATGAAATTTTAAGTTGAATGTAATTGAATCATATACGTTCTAGATTTATTTTTTCTTGGACTACTGATGTTGGATTTAGTGTGCATGGAATTAGACCATGGTTTTATAATGGGGAACCAAAAATAGACCTATGTAAATTCAATTCAAGAAAAGGTTGTTAGACATAGGGAATACTAAGAGGGGGGGGGGGTGAATCAGTATTCTACAAAATTTATCTTTTTCCCAATTATGGATATAATAGATTATCTTTATACATGCATAACATAAGAAGCTAAACAACATGCATAATAATAAAGAACTCATAACACATTATTTGTTCTCGAGAAAACCCTGGCCAAGGGAAAACCCTAGTTGGGATGGTACCCATAAAGATCCACTAATCAAAAGTATCTTGTTAAGGATGTTGACCCTGTTAGGAGTCTATTACAAACATATAGTGTATCAATCCTGATTAAGGGACTATAGGCCTTGTTAGAAGCCTCAACCCTGTTAGGAGTTGTAGTACAAAATGTGATTACCAGATGAGCCCACTACCCAAACAAGTAATGTATAATATACACTGATTACAAAAATAGGTTAAGATACATAACCTTATACTGCTTGCATCAATATCTCTTCGTTGCTCTTTCACTATCGCTATTACATATGCTTCATATACTTCGCATCATATCACTTGTCCACACTATTGTTATTCTTACTTCAATTACAATTAAAATTACATTTATACCAATAGTTTTATCTAAGATTTAACATCTAGGATGTCATCCCTTTATATTGTTAAGTCATTATTTTGATAAACAAAATAATCCCTTAACTCTTTACTAGTTCTGTCTTCATATTTTGTCCTGCCGGCTTGACACTGTCTCTGGTAAAACTGTCATACTAACTTGTACTCTAAGATGGGTGATCAATAGACATCATAGAGTCTATGTTCAAGTGAAAAAACATTGAACTTACTCCATTCAACGTCGCAAACAAAAACTATGTCTAGGTTCACTAGTAAATACACTGTCTCACACTTAAACAAATTTGCAATGCGCTCTGTCATACTTGCTCTTTGACCTGTACGATCTTCATGTGGATCATATGTTTCCATAATGACAACATCTATGTAATCAACTCAGCCAAATTTCCAACAATCTCCTCCTTTGTCATTGGTGGCAACATATGAGAAAATTGGCTAAGTGTGCAACTCAAAATCTCAAAATTGTTCAAAATTATGGCCATAGTAATAAATATATACTGTCCTTATAACTCATCAAAAAATTATTATCTCTAATATAGTACTCCCCCTAAGAGTATCAATCTTTTTCATATACTATCAATTTTATTCTATATATCTCTCCCCCTTTGACAACAATGACAAAATAAGGTAGGGAGGGTTACAAAATTGTATCACAAAAAGTTATACCTCAATTGAATTATTGCAAAGCCGGTAGGCTTGCAACACAATCTACAAAATCATTCTTCATGGCTTCTATCTCCTTCTCCCATGATTTCTTAATGGAATCTACCACATTAAGTAGTGTGCTCAGTCCATAAGATGCTATTTCACATGCTTGGAGGTTTTCAAAGTTAAATTTTTGAAAAGATGTCTTAGTAGAAAGACATTCTTCCAACTTCTCTTCAATAATGCTTAACTTCATAGAAGCATGCTCTCTCAAAAGAGTGTATCTTCTCAATTTTCTATCTCTCTCATCTTGCAGAACTCTGATTTCATCATAAAGCTTCTAAAATTTCTTCTCAACCTCACATACCTTCACATTGGGGCTAGACAGAAGGTTTGTTTCATTCAAAATTTCTACTTCCTTCAACTTTATCTTGTGATCTTCTGCTGTCAAGGTCTCTAATTTTGTACACTGTATGTACAAAGATTTACTTGTTTCCAAATGCTTCCTCAAATCCTTGATATAGATATCAAGAGTGTTGATATCATTTCTGATATTCTGACTGATGTTCAAAAGCATTCTAGCCTCATAGGCTACTTGTGCTTTCACTTTTACAATATCAGATAGGATTGTGAATTCATTATCAAAGGTGCTCAATACCTTCTTTGCTTTCTCCATAGGGTCTACTTCTGCAATCTGGGTAGTTATAGTGCTTTGTAACTTCTTAGTTAGTTCCTTCAAACACCCTTCAAGACTCTTCACTTTCTTATTTTTTCCAATGATTTTATTCAAGGATGTGATCAATTCCAATTGATCATCATCATCTACTTCTTTTCCCAAATGCTTAATCATAGATCCAATTTGAGTCTTCTTTCCAGTCTCAGGAGTAAGACTGATATCTTCTTTGGTGGGAATGGGAACTTGTTCCTCTATTACTAGTGGTTCTACAACTATTGTCTCTGTCATCTATTCTTCTTTTGTAGCCTCCTGTTCTTCAAAGGCTGAATTGTCAAGAATGTTCTCCAAACTCTTGAATACATTTTCATTAGTATCCAAGGTGATTTGTGTACCTTCTACATTCATTGTTTCATCTTCAATATTAATAGTTGGAGGAGAGGGAATGTCCTCTTGTTCTTACTCACCTACTTTCTCTACTGCAACTAATGATTCTTCAACATATTCTACCATAACCTTGATAATAGCTTGTTTTGTCTCAAAATTGATTTCTTCATACCTGCCTCCCATAATCTGAATAGTTTTCCTTTTGGTTCTCAGATGGGTGCTTAAGGCTTTCATGATCTAATTGAAATGTGTTTCATCTCTTATTTCACAAAGCTTCCTCACAAGCTTTTCTTTGATAGTTGTGTCCTCCTTTGATGCTCTCTTCTTCCTATTTACAAGTTTGTTATCTAAATCATTAGGTATTTATCCCTGAATTGTATCAAACTTCTTGTTAGTCAAAATCATATGCTTCACAACTGCATTCTCTAGATTAAGTCTGTCAGTATAATCATAAAGATCATAGTATTTGTTCATTCTTGAAAAGTCACCATTCTCAATGATCTACTCATTAAGCTTTTCAAATTTTGGTTTCCAAGCTTTCTTCTTAGTAGTGACATCTTTTACTTCTTTAATCTTTCTTGGAACTGGTTGCACTAAAATGTCTCTTTCCTGGTCTAGTAGCACTTTCCTTTACTCTTTTTCTAGGTGTGGAGGAAGTGGATCTAGTAGACATCTTTGCTTCTATGTCCTTCTCAGTTACTTCCACTTTCACCTTCACTTGTGGTTCTTCCTATTGTACTGCAATTGATGATAAAGGAGGGATAGACAAAACTTCTTTTTGTCCACTCTCTCTGATTGCTGTTGTTGTTTTCTTTGCTACCAAAAACTCATGCTCTGTCATTCCTGTATCTTTTAGGATTTTCTTAATAGTGCTCTCAACTCTCTTCTTAGACTGCTTCTCTTCAATTAGGATCTTTGCAGAGTTGAAGTTCTCCTCAAAGGTTCCAAACATGTTGCACTGAGTGTCCAACTTACACTTAAGTAACCTGCTAACATACTCTTTAGTCTCTACCTTAGATATATCATAGCCAAGAGGGTCTATGAACTCTTTTCTAGGCTTTATTGCTTCAATATAGGTAAAGTCAGTATCCACCATAAAACATATATCATCTTTATATTTTTCAACAATATAAAGAGATCCTTGATCTGCTAGACACAATATTCTGAAATGTCTTAATAACAAGTACTGCACTTTCATTAGCACTGTCAATAACATGTCTTTTGTACACTAGGTTAATCATTTCCATTGTATTTTGTCCATCATTCCAGTCATTTCCTATGGTGTAAGGAAATCTCCTCAAAAGATGAAAAAACATATATGTAATTAGGGATGAGAACTTAAACTATGTATACTTAGTTTTCTTGATCTTCTCCAAGTTCTCAAACAATTGAATTCTTAGAATTTCACACATATCAACTTGTACCCTATCAACACACATTAGATAAGCTGCATGTACCATTCCATCTGCCATGTGATCCTCTCTTGAATTTGCACAAAATTTAGTAGTTAGGATCTTGCATAAGTATCTCACATCATCTTGTTTGATCTTACTAATCACAATTCCTCTACCATTATAGGATGAGTTTTTGTTATCAATGACTATTTTCCTCATGTTTTTCTCATTTAAAGGAATAGCTCCAGTTTTAGATAATCTAGTGACTTCATGAATCAAATCTTCTGTAATATCTATCACTCTATCTTCTAGCCAAAACTTTCCATTATGAATTCTGCTCAAGATAATCTTAGTGCATTCTTCATTGTCAAATTCATACTGTAATCCACACTTAACAATTTCATTGTGTTCCAAATATTCAAAACCTTGTTTCAGTGTCATATCTTGATTGTAAATCTTATGATATTCATCTATGAAATCACTATCACTCATTGTCTCTAGTTTGCATCCAAGATAACTTCTGACACTCTCTAAGTGCAAAACTCCGTCTAGTATGGATGATAATGCAAACCTAGGGTCATCTTCCAAGGGTTCTACTGGTTCCCTTTTCAATTTAGGTCTATTCTTATCTCTGACATTGTGTATTAAGGAAACATCCATGATTTCTTCAAATTCCTTTACTGATTCAAAGATTTGTCAAGTAAAATACCTTAATTTCATGATTTTAGGGCTTGCGTAGATTTGGCACAAAATTCTTCTCCAAATCCTTGCAAAATGCTTTCAATCACTGCTCTTTGATCTCCTTGACACTTGAATTCACTTTGATGATCAAATAATACTAATCATAACCTTTTATTAATTCAATCTCACTTAGATCTGACATTGCATTCAATTCTTTTGCTGCTTCTTTCAAAAAAGTTGTCTCTGCTAACCTGCAAAACTTAAAACTTCTTGTGATCTCGTAAAACATAATATTTTTCTTTTTTCTCTTAACCGTAGCATTAGAACATCATAAACTACCTTGCATTAACTGTGCAAGACTCAATTCATCATATATCTACTTCTACACTTAATCTAAGTTCCTATTCTACTGCAATTTACATAAATTAAGTACTTTGAGATAGGTCAGGTAAAGATTCATTCTTACCTTTCAATACTTCACCTTCCTGATTACCTTCAATGTTGAATATGTCTCCTTGATCTATTCTTTTGATAAACTTCACTTCATCTGAATTACTACAGCATCCTTTCTGACTGTTACTTGCATCTTCATTTCTTCTTGCATGATTTTTGGGATTAGGATTAGGATGAAAAACTCTATTGTTAATTCTACAAAACCTTGTTGTATATCCAATCTTGTTGCATATCTAACAAACAATTCCATTATTTCCATATCTTGGTCCAGGTTGATTGATTTGTGATCTGTAATTTCTAGCAATGTCTCCAGCCTTGTTGCATCTATAACATATTACTCTATTTCTTCTATTAATATCTTCAGTAGGTTTCTTATCTGCATTTTTAGTATTCTTAAACATTCTACTACCATCATTATTCTCAATAAATTTAGGTTTCCTACATTCAATAGCTCTATGTCCAAAACCATGACAATTGTAACAATAACCATTAAGAGGTTTAAATTGCTTACCTGTGCAATCTCTCTTCATATGACCAATAGTATTACAAGCAAAAAATCTACCTTTGAATTTTCTTTTCATATCTTTGGGTGATTCCTCTTGCTTCAGTGATTCTTCTTCTTTAGGTGTATCTTTGGATTTGTTGATCTCATCAGACTTCTTATCTATGCTTTCAGATATTTTCAGATCTGGTTCCTTGCTTTCATCATTTGCTTTAAAAGTGTTGAATCCAAGACCAGTATTATCATAGAATGGTTTTTGATAAGATATTTTCTCATCAATCTTCTTACTAGTTGAATATAGCCTTTCAAGTTGTTGTTTGGATTGAGTTAGTTCACCTTTCACAATCTTATTGTATTTCTCAAGTTCATCATACTGCAAATTGAATTTCTCAAGTTCAGATGTTACTTTACAAAGTTTAGATTTTAGTCCTTCATTTTTAGTCTTTAGACTTTCATTCTTAGATTTCAGATTTGCTTCATTCTTGCCATTTCCATCTTTCAAACTAAGCTTCAAATTTTCTATCTTCAGTTCATGCTTAAGGATCTCATTTTCTTTTTCTAAATTGTCATCACAATCTTCAATAAAAATTTTGGATTCCTTTTCAGATCTTAGATCTTCCAATTTATTTTTTAGTTTCTCAATGAGGTTCTTGCATCATCATACTTTTCTTTTCAAGTATCTTTTTCAATAGTAAGCAAGTCAATCTATTCAAGAGCTTCTTCAAGATTCTCTGTAGTTGATCCATATCCATAGAGATCTTACTCAAGCTACTAGGCTTTCCTTGAATGATTCTTTTCCGAGTAACTAAGCTCTGATACCAATTGTTAGAAATAGGGAATATTGAGAAGGGGGGGTGAATCAGTATTCTACAAAATTTATCTTTTGCCCAATTATGGATATAATAGATTATCTTTATACATGCATAACATAAGAAGCTAAACAACATGCATAACAATAAAAAAACTCATAACACATTATTTGTTCTCGAGGAAACCCTGGCCAAGGGAAAACCCCAGTGGGGATGGTACCCACAAAGATCCACTAATCAAAAGTATCCTATTAAGGATGTTGACCCTGTTAGGAGTCTATTACAAACATATAGTCTATCAGTCCTGATTAAGGGACTATAGGCCTTGTTAGAAGCCTCAACCCTGTTAGGAGTTGTAGTACAAAATGTGATTACAAATGAGCCACTACCCAAAAAAGTAATGTATAATATACATTGATTACAAAAATAGGTTAAGGTACATAACCTTATACTACTTGCATCAATATCTCTTCGCTGCTCTTTCACTATCGCTATTACATATGTTTCATATACTTCACATCATATCACTTGTCCACACTATTGTTGTTCTTACTTCAATTACAATTACATTTATACCAATAGCTTTATCTAAGAGTTAACATCTAGGATGTTGTCCTTTTATATTGTTAAGTCATTATTTTTATAACCAAAATAATCCCTTAACTCTTTACTAGTTCTATCTTCATATTCTGTCCTGTCAGCTTGACACTATCTTCGGTAAAACTATCATAACTTCTTCCATACATGTCATACTGACTTGTGCTTTGAGATGGGTGATCAATAGACATCATAGAGTCTATGTTCAAGTGCGCAAGCATTGAACTTAATCTAGTCAATGTCATAAACAAAAAACTATGTCCAGGTTCACTGGTAAAAATAATGTCTCACACTTAGACAAATTTGCAATGCGCTCTGTCATATATACTTGCTCTCTAACCTGTGCAATCTTCATGGTGGATCATATGTTGCCATAATGACAACATCTATGTAATCAACTCAGCCAAATTGCCAACAAAGTTGCATCTAATGAGAGACAAAACCTCATTGTAATTGTATTTTATTTTTGTAAATGCAAAGAGCTTGTATGTATCAATTTAATTTATAAATTTGTAATTGCATTATGGTTTATGTGAATGCTCAAGTGGAAACTCATGTGGCCTATGATGTGTTATTTGTGTGTCATGTCACTTTACACTTGTAATATGTACATGTGGCCATGACATGTTCCACTTGAGGATTGGTTGTCCACCAACCTAGGATAGTACCCCTTTAGGATCTCCATGTGAATCCCTTGTTAGAGAGCTTGAGGTAGTGTCTTGTCATAGAATTTTGAATTGGACCTTACCATGAGATTTTGGGGGTTAGAAGGTGCCTAGGGGTGTGTTTAGGCTATTTTTAATTAGTCCACTTGGTATACCTATGGCTAAGGGTAAATTTTAATAATAGGACAACCCATAGTTGACCAAAAGACCCTTCTAAAAGTTAGATTTTCAAAATGGCCGAAAATCAACTTTTGAAGCAAGGTCTTGGTAAGACCACCATCCATTAGAATGCAAGTTCCTTGCCCACCTTTTGGCCAATCTTTTTAGAAGCCCATTTTTGGAAAGTTATAAGAGGGTTGGGGAAGACCAACCCATTAGAAGGCTTACCTTATCCCTAGAGAGTTGTGGGGAGTTGTGTGGAGGTCTTTTCAGTGGGGACTCTTCATAGTAGAGAGCTTGAACACCCACTCTCTATCTTAGAGACATTTCTAGTTTGGAGAAGGAGACTTAGGAAAGAGGAGGATCTTTATCAAATATATTCCATAAGCTTGGAAACTAGGTTGGTGGCTCTCATCTTTGCTTATTGTTTTGTTTGTTGAAAGAAAATGCAAGTTGTGATTTCTTCTTGTGTTGTGATGAGAATGGTATGTTTTGTATTCTTTTTCTTGTAGTTGTTTCTTTCTTTATTGAATGTGGTTTGTGTTGGGGAGTCTCAAGGCCACACTTACCCTTGGGAGGGAAGATTATCCTTGGGGGTGAAGGGTATTTGGACAGCCCATGGGTGTAGATTCTCTCCTCTAGGAGGAGAGGGATAAACATGGAGTATGGGCTCCATGAAACCATTGTTATTTGTTTTGTTTTGGGGGCATAATGGAGTATTTTGGGCATGTTTTCCATGTGGTCCATAAGGGAGTTGGGTATTTTGAAGTAGATGCAAAGATTGATTTTATGATGCCTTGATAAGGCTTGATCTTTGATATGGTTTTCTCCCCTTAGGGTATTTGGTCCACCTTCACCCCAATGTAAGGGGACAATGAGAGTCTCTTTGTGTAAATCTTGGCAGGGAAATTTCTTGTATTTGTATGCTTCAATATTGTTGTTTTCTTGTTTGTGATTGTTGTAATCCCATCTATGCTTGGTTCCCCTAGCTCAACGGTGGC